>CP139508.1:51403206-52603206 GCA_021014915.2 Artemisia tridentata subsp. tridentata
AAGTGATTTGTAAAAATGAGTAAATCACTATTTTTGAGTTTTATACTTTTATGTCACAGCTTTTTAAGGGTAGATGTTTTTTATATGATTGTTGAAATGAGCTCTTTGAATCTCTTTATTAAAAAGTTGTATGTTTTTATACAGAATCCCATGTGATTCTGTATAACATGAGATTAATAATGAATCCCATGAGATTCATAATCAATCACATGAGATTAATAATGAATCACATGGGATTCAACATGAATCACATATGATTGATTAGTCAATCCCATGGGATTCATGCTGAATCCCATGAGATTCATTATGAATCCCATGGGATTCAGCATGAATGACATGTGATTCATTATGAATCACATGTGATTCATTAGTCAATCTTTAATCTAATGGGATTCATTTGAATCCATATGATTAATTATGAATCCGAACCATACAGGATTCGTAATAAATCACTATAAACACACCCTAGTTTTGCATAGAAATCACCAACAGCTACTTTATTTCCACTTTTCACAGTCATGCTTCCCCACAGCATTCTCACACACGATTATATTTCTTTTGTTCATTTCTTATTAATTTAGGACACACCAAGACACATAATCTTTATTCCTGTTAAACCCACGAAAATTAGTGTAGTCACTCACTAATCCAAATGAGCTTTTCCTTTTGCTCTTATTAAAGCTTAGTAACATTTCCAGCAACACCACCGCTTCGAGTTATGTCCCACCGGCACGTGCATTTCCTCTTGCTCTTTCAACTCCTCGTTAATTACATCGATTTCATTAGACTCATCAAGCCACGCGCCGGTGCTTCTCAACGGAGACATAGATCTAGCGCGTCTCCGACGATCACGCGCCGTTAAATTACGACCTCTACCGTCACCGTCATCTAACGTCATCATCACGTCTTGTGGACATTGAAGATGATAAGATAACCTCATCTACTGACGTCATCGTTCCGATAACCGGTAATCCAGTGGTTAACTCAAACTCGAACGAACCTCCGGCCGCCGTTTCTAACGTTGAAATCCGGTGGCTGGGATTCGTCGGAGCACTGTAGAAGAAGGGTGGTTGTGATATAAAAGTTATGTATGTGTGTGAGTGTTTGTGAGAGAGTGAGTAAAAGAGTGAGTAAAATGACAGTCTGTGTGAGAGAATGAGAGTGAGTGAGGGGGTGTGTGTGATTATAAATGGACCGATTTACCCTTTTATATGACGGATGAAAAATAGATCCAACCGTCAGATCAAATTGAGATTAATGGCCAGGATGAAGCAATTTGTTCTTTGGTTTTTTTTTGTTTCGTATTGAACTTTCGTCTATATAGTATCACTTAATTGATTTGATTTTTGTAATGGGAATTACATATGTTACACTTTAAATTTGAATTAAAATTTTAGTTGTTCGCTTAATTGCAATCGTCATGTTTTTGGTTGTTACTATTTTAAGTATTTATTTTGTTTTGGTTAAGTCTTGTAAATTAACTTCAATTTGTTTCGTAATAGTCATATCGTGTCAACAATGGTTCATTTGTTGCCTCACGTATATCATATTTATAGCACACATTCTTGCTCATATGTCAATATATACACGCACACATGGATGGATTGGTGTTCTACTATGTGGGATGTTGTCTCTCTCCCAATGTAAATTGGGCGTAAAGACTTACGCGCGTCAATTGAAGTGAGAGAGAAGGAAGCGAGGTCGGAAGAAGGGGAAAGGTGAGGGAAGGAAGTGCCCTGGGGGGGGGGGGGTCGGTGAGTCGGTGAGTATGAGTTTGAGTTCTTTTTGCATACGGAGATTCAATCTTGCTACTTGTGCCATTGATTTATGATTATTTGATTATTGGATTCGATTGCATCGAGTTTTTTTCTTTTTGGTTTTGGGGATTTTGGAATTTGAAATTTTGAGTTTTAGGAGGCAAAATAAAAAGCGCGGGTTTTCAAAATATTTTGTACTCCCTTCGTCTCAAAATTATTGTCATGAAAGATAAATCACAAAGTTTAATAAAAATGGGACCACTATAAATCTCAACCACTCAAAGAGAATATTCCACTAATATATTCTCTAGTTTTTACTTAAAAAGGAAAGTGAACGATTATTTTGAAACATCCCAAAAAAGAAATGTGGACTATAATTTTGAGACGGAGGGAGTATATTGGAATCAATCTCTCTCTATTATCGGGTTTACCTTAGGGTAGGGGTATGATACGTTTACACTCCACTTTCTTCATATCTCGCTCAAACGGGATTGTGTACCGTTGTTGTTTTTTGAATTTTGGATTTGTTTTCATTAAATGGAGAAGAAAGTTTTATAGCTTTGAGGTAATGTTCAAATAAATAAATGATAAAATATATATATATTTTTATTTGATTATTTTCATAATAAGCTTTGGTGTGCGGTGTGAAAAGGGGGATGTTGAGGTGGCGGTAATGTGACAAAACTGTTAGCCCATATTGTTGTGTATTAGTATTGTAACGGGCTCAAGCCCGCATCTAGATCCTTCCTCATTTGATTATATATTTGTACATTGTATCATTGTTTCAATCAATCAAAATCATCTTTATCTCACAATACCGAACATGGTATCACAGAGTTAAAAACCACTCCATTTTTAAAACACCTTCCCACCCCGCTCCTCTAAACACCCTCCTGATTTACTCACCCGAACAAAGAATCATTCTCGTTCCTCAATCTTCATCAACAAACACAACTCGTGTTGGTGATATGTGCTAGGTCACATATCCACACGAACACTTTCCTGGTACTTGTGCTTTGGTCACAAATTCATTACATCACTCACCTTGTTATCTGTGCTTGGTCAAAGCTTTGTTTCGTGGGTGTTATTTTTTATTTATTTTTCGTGGGTGGTCACCAGTTATTATTTTTTGTGAGGTGTTATCTGTGCTAGGTTACTACAAACCCTAACCCTACAAAACCTTTAAACAGTACCTACATCATCGACATCATGACTGTCACAAACACCATCCCTATTGTCCCACTTTCCGAAAAGTTATCCCCTACAGAAGCTGTTGTCCTTCAACTACTATCAAAGTTGGGTTTGACTGGGTATTCGGGTACTACTACTGGAATTGGTACAAACCCTCCAAACCCCACTGTTGGGCCATCAGCCTACTACATATCTCTAGGCCCAAACGCCTACTACACCAACCCCAATACTCATAGCCCAATAAACTACAACACACCTGTCCTATATACTAACCCCGCCCCACAATACATTTACCCACAGGTTCACCAGACCCAACATCCACAAACCGGCCCAACAGCTCCACCACTCGGTTTTTCAGGCAATACTGCCGGGACACTTCCTAATCCCACTACTGGAGCCTGGAACATGGACACAGGTGCAAGCTCACACCTTAATGCATCTGTTAATAGTCTTAGTAACATTTTTAATACTTGCATGTATCCATCTGTATCGGTTGGTGACGGGCATAACATTCCGGCCACCAATACGGGTCGTAGCATTTTGCCTACTCCTTCTTGACCCCTTTGGTCCACAAATTGTATATGGATCACTAAGTAGTTTTGAATACCTAGTAGATGGTTAGGATAAATCCGAACCAATCTAAGTGAGAAACCCTAAGTGATTGTTAATGTTAATGCGGAATCTTAACAAGAACAATTTAGAACACAAGCAGGGATATCACTAACTTCGTATATTGATATTCACTATTATCAATTCGTACAACTCACCCGCACGAACTAACAAACTTTAGGGATCCTTTTATAACACAAGGAAACCCTAGATAACACAGAAGATATACACAAATCTTCTATAAAGATACATACACGTAATGTATCTTTTCCTAACATATCTCTAACAAACTTTCCTATCTTCACGACCAGACTTAACTTTATAAGTCAACCAGACTTAACATGTACTACCAGACTTAACTTTACATAACCAGACCTAAAACACAAACAGACCTAACTTAGTAAACTACCAGACTTAAGTTGTCTGCTCTTGATACGCATCATAATTCCCAACAATCCTCCCCTAACTTGATCTTCATGCTTCATGAACTTCAAGTTCTTCTGATTTAGCCTTCTGAGGATTGAATCTTGAACACTTTGAAATGTATTTAGGTCTTGTCCCTTTCTAGCAGCTTGAATCTTGATAAGCTCTTCTGATATGGTCTTTGCAGCAACATTGACTATATGTACATCAATTCATATTTAAGTTTCATATCTATTCTCATCACTTCCAGATGTGTTAACATCTGTGAGAGGTGAATCATTGAAATTTAATGGATTTGATGTCTCTTTACCAATAGCCATAACTACTGGAGTAGCCAAATGTTTTGGTGTGTAAGACCATGGTACACTGATAACCATATGATTTTAAGCAAATCATCAGCTTATCAACGGATTTGTTAAGTCTTTACCAAAAGCCGTTTGCTTCTGGACTAGTCAATTCTTTGATGGAAAATCACCTCATCATGGTGAATTGATTACCATTTATGGTTTTCCACAGCCTTTACCACAAGCCATAACCTTGTGGGCTAGCCAACTCTTCACTTATCTTAGATATGGTGAGTTGAATACCATACAATTTTTGGCAAATTGTCAGCCATAAACGGATTTGAGCAATCTTTACCTGTTAGCCGTTTGCTCAGGATTAGCCAGTCCTTATGTTGATGAGACAAGGTGGACTGATAACCTTTTGATGTGTTAGTGCAAAGCACCTTCACCAAGTGAGAAGTTCCAATAATCTCACTCACCAACTTGTGAAAATATACTTAATCCAGCATTGCCTATAAAAGAAATAAAAGATATAGATAAAACAAACCAATTTTTTTTTTTTTTTTTTTTTTTTTTTTTTTTTTTTTTTTTTATCACATCATTAACAGAACTAAAATCAAAACTACAAAACTTAAAAATAACCTAAATGCTGGTAAGTATTCATACTTTACATACTTCACAGTTTGACCTCCCCTTAGGCCAAACCTCCCCTTAATTCAAACTAGGGGTTCATCATACCAATGTTAACTACCAGATAATTGAACCTAGGACCATCAAATGCCTTAGTTAACAGGTCAGCAACATTAAAATCTGTATGTATTTTCTCCACTCTAATCAACTTCTTTTCAAAGCAATCCCTAATGAAGTGATGCCTTATTTCTATATGCTTAGTTTTAGAGTGATATACTGGATTCTTAACAATACATATAGTACTCTTATTATCTATGTGGATAATAGTATTCATAAAATTCAAACCATAGTCCAGCATCTGATTCTGAATCCACAAAACTTGTCCACAACAATGAGCAGCTGCTACATACTCAGCCTCAGTAGTTGAATTAACCACAATCGTCTGCTTCTTGCATTGCCAAGATATTAACCTCCTTCCAAGGAACTGACAACCTCCTGTTGTTGATTTCCTATCCAGACTTGCACCAGCATAGTCACTGTCTGAATAAGCTGTCAGGTCAAAAGCTGACTCCTTAGGATACCAAAGGCCCAAATTTGGTTTGCCCTTTAAGTACCTAAAGATTCTCTTCACAGCATGAAGATGTGAAGTTTTTGGTTGAACCTGAAAACGTGAACAAATACAAACTGCATACATAATATCAGGTCTAGAAGCAGTAAGATACATGAGGGAACCTATCATGGATCTGTAAAGATGCACATTCACATCAGCAGCATCTTCATCCTTTGTTAAAGGCACTTTGTTCTCCATGGGAGTGACTGCTGCCTTCACATTTGAGAATTCAAACTTTTTCAAAATTTCTGCAACATACTTGTCTTGAGAAATAAAAAGTCCATCATCCTTTTGCTTAACTTGCAATCCCAAGAAAAATGTAAGTTCTCCCATTGAGCTCATTTCAAACCTGCTCTTCATTAAACCTTCAAATTCATCACACCAAGACTTTCTTGTGGATCCAAAAATAATATCATCCACATAAATTTGGACAAGAATAATATCCTTCTGATCTCTCTTGATAAATAATGTCTTGTCAATTACACCCCTGATGTATCCATGTTCTTCAAGAAACTGTGAAAGAGTTTCATACCAAGCTCTAGGAGCCTGATGAAGACCATATAGAGCTTTAATGACCTTATACACTTGATTGGGGTTAGCAGGATCCTCAAAGCCAGGAGGTTGATGTACATACACATCTTCATCAATAGTGCCATAAAGGAAAGCACTTTTGACATCCATCTGATATACCTTGAATCCCATGTATGATGCATAGGCCAAGAATAACCTGATAGCTTCAATCCTTGCTACAGGAGCAAAAACCTCATCATAATCTATGCCCTCCTCCTGTTTGTATCCTTGAGCTACCAACCTTGCTTTGTTCCTTACAACTACCCCTCTTTCATCCCTTTTATTCCTGAAGACCCATTTAGTACCAATAACCCTATTAAAGATTTAGCAGGCATTGCTGACTGCTTCAGCCCAAAATGTAGTAGGTAAAAGTGAATCTGCAAGCATAGTCCTAGCTGCCTCAATAAGTGTCCTGTTCATTCTCTCAGCAACTCCATTTTGCTGAGGAGTTCTTGCATTACTGAATTGTTGCTTAATTCCTTTATTACCACAAAAATCTAGCATGCTCTTGTTTTTAAATTCAGTGCCATTATCACTCCTAATGATTTTGACTCGTTTATCAATAAGGTTTTCAATCTGTCTAATGAAATTTTGAATCAAAGGGGTAGCTTCATCCTTCCTAGACATAAAGAACACCCAACAATATCTAGTACAATCATCTGTAATGACAAGGCAATAGCATGCATGATTAATACTATGGACAGATGTAGGGCCAAAAAGATCCATATGTAAGGTATGCAAAGGTTCAGTGATTAATCTTTCTAATTTAACCTTACAGGATGCCCTATGTTGTTTTCCCTTGTTGCAAGCCACACAGGTATGATCATTTTTAAACAATTTTGAAGGCAAACCTCTCACAAGGTTATTCTTCACAAGTTTATTCATGTTTTTGAAATTCACATGGCCTAACCTTCTGTGCCACAACTTAGATTCATCCAATGTAGCTTTTGCAATTAAACAGGTAGCACCTTTTGCAGGATTAGATGCTTTCATATCAAAACTGTACATTTTGTGTTGTCTGGGAACTTTAAGAAGAATTTGATGTTCTTCAGGCATTTTAAAGTCCGGAGTCAACACAAGACAATCAGTTTCAGTAAAAAGCACCTTATGCTGAGTATCACAAATCTGTGATATTGAGAAAAGGTTGAACTGCCCAAGTTCTTTCACAAAAGATACATTGTCAAATTCTATGTTGCCCACAATGATTCTTCCTTTACCAGTTATCTGTCCCTTGCTTCCTCCAAAAGTAACAGAACCTCCCTCGAATTCATGAAAATCATTAAGATAGTTCTTGTTACCAGTCATGTGCCCAGAGCATCCACTGTCAAGTATTCCTCTATCTTCCATATAGCAAAGTGGATGATCCTGCACAAAAAGAAGAGAAATTAGTTTCTCTTAGGAACCCAGGCCTGAGTAGGCTTGGGTCCGCCTTGTGGATCAATATGCTTGAATTTCTTAATTGAACCTGATCCACTGTTGTTTTGGGATTTATATATGGATTTATTTTTGTTTGAATCCCAAGACATACATGCTGAGGTCTTAACAGCAGACCCCCCATTTCCCTTTAAAGGTTTTGCTGGTTGTCTCCTTACAGGTGAATGAGCTTTGTAAAAATTATTTCTTTGAAAATTTTCATTCACCTGAGGTTTTTGAAAAGGTTGCTTGGGTCTTACAAAACCAGTGTTCACATTAGGTCTCACAGAGTTAACATAACCAGTATTCACTTTAGGCCTCATGAAGTTAACATTTTGCCTATTCCCATTAAAGTTTCTGTAGCCAGACCCAAAATTTGGTCTACCAGACTTAACAAAAGAGTTAGGTCTGGTAGTGTTATTTAGTTGAACAGGTCTGGGGACAAATTGGTTAGCATGATTAACTCTACTAGCATTGTTCTAAACTGGTTTATTTAAACCTTGAACCTTATTAACATTCATTCTCTTTTGCTCAGCCTCTCTTTTCATTCTCTTTTCATGGAAGTCACAATCTCTTATTAAATGACTCAAACTTCCACACACAAAGCATCTTTTAGGAGCATAATTGTAACTACTCCTACTTTCTCTGTGAACACTATTGCTTCTAGGTGACTCATTCAATTTAACAGATTCCCTAGGAGTTTTTATGTGATTGACACAACTAGGTTTAACTGTCTCATCCTTTTGTTCAGTCACTAAAGGTTTAGTAACAACAGGTTCACACTTCTTAACAACCTTAGGTTCAGGATTCTCTTTTTCCTCATTGTTTGATTCAGTCTTAGAGTGATCAGAGGAACCATCAATAGATCCTTCAGAGTCATTGGATTGACAAGAAGAATATCTACTAGATTTGTCCTCTGAGGTAGTTGGTTCAGGCACTTGAGGACCTTTCTTACCATACACAAAGAGTGAATCATCTAACTCTTCTTTTTCAAGAGGAGTATAGTCATCACTCAAAGGTGGTGGTACTCCCTTAAAGTCACCAGTCTTAACAAACCTATTATACAAAGGCTTACCAGCATAATCCTCTTCTCTAGTCTTAAATATATCCCTATTCTCATTTTCCTCATATCCTAAGCCACATTTTTTATTTGACTTAATTTGAGAATCCCAACACTTAAACAGGTTATTATTTGAATTGTTCCATTGATCTACCCTTTTTCTCAGCTCATCCCTTTCCTTCTGAATTTTAAGCCCTAATTGTCTATACCTTTTAAGCTTCTCATCTTGTTCATATATCTTATTAGCTTGAAAGTATAGTTTTTCATTTAAAGCAGCATGTTGGTTTTGAAGGGTGACCTTTTGTGCCTCTAAAGTTTTTACAGCATTTTTATGTGCTAATAAATTTACTTCTAGATCACCTATTTGTTCTTGCTGCTCATCACACAAAGCCTTAACATGATTATATGAGTCAGTACATAATTTAGAGCATAATGATACCTCATTACCAATGGCCATGAGAGCATGATCAGACTCCTCATTTACTCTTGGATGCTCACCCCAATTGACTCCTCCAGCTTTCATTGTCAGCAGGCTCATCTGATTCTTTTCCATCTTCCCATCTTCAACTCTTTTCTCATCAGCAGACTTCTTCTCTGGACAATCTCTTGAAAAATGCCCATGCTTGTGACAGTTGTAGCATTCAACAGTCCTCTTTGTGTATCCCACTGGTGATTTGTTGTTGAAGTTGATAGTCCTACCATATTGCTTCTGAAATCGTTTGACCCTTAAAGCAACCATGGCAATGTGCCATTTTATATCCATCTCCTCAACTTCAGCATCATTAATTTGTTCAAGGTCTTCACTAATAAAGCTTTCATCTTCCGTTTGATTGGCAAAGAAAGAATGTATCACCTCATCAGTGAAACTTGAAGCAGACCTTTCACTTGAAGGAGTTTCATAGTTACCAGACCTAACACCAGATCTAACCTTGTAAGTACTGCTTTTGTTTTGAGATACAAAAGCAACATTTGATGAACTGGTTGAACCCTGAGTGTTGTTACTGATGTCCCTTTCAAACATCCTGAGATTATTGTATAGGTCATCAGGTGTCATAGAATCTACTTCCTCCTTAATCCTCATTGCTACAGATACATTGCCCCATTCTGATGGTAAAGATCTAAGGAATTTGTGATTTGCATCCTCATTCGAGACTGCTGCACCATGAACTTCCAATTGTGTTAACAGATGTTGAAATCTGTCATAGCCCTTCTCCAAACCTTCAGTCTTTGAAACACTAAATGTTTCAAATTGCTGTTTAAGAACAGCCTTTTGCATCTTTTTAGAGTTAGCATTACCTCCAAATCGTTTCTTGATAGCTTCCCACATCTCCTTAGCATCAAGAATGCCATGAAACCTTTGTAGATGCTCCTTAGGAATAGCCATAAGAAGCAAGGTTCTGGCCTTCTTTTCCTTCTCCACAGCCCTAATCTCCTCAGCAGATACTGGTGGCATTATTCTGAGCTGCCCATCATTCCCTTGTGAAATTCTCTTCTTAGAATTTCCCTTTTGAATCACCTTCCATACATCACTATCAATGTATTCCAGATAATGTTCCATCTCCATGGCCCATATATCATACTCTTCTCTCTTCAGTAGTGGAAGTTTTATGTTTGAGATTGTGGTTGTGGAAGGGATAGGTTGTTGTTGTGTTTGGGAGTTACTGGTTTCGGTTTTTCCTTCATCTTCATGGTTTGATTGCTCATCCTCACTGTTATGGATTGAGAAAGTTTCAGGCTTATCGAGTTCAGACATTGTGAAGGGTGATTTGAGTGAGAATTAGGTTTTAGTGTTCTACGAATTCAGAGTCTCTCCCTTGCTCTGATACCACTTGTTGGTCCACAAATTGTATATGGATCACTAAGTAGTTTTGAATACCTAGTAGATGGTTAGGATAAATCCGAACCAATCTAAGTGAGAAACCCTAAGTGATTGTTAATGTTAATGCGGAATCTTAACAAGAACAATTTAGAACACAAGCAGGGATATCACTAACTTCGTATATTGATATTCACTATTATCAATTCGTACAACTCACACACACGAACTAACAAACTTTAGGGATCCTTTTATAACACAAGGAAACCCTAGATGACACAGAAGATATACACAAATCTTCTATAAAGATACATACACGTAATGTATCTTTTCCTAACATATCTCTAACAAACTTTCCTATCTTCACGACCAGACTTAACTTTATAAGTCAACCAGACTTAACATGTACTACCAGACTTAACTTTACATAACCAGACCTAAAACACAAACAGACCTAACTTAGTAAACTACCAGACTTAAGTTGTCTGCTCTTGATACGCATCATAATTCCCAACACTTCTCGACCCCTTTACTTAAATAACATCCTTATTACCCCTCATATTGTCAAAAATCTTATATCTGTCCGTCAATTTGTTTGTGACAATAATTGCACTGTTGAATTTGATCCTTTTGGGTTTTCCGTCTAGGATTTCATGACACGTCGGGTGCTTCTCTGATGTGATAGCACGGGTGACCTATACCCTGTCACGGCCCCGTGTCCTATTCCCCAAGCTCTACTTGTAAGTCAACATACGTGGCATCAGCGCCTTAGACATCAAGGGAGCGAAGTGCTACGCCGTCTAGTCTCAAATAATTTTATATCTTGTAATAAGGAGAAGCCGCCTATGCTTTGTCATGCTTGCCAGCTTGGCAAACACGTTCGACTACCATTTGTCAGTTCTGATACTATCGTTAATGCATGTTTTGATGTTATTGATCCGTGCTAAAGTGTATATATAAATAATATCAGACGGATACACGGGAAAAAAGACAAATCAACCCTTTAGGAAAAAGGCTAACTTGCAAAAACTCACGTTTGTGATATGTGTGATACCAGGTAAGTGATTACCCGGGTCGTGTCCCAATGAGGTGTGAATGGGCGATATCGTTTAAGGTTTGGAACTAGAGTGACTGATGTTTGGAATATGGAATTTTGATTTTTTAATTCTAATTAACAAATGAGAAACAAATTCTCACAAGAAAATTAAGATTAACACAATTTATATAAAAAACGCGAAACGGAAATTCTAAAAACGGGATTAAAAAGTGAAATCTCTAAAATTTAATCTTACAAGTACCAAATTATTTTTCCTAAGTTATAAATGACAAAAGAAAATTTTAGAAAAAAGATTTATATTTTTCTGATTTTTATATTTTTTATTATGAATTTAAAACAGTTTTAAAAAGAAAAATAGATAATAAATACTAATACTATTCTAAAAATTCTGGAAGTTTTTCTAAAAATACTTTATGCTGAAATAGGCCAAGGAAAAATATAAAAAGGGTGCCAGCGTATTGGGATAAGCTGATAATAAGCTAAAAGGTTCGGATAGCTTAAAATGGAAAAAGGGGTTAAGTATTAATGGGTGTAGAAGTTAACCAGAAAAGTCCCAAGGGCAAACGGTAAGGTGTGTGTGTGGTGAGCTGGGTGGCCAGGGTTCGAATCCCAGCAATGGCCTTTTTGCTTTTTATTTTATTTTTTTGATTTTATTTTTGCAACTTATCAATAAGCTGATAATTAACAACTTTTGTAAAAGAAATAATTTTAAAAACTACTGAATAAGCTTCTAATAAGCTGCTAATCTCAACAGTTAAGGTTTAAGGTTTTTAGAACTATTTTAAAGCTACTAAGCTATAAGCTGATTAATAAGCTAAATGTATATAGAAATAAGCTACTTGGACTGAAATAACTATAAATAAGCTAAGGGTACCAGAATAAAGCAATGGAATAAGCTGAAAAGCTCTAAATAAGCCAAAACACCTCAGGGGTCTGCTGATCTTCTTATGGTGCAGGGCAAATTTAGTGCTTTTCAAAGCACTAAAAAGCAGTCAAAGAAACTCCTTAAAAATCAAGAAAAAATACCACAAGCTACATAAGCCAGCTGAGATTATTGGTGCAAATAATTGGCTTATAACAACTTAATATGGGAGCATTAAAAATCTAGACTTGGGCTGCAAAAATCTAAAAACTAAAAAAGTGGATACTGATATGTGTTCAGGGTATTGCAGACTTGCACAAACCAAAAGGATTTTAATCCAACTCTTGTTTATCTTACTTAATGGACTAAATGGATCTCAGAAAAGCTACAAGAAAAGTTCAAAAGAGCTTATTGCTCTAATTGGCTTATTTGATCAGTTAAGGTTCTATGATTATCATAGTCAACTCAAAACTTCAAAATCTTTGAAAACAGGCATAAAGCTTGTACTAACAACTTATATATGCTTATTTATCCAAAATCAAACTTAGACAAAATGCAATTGAACAGTGAATACCCCAAATGACCCATTTGACTTATAAAGCCAAACAGTCCTTTGTGTGGTCTGAATTGAGATTGAAACTAGAAACTACCTAATGAGCCTTAGATTCTGACTTATTTAAACTTAAATGACTTAACCGAGATAAAATGAGCAAACTTTAATTTAAAATAAGCACCTAATAAGCAATTTCCTATATTTGACTATTTGGACTGATTTCAAGCACTTAATGGAAAATGAGATAAAAGCTTATACTAATAATCAAACTGAGCTAATATTACTTTAAATAAAACAGAGAAGCAAAGAAAAACACAATAAGCACAAAATAAGCAGATGAACAGTACCTTTGACCAATGTTGACTTTTTCTGACTTTTGGATTAGAACTGAAATGAGCTTAGAATAAACTCACAAAAAGCTATGAAGAGCTTATATGAGCTTATCTAAATAGTACTGAGGCTTGTGAACAATGTAACAGTAACAAAATGCTTAATTCGAAATAATGAGGAAACTTAGAACTTTAATTAATCTTGAAACTGAATACAATGCTGGTAATGTAAAGATTTAATAAGCTTAAATAAACTTGAATTACAACTGGAAACTTAAATTGAAACTGAAATAAGCAACAAGTAACTTCTACACTACGAATGGTCTAAAAGCAGGGACAACTCTATCATTGTGTCTTCATTTCTTTCTATAGCTATCCAAAAAGCTTGTCTGACCCTTCCTGAGCAAATCCCACTCGTTTAATTGCCTTCAATTCATCCTAGCCGTTAATTCCATTTTTGGCGGGAAAAGCAGTCCATGTGGGTTTTAACCTTTTCTGAGCACGTGGGGGAGTTAGCTTGTAAAGGCTTCTTATTGGAGGAGGGGGGAGGTGGAGTGTCAGGGATAATGGTGGTTTTGCAGAGAAAATGGTGGGTGAGGGTGGTATGGTTTGGCGGGCAAGTGGGGAAGGGGATAAGGTTTGACTGGGAGTCAAATGTTTTGGTTAGCTAAGGGACAAAGAGGTGGCCGGGTATTGGGTTTATTTGGTGGGCATGGGAAATTTGTTTGGGCTTGGCTGGGTTTAGTTTTTTAGGCTGGGTTATTGTTTTGGGGTAAGGGTTAGGATTATTTAGGATTTAGAAATGGAATTGGTTTTAAAGTTTAGGGACCTATTTTGCCAAATCTGAAAATCCAGGGACCATTGATGTATTTTCTGAAAATCATCTCCAAGGGCTATTTGTGACATTTCAATATTCTTGGAAGTTGACTTTGATAATTTGAGCACTATCCCGGTCCAAACTTGTAAATTTCTTCCCCGTCCTCGGTTTTTCACGATTTTCCAATCTTGTGCTCGGTTTTTGTCCGTTTTGCCTTGTTTTCAATCCTTTTGTACCTGAAACACATAAAAACACAAACAACGAATATTTGCAATATATTTGATCTATTTGGGTGTTTTTAGTCATTTTTGTGTCTTTTATGGGTATAAAATGATGAGTATTTACACACTCATCAATCCCCCACACTAAGTTATTGCTAGTCCCTAGCAATCCGATCATATAAAGTAATGAAAGGATCAAAAGAATACCAAGCATACCCGCTTTGATTTTTTATACAATGCACGAAATTTAAACTTAGAACAAAATATATAACATGCTTGATTTCCAAAAATGGTATCATGGAACGGGATTCACACAAAATGGGTGTCTCCAGGGAATTGAAATCGTCATCCTCTTTTTTATACTCCCAACTAAGCTTAAACTCAATGTGCAAATGCTTTTGTAAAATGCTAACACTACTTATACTAATAATCTATGTAAGCCGAGACTTAACTTTTCACTCCCACAATTATTCAAGTTTAGGTGACTGTGCTCATTTTCAGAATTTTGACCGCAAAAATCGACGTTTATTATGGTTGCCATTCGTTTAAGTCAAATAATAATTTACCGGGAACCTCGAAAATCTAAGGATAAAAAAGGGCATTTTCCATGTAGCGGCTTTCTTCTCGGCACATCCCAAACCAGTTGGTTTTAGGTGACCAGGCTTTTGACACCCCACAAAGAATAGTACCGAAATCAGCGGAATTTCGATTTCAAAGATTTAAGATATTCCCACTAAGCTAGTATTAAAATACTTAAATAGATAACAACAAACGATCATTTAGAGATTAGAGACTCAAAGATGAGATCACTCCATGTAACGGCTTTCTTCTCGGTACATCCCAAACCAGTTGGTTTTAGGTAACCATGCTTTTGACACCTCACAGAGAATAATACCGGAGCTTTCGGGATCTTTGAAATCAACAATCTACTAAATTACCGTTTAACCTTTATACAAAATTGATGAATCCAAGTTCAAGTTCCGATTTAAATTTGAGAGAAAGCAATTTTCCTACATTTATTCATATAAACAACATATACATCTTTTATTTTTGCAACATCAAAACTTATTGCATTTTGCAATATCATTCCATTTTCTTATTTTTCTTTTTCATTTTTTCATTTTTTTTTCATTTTTTTTTAATAATAATATACATACATATATGCTTTCTCAAAAATAAAAATAAAAAGTTGAACTCGGGCTCTATATCAAAATTGTATAAAAATTCGTTTTGCATAACAACATGATTTTAATGTTCAAACGTTTGAAAACAGCACGCATTTAATCAGATTAGTTATCTTCTGGGAGGAAAAGCCATAGATTACTTATATAAGCTCTAAAGAGAACCAACTACTTTACGCTTAGCATTTTCATTTGCACATATCGTAAAACCTTAGTCTAATCGTTAAGGAAGCAGCCAGATCAATACTCTGGCAGAGTCGGGATTCCCTTTGTTCTAACCTAATCAAGACTAAACACTTCTTTTTTATTGCAATTTCTTATCTAAAAATGAAAATTTTTTAAAATTTTGGCCAAAACGGGGGTACTAGGGCACTAGACATATGTGACAAAATTCGAGAGAATCCCCCCCCCCCCAACACTTAGAATTGAATATTGCCCTTAATATTCAAAGTACCGGCTATTCGACACTATTGAACGTAAAAAGGTAAGACTAATAACCAAGTGTGTGAAAGAAATCTCTATTTTCACAAACAGGATTAAAAAGATATCCCTAGATAATCGTTAGCAAAAGGATAGGATATTGGGTGGCTGGATTGAAAACAGGCGCGACAATCATCACAATCTAAGGGAAACCTGCAAACAAGAGCAAACAACTCACAAACAAAGCACAGTAGAGGAATCCCCCCACACTAGTGTCAGAAAATAGAAAGAAGTCAGAAACATGGGCGTTTACCCACGCAATGCTAATGTTTTTTGTTAACCGAGTCACTAGCTTGACTCGACCCCGAATTCATTGGTTCATGGGGAAGCAAGTGGAAAAACAATCTCCATCAGACTTTCATTCAATGTGTTTGGATCAACATTGAATTTCTTGAAAGTTCCACTCCGATGAGATATACCCGGCTCAAAAGATTGATAAATGGAGATGCCGGGGTCAAAAATTTTGTCTTCACTCCCACACGAGTGAAGGAAAGGACAATCTACCTTATAGGCGAAGAAAGGTAGAAAAACTCGAACGACATATGTGAAGTCAATATAATGGCTATCCTCAGAAGGAAATGTCACATATGTCGGAAAAAGATTGTCCTTATCAATATCGGGATTAAGAATTGAGGTCATATCATCAAGTTTATGAATAATAGAGTCCTTGACCTCATCGTTCTCTAACTCTTCATCAAAGAGAGGATTTATTTTGCTAGAAAAGTACTCATCATCAAATTCAAAAAGAGAATTCGAATAGACTTTGAGAATTTCATTTTGAACGTCCTCATTAGAAAGTGATTCGTCATCACTAGAGGAAAAATCATCATTGGAATTGAAAAGGGGGTTAGAGAAAATCCCGGAAAAATTATCCTCAATGTCAAGAGGATAATCATCACAAATAGACAAATCACATTCGTTGTCCGATATATCCTCAGACTCACTTGGGATTGGGATAAGGTTCTCAGCACTAAACTTTATGAATTCGTCCGATTCCTTTTCAGGAATAGTGCTAATATGCTCATCCCCCATAATAAGAGAGTCCTTGGGGTCCAAAGTTGGAAAGAATGATGTGATTGCAATAGACTGAGGGAGTTGAGAAATGATATCGCTAAAAGGAATAGTACTCTCCTCGTCGTCTTCATCTTCGTCATCGAGCATGCAAGCTTGATTAAACAAGAAACGCTTTTGTGCTGCTCGTTCTACGGCGAGTAAATCTTCCATAGATTCACCATGACGATCATCTTGGGCATGCTTAACAGCCAAATCATTAAGTGTATCTCTCACATCTTGAAGTTTTTGGAATACATCTTTGAAAGATTCTTGAAGAGATAGCTGAGGCTGAGTTTGAATCGTTTCACACTGTGGAGGTTGGTCATGACAAGAATAGTCGTATTTGTTACAAGGGACATGCTCATAGACAAGCGGGTTCCTCGTTTGACAATCAGAATTATAATGTGGACCTCCACAGTACTCACAACAGTATGATTGTTGTGGTTGATTCATAGAAGTACATGGATATTGGTCATAACCGAGATTTTGACTGTTACAAGAAACCTGCTCATAGACAAGCATGTTATTTGTTTGACACTCTAAACTTTGGTGAGGACCTCCACAATACTCACAAAGATCATTTGCCATATTTTGAAATGATGTATCATTGAAGTTTTGATAACACGGTTCTTGCCAAAATGAATCCTGAGAAGGGGTACTGAAATCGTTGTGAAAATCTGGATAATCAAGTGTATTTTGGATTTCAGAAGTGCAACATATGCAAAGTCCATGAGTAAACCCACATCCTTTGCAAAAACATCGTTCACACTGTGAATCATCCCCCAACGGATCTTCACATATAAAACAATTATGCTGAGTGAGTGAAGATGGCTGGGGTTGTGGAGGGTGTTCGGGAAGACTTTGAGTATTATCGATGGAATTAAGCTTTTCTTCGAGGGCTACTTCACACCAATAACAAGATCCTTTTGGTGCATGATTTCCACACCGCTCACACTTACACTTGGAACAACGAAGATTATCACCCACTGGACCTTTACAATCAAAACAGTGATAGCCCAGTGACGACATGAGAATTAAATATTAAGGAGGGTTAAGAAGATAGAATCAAACGGTTTAAGAGGATGAGGAAAAATATTTTTGGGGTTTTTTATAATTTAACACAATATTTTTGGGATCGATTCGTCAATCGAAATTCGTTTCTCGCAAAACTACTCGCAGAGTGGCGGAGAAGCAAAGGTCCGCTCGAAAGCTGATTAAAAACCCGCCTCTTTCGGTTTGTCAATTTAATGCCAAACCATCCTTAAACCACCTGTATAGGTTGTAATTTCACGATAATCCGAAAACAATTAACTCACGATTTGTTTTGTTGGATATTTTTATGGTATTGTAAACACTTTAGGAAAAGTGTTAATGGTGATTTTTAATTTTTATGATTTTTTTGATTTTTTTTTTTTTGAAAATATTTACAAAGATACTGAAAACTTCACAAGGAAGGGTTTTCAAAACACGAATCGCGAAATTAAAAATTCGCTTCAGCCTTCCCCGGCAACGGCGCCAAAATTTGATCCGTGCTAAAGTGTATATATAAATAATATCAGACGGATACACGTGAATAAAGACAAATCAACCCTTTAGGAAAAAGGCTAACTTGCAAAAACTCACGTTTGTGATATGTGAGATACCAGGTAAGTGATTACCCGGGTCGTGTCCCAACGAGGTGTGAATGGGCGATATCGTTTAAGGTTTGGAATTAGAGTGACTGATGTTTGGAATATGAAATTTTGATTTTTTAATTCTAATTAACCAATGAGAAACAAATTCTCACAAGAAAATTAAGATTAACACAATTTATATAAAAAACGCGAAACGGAAATTCTAAAAACGGGATTAAAAAGTGAAATCTCTAAAATTTAATCTTACAAGTACCAAATTATTTTTCCTAAGTTATAAATGACAAAAGAAAATTTTAGAAAAAAGATTTATATTTTTCTGATTTTTATATTTTTTTATTATGAATTTAAAACAGTTTTAAAAAGAAAAATAGATAATAAATACTAATACTATTCTAAAAATTATGGAAATTTTTCTAAAAATACTTTATGCTGAAACAGGCCTAGGAAAAATATAAAAAGGGTGCCAGCTTATTGGGATAAGCTGGTAAGCTGGTAATAAGCTAAAAGGTTCGGATAGCTTAAAATGGAAAATTGGGTTAAGTATTAATGGGTGTAGAAGTTAACCAGAAAAGTCCCAAGGGCAAACGGTAAGGTGTGTGTGTGGTGAGCTGGGTGGCCAGGGTTCGAATCCCAGCAATGGCCTTTTTGCTTTTTATTTTATTTTTTTGATTTTATTTTTGCAACTTATCAATAAGCTGATAATTAACAACTTTTGTAAAAGAAATAATTTTAAAAACTACTGAATAAGCTTCTAATAAGCTGCTAATCTCAACAGTTAAGGTTTAAGGTTTTTAGAACTATTTTAAAGCTACTAAGCTATAAGCTGATTAATAAGCTAAATGTATATAGAAATAAGCTACTTGGACTGAAATAACTATAAATAAGCTAAGGGTACCGGAATAAAGCAATGGAATAAGCTGAAAAGCTCTAAATAAGCCAAAACACCTCAGGGGTCTGCTGATCTTCTTATGGTGCAGGGCAAATTTAGTGCTTTTCAAAGCACTAAAAAGCAGTCAAAGAAACTCCTTAAAAATCAAGAAAAAATACCACAAGCTACATAAGCCAGCTGAGATTATTGGTGCAAATAATTGGCTTATAACAACTTAATATGGGAGCATTAAAAATCTAGACTTGGGCTGCAAAAATCTAAAAACTAAAAAAGTGGATACTGATATGTGTTCAGGGTATTGCAGACTTGCACAAACCAAAAGGATTTTAATCCAACTCTTGTTTATCTTACTTAATGGACTAAATGGATCTCAGAAAAGCTACAAGAAAAGTTCAAAAGAGCTTATTGCTCTAATTGGCTTATTTGATCAGTTAAGGTTCTATGATTATCACAGTCAACTCAAAACTTCAAAATCTTTGAAAACAGGCATAAAGCTTGTACTAACAACTTATATATGCTTATTTATCCAAAATCAAACTTAGACAAAATGCAATTGAACAGTGAATACCCCAAATGACCCATTTGACTTATAAAGCCAAACAGTCCTTTGTGTGGTCTGAATTGAGATTGAAACTAGAAACTACCTAATGAGCCTTAGATTCTGACTTATTTAAACTTAAATGACTTAACCGAGATAAAATGAGCAAACTTTAATTTAAAATAAGCACCTAATAAGCAATTTCCTATATTTGACTATTTGGACTGATTTCAAGCACTTAATGGAAAATGAGATAAAAGCTTATACTAATAATTAAACTGAGCTAATATTACTTTAAATAAAACAGAGAAGCAAAGAAAAACACAATAAGCACAAAATAAGCAGATGAATAGTACCTTTGACCAATGTTGACTTTTTCTGACTTTTGGATTAGAACTGAAATGAGCTTAGAATAAACTCACAAAAAGCTATGAAGAGCTTATATGAGCTTATCTAAATAGTACTGAGGCTTGTGAACAATGTAACAGTAACAAAATGCTTAATTCGAAATAATGAGGAAACTTAGAACTTTAATTAATCTTGAAACTGAATACAATGCTGGTAATGTAAAGATTTAATAAGCTTAAATAAACTTGAATTACAACTGGAAACTTAAATTGAAACTGAAATAAGCAACAAGTAACTTCTACACTACGAATGGTCTAAAAGCAGGGACAACTCTATCATTGTGTCTTCATTTCTTTATATAGCTATCCAAAAAGCTTGTCTGACCCTTCCTGAGCAAATCCCACTCGTTTAATTGCCTTCAATTCATCCTAGCCGTTAATTCCATTTTTGGCGGGAAAAGCAGTCCATGTGGGTTTTAACCTTTTCTGAGCACGTGGGGGAGTTAGCTTGTGTAGGCTTCTTATTGGAGGAGGGGGGAGGTGGAGTGTTAGGGATAATGGTGGTTTTGCAGAGAAAATGGTGGGTGAGGGTGGTATGGTTTGGCGGGCAAGTGGGGAAGGGGATAAGGTTTGACTGGGAGTCAAATGTTTTGGTTAGCTAAGGGACAAAGAGGTGGCCGGGTATTGGGTTTATTTGGTGGGCTTGGGAAATTTGTTTGGGCTTGGCTGGGTTTAGTTTTTTAGGCTGGGTTATTGTTTTGGGGTAAGGGTTAGGATTATTTAGGATTTAGAAATGGAATTGGTTTTAAAGTTTAGGGACCTATTTTGCCAAATCTGAAAATCTAGGGACCATTGATGTATTTTCTGAAAATCATCTCCAAGGGCTATTTGTGACATTTCAATATTCTTGGAAGTTGACTTTGATAATTTGAGCACTATCCCGATCCAAACTTGTAAATTTCTTCCCCGTCCTCGGTTTTTCACGATTTTCTCATCTTGTGCTCGGTTTTTGTCCGTTTTGCCTTGTTTTCAATCCTTTTGTACCTGAAACACATAAAAACACAAACCACGAATATTTTCGGGTGTGTTGGGTGATGTTATGGACTTCACCAATTTTGAGCCTCTCGGGTTTTAAATATTATGTTTTGTTTTTGGATCACTATTCTCATTTTGTTTGTGTCTACCCGTTGATAAACAAATTTGATGTATTATCAAAATTTGTTCTATTTCGCAAGTACGTTTACACTCAATTTAAGTGTGAAATCAAATCGTTTCAGTGTGACCATGGCGGTGAATTTGATAACCACACTCTTCATAAACTTTTTGCCGACAATGGCATTCAGTTTCGTTTCTCATGCCCTAAGACATCTCAACAAAATGGGAAGTCAGAACGGATGATTCGCACCATCAACAAGCTCATTCGAACCCTACTTTTCCAGGCCAACCTTCCACCAACCTTTTGGGTTGAAGCTTTAAACGTGGCTGTCCATTTAATCAACTTCTTACCTTCCACAGCTATTGCCAACGAAATCCCGTATACCCGACTGTTTGGCCAAAACCCGGATTATAGCCTTATACGCACATTTGGCTGCTTATGTTACCCCCACTTATATCCTAATCACAAACTTTAACCACGCGCCACACCCTCCATCTACTTGGGACAAGCTTCAAATCATCGTGGGTATCGTTGCCTCGACTTAAACACCAATAAAATAATCATTTCTCGTCATGTAACTTTTGATGAAACAGTTTTTCCATATGGCACCCCTAAACCAACATCGGCACCCAAATACAATTTCTTGGATGACTCACCGGATATAAATCCTCCATTCATTCCATCCGCCCCCGTTGTGCAACCCATTGTGCTTCAACCCACAAACGAGCCAACAACACCAATTCCCCCCAGTCCTAATCCATCCCAACATCACGTAACCCATGACCCATTACCATCCCCATCACCACCCGCCGCCCAACAACAGACACCAAATACATCACCGCCCGCGCACCAATACCAACATATTATCCCAAATCCTCCTAATAACCCAAACCCTGTCTCAATTCATCCCATGGTCACACAATTTCGTGTAGGGACTAATCGTCATACTGAGCGTCTCAATATGCATGTGTCTTCGGTCTCACCATTACCAAAAACCTATCGTGATACGTTTACTGATCCTAATTGGCAAAATGCTATGCGTGATGAATACACTGCACTTATTAAGAATGGAACTTGGACTCTTGTGCCTAGACCCACGGACACCAACATTATTCGCTCTATGTGGCTTTTTCGCCACAAGTATTTGGCTGATGGCACTCTCAGTCGCTACAAGGCTCGTCTTGTGGCCAGCGGTAGTAATCAATTAGAGGGGGTTGATGTGGATGAGACGTTTAGTCGGTGGTTAAACCGGGCACTATTCGGACTGTACTAAGTTTAGCTACTTCTCGACATTGGCTGATTCACCAGCTTGATGTCAAGAATGCTTTCTTATATAGAGATTTGAACGAGACTGTTTATATGCATCAGCCTCCGGGATTTCGAGACTCTGTACACCCTGATTATGTGTGTTTATTGAAGCGGTCTCTGTATGGGCTCAAGCAGCATGATGCAATCTTTTTGTATGTCGATTTAGCAAACCAATGCCTTAAGCCCTTGTGCTATCCCCCCATGATCAGATCAGATAGCCCTTTTGGCAACCAACCTATTTCGCTCCATCATTTCTTCTTTCTTTCCTAGCCTACTCAAAAACGATTTAGGAAGGGCTACCGTTATATACGCAATTAATAAAGGATGCCGAATCATCCACCGAATCCTATGTTTCATCCTAGTTTATTTGATGTGTATACCTGTTTTTCAGTTGGCCTCATGTATATCTAGAGCATGGTTTCAGCGATTTGCATCTTATATCACTTGGGTTGGATTTTCACATAGTCGCTGTGACTCTTCATTATTTATATACAGACAAGGGACAGATACTGCCTATCTATTATTATATGTGAATGATATTGTTCTCACAACTTCTTCTGATAATTTGTTACAGCGGATTATTAGTTCCTTACATCAGGAGTTTGCTATGACTGATCTAGGTCCACTTAATTACTTTTTGGGTATCTCTATTTCTCGTGATTCTACAGTGTTGTTTTTATCTCAGAAGCAATATGCACTTGAGGTTTTGGAGAGAGCTCATATGGTTAATTGTAATCCCAGTCGGACTCCTGTTGACACTGAGTCGAAACTTGGGGATGATGGTGATCCAGTCTCTGACCCGACATTATATCAGAGTCTTTCCGGTTCCCTTCAGTATCTCACATTCACTCGCTCAGATATATCATATGCAGTTCAGCAGGTCTGCCTTCATATGCATGATCCTCGAGAGCCTCATCTATAAGCTCTTAAAAGGATTTTGCGGTATGTCCATGGGTTACAGTTGTTTGCTTCTTCTACTTCATCCTTGGTAGCATATTCTGATGCGGATTGGGCTGGTTGCCCCACTACTAGGAGATCCACTTCCGGCTACTTTGTTTTCCTTGGCAACAACCTTTTATCTTGGTCATCTAAGAGACAACCAACTCTATCTCGTTCTAGTGCCGAAGCAGAATACCGTAGGGTTGCAAATGCTGTTGCTGAAACTTGTTGGTTACGGAATTTACTTCGTGAGCTGCATACACCTTTATCATCCGCTACGCTAGTCTACTGTGACAATGTTAGTGCAGTCTACTTGTCATGTAATCCGGTTCAGCATCAGCGAACGAAGCACATAGAGATTGATATTCATTTTGTTCGTGACTTGGTTGCCACTGGTGAGGTTCGGGTTCTCCATGTTCCCTCACGTTACCAATATTCAGATATTTTCACGAAAGGCTTATCATCTGCACTGTTTGAAGAATTTCGCTCCAGCCTCAGCGTCCGGTGTCATCCCGCTTCGACTGCGGGGGAGTGTTAGCCCATATTGTTGTGTATTAGTATTGTAACGGGCTCAAGCCTGCATCTAGATCCTTCCTCATTTGATTATATATTTGTACATTGTATCATTGTTTCAATCAATCAAAATCATCCTTATCTCACAATACCGAACAAAAACGACTTGAGCCATGATACCAAATGCTCTTAGATATATTACATGCTAGCTGTAAATTTGTATAGATGGATTGACAGACCTTAACATTAGACCTTTATTTATAATAGGGTTGTTTGGCATAAGGTTCCGAGAGTGGTTACGTGGTATGAATAATGAACTGAAACTACTGAGTATTAGTTGTAACAAAATGAAGTGCCACTGGAGACAGTGGCGGAACCAGGAATTTAAAACTAGAGGGTCGTAGTATAAATGTTTTTTTAATCGTTAGTATACACAATTTTTTTTAATCAGTGATATACACAGCTTAAAAAAAAAACTTATTTGAGTTTGTTCCTTCTCAAAATACTTATATAATAAGACACTTATGAATAATAAAAGAAAGATCATTTCTTGGTTTTTACCTTTTCCTGTGCAAACTTCACCCAACTCTATACTTTTCATATGATTATCATACTGTTTTTGTCGTATCAAATCTTTCCTTTTACATGAAGCTCCAACAATATTCACAATCTTTGTAAGATAATCAAAAAAAGTACTCACAGATGCATATTCAGATGAAGTAGCCACAACAACTAATTGCAATTGATGAGCAAAACAATGTATATAAAATGCATACTTATTTTCATCTAAATTTTTTTGTTTTAATCCATTTAGCTCACCACCATCATAGCCTTGACCTCGAACTCTAGACATGGTCAAGCCATGTTTTGCAAATAAACTATCAATAGCACTTTTTAAGGATAATGAACAAGTGTCGGTAATATGCACAACCCCAATAAATCGTTCAATCACTTCTCCCCTATCATCCACATATCTCAGAACCATTGCCACTTGCTCCTTTATAGAGCAATCACGAGACTCGTCAATTAACAAAGAACTTCCCTTTAACATAATAAAAAAGCCCAAAGCTAACTGTTGGGTATGTTTTAAAATAATAAAAAGCCCAAACCCAACCCACTTTCATTAAACCCTCTTTCTTTAGTTCTCTTCTTCAGTTCATCTTTCTTTATTTCTAGACTTCGCCGGAGACCTGCAAACTCATCATCACTCTTCAGAGATGTCTCAGCTATCTATCTCTATCTTATTTTCTAACTTTAAGTACTCCACTGGGTATAATCGAGAGGGTCCAACTCAAAAAAATAATTCCGTCGACGGCGTCGAGTATACCGGTCTTCTAGAAATTTAGCCGGCCGGAGGGTCAACGGACCCTCCGGACCCCCCCCTGGTTCCGCCGATGCCGCTGGAGATAGTGTTTAAGGATTTAGATGTGAAATGATTCCTGAATAGTTGTATTATTACTATAATCAGCTTTCTTGTAGTTATTTCTAGTTGTTTATTTTACTGATAAGAACAGATAATTGTATAGTTAGAGGTAGGGGTGAAAACGAGCCGAGCCGAGCCCGAGCCTGCCAGAGCTCGAGCTCGGCTCGTTTATATTCTAGAAAGCTCGAGCTCGAGCTCGAGCTCGTTTCGAGCCTAATATTTGAGCTCGAGCTCGGCTCGTGAAAATTTTCACAAGCTCGAGCTCGAGCTCGGGCTCGACTAATTTGTATGATTTTTAAAGAAAACAAAGTTAAAATGGAGCTCGGCTCGTTAATTACATAAAGCTCGAGCTCGTTTACTACTTTTAAGCTCGTTTATACGTATAGACAATATATATACGTATATATTTCTAGGGCTCGTTTAGGCTCGCGAGCCTATTCGAGCTTTTTTTATAGAGCTCGAGCTTGAGCTCGAGCTCGATTATTAAATGAGCCCAAACTTAGGCTCGAGCTCGTTTAGGCTCGGCTCGTTCGAGCTTTTTACCGATCCGATCCCGAGCTTTTCACGAGCGGCTCGGCTCGTTTCCACCAGATAATTGCCTAGTTAGAGGGTGTTTGAAATTGCTTGTTTACTTGCTTATCTGCTTATTTTGACAATAAATAAGCAATTTTGTTGTTGTTGCTTATTCCAGACCCTCCTTATAATCAGTTTCACTATACAAAACAGTAGGAACTTATTATTTTCTGCGACTTAAAACACAACCATGATACGAGGATCACTTTCAAAACGCAATGCCAAACATCTCCTTGCCTTTTTACAATTGTCGTTAAGAGCTATGCAGATTTTGCACGTTGCGGTAATTGGATAGGCCTAAACCTGGTCGAAGGCCTAATATATTTCCTATATTTAGTCCAATGAAAACACCGTTACGAAGAAGATGAAGACAACAACGATAAAGAAGAAGAGGAAGAGGAATAGGATACTGACAAGGAAGAACCACAAAGTAGACGGTTGGTACACCATACTACTCATTTGCAAGTTTTTTAATGTCTTATAACGCGTTTTTGCGAATTTAGTAAACTATCGGGTGTCAAAGTGTAAATCCACTTCTTTCGTATGGTTTTGGTTGAGTTCTGATGACATGTTTTAAAACCCAACCACTCCACTAGAACCTTAGTTCCAAATGAAATTTTTTTTTAAGAAAAAAACAAACTTTGAACTTGTTCATTGTGTGTGATTACATAGTTGGAAATGGTATTTTTTTTTCTTTTATAAATTGTGTTTCTTTGGTTAATTCTGTTAATGTTGGTTAAGAATGGTTCTGAAATTTGTGTCTTACTTTAGCTGTTTTGCGCTGGGCATTCGTTAACTGCTTTATTGGTGCGATCACTACTGAGGCTTGTGGCGGAAATCATGGAAGAACCAGTAGGAACAGTGACAACCATGCTCCACCGGAGTGGTATTCTTCCTCAAAACACTGTTCTTGAGAGGTTCGTTCAACATGACCTGTTTCTTGATGATGACAACAACCTGTTTTTCAATCTTTTTGTCAACTTTTTTAGATGTTTATGGTAGATTTATAACATGCACTTTATACAAATTTTGTATAAAAGACAGTTCTATAGAGTGATCGATTCTATTGCTGATTGTTCTAATAAATGAAACAAGCGCAAAATATGTTATAGTATATATGTTCTATTGTACCCGAGTGTTCTATTAGCCAATATAGAGTGTATTGATTATGGATCAAGAAGTTCTGAAGTTTCAATTCAAAATAAGGAACGGTAAGATGTCATATCAGAAGCTATATATACTGACTCTTTTTTCCTTCCCTTTTTTAAATACAAAAGACTCACCACACCAGTTATACAGCTTTTCATACGCATATGTCATAATTGAGACTTAAACCCTCGACTACTTGGTTGATTTGGTCAAACCTACATTGATCAACCACAATGGAAGTCAACATTTGACCAACACTCGCGGTTGAACACACCCTAATGCAATAACCTTGGATATCTTGAAGTATGCAACAATGATATAAGATGCCTACCTCTTGGCATATACTTGTGGTAGTTAAGTTGTCGAGCTGATATCAGTTATTAGTCTTACAGTCTCAATAGTTACTACTCTAGTTTTTACCCCTTGTAATCATTTGACCCTGTTAAGTTTGCAGTTTAGAATTATATGGATATGAATCTAATGATAAGCTGGATTTAGCTTGTTGGGTTTTTTAGAAACCTTAATTTATGAGTTTAATTTCTAGTTTTGAAACACGTATACAGGGACGAAACCATAACATAAAGTGACGACGTGCATTTAGAATAATCAGAACAAGACTACAAACATAGTAATTTTTAAGGACTGGGTGCATTTAACAAAAATCGAGGTTTTTTAACAAAATTAACACTACGTCACAAAAATCCATGACCTCGAGACCAACCCTGATTCCGTCAGTGTCTATATATCCCCACACACTCATATAAAATGCCATAAACCAGCTAAGCTTCTGGTACACATGTCATATAAAAAGTCAATAGTACCAATGCTTGCACCAACACAACTAGTTTTGTCTCACCTCACTTAGAATATCTCCCACCCACCATCCCACCAGTCACAAACAATGGCCCCCCTTTTTCCCGCCAAAACATAACATATGTCCTGCACTGATCTAACCATTTATTAGTGCCACATTCTTTCACTTCAATATCACACACAAAAACCAACAAACACCAATCAAACAGTGCTTAAAAAAAGAAAAGAAATGAAGGGTACTTCAAATTTCATAATGTGGCTAACTTTTGTTCTAGTGGTTAGTCTTGCCATGGTTTTGGGCTTAGTTCTACTCCTCTTAGCTGAGCTCTACTGTTGGCCAGTCATTCGCCGCATTCGTAGGCGTCAAGTTAGTGCTCCAAATGGCGCGCCAATGACCACCACCACCACACTTTCACCTTCACTTCTTGAAAACCAAGAAACCGGAAACGACGTAGAAAAACAATGCCTAGATGATAATGTGGACATCCAAAAGGATTGTTTGAATGATTCGTTTAACGGGTCGTCATTGGTTTACATTTCTAACCCAGTGTTTGATAATGAAAATGTGACGAAAAGTATAGTTGATGATATTGATCAAAATGTTGGGACACCCTTTGAGACGCCCGATAGTTCTCCTTCGCGGTTGGAAACTGAGGATTCTGATGATGAGAGTCATGAGATGGAGGAGATTTCGTCGAAAGTGGTTCTTACGTCGCCTACGAAGAAGTTGGTGTGTTCGAAAGATGAGTCTTTAGGGACTTCTTTGAGTGATACAAATAGTAACAATGGAGTTTTGTCTTCAAGTTTGTTAACTCCATGTACTTCTCCTTCGCTATGAATGAAATTTGAGTGCCAAATAAACTTTGGTTATCTGATTTTGATCATGAGATATCTTTTTTTTTTTATCTTGCTTAGAAGATGTTTATTGCAAATTGTTTATCTGATTATTTGGAAATCTAGTAAGTTTCAATATCCCAAACAATATAAAAGTAGTTTATTTTTGGAGTTCTAGATGAGAATCTTATTGTTTGGATGAAGAATCTTTTAGCTTGGTCTTATCACTTTCTTTACTTTGACTTGCACGAATCCAAAGTTTATTGAAAGGTTGATTATTCTTTTTCACTTTTAGTCTAAAAATGTCAAGGGTAAATTTAGCTTTTGTTCTTGAGCTAGACTTTTGCATAACTACCATGAATTATGAGCTTAATAATATTGCTTTTGATGATATAAAAAGTACAAAACAATCTCTCTACGTTATATTTGTGGGTTTTGGTATGTCAGAAAAAGAAAACTATCATTTCTCCGTTCCAAAATCATAGTCTACATTTTTATGTTGAAATATCGTAAGGGCACGTTTGGTACAGAGAATTTCAGAGAATAGAAATGAAGTAGAGAATAGAATTCAGAGAATAGAAATGGGTAGAGAAATTAAAGTCAATTCTAGTGTTTGGTAACATGAGAAATAAACTCGAGAATTGGCAAAAAAAAAAAAAAAAAAAAAAAACTTTTTATTGAAAGAATTAGAACTTTTGTTTGTTGATTTAAAAAAAAAATTTTTTTTCTAAATAACAATTCTAAAAAATATATATTTAAAAAAAATATTTTTTTTTTAAATTATTATTTTTTTTATTTTTTTTATTTTATTTTTTAAAAAAACTTATTTAAAAAAAAAATTTATTTTTTTTAATTTATTTTAAATTTTTTTTTATAAAATTAATGATTATTTTTTTATTTTTAAAAAAAAAAAAAAACTTATTTAAAAAAAATTATTTTTTTTAATTTTTTTTAATTTTTTTTATAAAATTAATTATTTTTTTTATTTTTTTAAAAAAAAAACTTATTTAAAAAATTTTTTTTTAATTTATTTTAAAATTTATTTTTTATAAAATTAATTAAAAAAATTATTTAAAAAAAATTATTTTTTTAATTTATTTTAAAATTATTTTTTTATAAAATTAATTATTTTTTTAAAAAAAAAATTATTAAAAAAAAATTATTTTTTTAAATTATTATAAATTTTTTTTTATAAAATTAATTATTTTTTTTTATTTTTAAAAAAAACTTATTTTAAAAAAAAAAATTATTTTTTTTAAATTTATTTTAAAATTTATTTTTTATAAAATTAATTAAAAAAATTATTTAAAAAAAATTATTTTTTCTAAATAACAATTCTATAAAAAATATATTTTAAAAAAATATATTTTTTTAAATTATTTTTTATAAAAAATTTATTTTAATTTTTTTTTTAAAAACTTATTTTATAAAAAATTTATTTTAAAAAAATTATTAATTTTTTTTATAAAAAATACATTTACGTAAATCGGTTTGCAACTAAAAAAAAATGAAAAGAAAAAAAAAAAAAAAAACTTTCTCTAACATACCAATTCTCCACCAATTCTCCCATTTCCATACTAAAACTAGTGGAAATCAAACTCAAAAATTTACACTACCAATTCTCCACCAATTCCCCACAATTCTCCACCTTTTTATTTCTCTAACATACCAAACAAGAGAATTCTTGAGAAATCTGAGAAATCTTGGCCCATTTCTCTTGGCCCATTTCTTTGTACCAAACATGGGAATTTGAATCATTTCCATTTCTTTGGCTTGAACTCCCGGTACCAAACATGCCCTAAAAGAATTTCTATTAAGTGAAGATAATATTTGAAATGTGATACTATTTTTCTTAAACTATATGTTTTTATTTAGCGAAAATAGTTTTAGGAGATAGGGAGTGATACGTATGTGTAAGTGTGTAACCTCTAGTACTATCAAGATATTTGCTGAAGTAAAAGATTGCTCTTCGGTCTTGTCTATCGGAAACCTTTAGATCTGATCTTAGCGTCCTTTTGACTCCTGCGCAAATGAAATGCACGCGTTAGCCTCGTCTCGGGTGTTATCCCAAGACCAAGCTCCGGCGTGAGGATAAGTATATGTGGAAGGCCGGAAGGACGGAAGGCACAATAATAAATGGGAGTAAATGCAAATGTGTGTGTAGTTGTCCATAATAAATGAGGTTAGGGGTATTTATACTACCCAACCTTGATACCTGTGTGTACTTGTGAATAGTACTCGGGTGTACTTGCGAACAGTGCTCGCGTGTACCTGCAAACAGTATTCGCCAACCTAGGCCTAGTCTATTTAGTAGGTGTCAGACCACGTGCGCAACACAATCCCGTGAAATCTGGGCAGGCGTCGCATGCGCAGTTCTGAGCTTTGTCCAGCGGGTAAAAGACTTCCCTGTACCGTCCGGTTACTTGCGTATCGTCCGGCCTGACACGTGTCATCCGGTGAGCGTCCTTCGGACATATACGCCAACATGTCCCCCTTGTATTGTGCTATCGAGTTGTAAGCCGATGGTGCAATACTCTTTGTAACATTTCGTTGAAAAAAATCCCTTTATTATATTACGACACACACACACACACACACACACACACACACACACACATATATATATATATATATATATATATATATATATATATATATATATATATATATAAATATATATATTTCTTTTTATGTATTTTCTATTATAACCTCCTTTTGCTTCTTTTTTATTTATTAAACTCACGATTTACCTGGTTTTGCCTTAACGGGCCCGCGTTAGTCCAGTAAGCGAGGCGGTTCGTGCGCCTCTTCTAGGTTATTCCGCACAATGCAGATCTGCCACGCATTTTTACCGTGTTGGCGTGGATGGCTAAGATGACGCCACGTCAGCGATGTGTTGACTGACGCCACGTTTCGCTTCCCCCTATGCTACTCCTATATGTATAAGACTTTTTACCCCTCATTTTTTACACGCACTTTCTCTAAGCTTTCACTTTCATTTTCTCATATGCCAGCTAATCCTTCTTCCGAGGTGAGTTTTACTTTCTCTTTCTCAGTTATTAGTGTTATTCCCTTCGGTAGTCCTTTAAAAACATGGCTGAAGAAAGACCAGTAGAAGCGCCCATCCCTCCGCCAAAACCATTACCGAAGTTCACACTCAAATTTGATATGCATGTGTACAAGTCTAAATTAACACAAAAGGAGCTTGATGACATAATTGCCGCATATAAGATACCGTCCGACTTACTTCCGGTGCTTCCAGACCCCAACCTAACCATGAACAATTTACTGGAGGACAAAATAGGGGTATATCCCTAGTAGCTAGATACCAGAGGGGTTAGGATTCCATTCTTGAGTTTTTTGCTTGCGGTGATTAGACACGTTAAGGTACATTTTTCTCAACTAGTGCCGACAGGGCTGAATCGCGTTACCCTATTCGAGATCCGCTGCTATAGTTTAGAGTGTCAGCCGATCGTTGCGTTGTTTTGAGTGTTCTATAAATTATGTAAACAGGGGCATTGGTTCTCGTTTGAGAGCCGGACGGGTAAAAAGGCTAAAAAATGTTTCCAAGAAGTTCTCACCAGGCTGAAGCATTGGAAGGAGAATTTTTTCTTGATTGACCGAAGGCCAATCCCGGATGCCATGGCCTGGAGGCATAAGGATTCCAAGATTTCTGATGATTTTCCTATAACATTCCTGGAGGCTGCCGCTGAGAAACTCAAGTGAGAAGCTTATACTTCTCCGGAAGCCGAACATTAGCCTTTTGTGGATATCAGGCCTTTCTACCGTCTTCAAGAACCCAGAGTTTGAGCCTGTTTTAAAGGATGCCGAAGGGCATGGTAATGTTATATATCTTACTTTTCTAGGACTTGTTTACTCTAGTCGTTCTCCTTTTCTGTTTCTTATCACTTGTACAAGTTGTCTTGCAGTTGTTACTATGGCCGAATACTTGGAGTTGCCTGACTGGGAAGGAACTGTTGTGAGGAAAGGAGCTCCGATACCTGCTGATTGGGTTAGGCTAACACGGACCTCTCCTCTGTTGAAGCCCGGGGAGCCTATTCTTCCCAAGGCCGCGCTCATGAAGCTAGTTCAGAAATCTTGCCCAGAGGTTATAAAGGCTAGGAAAAAGAAGGAGAAATAAGCTTTGAAGAAGGCTGGGGCTAAGAGAGCTGGCGAGGGGCCTTCTACCGTTGGCCAGAAGAAAAGAAGAAAGAACAAAGCTCCCGTTGAAGCCACTTCTTCTTCGGACACAACCGTTGATTCTACACCGATTCACCAAGCTGTTCTTTCTCCTCGTCCAGTCGATGAAGGTAACCGAATGGGTGAGGATGAAGTGCACTCGGGCAGGAGTGGTGTCAATGCCGGTGGTGGTAACCTAGAGGCTGGGAATAATGGTGGAGGTCCCGACGATGATGATTTGGGGGATGGGAATGGTGATGGAGTTAGAGAAAATCTGGCGGGTGATGGGAATGGGGGTCAGGACGGAAACCATGATCGTTCTATCACTCCTCTGATTCAGTTCGTTCCGATTAATCAGCCGAGGAACTCTCAACCACGTCATTCCGATGGTAAGGCGATACTTTCAAAACTGTTTTGCGTTTGCATTTTTATTGACCTCAAACTAACATTTCACAACGGTCATGCCTACAACCCTATCGGTGCAACGTTCGGTTCATTTAAAGCATCCAACTGTCCACGAGATGCCCACAGATGATTCCGGTACGTAAGGAAGCAAGCTTTGGTGTGTGTGTATATATATATATATATATATAATTTACGGAAATATGCTATGTTATTGCTATTTATGTACACATTTAAAATATTTTATTGACATTAAAAGAGCATATGTACACATTAAAAATGTTTTTGATATTGAAAATAAATATAAGGTTCCATTTTGATATTAAATGTATTGTTAAAAGATTTGCCTAAGTTATATCTATTTCTTATGATGTTTAGTATGGTAATGGTATGCATTGTGTACTTGATGGGTTATTTATGTAAAAGGTAAACTGTCAAGGTTTTTTTGTTATATTTCCAAACATAGTTTTAAATACTGAAATGATATGTTTTGCAATCATTCCTTCTCATTGACTTTTTGTATTCCGATTGCTTATTTGTATTTTAAAAATATTTAGCTTGTTATTTATAATAAATCTAACACACAATTAGGGCATATCAATTATTATCCACCTAACCTAAAATATCAGCCATCCGACTCTCTCATTCATGGCTTCGTCTTCCAATAACATCAAGGAACTCAAGGAAGCATCTGGATCTTTCAAGTTCTTATTTAACAATGAGATGACTGAAGAAGATGGGTTTTTGATTCGAATGGGGGAGGAGCGTAATCAACTCCTTAGCAAGGTCGAGAAGCGTCAGGTGACAATCAGGGAGGCTCATCACCTGGAGCCTTTCAATAAAAAAGCTGTTGATGTTCTTCGTTGTCTAGTTGAGACACAGGAAAGGGAGCATAACATGATTCTGACCTTGACTGCTCTACTTGATGAGGCCCATGATGGCATTGCGGAAAAGGACGGTCATGTGAAGCTTATGGAGTTTGATGAAGGTCTTTCTGATGTTGATTAACAGTGTATGATGTAGATGGTTATCTTTTGGGGTTCTCTTTCGCTAGTTTATTTGGGTGTCTATATTTATGAATAGATGGCTGTAAGCCTTTGACTGTTATGTAGTTTATGGATGATAATATTAATTTTATGTTTATGTTTATATATGTGTATTACTTTTCTTCTTTTTTTTTTTTTTTTTTTTTTTTTTTTTTTTTTGCATTTTACATCTTATCAAAAAGAGGTGTGGTTTTTCTACCTGACACATATGTCTCCTTTCAAATTTGGGTTTTGCAACTGCTATTGTAATTAGGAAGTTATTATTTGTTAGCGTATAGGCGTAGTCTCTTCATTTAAGTTGCATTGTTACTTAAACCATAAACAGGTGTTACAATAGATTTATTGTAGGGCTTTTAAGCCATACATAAACCACGAACACCCATGATGAAAAGTCCTAAACATACAAACAAATTTTGAACCATCACTTTTGTCTTTTGGATTGTTGACAGCATATGGCTTAATACCAATTGCATCACAACATTATTTATTTAGCAGACCTAGAACTTTAATCCTATCAGCAAAATCAAACTTTGCAATTTGTTCTGAGGCTAAACTGTTGCTAGCTTCAACCTTGTTTGAGTTTTAGCCCTTTTTTGCTGTACCAAGTGTTAATGACCAGTACTAATTTGAAAGTTAATACTGTTACAGTGTTTTGTATATATTAAGTATTGTATGTAACTAAAAAGTATCTGTTCTTGTAGGTTTAGGATCAGTTTAATGTGTATCTAAGTATAAACAATGATGTGTAGTTTTTCTGCCACATATTTATAAGGGTGTATTATGGATTTGTGACCGGATCTAAACACACACCTTGTGTTAGATAGATACTTTGAATGATGCCTAGTCTAGCACACATAATTTACTAGCTAGCACTTAGAAGATTTGTTTGTTGTGCTTTTTGTGAATTGGATGTAACAGTAAACGAACAACAAACAATGTAACTTTAACAAAACGATTCAATATTATTATCAATAATACAAGTACTCTTGATTAGTACTAGGGTTTACACCTTGAATCTTAACAACTTAGCTACGTACTTCTATTTTCTATGTCTATCATAAACCTTAACCTAGGAGATCCTTTTATACACTAAGGATTCCTGTACAAGATAACTATAAATTAAACTTGGAAGATATACACAAAATCTTTACTATAATTATCTTTTAGAAAGTCATAAACCGTACTAACTTCTTCTTGCACCTGTACTAACTGCTTCTGTCTTCAAAACTCATCAGCAGTACTAACTTCCATATCCAGTCGTACTAACTGCTATAGCTTAATTCCTAACAATCCTCCCCTAAACTTATGATTTCTCTCCAAATCACTAAGTTTCTTCAATTAAGCTTTTCCTTCTTGATGTGGGGGATTCTTCCAAACACTCACCATGTCAGTCTCTTTGTTTGGGCTTTCCTTTGTTGAGCTAAATCAAAAATTCTTCTATACAATGTATCAGCCATCTCTGATTCACTTTCAATCTCTAATTTTGTCACTAACATTGTCAACAAAGTAGCAGTCTTAAGTGGATAGTCCTTTTCCACTAGCATGTAAATCTCAATACCATCTTTTGTAGATACTCTATGTACTCCACATGTATCAAACAGTTTCCATGAAACATCCTTGATTTTTGCCTTGAATCTCCATATAGCTTCTCCACCATCTGGATCAAATATCCTCTTCCGTTGAACCCATAATTCTTTATCTGTATCTTCTAGAGGATCTGCTACTCTGAACTTATCTTGCACTAGCCTCCACAACTGATTTAAATCTTCTCTATCAAAACCTTTAAGTAAGTCTTCAAAAAGTTTATACCTTTCTGTGATTCCACTTACTCTCATAATCTCCCAACCTTTCATCCTTCCATCAGTGAACACTTTCCAGCCTATGATAGGATGTTTTGCTTGCAAAGGCTTGATATTTGTAGATTCTGGGACAACAACTAACATACTCTTCAAATATTGATCTGATAAGCCTTCCTTCTTTTGCTTCTTTGCTGCATCAGACTCTAACACTTCTGCTTCTCTCTTCTTCCCTGTTGTAAAATCCCTTCTTTCACTTGGAGTGTGCAACCTAGCATATTCTTCATAATAAGCTGTTTGAATCTTAGCATATGATCTTCCCTTAAAATCACTTGGCTTGTACATTGCTTGATTCTTCAACCAGACTTTCATGAATTTGATCTGCTCCTTCAGTGTTGGTATCTTCTCCTTGTAGCCTGCTTTTTGTTTATCTTTTATCTTTGAACCAGATCTTTCCATGCTACTTCTCTGTTCTTCTTAAGTATAAACTCCTTAAGCTTTTCTGACTTTTCTTCTTCATTCAACTGTTTGTCTCTGAGAATCATTGCAGCTTGAGCTCTGACTATCATATCTAAATCAATCAAGTACTGAAGTTGTTCATTGAACTCTTCTGGATTAACTTCTTCACTTGCTACTTTTCCAATCTTGTCTTATCCATGAATTCTGCTATGTTTTGAACTTCATCTTCAGCCACTTTTCTTGCTAACTCTGCATCTAGATCCATCTATGCTTGTTCTTCTGCTCTTTCTTTCTCAATCATCTTTCTTGCAACTTCCTCATCAAAAGCTATTTGTGCCTGAGTTCTTTGCTTTACTTTCCTGCTCTTTTCTAGTTCTTTCTCAGCTTCTTCTAGTGTCATTGGATTTTTACCTTTATCAGCTCTTCTTCTTTCCTAGTCTTCCTCCGTAGTACCTGAAAAAGAACTAACAGTTGGAACTGCTTCATGCTCTGTCTCAGCGGCTGGAACTGCTTCAGCCTCTTGAACACCAGTCTGAACTGTCTCATGTATCTCAACAGTTTCTTCTATACCCATGTCAGCTACTTTACCAGTACCCTTGTCAAATTGTTCTTCTTCTACATCATCTTGCCTCCCCTAAGACCCTGATCCATCCCCCTTACCTTCATCTGATTTCCTCCCCTGTTTGGGAGAATCACCATCATCATCATCTGTATCATCTGAGTTATCTGAATCATCATCATCATCCAACACTACTCTTGCCCTTTTCTTCTTCAACTGCTCCTCTTGGTTCTTCACCCTTAGAGTCAATCTTGTGTAGACCTTTGCAAAATTCTCCTTGTGAGCTTTGAGTTCCTCCTTGTTGGTCTTTAGCTCCTCCTCCAAGGTCTCAACTTTGGCAGTTAATTTGGTACACAAGTCCATCAATTCCTGTTGTGAAGAGCTACCCTCATCACTTCTAGCTGTGTGACCTGCTAGGAGAGGTGAATCATGGGGCAAGGATCCGGTAGCCACTCTAGTAGAACTAGGTGTGGTCCTTCTCCTATAAGTTGTGTGGATTGGGGGTTGTTCAGTTCTTTCTGGAGCTGAAGTGGATGTGTGATGGGGATCAGTTGGTTGTACTGAACCTTCATCCACCTCAGTTTGAAGCATCTCTGGAAACAATGGGACTACTACTCCTGAGAAAAGCCTACTGGCCATAGCCATATTTTGAAAAACTTTTAATTGAAGGCTTGGAGTAGCAAAAGTTTCAGTTGGTTTTGTAATCAAGTTTTTCTTTTTATTCAAAAGAGTTTGAGCAAATCTTGGGTACATTAAAAACTTGGTTTTGCTGTTAACATTTGATGCCATACCCTCAAAAATAAATTTTGAAAAGTTAAAAACCTTGTTTGTAGACAGACAAATGAGAGGAATAGCAATATTGCTACTGAATTGTTCCCAAGCTGTCTTTTTAGGACTTAAGCAGTGTAAAAGGGTATGTATCAAAAATCTCCATTGAGGTGAGAAACATCCTTTTTGAAAAGTTAGTTTTTGAGAGGATGTATCATACCCCATTCTGGCAAGTTCTTTCCATATATCAGTGTTGTGCATAGTGATGATACCATCTGAGTCTTTCAATTTAAGATGTCTCCTAATTGTAGACTCGGTAACAACAAAAGTTATGCCATCAACTGTGGAGTTAATTTGTAAGTCTCCATCTTCACTAGTCGAGACAGTAGCATTCTGCCAGAACTGTGTGATGTGAGAGACATAAAGAGTAGGAGAGATAGTAAGAGCATACCTTATATGAGATTGGTTTAAGAAATCCACAACCTTATAAAATTTTGGTCCATTTCCTTCCTCTGTTTTCTCAAGAAACGCAACCTGATTGTGACGCTTAACAAATTCCAATCCAGCCATTTTAGTGATGAATAGTGAAGAATTTTAGCAATATGATGATCGTTTATGGTTAAGTTGAAGAATTTTAGTAGTCAATTGGGTTTTTATAGATACTGTTAGGGTTTTGCGAGTTTTTCGTATGGGATAAATTATCTTGGGAAATAGAATAAATAAATTTATGGTAAAAAGATAATTATCTTCAAGAAAAATCCCTATAAGTATGCTAAGAATAATGGTTTTACACCAACGGCCATAAAATTAGTTACTGACAGATTTTTACAACGGCTAGTTGAGCCGTATCAACTTTGTACTAGCAGTACAAACTGCTGATGTAGAAATTTTGAGCCGTATTAACTTATTGAAAGAATTAAAAGAACATTTCTCATTTATAGTTTTTAGCAAACTATCAACTATCAACGGATTTGATTAGTCTTTACTAAGAGCCGTTTGCTTTGGACTAGCCAACTCTTCACAGTTAGATATGGTGAGCTGATTACCATACAATTTTTGGTAAATTGTCAACCATCAACGGATTTGAGAAGTCTTTACCAGATACTGTTTGCTCTGGACTAATTGGTTCTTATGTGGGTTAGACATGGTGAACCAATTACCATTTGTTATGTGCAAAGGTAACACACTTAGCTCCAGATCACCATTCAGTCCAAAACATATTAATTCCTTGGTGCTCATCATCCATAACCTGCAATTGTTAGTCCAAAAACAAAGAAACAAAGTGCAAAACACTTGTCTCTAAAAATATATATAAGCATATGACTAACAATGCACATAACAAGAAAAATCAATTTCCTTGTGGCACCCAAGCCATTACAGACTTAGGCTTCCCTCTTGCATCAACATAATTCATTCTTTTCAAAACTATTTTAGCACCATTGGATTGGATAGGTCTCCAAACCCAACATGCTGATGCACTCACACCAGTATCTATATGTCCCTTAGCAGTTTTGTTATTGACACCAGTTCCAACTGCTCTACCAGCAGTAGGAACTGCTTGCTTTACAGTTGTCACTTTGGGTTTCCAAACTTGGTTTTTCACCATCTCCTTTTGATAAAAGGTTCTCTTAATAGTTTTTGGTGCTGAATTGATGGCTGGTTTTGCACTTTGAATTGTTGGTTTTGGGTGAACAGATCTAAGTGGTCTGGCAGTATGAATTGCTGGTCTAGCAGTTTGGAGAGGTCTTAGGCCAGACTTTAAAAGAACTGATCTGGATATCATCTTGTCGTTCCTGGGAAGGGGTTTAGGTCTTTCTAGGCTTATACCTTTGTTTGTATACCCTCTTACCCATTTATGGCAAAAAGCTGCAAGATGGTCAAAACTACCACAAGTGTAACAAGCTTTCCTATAGCAAACAAAATCATCACCTAGTTGGTGAGATTTGAGGTTGTTCCAATTCCTCTGGTTACCTCTAGGCTTGTGTGTGGTTCTATACATCTTTGCATACCTAACTGTTGGTCTAAAAGGTTTAGCATTAGATCTAAGCCTAACAGTCTCAGGTTTAACCATCTTTGGAACTTTTGGTTCCTCTATCTTCACACTTACAGGCTTCACCACAGCCTGATCATCCTCATTATCAGAAGTCCAGTCCTCTATGGTTGGAGCATCTGAATTCTTTGCTGAGGACACCTTATCCCCAGTAAGTGAGGCATCACTCACATTCTCATTCACTGGTTTATCAACTACTTCCTTCTTAGGTTGAGGACCATATTTAAGTTCAGGTAGTTGAAATTCAGGGAGTCCTGTGTGTTCTAAGTCTATGCCTGGTGGTGTTGGAATTCCTCTATAAGGAGGTGGAACTGATTTGTACCCTAGGCCTGACTTAGCTTTATTCAATATCTGACATTCAGCTATCTTGCTGACACCTTGAGTTGCAAATTCTAATGTGTCAACAGTCATCTTAATGTTCTGATTGGCCTTTTTAACCTGTTCCAGTTCATGTTTTAACACACTAATTTCATCTTCCCTAAGCATTAGGTCTCTCTTAAGTATAGCCACAGTATCACTAAAAGTAGACTCATTCTCCTTATATGATTAGCCAAGTTAAAACAAGTCTGGTTTAGCTCTAATCTCTGTTCATCATATCTTTTCCTAAGAGTTTCTAATTCTTTTAATGCATCACAAGATTTTGAACACTTAGAAACTTGTACCTCAGAATCTGAGAAAGCCATGAGAGCAATCTCTGTAGATGCTGCTTCCTCCTCTGCAATGTAACTCCAGTCAAACCCTAAGCCATCAATAGCAACCATAGCCTTTGAGCTTGAGTCTGTAATCTCCACAACTCTTGATCCTGTGGACTTGCTTTCATAACCCTTGTTCCTTGAGTCCTGCTGTCTTGGCTCCCTGCATTCTCTAGAGAAGTGACCTATCTTGTGGCAATTGTAGCACTCTATCTTCCCTTTATCATATCCAGCAACATCATTACTGTTGATGATGATTTTCTTCCCAGTTTTCTTTAAGAATCTCTTAGCCCTCATGCTAAGAAGAGAGAGCTGCAACTTGATATCCATCTCCTCTATATCATCTTCATCTATCTCATGAAGATCTGCATGAGTCAGCATAGTACCATTGTGCTGTGTAGTAAGAAAAGCAAAGTAGGTATTCTCACCCAGAAGTCCATGTGTACTGCTTGAAGTATTAGCAGTACCAATGTTAGTACTGACAATACTAACTGCTCCAACAACCTGCACTTCATCTACTTGGCTTGAGGTACTGGGAGTTGACACAAAGGCCAAATTCCCAGAGCTTGAACTTGAGCTTGATCCAACAGACTTCTTCACTTCATGTTCCACAATTTTGAAGTTGCTGTAGAGGTCCATCAGATCCATTGAGTCAATATCTGGCTTGTTTTCCCAGACTACCACATGCATAGCCCATTCTGATGGTAGACTTCTTAGGAATTTTGAGTTAAGATCTTCCTGAGGTATCTCAATTCCTAAAACAGCAAGTTGGCTTACCAGTTTTTGCAACCTGTTAAACATATGATCCAAAGACTCATTGCTTGTAGCAGAAAAATTCTCAAACTGTTGCTTAAGTAGGGTCTTCTGAGTTTTCTTGGTAGCATCATTCCCACCATATCTTGCAACAATGGCTTCAAAAAGAGTTTTAGCACACTTAAACTTGCTAAAGTTCAACAACTGATCATTGGGAATGGTCAGCAGTAGCAAGCTTCTTGCTTTCGTGTCATTCTTGTGTTGTGCCTTCTCTTCACTAGTCACTGGTTTGGTCTGCGTCTTTGTCTCAGTTCTTCCTTCAACAACAGTTGTAGTGGTTGTGGGTTTGTATGAGTTTCCATCTTCAATGATCTCCCAGAGTGTATAGTCCTGCACTTGGAAGAATTGCTCAATTCTCAACCTCCACATATCAAATTCATTGGGTTTGAGCATTGGAATCTTTGCAGCAATGTTTGTTGACTGAGTTGTCTCCATGTCCATCTTCTTGTGAGCTAATCTTCTAAATCAAAGACCAGAACCTGGCTCTGATACCACTTGACCGGATCTAAACACACACCTTGTGTTAGATAGATACTTTGAATGATGCCTAGTCTAGCACGCGGAATTTACTAGCTAGCACTTAGAAGATTAGTTTGTTGTGCTTTTTGTGAATTGGATGTAACAGTGAACGAACAAGAAACAATGTAACTTTAACAAAACGATTCAATATTATTATCAATAATACGAGTACTCTTGATTAGTACTAGGGTTTACACCTTGAATCTTAACAACTTAGCTACGTACTTCTATTTTCTATGTCTATCATAAACCTTAACCTAGGAGATCCTTTTATAGACTAAGGATTCATGTACAAGATAACTATAAATTAAACTTGGAAGATATACACAAAATCTTTACTATAATTATCTTTTACAAAGTCATAAACCGTACTAACTTCTTCTTTCACGCGTACTAACTGCTTCTGTCTTCAAAACTCATCAGCAGTACTAGCTTCCATATCCAGCCGTACTAACTGCTATAGCTTAATTCCTAACAATTTGGTATCTTGTTTTAGTATATATAAAGTGTGGTATGCAATTAAAATGTAGCTGCTTTGGTTGGTTTACGATTCTTGACAATCGAAATGAACAATATTAACATGAAAGTTAGTACTATTTAAACTGGGTTGTCACTGAATAACTTTAGCAGTATTTAGGTAAAAGGATCGGTATTAACTTTAAAGTTAGTATTGTTTAAATCTGGTTGTCGCTGAGTAGCTTTAGCAATATTTAGTTAAAAAGAGTGGTACTATCCTTAAAGTTACTTTTGCTGGTTGTGTTTGCCTTGTTTCAGAGTTAGATAACAAAAGTTAATGGTATGTTTAGTTTTTTTTGTTTTTGAATTATTTTTCAGTGTGTGATCTGTTTTGTGATAATCATTTTTTAAAAAGTGTGTTGGATTTTAAAATTAGTATTGTGTTATTGGTTTAAGGTATGGAGATACAATGATATTAATATATTTTATGAAATTTGAAGTTGCGTACCAGGATAGTTGTTGTGTAGTTGTTCAGTATAGAACATATGAGTAGCCAATAAATCCATTTTGTTTGTCTTCTCTTCTTTTAACATGATTGGCTGCACAGGAAAATTCGTGACTCCAATGTCAAGGTACCGTTAAATAGGCCACGGTATAACGGTACCGTGCCCTTGTTTGACGGATTTTCACTATTTCCCCTAAATCCCTGCATCCCTAACCTCAAACCTGCAAATTTTGCAACCTTACATACACCTTAAGATTCCCTTACTACACCATAGGACACTACCACCAACTTTAATTCAAATTCCACTACTCTTGCCTATATAAGGCCTCACCATTGCAAGTTTATCTTACATCTCATCTTCAACCTCACACCACTCAATCACCATGTCTTTTACACAAGGATCAACAACCCACATCTCAAAGAAACCTAGGATAACCGTAAGACCACCATCCAAACCTCTCTTTATTGATCTCACAAAAGATGATGAAGTCACAACACCACCTTCCCAAGCCACCACTCACTCACCATCTCCACCTAATGCTCCTTCCAAAACATCTTCTATTAGAACCACATCTTCATCATCTCCATCTCTTAATACCATGCCATCATCCATGGACTACACACTCTCACCCATCACTCAATTGGATTATGCTATGCCAACCCTATCAGCAACAAACTCACCACCACCTCCTTCTCCAATCATGGGCCAACCTATCTAACCTCATCCATTTGATCTACATAGTGCTAATTGCCTATGTTGCCTCCACAAACGTAACCTCATCTTCTCATTGAGAGATGAGATTCACTTCATGTTCTCCTTTGTGGAGCATCTCTTGACACCACCACCACCTCCAATCATGTCACCATCACCACCACCTCATAGCCCACTTAACTAAACATGTTCATGTTTAGTTTTCCATAATAAACCTTTAGGACCCCTCTTGGAAATGAAGCTTGCCTTAGAGCTTCTTGTCACTAAGGATTTATTTATGCTTCTTGTTATTTTTTTTTTTATGTTTGTGATGTAGTCATACTTCAAGTATGACATTTCTTTTAATGAATGGATGGGCATGTTATGTGGTTGTGTTATTTTTGGTGTTTGGCTACATAGCCATTTTTTTATATGGTTGGATATTTGCCTTTCTTGCTACATGTTAGATATTGTATATTTATTATCTAACTTTGTTTTGTAGTAAGAACCATTGCTTGATTCCTTGGTGTCCTCCAAAGGAGGGGGAGTATACATCAAGGGGGTGCTTTAGCAACCTTTTTGCTTCGAAAAAAAGGAGGAGAAATGGGATGTAAACTCATTAAAAACTTGTTAAAACTAATTTTAACCTAAAATAAGTTTGTGTTTTGTCATCATCAAAAAGAGGGAGATTGTTGATGCAAATAATGTTCTAAAAACGTTATTTATATCTTTCGATAGCTTCACGTTTTGAGGATGACAAAATGTGAAAACACTTTACGTTAAAATTAACGTAAATAAGTTTTTAGTCGAAAGATCCCATTTCTACACAAATCACTCTAGGTATTAACAAACAAATTGACAACTTGATAAATGATCAAAGAAGTGAATTTGTGTTTAAAACTTCACATTTTAAATGTGACAAAACATTTTTTCAAAAATACACTTTACAGTTATTTTTGAATTATTAAAAAACGTTTTAATGGAAAAATAAGTTTAAATATTACAACAGCTATTTCCCCCCCCAAAATCAGTTCCAAACTTCTCCAAATAAACTTTCACCACTAAAGACAAAAAGAGGAGCATTTTTGTCTGACACGGTACCACGGTACCACTAAATTTAGTGGTACCATGTGACATTTAGTGATACCGTGTACCTATAACGGCCAGATTTTTTCTGCCTATAAATACCAGCCTTCTTCACAGTTTTTGGGCATCCTTTTTCACACAGAACTTTCTGAGTTTAATACTCTCACCACATCTTTTTTTCTTGATCATTTAGTTTAGTTTTCTTTTGTTTAAAGAGTGATCCAATCATCCAACCAAGTGATCACCTTCATTCCTCTACTAGTACAAGAGAAGAACACAAGGTATCTAAGAAGATACAAAGTGTGGTAGTTATAGTTAGTGTACTTGTAACACTTGTTACATACTCGTTGTATCCTTGCATACATCAAGTTCATTTTTCTTTTGAGAGTTTTGTAAGAGTAGATCATTGTGATCTTGTAGAGATATTGAATATCTCTTATAGCTTGTGAGCTTATGAGTTGATCAAGTTGATCAAAGGTAGATAAGGTAGATTGAGTCAAGAGAGAGAGTTGATCATTATGATCGTGTCGAGATCTTGAAGATCTCTTGTAGCTTGTAAGCTAGTGTGTTGATCAAGTGGATCAAGGGTAGATTGGGTAGATCGAGTCAAGTATGTTGATTGTGTGAAGTAGAAAGGATCGTGTGGATCGTGATAGATTGGTACTAGCTAAGATTAGTACTCGACATCTAGCTTAGTGTCGGAAATAGGATAAGCGGCGTTGTACGGTTTTCTCCGCCTGAAGGGAGGTTTGTTGACATAGTGCTTGAAACTCTCGAGTGTGGTACTCGGGGAGTGGAGTAGGGCGAAAAAGAGCTTCATGACCGAACCACTATAAATCTCTGTGTCCCGGTTTGATCTTTCCATCTCTTTTCCTTACATTCATTATTCATATTAGATAGTTTAGTTTAGTGTTCATATTGGTGTTGATTGATTACACAAAAGATTCGAATCAAAGTTTTTCAAAAGTAAAGTTTTGAAACAAATTAAAAACCGATAAACTATTCAACCCCCTTATAGTTTTTCACATAGAGGATAATTTATAGTAAAAATAAGTTTAATTTGCTAATAACAACTCTAAGAGTTTCGGTTAAGAGAAACACTTTCATTGCAACCATGAATGGATGATTATCTTATCAAATTAACAAATTGATCCTTTGTTATCAAATCTAAAAAAAACACACATGCAATTCCGAAATAAGTGGATAGAAAATCAACACTTGATTGTGATCGGTTTAGTCAAATTCATAAAACCAGTTGCGGTAAATTGATCCTTTAACCAGAGTCCTTGAAAGTGTCGTTAGCAAAAACCAATTTAGTAACTCAAAATTAATATGACATCACAATCACAGAATTAACTATAAAAACAGTCTTTAGCAAAAGAATTTATACACAACTGTTTTAAAGCATCTAAAATGGTGTCTATAAAAAAGTTTACAAAAATATGAAAATGTCTTTAATATTTTTAAATTATAGTTTACATATGTTTCATGTTTGGATAGCATGAATACATCTTATGCATAAATTAGAGTTACGTGATATATTTGTAAAGCTATAGTAAGTTTATCCGCACTGAAAATAAATTTATACATCTAAAAAGTTTGGGTATTGATATGTAGACGGGAGTTTTCAATCCGTTTTTACATCAAAAAAAAAAAAAAAAACCACTTTTCATCTTTTTTTTTAAAGAGTAAATTGCAAAAATCGTCCTTGTGGTTTGGTCAAGTTGCACGTTTCGTCCTTGTGGTTTAAAAAGTGCAAAGATCGTTCTTATTTTGCGGACTACACTCCCACCCTCGATGTTGTAGTACAAACTAGTATTTGGGTTCTTTGGCGATTTAGAAATGAATCAACATTCGGTTCAAAAAAGCCTAAGAAAGATCTTATTTTAAATGACATTAAGCTATACTCTTTCACATGGATCTCTAGTAGGCGAAGAAAAGGTTTTTGTAATTGGATCGAGTTGCTATATAATTCTTGCTAATGTGTTTTAAGACAAAATTACCGTTATGAGGGAAAAAAAACAAACTTTATAGTAGTTTTCTTTAAAAGGGAGAATAAGATGATGCATTGAATGTGGCTTAATTGTGATGACTTATATACATTGATAGCGTTTGTCACCTCTGCAGCATAGAAGCTATGAAAAAAAACGATAGCACTTTTTCACATTTAGAGTTTGAGACATGCTGCCCTCGTTTTGCCAAATAAGACTTAAGTAACTTCTGTTTGTGATTATTAGCGTATGTGTGGCCATCTCATTCTTCTCTTCTCGTATCTACATTTTTTCCCCAAGTTCAAATAGGAAAGAAAATGGAGTAGAAGAAAATGAGAGAAATACATATAGGTTTTATGTTGTGTATCCCCAGTAGGAGAGAAAGCAAGAGAAAGGAAAAAAAAAAATGATATATACTTATATATAAATTTAGCTTTCTCTCCAAATCTAATAATTCGAAAGAAAATTTGACCCAATTTCCCCTCCCTTACACTTCTTTTCTCTCCACACAAAACGTGAGAACACAAAGCCAAATGCGAGAGCACAAAGAATTGTAATCTAGCTCGTATCTATTATCTATATGAGATTTAGACTTCACATATCACAAAAAGTTCAATGTACGTACTAGGAAATATACCTAATTATATTTGACGGTGGAATAAGTTTCTTAGTTGACTATTTGATCCTGAATTTCCAAACCATTATCACCAAGTACTCAAACAACTTGTTATCAGGTGAACTATACATTATTGTGTTATGTAATTAAGATTGTTTTGTGTATCGCAAACCCATTCTGTTTCATATACCTTTTGATATGTGATATCATGAATTTGTTAGACAATGAAAACCCCGTAAGAGATATTGTATTATCGATACGATATTTATAATAGGAATACATCTAGAAACCCTAATGGACCTTAACCCTAATGAACACTAAGCCCACAAACCAGGCTTGGACTTACTAATATATCATCTAATACTCCTCCGTAATGCGAGCGGTAAAATCATAAAAGCTCAAATTTAATTAAAATTAAAGCAATAATAGATCGATTGTTGATGAAGACATCCGATAGAAAGCGGAGACATATCTTCAAACAACAAAATCAAAAACATAAACATGCTTCATAAGCAAAAACATTAAACCAAACATAATTTGTTGTTAAAGAAATCCGCTAGCATGCGGAGACAAATCTTCAAACTGCACTTAGCGTAGACAAAATCAAACAAAGAAAAAACCAATAAGCAAAAGGGTTTTGTTTTTTGTTTTTTGTAATATATATATATATATATATATATATAGGGGGACTATATATATATATATATATATATATATATATAATGGTGCCAGCCAGGGTTTGACGGGGTGGTGGCTCAACATAGCTACCTAGGTCTCAAGATCAGTCTCGGTCCGTTACCATTTTAGACAATGAAAATCCCGCAGGAGATATTGTATTATTGAATACGATAATTATAATGGAAATACATCTAGAAACCCTAATGATCCTAAACCCTAATGAAACCTACGCCCACAAACCAGGCTTGGGCTTACTAATATATCATCTAATAGAATTGTATGATCTGTATTGCTTTTCTCCTATCAGATTCCTTTTAAATTTTTTAGTAGATGGAACCGGTTCAGGAGAGTAGAGCCAAAACTGATAAGTGTGATTTTGATTATATTTGTATCTCTTGTGTCAGATATATCTTTCTCTAGAAATCAAATGGATTCAGAAAGATAGTGTGAAATAACGATGATTCAGAGGAAAACAATGAGTTCATGGGTATCATCAATCATCATATATATAATTTTGACGATAATCAATATATATTGAAATTATAAAACAGAAAAACATATGTATGTATGCATCCAGTTATTTAGTCTAGCATGTGTTGGATACTATATTATGCGGGAGTACATAGTGTTCGTTCTTTCTTTGAGGCAATCTTCAACTTCAATAAGGTTTCTGGCCAATAAAGTTACCCGCTGGATCATAGTTGCAAGTCACAAACCATGCACCGCTATTGCATTGGACCCTAGCGCATCCAAGACGAACTGATTTTCCCCAAACAACTTGAGTATAATGTCGACATTCCTTTCCTTGAGTGCAAGTGTTTGAGTTGTGATCATAGTTAGCTTTCTCTTCAACCCACATTTTAACTGCACCTGCAGCAGTGAGTTCAGCTCCGGATTGCCATGCAAGATTCTCGCCATACGGTCGGTTTTGTGAGTGCACCAATTGGCAATCAGCCTGTCTTTGATTGGCATAGTTTTGGGCAAAGCTAGCTACGCTCTCATCCCACATCATAGGTCCCACGCCGACCTCCTGTCGAGCTGCATTGTGTGCATTAATGAAGTCTTGTGGAGTGTTTTGGGCAAATGACAAGTGCGAAATCGCCATAATTATAGCAAGAACAAGTGAGATGTTATTGCTTGAACCCATTTTTACTACTTGTTTGGTTGATAAGAAAATGTTTCTAGTTATCTTGTGATTATATTAGTAATATGAAGGAGTATATATAGTGATACATGTGGAAATTTTTATAAGGTCATGATAAATTATGTCACTAGTCTACTAATTTATATTTATTTATTTATTTATTTATAATTTTTTTTGAGCAGACTATTATTTGAGTATTTGGCGGCTCTATTTGAACACAAAACTTTTTGTGTATGACTAAAATGGTGTTGTTGGGTTGGTTTGATAAAATTATGGAGGACTTCGGATTATAAGCGTTTAAGAGGTGTATTTTACTTTTTTGTCTACTGGTTTTGAGATGCTTTATATGTCTCGATGATGTTTTTTAGGTGTTTTCTAGGTATGTCTTGATGGTATTATCGCTAGGGAATGTAAATCTAGGTGTTATATTTCTAGTTTTGGTGTTTTTGTATAGTTTTTCATTTACATTGTTTTCCTAACTTGCTAGTTTTATAATTTAAAATTTAGTCGTTGAAAAGAAAATAATCACTGTGGTGTTTCTAGTAATAAACCATGTAATACCCCTTTAAACCAATTTATAGAAATGATGTTGGCAGTGAATACATTAATCATCATAAAATAATACAGTAGTAAGACACTCAATCTTTTTATTGAGTTTTTACCAACTTATTGTGTTTAAAAAACGTATTTATCATATCATTGTATAGTTTACTCAAAAGAATTGACTATTATATTATTTTACTTTCCAATTGAATAATATAAACAAATCCACAAAAAGAGGTGTCACTCTCTGATTGGCTGAATTAGAGAGAAGAGAGAGAAACTGTAAAAATTAAACCAATCAGTGAGTGACGACTCCTTTTGTGTATGATTTTTTGAATTTGTTTTTGTGGTCTAGCATTCCCATAAAACAAATCGCAAGCTTAGAAAAAAGGAAAAATGGCTTACGTAGCTTTACTCCTTCAATGTGAATCACGTACGTTGCTAATCCTTCATTGTGAATCACTACCACTTTTAAAAAGTCTCCACTAAATGTACAATATAAATATGTGTTGATTTATGATTATTAGTATCTATGATTGGTTCGCTTTCTAGAATTTGTGTTTGCAAAATGCTTTTGTTCACACGAAGTACTTACTGAACTTCATAGTGCTCGTTATTTGCTATTGATTTGTATACTAACAAGTTGCTTTTATTTGTTGGTTATTGTATATTAGAACCTATGTACTATTTAATATCGTCTTTATGAAATACATATCTGACTTAATATCTCGATTAATACACGGAATTTTTGGATGCAGTTTTTGATATATATAGTGTTTGTCTAAGCACATATTTGAAATGGTTAGTGAAATAATTGAAACGATGACAAGAATAGCTCAGTTTCACTTAGCTTCAAGATTTTTAAGACACCGAGTTAGAAACTTTGGATGGTTTGTACTACTAGAGGATAATTTATAGTAAAAGTAAGTTTAATTTGCTAGTTTTATCAAAAGGCAACTACTAAAATCTTATTGTATTTGTTTTGGTGTAAAATTTTATTTGCATGTCACTAGTTACTTTTATCGATAATTACATGCAATATAATGTGATTGATTTCATAAAGTATTTTTTTCTCTGAAGTATCGCTGTAAGATATGTTTAGTATTTTCAAATTATATCAACTTGTGTGGAAATAGCAACTTGCATGTGAGAGTAGCAATCAACTGCCGTGTGGAAAATATGGTACACTGAACATGGAAAAATACTAATGATACAAAAGCAAAACTCGCATGTAGATTAATGGAATATTCCAAGTTACAGTGACACACTGCACCCATCGTCAACATTGTTGAAGAGTCTACGGATGCCAGACATGATAGGCGAGACAAAGTTTCTAACACGCATAGAATTAAACTTGAAGAACATTCTGCTAAGTTCTGAATTAAAGGTTTGTATTTTTTTATTTTTTTATTATTTTTTTTTTCAAAAGTTTTTACAACCGGTAAATATATTACTTCAAAAAATGTTTAAAGACATAGGATGCGGGTGAATCCCGAATCTCAGCGCGTTACGTAGGTGATAAAGCTCACATGACAAGAGACTACTATTCTAATAAGAAGGAAACATACGATTAACCCACTAGAATACATTTGACTCAAGACCAAAGATAAACTAACGTCAAATTTGACTACGAATTTTTATATCAAACTTGTTCTTCAGTTAAATCTTTACATTCATAGTAATCATATAGATCTTCATCATAATCCTCTTTCCAACACTCGCTCTTGTTCCAAATACCGCTTCCACCTCTTGAATTTTTGAAGCCATGAAGTTCGCAGTTTCATCATACACCTCTTCCACGTTACTCTCACTTTCTTCAACAACCTTTTCAATCGATTTCCAAACCTTATTAATATTACTAGTACTAGTCCCTACTCGTTCAACACAAGGGACCGCTGTAGGATTACTAAATGCCTCATATTCAGCCTTCCCCACGTTACCCCATTTGCTCCTACATCTTCATCATTTGCAACAGAATTTAGAGCGTCGAAGGGATTCAAAGTAACTACCTTAGTACTAGCCATATCTGAAGTCTTCTTCGTGACACTCGTACTAGCCCCATTCTTCTCTGAAACATGTTTATAAACCTTTTTAGTTTATTTAAATTGAAAATTTGGACCAATATTAACAAGAGGGCCACAAACTGTCTTCTTGGGAGCATATTGAAACTCGACGTTTGATTTCATATTTTTCTTCTTACCTTCATCAACAACGCGTTTTGGACAAGTCATGTCATCATGACCAAACACCATACATACTCTTGATCTATGTGGTATCCATTCATATTACACTCGAACGGTATGAAGCACATCACCTTTACCCTCCAAACTAGGAATAGCAATAACCAATGTTGTAAAAATCGTGAGTCGGTAGTGAGGCGGTCGACCACCCTGTCGCCTATAATCGGTCTAGGCGGGATTAATCGGATTAGCATTTCCTGCAAGTTTTGGGTATTTATAGAGACCAAACTAAAGATCTTAACTGATTCCAAGCATACTATGTTCCCAAACCTCAATAAAAGGCTCCAATTCTGATTATAAGGTCCATTGTCCGTTATAAGTGAAATAAATGATCCCCAAATTAAGTAGAATGCCTAAATTAGTATTTTTTTAAAAGTTGACCTAAGTTGACCGACTAAAACGATTTGGCCGATTAGTCCGATTTTTGATTGATTAGTCCGTTTTTTGACCGATTAGACCGATTAGGACCATTTTTTGCTAGGATGATTTTTCCACCTGATTTTCAAAAATCAACAAGGTAGAAGGCCCATTACCTTGTAATCGCCGATTACAAGGCCGCCTAGGCCGATTTTTGCAACATTCGCAATAACTATATTATCCTTAAGCTCCCAATCAATTTTATTTTCAAACAAAACATGGGCATAATTTTCAAACAAAACATGGGCATGCACATAGAACTAGTATAAGAGTCAAGCATAATCGGATTACCAAGTATAGTATCCATTGCACTCAATCTATCCTTAGTAAAGGCCACAATGAAAATGACACGAAGTTTAACCCAAATAGGAATCGAGCACAAATCTTCTTTCAGCAAATTAGCATTCGGAGTCCAATTCTTCAAAATAATAAGAACATGTCAAATGAACCAAGGTCCATTTTCCAATACCCCATACATTCCGTCAACCGAAGAAAACTTGTAAGAGAATAAGTCCTTTGAGTACATCATGTCACGTACAATACCATATTTCAAAATCAACCAACGGAAAAGCAACTTACTTGCCCATGAAATCCTCATATAAAGTATATTCAAATCTCATGTGAACTTTCAAAATCGAAGATAAACTAACAAAATTAACCTTATGCATGTACGACCCATTACGGACCAAGCTAGCAAAGGAGATAGGTGTAGGCTGGATAACCGGTTAAAGGTTCCCATCATCCCCCAGTAACATGAGTTTACCTTCAAGCATTTGACGTTCAATATTATGGATCTTTGCAGCTAAAGAGCTCGTGTCCTCCTTATTCGCAATAATGGGCGGATCATCGTTATTCATTGATATTGACCCAACAACCTTTCGATTTTTAGAAGCCAAGTTACTTAATTAGGTTAGGATAACTTGTATGATCAGCAAGTCTATTCAGTTTCAAATTCACACCAGCTTGTGCATTCGAACCATTACCACTATTGCAACCAACATTCAGCAGATTCGCACCTTTTTTCTTATGATTATTCCTTCTCCCTTCCGAACCCAAGAATCCACTTTTCATGATTACACCATGCGAAGAAACATCAAATCACATGTAGCCAAAATACAATCCTCTATCGCCAGACCCAAAACAACCAATACCAGAATAATACCTCTGATTAAGCACAAACTAAATAGGTCCAAACCCTATTTCGTTAGGGCCCCAATACAAGCAGCGCAATAAATGAAAGATTGACTAAAATTAAGAAACACTAATTGACTTAAATCAATTGTGTCACAAAAATAAAAGAAACATGCAGAATAATACACCAGAAATGATTAGCATGCAAACCCTAATCAAAGTCAAAACGGTAAAGATAGTTTAACCTAAACCGAAAAGATAAAATAAAATGGCTGTTAATATAAATAAGGGTTAATCAATGAACAAATTTAATGTATATTATAATTAGGATAAACGAAATCGCTAGGGAAGAGCATCAAGAAAAACTCAGGGTTTTTTTTCGTTAATTTCGTCATAGGGTATGGCGAGATAACTGATGCATGGGGTTGTTACTAGAGTTTTGTTACGAGACTTTTAAAGGTTTTGTATTACATATCACATAAACACATTATTAAAATAACTCGATGAAAACCATATTGGAAATCTTGGGGTAATGGGTTCGTAAACCAGTTTTAGTTTGTAACCAAGCTTGTAGTTTCTCTTTTAGTTTGTACGGGATGAAGAAGGTGATTTCACTGTATGTTCAGTATAGAACATACCGTGACATTGGATGTTTTATTAAATAGAAGAGGGAGTTGAATAGTTTTACCAATTAAAACTCTTTTTAAAACTTATAGACCGACTTATGTCAATCTAGTTTTGACGTGTTGGATATTGATAGTATTAAAGCATATAAAACTAAGCTACGAGATAGAGTTAGAGAGACACAACCACAACATAAGTATTTATAGTGATTCGGCTACAAGGTCACCTTCCTTGCCCTACCCCACTCCTCGAGTCACCTACTCGAGAGTTCGTAAACACTTCACAACACAAACTCCTTTCACTTGGGGGAGAAGCCTTCACAACGTCGCTTACACTTTATCCGGTACAAAGCTAGATACCGGGCTTTTCCACGAGGTAAAGCCAAACCTTTGTCGCCTACACTTTATCCGGTACAAGGCTAGACACCGGGCCCTTAGCACGGCGGACCAAACCAACACACCTAGCACAACATGACTAAAGGATCCAACGTTCTTTTACACCTAACGACTCAACACATCTACAGCACCCTTTTGAGAAGAAGAAAGAACAAGATTCACTTCTTTGATCTTGGAGGAGAAGAATCCTGGCAACTCATATCACGAGCTTGCAAGTTTTCGAGAGGTCGTGATCTCGCCTTTTGGAAGGAACCTAGGGAATCACAAAGAGAGACTACATAGAAAGATCCTTGGATATGAGGTTAGAGAACTTAGAATGTAGAGAAAAGATATATCTAAGTGGGTAAGAAACAAAAGAGAAATGACCCACTATTTATAGGCAAAACTGAGCACTGTTCACCCGGATCCGGCGAATTCCTTCCCAAAGGGATCCGGACAGTGTAATCCAAGGGATCCGAGTATCTGGTAGACCAGTTCGGATTTCGGGTTACAATTCCGGGTTTTGGGTTATGGGTTAAGGTCTATGGGCCAAGTGATGTCATGAATGATGTCAAAGACATTGGTATGTGTTAAATCACATACCTTTTCTTTATAAAAAACGGACTCAAAAGACCAAAAACTGATCATAAATGCCAAATAGATGCTTGTTTTTATGTGTTTGCATGTACAGGTAATAGATATGAGAAAAGTACAAAAAGAAAGACAAAACAGACAAAAACGAGCACGAGAATGAAAAGAGCATAAAAAGTTGAGGCCAGGGATGTGATTCTACATTTTTTATCAGCCATAAACCCAAAATTACAAAACCAAACCTTAATGATAAATCATTTTCACCAAATGTCCAAAACCAATTCACAAAATCAGTCCCTAAAATTTTGCAAAGTTAGTCCTAATCTAACTTTTGTTAAATCCCAATTCTATTACAACATAAAACCGGATCCAGTCCAAAACCTTTATATACAAAAATCCTTAACAAGTCCAGTCCAAATAAATAAACCCAATCCCAAATCCAATTATAAAAACCCGACAAGCCCATCCCCCTTGTACCCGGAAATAACCCAAGTCAACCATAAAATAACCCGGGTCAACAAAGCAATTATAACCAGTTAAAAAGGGCGCGCATTACTGTTCACCTTCTTCTCCCTTTAACCTCTGGCTAACTTGTACGGGTTAAATCCTTGGATACTTTCCACTTCTAGAAGACCACGTGGATGAAAGAGTGACGTGATTAGTGTCCAGGCTGGCAATCCCCAAGCATGTGATTGGAGGAAGCATCGTGGCACATGATCCAAGGGTCGATTGATGATTGGGATTGAATGAATTGAAGGGTCAAGATTAGAGAAGAAGAAGCTCCCAGAAACCCTAGAAGCTCCCTCAGCTGGCTATAAATACAAGACCTCCTCACCTCACACTAGATCTCTTTTTTTTACACGGTTTTTAAGTGATTAGCTTATTTAGTGCTTATTTTCTTTAAATTCTATCTTAATTTCAAGCATTGTAATAGTTTTAAAGTATTAATAAAATTCAGTTTATTTTATTGCATTGTCTTTTTTACTTTATTATTTAAAATGTTTTTATTTGGTTGAATTAAGCTCTAATAAGCTCTCAATAAGCTATCTCCTTAAATACTGTTCAGAACTCAAACAAGCTTTTCCATAGCTTGTTTTGAGCTTCTGTTACTCAAGCTTGAATTGTACTCAATTTGGCTTACAGGTGAAATAAGCATTTGGGATGATAAGCCAGATTTGGATGGGCTTATTGGACTTTACCAGCTTTTTTTAAACAAGCTGGAGCTTGTAGATCAGCTCTTGGAGCATTTTTAGTCCTTGCTTGGGCAAAGGACCAAGTAAGTTATACTTTTACATTTTTAGCTTATTAAACTGCTTATTGTTCATTTCTGCTTATTATGTTCTTATCCGTGTTTATTTGTGTTTTACATGCTTATTAGAAGTAGATCTATATGATTTGTTGCTTATTTCATAGTTTAAGAGTTATTTGTTCTTATAAGTGTTTTTATAGTCAAAATAGCCAATAAGCTTTGCTTAATGGTGAATTGCTTATTTCTTATTAACTATTGCTTGAAAACTTTTTAATATACTTAATGTTAATCTGTTTTCAACGAAACATGAGATTTATACCTTAAATTAGTTCTAAAATCAGTTTTAAGAAGTTAAAGGAGTGTTTGGTTTTAGGTTTTAGCTATAGTCAAAATCTGTGTTAATGTGTTTTGGTTAAATAGTCATTTTATTTTAGCTTTAATTGAGTCTTATAAGTTGTTTTTAAGTTGTTTAAAGCTTTTCTACATAGATTTATAGGTTTTAGATTAGTTATCAAAATTTCAAGGTTTAAAACCATTAGTCATAGCTTATTTTGATAAGTTTATGAAAAGTCCTTTTTAGGTGTTAGTTTTGAGTCAAAATGAGTTTCATAAGTTTGTTTTAATGTTTTGATCAAGTGTCACATTGTTTTGAGTTCTAGTTTTCATTTTTCAAGTCTATGTCAACAGTTTCAAAAAGCCAAAAACAAGTCTGAGTAGTCTGTTTATCAATTAATTTTTTAAGGTTATTTTTAATTCAAAGTGTGTGAAAATTGTTTTATAAGTTCTCTGGTTAGTGTTTAATGTTGTTTTATAGTTTTCAGCTTAATTCATAACTTATTGAAGCTTATATCTTGTGCTAAAAGTAGTAGTTCATGTCTGATTTAACTCTTTAAGTATACAAGTTTTCAAAATTTGTCTCACTGCCTAGTTTTCACAGCTTATTTTTAGGCATTCAATAAGCTCTAAAATGTCTGAAAATGGTTTTTCAAGCCCTTTGGTTGCTTACCTTAATATAATTTTAGGTTTCATGGTTTAGCTTATTGTTTAACTTGCTTATTTAGTAGCTCATTGTACCACTCTTAGGCTGTTTTGATTGCAGTTTTAGATTTTAGCTTATTTAGATTCTTAGCTTTTTAGCTTAATGTTTTCGCTTATTGTGGATCCTTAGGGCTTATTAGTTATAGAAGATTAGATTAGATCAGATAATTAGCTTATTCTAGTGCATATGTAGTGAATTAAGCCCTTAGCCGTTTTAATTTAGTACTAGCAGTACTAACTTCTAGTTAGTACTACTGAGCTTAATTTGTCTTATTTTTTGCTTAAACTTAGGTTAGTATTGCTTATATAGTTAGCTTTTAGTTTCTGATTGCTTATTAGGTCTCAGCTTAACATTATAAAAGCTTACTTACTTAATCATTCAAGCCTTTGATTTTTTTTTTAGTTTCTTAGTTAACTGATTGCTTATCAACTTTTTTTTTTGTCTTATTTAAAGGTTTATAAAAAAGTTGCTTTTATTAAAAGTTCTAATTTTTAAGCGGTTTAAAAGTTCCTTAAAATTTTTTTTGAAAAAAAATAAAAAACAAAAAACAGGAAGTTGGGAAGTCAGGGGTGAGCAGGGCTCAAACCCCTGACCTCAACCAAACCTCAACCGTTTTACCACACCACACCACAACCATCTATGCCCTCGGGTGTTTTTCGTTATAACTTGCACCTTTATTTCTCTTAACCAACTTTTTCCCTTTTAACTTAACTTCCCTTTTTGCTTATTCAAATAAGCTGTCGTAACTATTTAATTTTTTCTAAGTTCCTTATAGCTTAAAGTAGTTTTCTAGAATTTTTCATAATTTTTCATATTAATTTAGTATTTTTTATATTATTTTTAGTCCAAAAGTGTTTTTAATTCATTGAAAATAAAATAAAAAGCAAAAAAATATAAATCTTTTTTCTAAAAAAATATAAATTAATATTTCTAAATAATTTCATAAAATATATATCATATATATATATAATATTTTTTTTTAAATATAATATATATATATATATATATATATATGTCATACTTAATTGGAATTTGAACAAATTCAATTAATTCAATTATGGTCATGCGTAATTGAAACTTGTCCCAGCAAAACTAACTTTTTTACTTATTAAAAACAATGAACTTGACAAAAATTCAATTAATTTGTGAATGCATAAAATGTTAATTGAAAATTGTTTTTCTAATTTATTTTTCATCTCTAACTAGTACACATTGTAACTAGTATATTGGACATGAAAATTTAAAGACCATACGTAAAATCTTTTTAAATTAATAAATTATTAATTTATCGATATAATAATATCTCACTAAATTAATAAAATATACCAGTCCAAACATCATTAATTTATAGAGGTTGTACTGGAATGTTTTTTGAGTAAAATACCTTCACTTATAAAAATCAATATAATCTATTGATTATTTAAATAATTAATTAAAATTTAATTTACAAACTTTCTCAACTCTCACTTACACCCATATATGCATACACAAACAAATTGACGCTACTATACATTGTTGTCACTATGCACGGTTAATCGTCTAGTTTTATCAAAAGGCAACTCCTAAAATCTTATTGTATTTGTTTTGGTGTAAAATTTTATTTGCATGTCACTAGTTACTTTTATCGATAATTACATGCAATATAATGTGATTGATTTCATAAAGTATTTTTTTGTCTGAAGTATCGCTGGAAGATATGTTTAGTATTTTCAAATTATATCAACTTGTGTGGAAATAGCAACTTGTGAGAGTGGCAATCAGATGCATGGCATGTGGAAATAGCAACTTGTGAGAGTAGCAATCAACTGCCGTGTGGAAAATGGTACACTGAACATGGAAAAATAGACATGATACCCAGTGGCGGCCCTGAGAATTTAAATACCCAGGCCGAACCGAGAAAAAAATGCCCCTAACTCCTAGCGAATTCAAATATTTATACAAAATTTTTTTATAAATGATAACTAAAATTATAATAAGAAATTATATATGCATAATAAGATCATAATATTAGAAATACATACCATAGTAGTTACTTAGTTAACCAATGATACGTGAAGCCCTCCTAGCATTCTGTTGATGCAAATAATGTTTCTAAAAACGTTATTTATATCTTTCGATTACTTCACGATTTGAGGATGACAAAATGTGAAATCACGTTACGTTAAAATTAAAGTAAACAAGTTTCTAATCGGAAGATCCCGTTTCTACGCAAATCACTCTTAGACAAATTTACAAACTTGACAAATGATCAAAGAAGTAAATTTTGGTTTTGAGAGCTCACATTTTTAATTGGACAAAATATTTTTTCAAAAATACACATGACAAATTATTTTTGAATTATTAAGAAATGTTTTAATGGAAAAATATGTTTGAAAATCACAACAGCTATTTTTTCCCCCAAAATCAGCTCCAACCTTCCCCAAATAAGTTTTCACCAGAAAAGACAAAATTTGGAGCGTCCTAGTCTAGGACGGCTCCACGGTTCCACTAAATTTAGTGGAGCCGTGGCATGTTTAGTGGAGCCGTCCGTACTATTTTTTCTGTAACGTTCAGATTTTCTTTGCCTATAAATACAAACCCCTTTCACAGATTTTAGGCACCCTTTCACACAGAAAACTTTCTGGTTTTAAACCTCTCACACCTTTCTTTCTTTTTGATCATTTAGATTAGTTTCTTTTGTTTTAAGAGTGATCCAATCATCCACCAAGAGATCCTATTCATTCCTCTTAATTAGCAAGAGAAGAACACAAGTATCCAAGAAGATACAAGGTGTTATCATTCCTCTTCCAAGTGCAAGAGATGAACTCAAAATCTTCAAGAAGATACAAGAGTTGTAGTGGTTAGGTTTTTGTAACACTTGTTACAACCTTGTTGTATCATAGCATACATCAAGTTTATTTATCTTTTGTGAGAGAGAGTGAAGATCAAGTGTGATCTTATAAGAGATAGTGAACATTTCTTGAAGCCATTGGGCTTGTGTGATTGATCAAGAAGACCAAGGGTCATTAGGATAGAGTTAGTAGAGTGAGTTGATCATTGTGATCGTGTTGAGATCTTGGTAATCTCTTGAAGCCATTGGGCTTGTGTGTTTGGTCACGTGGACCTTGGTAGATTGGTGCTAGCTAAGATTAGCACTCGACATCTAGCTTAGTGTCGGAAATAGGATAAGCGACGTGTACGGTTTTCTCCGCCTGAAGGGAGGTTGTTGATATAGTGTTTGAAACTCTCGAGTGTGGTACTCGGGGAGTGGAGTAGGGCGAAGAAGAGCTTCGTAGCCGAACCACTATAAATCCTTTGTCTCGGTTTGATCTTTCCAACTCTACTCTTTACTTTTATTATTTATCATTTGTTAGATTAGTGTGTAGTTCATATTGGTGTTGATTGATTACACATAGAGTTCGAATCAAAGTTTCCAATAGCAAACTTTTAAAACAAGATTTTTAAAAGGAATTAAAAACCGGTAAACTCCCCCTTCTAGTTTCCCACAATTGGTATCAGAAGCCACGTCAGTTAAGATTTTAAAATATATTGTATTTTAAAACTTGAATCGATCAATGGATTCCGACAAATATCTTGAAGGGCAATCTATGCAAAGACCACCACTTTTCGAAACTGATTGTTTTATATATTGGAAAACAAGATTCGAAACGTATGTGAAATCAAAAGACATTGATCTTTGGCATGTTATTACCGAGGGTGACTTTCAACCGATTCAATTGAATCCGATAACTAAAAAGGATGAAATTGTTTCATATGATAAACAAAGTGATGAACTAAAAAGAAAACTAGCCAAAAATAATGAGGCTAAAATGATGATTTATAATGCTTTGGCTAAAAAGGAATTTGAAAGAATTTTCATGTGTAATACGGCAAAAGACATTCGGAAAACTTTGTTAGTCACTCACCAAGGTAATAACCAAGTCAAAGAGAACAAGATAGATCTTCTTGTTCAACAATATGAACAATTCTCCATTTCGGAGGATGAGTCAATAGATAATGCTTTTGCTAGATTTAATACTATTATCACTAGTCTTAAAGCTCTTGATGAAGGTTACTCTAGCAAGAATTATGTTAGGAAGTTTCTTAGGGCTCTACATCCTAAATGGAGAGCAAAGGTCACCGCCATAGAAGAGTCAAAGGACTTGGCGACCTTGTCACTCAATGAACTTATAGGAAACTTGAAAGTTCACGAGATGATAATCAAGAAGGACTCCGACATTGTCAAAGGCAAAAGCAAGAGAGTTAGATCTCTAGCATTGAAAGCCAAGAAGGAGACTAGTGATGAGGAATGTTCGAGTTCTGATAGTGAAGATGAAGAATATGCACTAGCCGTTAGAAACTTTAGAAAGTTCTTTAGGAGGAAAGGTAGATTTCCTAGACAACTTCGCGATGAAAGGAGGTCATCTCAAAAGAATCGTGATGAAAGGAAAGGGATAAGTGATAGGAAATGCTATAGATGCGGAGATCCTAGTCACCTCATAGGAGAATGTCCTAAACCACCGAACTCCAACAACCAAAGAGCTCTTGTAGGAGGCTCTTGGAGTGATAGCGGTGAAGAAGAAGAGAAGAAGCTTAACGAAGAAACATGCCTAATGGCTCAAGCTTCTAATGAGGTACATTCCGACTCTTCTTATTATAGTGATAATAATTCGTCAATAGATGATAGTGAATTGCATGACGAATACAGCAAACTATGTGTAGTTAGTACTAAGATCTCAGGTAGAAACACAAAGCTAAAATTAAAACTAAAAGAACTAGAACTACAAGTTTTAGAATTAAAAGATCATGTCAAGAGACTTGAGAAAAACAAAGAAGTAGACTTAGGATGTGGGTCATGTATGAGTCTTCAAGTAGAAAATGAAAGGCTTAAAGAAAATGCTTTAAGAATCATTAAGTTTGATAAAGGAACCAAAACACTTAATGATATACTTGAAAACATTAGATATAGTGAACATGACCGTTCGGGTTTAGGATTTGACCCAAATCAAGCTTCTACAAGTGATACTAAACAAGTAAAATTTGTAATGCCTGAAATGTCCAAGTCTGAAGGTGATGGCACCACTAATGATACCGACGGCACTACTAAATTTAGTGGTACCGTGGTACCGTCTGGTGCTGAGGACAAAACTGGGTCAATTCTGAAAAAGAACTTGAGTCCTAAATCGAGTCACGTAGTTATAGATAGTACTAGAGTGTCTACACCAAGTAAAGAGAAAGCCAAAGGCTTTTACAAACCATTGTCATCTCCCGAACATGGGTTTGTAAAGCGTGGCACTAGGTCTACTACTTCTCCACCTAGAAGAATTAATTCTCCCAAACCTCGGTCTAGAACTCCTCTACCGAGAGCTAACTTTAGAAGACAAAATCATCCAAGTAACTTTCCCGTAACTTGGAATGATCGTCCATCAAAAGGTTACTTACTGACCGGATCTAAACACACACGTTGTGTTGGGGATACTTTGAGTATATACTTGATAGCACGCGGAATTTACTACCAAGTATCTAGAAGATGTTTTGTGTGAACACAAACAATATCAACCAAACAATCACTTCAATATATATCAAACGATTACAATATGAACGTGAAGCTCTTGATAATTCGTATGAAGGGATATCTATGTATTCGGTATTAGATGTATATAAACCCTAATCTAAGGATCTCTTTTTATAATGCAAAGAGTCCTATACAAGTAAAACATCTAACCGTATCATTCTATACAAATAAGATATATACCATATCTTTTCTATATTTATCTTCACACGGTTTCACCTTGATCTCTTAAGCACTCCTAACTGTTCTTCTATCAGCAGTCCTAACTGTTCTTCCATCAGCAGTCCTAACTGTTCTTGTATTCTTCAACCGTACTAACTGCTTAAGTTTAATTCCCAACAATCCTCCCCTAAACTTATGATTTCGTTGCAAATCAATAAGTTTCTTGAATTAAACTTCTGATTAAGTTGATGGGGTGGATTCTTTCAAACACTTGTCTTAAATCTCGAAACACTTGGGAATTTTCTTCACATATCATACTCTTTTGGTCAACTCCTCAAAAATTACCAAAATTAATTTAATCCCATCAAGGAATTAATTCCTTATACCAACCCAAGAGTTAATTCCTCATATCAACCCCGCATTTAATGTCATTAAACCTTCATTAACTCTATAAAAACTCACATATCCACACAAAATCTTCAACTTTTCAATCTCAATGAATACTTCTCCATCAAACATTAAAGAAATTTCATCCGACTCTTCTTCAGATTCTGGAAGTTCAGGTTGGAAAAACTATTTTCCACCAAACTATTCTTCAACTTCAAGAAACAATCTTTCAAAGAAAAAGGCTGAAATAACCTTGTCCGAAGAACCTTCAACAGATGAACTTCCACCTTATGTGGATGATTCATCCTCCTCTTTTGACACGTCTAATGATGATGATCTTAAAAAGCTATCAGACTTATTAACAAAAGAATTTGAAAAAGCTGCATCATCAATGAAGAGGATCCCTGTTTCTGAGAAGAAGCAAGTTCCATAACCAAGAACAGTAGTGCTGGCACTCCCTTGCAAGAAGGTGTCTGACGTCATGGGTAGCAGAGGAGCCCGCAGCAAAACCATGCCGGATATCCAAGGAAAAGGAAAAGGAAAACTGAAATAGTTGTGTTGTTGTGTTGTGTTTGTGTTGTGTAGATTTTGTTGGTTTTCCTTATGTGAAGTTCTTATGTAATGAATCCTCTTTTAATGAATAAACTTCTTTATGCACTTCTTTGTAATCCATCTCTGACTCTTAATTCCTCCCCTGAATTTCATAAGCATCTTTAACAGCAACTAGAACAAACTTTAATCCTCCCCTGTTTGGAAGAATCTTCACCATCAGATGAACTAGAATATATCACATCCAAGCTCAGCATCCAATAAGACAATTTGTACAAGTTACCATCAATTCAGTTGTTTAGTTTCAAACTGCTCTCAACACTTCCAGATGTATTACCTTCTGAGAGAGGTGTATCACAGAGCATAAACTCAGTAGGAACTAAGTTTGAACAAGCAGTACAAACTGGTGAAGCCAGCAGTTCAAACTGTTAACCCCAGCAGTACTAACTGTTAGCAAAAAGTTTTCAGAGATAAAACCAAATTGTAAGTTTAATGTGGATTCGAAAACAGTTTTGTCCACGTATAGTTTTTAGCAAACTATCAGCTATGAACGGATTTGACTTGTCTTTACCAATAGCCGTTTGCTATGGACTAGCCAACTCTTCACACTTAGATTTGGTGAGTTGATAACCAACCAGTTTTTGGTAAACTGTCAACCATAAACGGATTTGAGTAGTCTTTACCAGAAACCGTTTGATTTGGACTAGTTGATTCCTATGTTGATTAGACATGGTGAATCAATTACCATTTGTTGTGTGATAAGCATTCACACTTAACAATCCAAACCACCATACTTTTCAAAGCACAATCCAAAGCAAAAAGCTTTTCTTAACCTGAAATGTTAGTCCAAAACCAAAGAAAACACAATACACAATATTCTCTTTTAACAGTTATCACAATTGACTAACAAATGCACAAGCAGTACTAAAGATTAGCAAGCAGTCTCAACTATACAAATAGCACAACTAACAGTACAAAAACCAAAAACATTTAGACATTAATCTTTTGAAGGATTAAGCATTCCAATACCTGTTACCAAGTACTGAAATCTGCTTACATCAAAACCTTTTGTTAAGAGATCAGCAAAGTTGTCATCAGTGTGTATTTTAACAACTTGTATTAACTTCTTTTCAGCACAGTCTCTTATAAAATGATGTCTAATTTCAATATGTTTAGTTTTTGAATGTTGAACTGGATTCTTAATGATACACATTGTACTGTTATTGTCTATATGTATAATTGTGTTTAAGAAATTGTACCCATAATCAAGCATCTGGTTTTAAATCCATAGAACTTGAGCACAACAACTTGCAGCTGCCACATATTCTGCTTCAGTGGTAGATGTGGCCACCATAGTCTGCTTCTTGCATTGCCAAGAGATTAATCTTCGACCTAAGAACTGACAACCACCTGTTGTAGACTTTCTATCCATGCTAGCACCATGATGAAGCGAAAAGTGTACCACTTTTAGGGGGTCATTTAAGCCCTAAATCGTATTTATTTGATCAAATATCGCCCTAAATCGTTCCTTTTGTCATTTTAGGTACTTTTGAGAAGAAATCTGGAAAAGGAAGCATTTTGGACGTTTTTGGAGCATAAAAGTGAAGAAAACGACAAAGTCTTAAAATTATGCTGGAAGTTACCTTTGACGGCGTCAGGATTATCCCCAGACGGCGTCATGGCTTGGCAAAAGTGGTGGATGTGAAAATTACTCATGATAAGCCAGAGAAATTTGCATGGGAATTCTGACGGCGTCACCCTTTGGAGTGATCAAGGTCGTCACGGTATAATTTAAAGAGGGACGGCGTCACGCCTAATTCTGACGGCGTCAAGCCTTGATAAGCCAGAACGGATTTTGGAGAGCTAAAGAGGGACGGCGTCAAGAAGGCCATCCGGGAACCCTAAAAGCGGCGAGGTGACGGCGTCACACTCCATAACGTGACGCCGTCAGATCTGAAAGTCTATATATAGTTTTGCAATTTTTTTGTCATTAGTGTGGAACTTATTGTGGAACTTTGTGTGTAAGAACCCTAAGACGATTTTAGCAGCTTTTTCAAGGCTTTTTGCCTTGAGATCTTCCATGTTACATTGAAGATAAGTTATCAATTAATCATTCAATATGTCTATGTGTTGTTTGATTCTATCTTGTTCTTGTCTTTTGTTTAACATGCTAGGCTAGATTTATTTTGTGTTTGCTTAGATCTAATGAAACCTAGCTATTGATTATTGGTTATTAGTGTGTTATTAGTTGTATTGGATGATTGTTCATCTATGTTAGGCTTAAGAAAACTGGCTAACTTCCTATTCGGTAACTTGCTTGAACGTCTTAAGAAACATGAACCAATGCGTACTAAGGTTTTTATGGTTGTATTTAATGCACAAGCGAATTCTAGTGATCCCATGTTAGGAGCTTCCTAGCCGGCTCGACATAGGAGTGAAGTAGGAGCTTGTAGAGTTGGGGAAGTACGTACGCCACCCCACGATTGGTATTAAGGAATACACCCGTCATCCACGCAATTAATACACACTAATCAACCGGTAAAAGATAGTTAGGGAGTAAGGAAATCTAAGTAAACACATTTCTCACCACATAAGTTTTACCACCTTTTCATTTTCTGTTATTTATTTTATTTGCATTCGTAGTAAATTGGGTTAGTTGACTAGCAACTAATTCCGCCCACTCCTTCAAAACCCGAGATTTTACTTGCTTTCATAAAAAAATATAAAAACATAAAAAAGAATCTTCTCTCACCCCTAGACCTATTAGAGTAGTCTTTCAATCCTAATGAACACTATTCCCTGTGGAGAACGATCAATCCTCCGTACTTACCACTACACTATACTACATCGGTCAGGTACACTGTCTGGTGGGGTTGTAAGCCTCTTGAGATCCCTCGAGAGGTAAAACCTGTTGTAAGGTTGCAAAACCACGCATCAAGTTTTTGGCGCCGCTGCCGGGGAATAGTTATTGTTTAGGTTGAATTTTTATTTTATAGGTCTACTCACTAGATTCCTTTCTAGTGAGATTTTTATTTTATTTTTCTAGGATTTCTTTAGTCTATCTTTTTCTTTGTGCCCTTTGTTTGTAAAACATTTTCATTTGTCACTATGATGGATGAAATTCCATTTAGATCATTGTCAATAGGGGAACAATTATATTTCACCAATAGATTTGTTTCCTATCATTCCTATGAATTTTTGTGTGATCTTTGTGATTTCCAAAAGGAGTTAGGGGTAAGGTTAGATGGGTTTAATGAATTCTATGCATGTGAGATTTCTATTAGACGAGCATTATCTGGATCAATTCCTTTTAGTCAGGCCCTTTGGATGAATTTTGAGGAAAGCTTCCTAACCATGACCCATAAGTGGAACGAATTGGTGGATTCGTATGAGCAAAGAGACCTAGTTTCTAAGAACATGGACTTAGAATCAAACCAAGATTGTGAGATGGTTAGTGTTGAACTACCTAGTTGCATGAGTGGGATAGATTTCACCAAACCAAGTACCCCACAAGTCCTACCATCATTTGAGGCACACACACCACCCGTGACTTACCCAGAAGATGTAGAAGAGACTATAGGAACCCCAATAGAGGTAGAACCCTTGGACCAAACACAACTAGAGGATATAGGTTTGAATACTTGTAGTCATAACCTTTCTTTTAGTTGTATGGAAGTTCCTAGTTTTGATGAGCCGGAGCCTCAACCAAAACCGTTACCTAATCTTCCATCCTTGGATGAAAATTTAGGAATTGAATTAGGTCCCGATCCACCCATCAAAACATATAGTCCGGGTAGTCTTAAGTTTAAGGTAGTAGACATTAAGCCTTGTAGTGAGGAAGCTAACACAGGAGTGAACCATGACCTTACATACTTACATCACCCATTTATGATTGATCACAAGAAACATTATGGGTTTAAACCGGGTTTATTAGGTCAAAGTGGATTCTTAACTTGGAGTCTCTCAAAGTTGATAGAAGATGATCCCTTTCTAGGAGAAAATCTTAATCCGCCCACTAACCCAATTGAATTAGGTAAGGTTATGATGATAGGATCCCGCACCTTTGAGCATATAATTCACCCGTCACTCTTTCCTCACGTGGCATATTTCCACCCTAAGGGTGTGTATCGCTACTTTCACCCACACTTAATCCTAAGTGTAGGGAAAACCTCCCCTATTTCCTTTAAATAAGGGTAGAGTCAGGCTCGTGACTCGAACAAAAACAAGCGCTTCTTGGGAGGCAACCCAAGCTTTATTTGCTTTGTGTGTTTATTTATTTGTTTGTTTGATTTTATTTGCTTCCGTATGTGTGTTTAATTTTTATTTTTATTGATTCATGTTCAAAACTAATTTGTGAAAATGCTTTATTTTGTTTTTAACTTCGTCTTAACTACATATAAAGGTATTTTGCAAAAGTTAAGTGTAAGGGAAATCTAAATCGGTTTATTAGAACACAAATGAACATGAATCGTAATAATAATAAATTAACATACATATTAGTATTTGTTTGAGTCAAATGCTTGTATCGAGTCATAATGATATTTTGCAGGAATTCCAGGAAGTAAGGTATAGGTTTTTTCCAAAAATTTTCCGAAACTTAACATGAGAATTCTGTCAGATCATTTCTGACGGCGTCAGGCTCTACAACCTGACTGCGTCAGGATTAATTTTCTGAAATTTTTGAAAGTTTTGTTTTTATAAAAGTTTTTATTAAATCTATAACTTATAATCTCCAGGGATCTGCAAAATTATCATTCCACAAGCATTATATCCTTATATATAGAGTTTATCCCGCCGATGTTATGCAGGTTTTCGTGTTTGTTTTCTCAGGTTTAACAGGTTATTTTGGACAAGGAAATGTTTGTTGGATCAAGCTTATGGCGATGCATTAGCCTTGAAGCTTCAACATTACTTTGGAAGAAGATCTAACCATGTTACTTCATTATCCACCGAGCGAATCAGGGGAGTATTTAATTTCATTCTTTTACTTTATGCTTTTACATCTTGTTATTTGAACATTGGGGACAATGTTCATCTTAAGTGTAAGGGGGGTTAAAAGTACGATTAGAGAATGCTATTACGCTTGATTTGTGTTTGTTTAATAGTAGATGTGTAATAAAACTGAGATAAATACCTGTTAGGGTAATTTTAGTGCCAAATTTAAAATTTTTTACAACATTTAGGAGTGAAACTTTGATCTTAATGAGCGTCTTACGGATAGGAGTTATATGACTAGCACAAAAACCGTACCACTAAAAAATTTTCCACCCCCAAATAGGTGAGGTTCGCCCCTAGAATTGGTAGGAAAAGCATTCATGCTATGATGTGTGTACCGGTAGCACTTAGATTCTAGAACTTGCGTTAGGACCATTCCGAGGCCACAAGTGAGACTACATTCGTGTAGTTAGATTTACTACATGATAAGAGGCATTAGGATTAACCCATTGTTTTACACCTGTGTTTTTGTTATAATTACATTGGCTACATTGGTCAAGTAATTCTCCCACACCCTTTGCGTTGTACTCATTTTTAGTACACGATACCCCTAGTACACCCCTCAGAGCCTATCTTTTCGTTTCGACCTTTAAGCATTTTACTTAAAGGAAGAATTTGTTACACCCCACTAAAATGTACACCCAAATCGCCTTAGCCTACCTTGTATGCACTCATTTTTAGTGCATTATTGTGACAACATTTGTTTAAACCCAAGTTAATTATCTAGTTGATTACATGGTTGCTAAGTCGAGTCATATCCTTGTACATATTGTTTTGGGACGATTGGGACTCATGGGTAAAGTACTAGTGTAATGGAGTAATGGGGAAGAACATCGTTTATTACCCCCATATATGCTAAATATTTTTAAAAGTACTCCAAGTTTTTCAATTATCTTAATTCGAGTCATTAGAATAGTTATTTGTAAAGTTATGTAAAAGTTCAAGTGTAAGGGGAATGCAACGCCCCTATGATGTATTATTTTGGATGGTAGGGCAAGAGTGTATGAAAAAAAAAAAAAGTAGAAAAAAACATACGGACTACCATCCCGTTTCATTTTATGTTTATTTTATGTTTTTGTTATTTTGTTTTTAGCTTAAGATTGAGTCGAGTCTTGGCTTAGCAACATTGTATAGTACATGTAATTAATCAAGATCTTTAACTCGCCACCAGTAAAATATCCCTTATCCAACAAATCCGTGTTTATCATATCCCTACACCTAACGTTATAACCCATGTAAAAGCCCTCTTTGATAGTTTATCTTAGGTGCTTACGCCTAGTGGAGGAGGTTTTTGATCCTTTCCCAAGCCTATGGTAATCTATTTGCTATGACAGGTAGTGAGAGATATTATCCGTTTTCATTTATGAGATTTATTTTGATGACACTTGAGAGATGTGAGTATCTAAACACTACTTGTGAGGTGCTAGTTTGTAATCTCCGTGCTTATTATGATTAAAGTGGAACGAATATTTGTTGTAATTACTTTTATATTAGTGTTAAATGACCCCTAACTTGTATTTTGATTAGAATAAAAGCGCATTTGCTTGAGGACAAGCAAATCTCAAGTGTAAGGGTATTTGATGAAGCAAAAAGTGTACCGCTTTTAGGGGGTTATTTAAGCCATAAATCGTATTTATTTGATCAAATATCGCCCTAAATCGTTCCTTTTGTCATTTTAGGTACTTTTGAGAAGAAATCTGGAAAAGGAAGCATTTTGGACGTTTTTGGAGCATAAAAGTGAAGAAAATGACAAAGTCTTAAAATTATGCTGGAAGTTACCTTTGACGGCGTCAGGATTATCCCCAGACGGCGTCATGGCTTGGCAAAAGTGGTGGATGTGAAATTTACTCATGATAAGCCAGAGAAATTTTCATGGGAATTCTGACGGCGTCACCCTTTGGAGTAATCAAGGTCGTCACGGTATAAGTTAAAGCGGGACGGCGTCACGCCTAATTCTGACGGCGTCAAGCCTTGATAAGCCAGAACGGATTTTGGAGAGCTAAAGAGGGACGGCGTCAAGAAGGCCATCCGGGAACCCTAAAAGCGGCGAGGTGACGGCGTCACACTCCATAACGTGACGCCGTCAGATCTGAAAGTCTATATATAGTTTTGCAATTTTTTTGTCATTAGTGTGGAACTTATTGTGGAACTTTGTGTGTAAGAACCCTAAGACGATTTTAGCAGCTTTTTCAAGGCTTTTTGCCTTGAGATCTTCCATGTTACATTGAAGATAAGTTATCAATTAATCATTCAATATGTCTATGTGTTGTTTGATTCTATCTTGTTCTTGTCTTTTGTTTAACATGCTAGGCTAGATTTATTTTGTGTTTGCTTAGATCTAATGAAACCTAGCTATTGATTATTGGTTATTAGTGTGTTATTAGTTGTATTGGATGATTGTTCATCTATGTTAGGCTTAAGAAAACTGGCTAACTTCCTATTCGGTAACTTGCTTGAACGTCTTAAGAAACATGAACCAATGCGTACTAAGGTTTTTATGGTTGTATTTAATGCACAAGCGAATTCTAGTGATCCCATGTTAGGAGCTTCCTAGCCGGCTCGACATAGGAGTGAAGTAAGAGCTTGTAGAGTTGGGGAAGTACGTACGCCACCCCACGATTGGTATTAAGGAATACACCCGTCATCCACGCAATTAATACACACTAATCAACCGGTAAAAGATAGTTAGGGAGTAAGGAAATCTAAGTAAACACATTTCTCTCCACATAAGTTTTACCACCTTTTCACTACTAGAAAAAGGGCTTTCCTTGACTCCAGATGCGAGTCAAGAAGAGACCTTATGACGCGCACATTGGAGTCAAGGAAAGACCCGTCATAAATATTCATGACTCGCATTTGTGCGTCATCCCTCTATGACTCGCACTTATGACCCACGTTGCGTGTCATTACCCTTAAAATCATTTTGACTAACTTTTATGACACACTTTTCTGACATATGTTTTTGCGAGTCATTACCTTAAAATCAAAATTTTTTTTTTTTCTGTTTTTTAATTAAAACCTGATTATATAAATAAATAATTACTGACAATAAACATGATAATTGTACAAAATTAACGCATTTCATATATCAAAACCATGCGTTATCAATTCATTACATAACAGATTCATGTCAACACCGATAATTAGTTAAAGTCGTTACTACGTACAAACGATCGATTTCTACCTAAAAATGAAATTCGACACATAAATTGCCCATTCTTCTCGAATATCGTCGAAATCCGCATCCGTGTACTCATTGCTATCACCACCAATCTAGTCAAAATAAAACAACATTTTAGAAACAGTTCTACTAATTAAAACAGTTAACTACTTACATTGTCATTTTCGAGAGGCCGAACTCCATGTTTAACTATTTCCTTCATAAACTTCAACACGAAGTACCCACATTCGGTGCATCCGGGCTGACTTGGACACTACACAAGAAACACAAATTGTATATGATATGCAACTACAGTTGATTATTAATCTGCACAAGGTATATGGGCTTATTTGCAGATCAGTTATAAGCTGATTAATAAGGTGAAACTCAAATACCAGATTATGCACCAAAAGACCACTACCTAACCTACCTAGATTCCAAAAATTAGGACCTAAAGCAGATACGATAAGCCAAATTTTGATCCTAGATCAGCAGTGCAGATAACTAATTGCTGCAAAACAATCTGTACATGGTAGCAGATTAGGAATTTGGCGCAAAATTTGAGCAAGACTACTCCACAGCAGACCAACTCATAGGAACTAACTAGCAAAGCCAAAATGAACTCAAATTAAGTTCAGCTTATTGCTAAGCTTATTAGGGCATATAAGAGCTCAAAACTAAAATATCTAAATGCAGACTTTAAATAACCATCAAACTGCCCTATCTTCTGATGAGAACAACTAAAATACCTTTGAATCAGTTCAATCAAACTCAGAAACTTGGCACATGAACAGTGCTTTTCAGATTATACCCAAACTAACCTATAAGCTGTATTAAACCAAACACCCTTACACTGATCTGTATTGCAATTTTACCCTATACTAAGCTGATTAAAACTAAAAACCACTCTACACTAGTATTACTTAGACTATTAATAAGCTAGGAGATGCAAATAAGCCATAACAAATAACTAACCTTAGAATTAACCCAGTTAAGTTTAGTCCTCTTATTGGTTCCAGCTTGTACATCATACAATGCAATTGCCCTACAAAGAATTAACCCAGTTAAGTATTACATCATACATCATAAAGATTCTATAATTTGTATTACTTACGCATCCACTATTTGCTTGAACTGATGATTGACGTCGCTAACCGATAGGGAATCAAGATAATAGCAGGTACTTGTCTTCATGTTAAGCACACCTAACACCCAATGTCCTCTACAAACAACAAACAAATTCTGTTAATTAATGTTAATTTTTATTAATTAATTTAAATGTTGTCGAAAATCTAACCCGGGATTGTATGGCAATAAGATGAGGTCATTTTGCTTCCTTGTAGATAACCTTGTTGCAATAACTCGACTTGCCTCCTCGATATTCTTGGCCCTCGCTTTACGTTCATGATGCATGGTCGCAGTCGGGGTCATGAAACAAACTCCATGATCTCTTTGTGACCCATTCTTGATTTGCTCATACAAGTACCTGTTAACAATTAACATACAAAGTTTACATTCAATTAGTCCTGTTAACATACAAGTACCAATTTTTTATAAACTATATTTATCACTTACATGATATAAGAAGCAACGACAGCCCCGCTTAACTCATCCATTGAAAATAGACTGTCAAAATCATTCCAATTTAAGTACGTGTAACTGTGGTGCCCAAACAAATCGTCCTCGCATTGCACTTTTATGCAATCGACCTTTGCAACTTGTCCATCAACCATCATTGCAGTCATTTTCAATCCCATCCTTTCTTCAATTCTTTTCCTTAATCTCTTCTGACCTCTCGTCATCATTTTTTTCAACGGATTTCCTTTCTCAGTCACTTTTGCAATGGATGCGAGAGTTTCTGCGCATTGCACATTCTCAGTTGCTTTTGAAATGGAGGCGAGAGTTTCTGGGCTTTTTCCTTCTTCAACTGCAACTGTAAACATAACAGTTTCTGGTCACTAAAAATAACTGTAAACATGACTGTAAAAATATGATGTTTTTGGCATCGTACCTGTTTTTGGCATCGTCGTCACTTCTTCGTTGCCGGGTTCTCTTTTTCGCTTCTTATTTTCTTTTTTCTTGTGAATCACACTGCCCAACTCTCTTTTTTCTTCTTCTTCTTTTCTTTCTTCTTCTTTTCTGTTTCCTTTTTTTTTCTTTGTTCTTTTTTTCTTTGTTCTTTTCCTGTTTTTCTTTTTTTCTCCTTGTCTTGATCAGCAGCCTTTTTCTCCTTCTTTTTGGCCACTATCTTGTTCTGCAAAAATATAAAAAAGTCTTACCAAACCATTTTGTTCTAATGATTAAACTGTTTTATAAAAAAGTCTTACCAAACCAGAGCATGGAATGACTAGGTGACTCGGCCAGCTTAGCATGTACCCAATGGCATCTTTAACAGTCTCAACGAACTCCTCGGGAATTGGATTCGGTATCAAAGCTTCTGCTTGAACAGATGTGTCCACCGTAACTTCAATGTTCCCATCTAATATATGAACAAATAAATATTAAATAAGTAAGAATATATATAAATATTAAATAAGTAATTTAACTTCAAATACCCGAGTCAGTATGCTTCATTATGGTTCCTTTGGCGACTATATTGCCAGGATCGTCGACCGCAAGATAGCATGATTTATCACTTGGTACATTTGGTTCTTCGTCTTCATCACTCAACGTTGGAGAATTACTTGCACCCTCCGAAGCATTGGTACTTGCACATCTTCTTCTTTCTAACTCATCTTCAACAGCTTTTAGCCGTTTATTCATCATCTTATCATATTGTTTCAGGTATTGCTTGACATTCCTGGGTATTAAAAAATACTGGTGCGGTGTTACATATCGACCCATCCCACGTACACGCCCACGTGTTTCTTTAGTACCCAGGGCCTCTGTAAGCAAATCTAGTGCTCCCATTGGATCCTCTGAATAATCCTTGTCCTTCTTTAGCATCTCCTGAGTAAACAATCATATAACTGAGAAATCTAACGAGACTAAGCAGCTAACTGAGAAATCTAACTGAAAGTTAACAAAACTAACTAAAACATACCAAAATAAAACTGTTAAATATGAATACTTACAATTTTATCGACAACTTTTTGGACAGCTGGGTCGAAACCTCCTTTTTTCATTTCTCTTGCTTTTTTCCAACAATCTGTCCTATCAATCTCCTCTTCATCTAAGCCGGTTTCTTCCATCTAAAAAAGTTAAAAGCAAAAGTTAAAAAGCATCAACAAGCAATAAAAAAGTTAACATAAGCAATAAATTCCATACTATCTCAGAAATGAGTCCGGCATATCCCTTTCGGCTCAAACGATGGTTGTACTTGTTACGTTTACGGTTAGCTGAAGCCTTCTGACTTATTTCCTGCATAAGTATATACAAATAACATGTTAGTAACTGTTTTTGTGATAAATAACTGTTTTTTGAAACTTAAACAAATACCTCAAACGCAGGCTTAGTTCTTTGTGATACGAAAAGTTTCCAGTCTTTTTTTGTAACGGACGGATAATTTTCAGGAGGAGTATATAATTGCTTCTTGGCCTCCTTAGACATATCATCTTTTAGTGGCTTAATGAACTTCTTATAAAGATTATGTTTGAAGTTTTTCCACTTTACCCCGATTGATTGGAGAACTTGCTTCCGACTCTTTTCGTCAAGTGCAAAATATGTCTGAAACGTAAAAAATGAATCAAAACATAGTTAGAATAAAATACTAAAACTAAAACATAGTTAGAATAAAATAATAAAATACTTACCTTAACATATTGCCAACATGCTTCCTTTGTTTCGTTATCTACGTTCAACCAAGAATCATAGGTTATGAGAACCATAGATCTTGCCACCAATCCCTCAAAAGTAGACAGTTTTCTTGCTCCCGGTCCAGTTGGCACACCTCTTTTATTATAAGTAACAACTGTTTTTTTATTCGCCTTCGCTTTTATTGTCGGGCCTCTATGCAATTTGGAACCAGAACCAGAAACTGCAGCTTCTTCGCGGTCCGAATCAGAACCCGAGGCCATCTTTTGTTTTAAAATAAACAAAATAAACAGTTATTTTCATACCAAAAACTTGTAATGCAGTTCCATGTTATGCTAGTATGGGTTCTGATTCTGCTTGCTTTGCATATACATAAAAAACCAATTTACATTACAACAAATCTGCATAAAACACATTGATATACTATTGAAAATTGCAAATTCTTTCATTGCCATTAAAGAGATTGACTTTATAAAGTCAAAATACATTACAAGAAAATAAACCATACCATAATGTACTAATAAACAAACTTTACACATATTTAGTTCATCATCATAGACACTGCAACCACAATACCAATCACCACAACAACCAAACCAAGGAACATTCTAATTTTATCATTACCATTCACTTTTGACTTAATAACAGTCAAATCCTCCTTAATTTCTTGCATCTGCAATTTTAAAACTTCCATAGTATCATCATCCCTCACTTGTTGCATCTGAGTATTACAAACTTGAGTGGCTTCCTTAGATCCATTCCCATTTAACATTTCTAGGTATCTCTCTTTTTCCAAGTACAAACTGAAAAACCTAGCTTTGTAATACTCACTTGGTAGCTCCGGGTCAAGAAACCCATAAAAATCACATTTTTTATGCTTTTCCCTTTTTGGACACGCCTTGAATCTCCTTCCAGGATTCGTAGGGGTCCAAGCCACTTGCTCTTTAACTGGACATGGTACTCGACATTCACAGTGTGTAGCAGCAACAATTTCTTGAATGGTCCTTTCTTTGTATTTTGAAACATACGAAGATGATGAAGACATTTTCCTAGGGTTTGAGGGTTCAAACTATAGATGTTACATTATTTACAGTTAACTATTAGGGCAAATTATTCACAAACTCTACAACTACATTAGGGCAAATTATTCACAAACTATACATGTTACATTATTTACTTAACAATAAATTGATTTTATAACCTAGATAAAACTCTACAACTACATTAAAGCAGAAAACATAAAACTCTACAAACAAATTAAATTAGGGCAAATTAGGGCATACCTTTCAAACTGATGTCGAGTGTTTTGAGAGTTTTGAGAGGGGTTTGAGATGGGAAATTATGGCAAATTAGGGCAAATTAGGGCAAATTAGGGCAAACTGATGTCGAGTGTTTTGAGAGGGGTTTGTGAGTTTTGAGAGGGGCGGGAGTGTTTTGAGAGTTTTAATTTCAGAGGGCGGGGTTTGAGATGGGAAATTAGGGCGGGAGTGTTTTGAGTGTTTTGAAGATTTTGAGATGGGAAATTAGGGCGGAAGTGTGTGTGGTAGAGCGGGGAAGTGTGTGTTGTGTGCAGTGTATATATTATTTGGGGAAAAAAAAAACGAAGGAGATGACCCCTATTTATGACGAAGCAAAACGAGCGTCATCTTTCAGGCTAAATTTTAACTGATTATGACCCTATGTTATGACGCTTCTGAAAACGAGTCATCCCAAATACAAAATTTACTCTTTATGACTCTTATTTTATGACTCTGCTATTTGCGCGTCATCTTTTAGTGTGCGTCATAAAATGCGAGTCAAGGAAAGCCCTTTTTCTAGTAGTGTAAGTTTTACCACCTTTTCATTTTCTGTTATTTATTTTATTTGCATTCGTAGTAAATTGGGTTAGTTGACTAGCAACTAATTCCGCCCACTCCTTCAAAACCCGAGATTTTACTTGCTTTCATAAAAAAATATAAAAACATAAAAAAGAATCTTCTCTCACCCCTAGACCTATTAGAGTAGTCTTTCAATCCTAACGAACACTATTCCCTGTGGAGAATGATCAATCCCCCGTACTTACCACTACACTATACTACATCGGTCAGGTACACTGCCTGGTGGGGTTGTAAGCCTCTTGAGATCTCTCGAGAGGTAAAACCTGTTGTAAGGTTGCAAAACCACGCATCACACCAGCATAATCAGAATCAAAAAATGCCACTAGATCAAATGCAGACTCTTTAGGATACCATAGCCCTAAGTTAGGCTGACCTTTAAGGTATCTAAAGATTCTTTTTACTACTGTGAGATGTGACACCTTAGGATTTACTTGGAATCTTGCACAGGTACAGACAGCAAACATAATGTCAGGCCTAGATGATGTAAGATACATCAGAGACCCAATCATAGATCTATATATGTGCACATCCACATCTTCACCATTGTGATCCTTTAATAACAAATGTGTCTCTTTGTCAATTAGTGTGCTAGCAACCTTGGCATCTGTGAATTGAAATTTTCTTAATATTTCACCAACATATTTATCCTGAGAGATAAATATACCATCTGATTTTTGCTGTACTTGAAGACCTAGAAAGAAGGTAAGCTCTCCCATAGAACTCATCTGAAATTGGTCTTTCATCAGCTTTTCAAACTCCTTACACATCTGTTTCTTTTGTAGAACCAAACATGATGTCATCTACATAGACTTGTACCAGTAGAATATCACCCTTGTCCTTTTTAATAAAGAGAGTTTGATCAATTTTCCCTCTATGAAACCCATTCTTTAGAAGATATTTATCAAGAGTTTCATACCAAGCTCTTGGAGCCCGATGCAATCCATATAGAGCTTTCACCACCTTATAAACCTTGTCAGGATGCTCTTGGTCTATAAAACCCGGAGCTTGTGAAACATAAACCTCTTCATCAATAGTACCATACAGAAAGGCACTTTTCACATCCATTTGATAGACCATAAATCCCATAAATGAAGCATAAGCAAGAAATAATCTTATTGCTTCAATCCTGGCAACTGGAGCAAAAACTTCCTCATAATCTATACCCTCTTCCTGAGTATAGCCTTGAGCAACCAATCTTGCTTTGTTCTTTATCACAATGCCCCTCTCATCCTTCTTGTTCTTGAATACCCACTTTGTACCAATCACTCTCATTCCCTTTGGTAGATCAACCAGAACCCAAACATTCTGAATTTTGAATTGAAGTAGCTCTTCTTGCATAGCTTCAACCCAACTTGATGATTCTAAAGCCTTTAACACATTCTTGGGTTCAATCTGAGATAGAAAATAGACAAACATACACTCATGCTCATCTTCATGATGTTTCTCCTCATATACCACACTGAGAAATCCATGATGATCTGGGTCTTGTATTTGCCTTCTAGTCTTGACTCCAGATTGTACATCTCCTATGATATTGGTAAGTGGATGATTCCTATGTACAATAGTATGGGGAGTAGAAGGAGCTGCATAGCTGGAAGGCATGTTTTGCAGACCATCTCCAAAGAAATCAACTCATCAACTTGAGAAGCAGTATCAACTGGTGAATCAAGATGAGGTTGACTTGGTCCAGCAGCATCACTATTTTGCTCAGCAGTTGTAACTTGTGGCTGAGCAGTACTAACTCCATTGGTACTGCTCGTTGGATTTTCAGCTTCTTTACCATTCTGACCACTTGTTTCAGCAGCATCTTTCTCTTTGTCTACACCACTTGATGAAGGAATATCATCTTTCTTTGTAGAAGACTCATTCACAGGACTTTCTTCCATGACTGGTATGAAAATGCAATTATCATCTTCCTCCTCTGAACCTGCATCATGGTTAGTATTTGTACCTGTAACAGGCACATAATTCATGGAATCTGAAAGACTGTCAATATCAAAGATCCAATCTGGACCTACACCTGCAACATTTGGTTTATTCTCCAAAAATTCTATGTGCAGATTTTCTTCTACATGCTTGGTGCTTGTATTGTACACCCTAAAAGCCTTACTGTGCAGAGAATAACCAACAAAGAAACCTTCCTCAGATTTCCCATCAAACTTTCCTAGTTGGTCTTTGGTATTAAGGATAGTAACATGACAACCAAAAGGTCTCATGAAGCTTAAAGCAGGGGTTCTACCTCTAAGAAGCTCATAAGCAGTCTTATTGTGAGGTTGCACAACTAAAACCCTATTCAACACATAACAAGCAGTGCTAACTGCTTCAGCCCAAAATGAAACTGGTAGCTTAGAGTCAGCTAACATTGTCCTAGCAGCCTCTATAAGAGTCCTATTCTTTCTCTCAGCTACACCATTTTGCTGTGGGGTTCTAGCTACACTAAACTCCCTCTTAATACCTTTTTTCTCTACAAAAATCATCCATCACCCTATTCTTAAATTCAGTCCCATTGTCACATCTGATTATTTTAACTTTCTTATCAACTAGGTTTTCTACTTCAACAATAAAGGTCTTAAGGATGTCACTTGTCTCATCCTTAGTTTTCATAAAGAATACCCAAGAAAACCTACTATAATTATCAGTGACAACAAGGCAGTATCTCTTAAAGTTCAAGCTGTTCACAGAAGTAGGACCAAACAAGTCCATATGCAACATATATAAAGCTTGAGAAATAGAGTTCTGGGTCTTTGGCTTACATGAGGCTCTGTGTTGCTTACCCTTAAGGCAAGAAACACAAGTTTGGTCATTTAGAAAATTTTTTTTGGTAAACCTCTTACCAACCCATGTTTAGCAATATTGTTAATGGTTTTAAAATTAACATGACCAAGCCTCCTGTGCCACAACATTGATTCTTTCAATGTGGCTTTTGCAACAAGACAAGTAAGCCCAACCTTAGGAACTAGTTTATTCATCTCAACACTGTATGTATTATCCTTTCTAGGGATTTTAAGCAATACTTGACTTTCATCAGGTAGCTTGAAATCAGAAGAAAGTATAAGACAATCAGTATCAGTAAATAAAACTTTGTTCTGTTTATCACAAATTTGTGATACACTGAAAAGATTGTACTTAAGTTCTGGTACATAATACACATTTTCAAAATCAAGATTACCAGTTTTAATTACCCCTTTACAAGTAATCCTTCCTCCAACACCACCACCAAAGACAACTGGTCCTCCATCCAGAGCAATAAAGTCTAAAAGATATGACATGTTGCCTGTCATGTGCCTTGAACATCCACTGTCTGAATATCCTCTATCTTCTTTACCATTTGAGGGATGTTCCTGCACACAAAATAAAGGTGTTAGTTTCTTTTGGGGATCCAAACCATCACTGGTTTGGATCTGCCTTGTGCATCAAGATGAGAAAACTTGTTTGAGGTCTTTGATGCACCATTGGGTTTGGTAGAATGTTTAACCCAATGTGCTGAGGCCTTGACAACATTGCCTCTTTTTCCCTTAACATTTAAGTGCCTAGCAGTTGGAACTGCTGACCTAGCAGTTGGAACTGCTGATCTAGCAGTTGGAATTGCTTGTTTAATCTTAGGCACCCATTTCTGATAAGTCATTGCTGTTTTCTGATAAAAATGCCTTTTAACTGTTTGTGCATGATTTGAAAATTGTTTTGCACTTGTAACAGTTTGCTTGTTATTAAACCACTTATTTTGACTAGCAGTTGAAACTGTTTTGATGCCAGTCTTTAACATAACAGCTTTAGGTGACATCTTATGATTTGCATTAGGGTTTATCAATCTAGTTGGACTATTTTGAGTTACCCTAGCATTGTTATTTCTGTTCACCCTTGCATTCCCAGAAACCCTCTTTTTCCATGGGTTAGAATCACAATAAACAGCCATATGATTAAAACTTCCACAAACAAAACACACTTTTCTAATCATGGCAAACTTATCATCCAATTTCTTAGATTTTGTGTGATTCCAGTTCCTATGACTACTCTCAAAACTTGATGATCTGTTCTTAGTCCTATACATCTCAGCATATCGAACACTTTTCCTAACTGGTTTTATGTTTTCAGTCTTGACCACTTTAGGAGCATGTTTAACTTCTACCTTAACAACATTAGATTTGTCCTTAACCTCTACATTCTCATCATCAGATGTCCACTCCTCAATAGTTGGTGCATCTGAGTTCCTATCAGAGGACATCTTTTCCTCAGAAAGAGATTTATCACTAGCACTCACAAAAGAATCTTCTGCCTTAACAAATTTAACAGGATTCTCACTAACCTTAACACCATATCCAGGAAAATCCATATCCTTAAACTCTTCTAAACCTGTATGAGCTAAATTAATTCCTGGTGGAGCAAACATTCCTCTAAAAGGGGGTGCAACTGACTTATAACCTAAACCAGATTTAGCTTTGTTAAGTATTTGACTCTCTACAATCTTCTTAACTCCATTTGAAGTATATTCAAGAGTATCTATACTTAACTGGATGTTTTCTTTTTCCTTTTTAAGCTTCTCTAGTTCATATACAAGTCCACTCATTTTATTATCTTTTATTTGCAATTCCCTCTTTAAAATACCTATCTCATCAGAAAAGTTTGACTCATTCTGTTTATAAAACACAATTTGTTCTTCCAAAACAGCTAATCCTCTTTTATGATTTGACAGACTAAAACTTACTTGATTAAATTCAACTCTAAGATCATCATACTGTTTCTTAACATTTTCATAATCTTTTAAAGCACGACAAGAGTTTGAACATTTTTCAAGTATATGTACCTCAGAGTCTGAGAAAGCCATCAAACCCAAGTTAGCTGGTTCCTCTTCTTCCTCCATGAAGCTCCAATCAAATCCAGCTCCATCTACAGCTACCATAGCCTTGGAAGAAGGCTCTTCAACATTAACTGTTCTCCTTGACCCTTGCTGATTCTTAAACCCTTGACCCTGGTTGCTTTGTTGTCTTGGACCTCTACATTCCCTGGCAAAGTGCCCCATCTTGTGACAATTAAAGCATTCCACCTTAGACTTATCATACCCAGCAACATCTCTTCCATTGAAGGTAATCTTATTCCCAGTCCTTTGGTAATACTTCTTAGCCCTGATGCTTATCAAAGCCAATTGCCACTTTAAATCCATAGCTTCCAAATCATCTTCAACAATTTGAAGAAGATCTTCATTAAAGATCTTAGACCCACCAGACTGTTCTGATACAAATGCATATATGGTCTCTTCAGTCAAGCCAGCAATACTAGTTTTTACACTAGCAGTGCTAACTGTTGGTATAGCAGTACCAACTGCTTCTTCATCTTCATGATTCGAACTGTTTGAAGAAGATACAAAAGCCATATTCCCTGAACTGGAACTGGTGCTACCACTCTTCTTGACCTTCTGCTCAACAATCTTAAGATTATTGTAAAGCTCATTCATTGTCATTTTCTCCAGCTCTGGTTTATTGCTCCAAACCACAACATAAGTGTTTCATTCAGCAGGTAAACTATTTAGAAACTTCATGTTGAGGTCTTCCTGAGGTATCACAATCTTCAACATAGTAAGTTGACTGATGATCTTTTGAAGCCTATTAAAGATATGGTCCAAAGTTTCATTGCTTGATGCAGTGAAGTTTTCATAAATTTGCTTGAGTAGGGTTTTCTGTGCCTTCTTGGTAGCTTCATTGCCACCAAATCTTTCCACCACTGCTTCAAAAAGAGTTTTAGCTGACTCGTAATGGCTAAAATTCAGCACTTGATCATTAGGAATTGCCATTAGTAACAAATTCCTAGCCTTCTGATCATTCTTCTTTTTGATTCTCTCCTCGTTTGTAACTGGCTCAGTGTTAAGCTTTGTGATCTTGGAACCATCAGCACGTGTTTCTTCAACAGGAATTGGTTTGAAGGAATCACCATTGATAATGATATCCCATAATGCATAGTCTTGCACCATGAAATATTGCTCTATTCTGAGCCGCCATAAATCGTATTCATTCTGTTTCAGCATGGGGAGTTTAGCAAGGATTGAGGTTTGAGGTGTCTCAATGTCCATTTTCTTGATTGCTAGTGTAAAACCCGAAAATCTAAAACATGCAAAATTACCAAATTACCCCTGAAAACTTTAAAATTTAATTAAAGCTTAATTAAAGTTCCAAATCGATCCCAAACTTCTGGAAACGAACAAGATATGATACAAAATAATTTTTACGACTTCGATTAATATTTATACAAGTTGTGAGATGACCAAAATACCCTTGTGTATACGAAAATTTAAATACACAATTATTATTAATTAAAAACCTTTATAACATAAAAGTAATTAAGGAAAAATGAAATAAAAATGGTAAATTAAATTGGGCCATGATGAAGGCGGTTCTTTAGCCCCATGCCCTCCCCTATACTTGGTCTAACCTATTTTATATCACTCCACAAATTAATTCTCCCATTTTAACCCTAATTTCTATTAAGCCGCCACCCTCAAAAATCCCACACACCACATCCGATTTTTAGAAATCAAAAACCCATTTTTCTAGAGTGCTTGATGATGCAAGGAAGGTGAGAAAAATAGCCACAAGGTCCTGGAGTCGATCGTTTGGTCTTGGTGAATTAATTGGGTCGAAAAAGTGCAACCGAGCAACAATAATCCACAACGTGTGAATCCTTTGATCTATAAATTTTCTGGTATTTTTCTAGCTCTTTCTTAATCATATATAACATGGGAAAAATACTTAAATCGAACCATGCATTGTATTTTGGCCGAATAGAAAATTATGTGTTATAAACCCTAAAATCGAATTAAATCTAAAAATCTTGTATGCGAATTTTCTGGGCCAGGTTATTATTTTTCGTGGCTTCTATGATGATCATATAACATGAGAAAAATGGTAGTTCGAATTTTTGAGGCCTAAAAACATGTATGTCGAATTTAATTTAAAACCGGATTTAAGGAATAAAAAGAGGAATTATGAAAAACCCTAAGAACCAATCGACCTAGGGTTTTTAGTGGATGAAATCTGGAAATAAAAGTGATATAATGATGATACAATGATTTCTTAATGATTGGGGTTACTAGGGTTTGATTTTTGATAATTATTTTGCAAACCGATTTGAAAATAATAAGTTAAGGGGGTGTTTTGTAATTATTAAAACTTGTGGGATATTTTTGTAATATTTATGGACCTGGGAGAATGTGTAAAAATTATAACATGAGGGTCTTATTTGTAATTTTGGCAAGATATGGATTTAATGGTAATATTTGTGTCGAATTAAAAATAAATAAAAATGAGGGACTAAATATGTAATTTCTGGAAACTTGGTGCTGTTTTGAGTAATAAATTATATTCAGGGGGTTATGTGTAATTTTGGTAATTTAATGGCTTAATATGTAATTGTTAATAATTAAAGGTTGAAATTGTAATTTAAAGGACTAAATATGTAACTTTGATAACTAGAGGGACTTGATGTGTAAATTGTGAATGTTTAAGGGTGTGTTCGTATAACATGTTGAAATAAGTGTTCATTGTGTAAAATTGAGAAATTAAGGGCTTAATATGTAATTATGGTTAATTATTTAAATCGATTTGTAATGTAATAAAGTACAAGGACTAAATATGTAATTTACCGAAAGTTTAAGGGCTGTTTGTAACATAATAATATTGAGGGTTATTTTCTGTAATTTGAAGGAATAAAAGGACTTGATGTGTAATATGAATCTTGTGAAGGTTAATTTGTAAATTATATAAGTATAAGGTTTAATTTGTAATTAATTAATTAAAAGGGTGTAAATCGTAAATTATGAAACTTGAAGGCTAAATGTGTAATTCTGGAAAGTATAAGTGTTTGAATGGTAAAATGATGATAATTTTAATGTGGACCTTGAACTTTGGCAAATTTACACTTATAACCCTGAACTATGAAAAACTTGTCATAATTAACCCTGAACTTGTGTAACTTGTTAAAATGAATGTTACTTCCATAATAAGCTAATTAAAGACTTGACGTAAATTATATCACTTGAATCTTGCTAAATGTGGTAACTTACTAATTATGGAAACCTGCTAAAAATAGAAAGTTACTAAAAATGGAAGTTACTTATAATGGGAAGATAACTGAACCCCTTTCGTATTTCTGTCTTCTACTCCTTTAGGTTCAAGAAGGGAGTGATCTTGATCCCTGTCAGCTACTCTTGTGTTTGTGCTTGCTATTTGAATAAGGTACAGATATTCTGCTCTTCTTGTAAAGAGCCTTCGTCTCATTTCTGATTCCTGTTTCATTGTTATGTTTCTCCTTGTATTGTGAACCTTGACCTGTTGTACTTGTTCTTGAACCTTGCTTTGAACCCTTGCTTTATCTTCTGACTTGAACCTTGATATGAACCTTGTCATGAACCTTGATATGAACCTTGTCAGGAACCTGGACTTGAACCTTGATACACCTGATAGTATAACTGGATTGAGAAAACCTTTTTGATAAATTATGAAAATGTTTTAAGAAATTATTGGTAAGATTATCTTTATAGAAACCATTTTCAAATAACCTCTTTTATGAAACCTTTTAAAGAATACTTTTATGGAAAACGGTATTTAAGGATTTTGACACTTATGATATGAACCCTGATATGAATCCTGATATTGAACCCTTTGATATGAATCCTGATATGAAACCTGATATGAACCCTGTTATGACACCTGATACATGATACCGAGACTTGATACTTGACCTTGACCCACAGTTTGAGACTACGAGCCATCTACTAGGCATGAGGGTTTCATGTCCATGTCGGTGATGCACCGCCGGCATGACTAGTGTGTAGCCCTAGTGATTTGGTTACGCCGTCCCCGATTTGACTTGATTTATTACGTAGAGGAAGAACCCTGTGGCCTGCGAGGGCGCATGGATGCATCCTAGACTTGTCTTGATTTGTTGTGTTACTTGTATTACTTGGTGACTGGCGAGTGTGTGCGATACACGCCTTTCACACCCCTGGGAGCTTGCAACTCCAACCCCTGGAGGTATCCCCTCACCCTGTACTTGGTATGCTGAGGTCACCCCTCCATACACCCTGATATGTGACTTGATATGGTTTGACTTTGAGATTGACTTTGAGTTTTGGGCTCGTAGAGGATTTCTGTTGACCTGAAACCTTGTAACCTTGTGACCTGACGTTTGACCTGACTTGAGTTGACTTGGGTTTGTGGTGGAATACTGGTTATGTTACCCTATGACTTGATACTGGACTTGACTTGATTTCGACTTGGGATTTTGGTGGGTTCTGGTTTCATTTACATCTCCTATTGTAACCATTCTTAATTCCTGGTATGTCTGCATAACTCTTGTATTTCATTTTCCTGACTCTTGTTACATCCTGGTATTATTTCTTTTACCTTATTATTCCGTTACTACTGCTTTGTTCCCGTTATATCTGTTCACTGAGCTCTCGTAGCTCAGCCGCATTTCTTTTCCTGCGGCAGGTACATTTAAGCTAGGAGCTGGGTTTTAGCTTGGGATGAGAGCAACTTGTGTGAAGTTTAGACCTTGTCATTCTAGTGTGACCATTTGGATATTACTTCTGTTATGCCATTGTTTGGGCATTTTGGATTATGTTTTGTACTTCGTTATTTCTGTCTTGCACTTGATATAAGTCGTGTTGACTTATTTTCCTTTGGATTTTAATGTTAAGACTTCCGCTATGTTATTTCTTGAATACTTGTATCTGATATGAAACCATGTAATTGTGACACCTTTGCCCTTGTCGGGTTGGGGTGTTACAACTAGTGAGTAAATACTTCTGGTTCTTCTAAACTGAAAGTATCAGAAACCTGGCTCTGATACCACTTGACCGGATCTAAATACACACGTTGTGTTGGGGATACTTTGAGTATATACTTGATAGCACGCATAATTTACTACCAAGTATCTAGAAGATGTTTTGTGTGAACACAAACAATATCAACCAAACAATCACTTCAATATATATCAAACGATTACAATATGAACGTGAAGCTCTTGATAATTCGTATGAAGGGTATATCTATGTATTCGGTATTAGATGTATATAAACCCTAATCTAAGGATCTCTTTTTATAATGCAAAGAGTCCTATACAAGTAAAACATCTAACCGTATCATTCTATACAAATAAGATATATACCATATCTTTTCTATATTTATCTTCACACGGTTTCATCTTGATCTCTTAAGCAGTCCTAACTGTTCTTCCATCAGTAGTCCTAACTGTTCTTCCATCAGCAGTCCTAACTGTTCTTGTATTCTTCAACCGTACTAACTGCTTAAGTTTAATTCCCAACACTTACCATGGGAAATGTGTCCTCCATTCTCACATCCTAAACTAACGCAACAAATGCGTAGGATGTTTGACTCTAACAACTTTGGACCCATGAGATATTGGGGACCAGATGTTTGAACTTTTGTTTTGCTAGGAAAACATTAGTGTAAATAAATTTCAGAGTCTAACAAAAGGAGTATGATGTGTTATCAAACAAGTCCGGTGACGCAAAAGTCAAGTCGTGTCTTATATGCTCAACATTCAACAAAGGTAGTCTAATCCTCTAGTTTTAAGAGCAACACCTCAGGCACAGGTACGCTTTCTTAAAACACCCTTTGTTAGTAGTAATGTTTGGCATGAAATAGTGTAGTTAGAATCTAACGTGGTAGGTACTATAACACAGAAACTTTATTCACATCTCATCATGTCAAACTCAACTTGTCCAGAAATGTTCGATGATCGCTTGAAGATCATGCGTGACAAGTTTGAATTAAGCATTGATGAGTGAATCAAGTTTCCTTCCTTGCACATAAGTAATCTTGCCTAAATTAAGTATCCCCTTTAACTTATGTATACTATATGTATGAGATACATAGTTTAATTAATAGTCTTAATTGACACTGACGCCCATATCTGCAAAAACGAATCTCACAAGAGACGAAGAAGGTGAGTGCGCGGATATAACTAGGTTAGGGGCATAATAGGTAAAGTAGTTTACCTAACGGAAAGTTGCTCCATTATCATGAATAGTGTTTGGCTTTGTGCCCACTTGTAAGAAGTGCCCCATGTAATACCTAAAATTTCAACACATGCAAAATGACCAAAATGCCCCTGTAACTTTAAAATTTGATTAATAAGCACATAAAACCTCAAATAAATCCCAAACCTTTGGAAATTAACTACATATGAAGTAAGGAAATTTTTGTGGCAACATTTTAATATTTTACATTGTACAAATATATATATAATACATAAAAGGTTGCATGGGCCGAAATTAAATATTTACATATATATTAAATTACTTGTTAAATATATATATATATATATATATATATATTATAATATATATATATATATATATATATAATATATATATATATATATATAATTAAAATAAAGGGGATAAACATCAAATTAATTGGAAGATCTTCTAAAATCTGAAAATATCTCATCATATCACCCTAAAATCGGAATCCCTCCCCCCTCCTCTATTTTATACACGGTTTTCTTAATTTTCACAATATAGATTTACAAAACCCTAAAATAAACTAGCGACACACACAAAAATCCCCTACTCTTGATCCGATTTTTCTGGAGGCTGTTCATTATTTTTCTGGTGTTCATCCAAGTCCAAGGAAGGTGTGAAAAATAGTGCTAAGGCTGCTGGGTCGTTTGTTTGATCGTTGGTAATTGTTTGGTGTCGATTTGTTTTGGCCGAGGAACACAAAATTCTCACAGCCTATTCACTCGTTCTAAAATTCATCTAGTATTTTTCTAGTACTCTTTACATCACATATAAGTTATATAAAATATCTAGATCGAACCATGCATGCTGTACAGATCAAATGAAAATTAATGAGACTATAAACCCTAAAAACACAAATAAATTCTATATGGTTCATGCGATTTTTCTGGGTCTCTAATATATTTTTCCTGAGTTCAATATGTATCATATAACATCAAAAAAATGATCTTTGTAATTATCGAAGCCTAAAACATCCTTAGTGAATTATTTTGTTAACCAGATTTAAAAAGAAAAGATTTAAAAATAAAAAGGAAAATCGTATGGGTTAGGGTTAGGGTTTTTGATGATGGATTTGGTGTTATTAATGTGTTTTTAAATCATATGTGAAGGCCTTGTATTGATATATAAGTCTCTAAAATGTTTTCACATGAAATAATGACACCAGTTTTCTGATCAGGAAGATTTGTCCAATTAAATCGACTGTATAAAAATGTTGGTAACGTGTCTTTAGGTGGTTTTTGAGTCTAGAATTTAATTGAATGAAAGAGCTTTCTGTAGAAATTAACTTTGTAATTTTTAGAGACCTGGAAGACCACTTTTTGATTTTTAGAAAATTAAGTGTCAAATCAAATTTGTATGCCTGGAAAAACAGTCTGTGTTTTTGATTTATCATTTTCAAACCATGTCGAATTAGAAGTTTTCCTTTGAACTGGGTAATATTTAATATGTCTACTAGTTACTGGAATTTTTGTAGAATTTTATAAATTTTATAGATGGGGTAGATAATTTATTACTTTTCGGGTGTTTTATTGGATCCGGTTCTGGAACAGGTTGGGAAAATGGATTTTTCATTCGTACCTATACTAGTTAATTGTTGATACAAAAGTTGGGCGTTCCTTGATTCTGTACCAATCAGATCTTAATGCTTGAGACCTGCGCACTAAGAAAACAAAAAGACACCGTTAGGCTTATCGTGGGATTGTCTCCCACGATTATCCTCCGGAGTGAGGGTAAGTAATCGGTTTTTAGGGTTTAGTTGAAGAGTTAGGGTTTGTAAATCGTACCTTTAATGAGAGTCGAGAGACTCTTTATATACACACGAAACCCTAGTTGGTTTCGTGCTCCTCACTCCTCAGCGTATCCCGCATAGGTCGGTTTTGATACATATCCCATAAATAAGAGATATCCTATCAAGACCATAAATAACTTCGGGTTTGGGCCAGCGTAAGCCCAAACTGTTATCATAATAGCCCATTCGTGATGGGTTTGAGCCCATTCGTGATGGACTGGAGTCCATTCGTGATGGACTTGAGTATGGGTCGGGTTCGTAACCCGAATACGGACTATACGTCATCATGTCCCCCCAGTCTAGTGTGCGCAATACGAAATTACGGACGCTAGACTAACAACTGTAGCTAAAAATATTCTTTGATGCGTAGCGGGGAAGTTTCAAGTATTTCCCGCCTAAAAAATCAAATTAATCTAGTCCAAGTACATCCGTATCTCCTTCGTAAATCGTGAAGGGTGGGTGAAAAAGTGCTTTACCTTTTTGCCTCCCAGCCACACGATTAGAGCAAGTGGGGTACATGTGTCGTTCATCCAAGAATGTGTGTAACCCTATATAAAGGTTAGCCGTCTTTTCACTGTGGCTGCCACACTAAAAACCATCATTTTCCGCCATTGTTAAACCTCTAAACAGCAATCAAAAATCAAGAAAAACTAAGGTAATAGCGCGTGCGTTTATAAGAGTTATTGAAGGTTAGTCATGGTTCTTCAATTGTCCGATTTTAGTTCCGATATATCTGAGGATGAACTCCGTCAGTTCACCTCCGATTATCATATCCCTCTCGCATTGCATCCGGTAGTTCCGGCCGCAAATGCGTCAATAGCGAATTTCCTGCAAGGGAAAGTAGGGGTATATACGCGTTTTTTCGAATTTGCTAACCAGCGTGCGCCCATTTCCCTCTTTTTGTGTGATATTCTAAATCACTACCGTCTTCATATTTCCCAGCTGCACTGTATAGGTGCAGCAAAAATAACCAATTTTGAAGTGAATTGTCGCTTGTTAGTGATAGAACCTACAATTCATCTCTTTCGCGCGTTTTCCCACACGTCGTGGTCAAACGGGTGGGTTTCCTTCTCCAAGCGCGCAGGGCCGCTGCAGTGCTATACGGAGAAGTTAGACGCACTGAGGGATTGGAGAGAAAAATTCTTTTGGGTTGATCGTGCATTTTTCCCCTGGATTTTTGAGTTCTACACTCGAGAATCATTACCGAGAGACGAGCGCCAGACCCCAGATTGTATAACGTGGTTGATGCGGATACGATAAATACCAATCGCGTACCGATCAAAGCGTATCCAGAAGAGTTTTTGGTGCACATGGGCATCAGTCGCAATTACTTCGGTAGTCCGGAAGAAGTGCCAACATTTTTGGATGAAAATAGCCGGGGTGGGTGCTTGTCTCTTCCTTCCTCGTCGCTTAGTAGTTGTAAGCGTTCTTCCTTTTGTAGCTTATCTAACACATTTTGTGTTTGTTTGTTGTTTTGTTGCGCAGAGATGGATCTATTCGATGTTGTTCGCTTGGCCAAGCCTACTCAGGTGACCGTAGGGGTGCGCCCCTTGAGAGATGACGAGGAGCCAATTCTACAGGCTACCGCGGGGTGCACGATTGTGATTGCGCAGGAAGAGACAGAGGAGTCAGAGGAGACAGAGGCGGTCCCAACAGGTGTCACTATGGCTACTCCTCTGCGTAGCTTTCCCGCTCCTGGGTCGCAAATCCCTGCGGAGTTATTGCATATAGACTCGTCGGGGAGTGCTATGGATGAGTCTGAGGAGGAGGGCCAAGGGTTAAAGCGCAAGAGATCGTCTGGTGATGATGGCGCAGGGACATCAAGTAAGCGCCCTGCTATTTTTGTCGGGCAATCATCTGAGGAGGGTGCGTCATCGCATAAAACTCCTCCCCTCAAGTAAGTACTTGTATCTTTGGATCTTCAGTCCTTTAATCCGCGCTTAATACAATAGAGTAACTTTGTTATTTGCGTGCAGTGCTGAAACTGCTGTTGATGATGATGCGCATGTTGGGAATTCACCACCCAAGACTGGTTCTGCATATGTTGGTGAGTTTGTGCCTGAGAGTCCAAGAAATCGCCTTATAGAGGAGTTGGCGTTGGCTGCTGCGCACCAGGCTTCATTGGTTGCGCGGCTACAGGCTGAATATGGTGGTGAGGGTAGCCTGGTTGCGCAGAAGGACAAGGAGATTGACATTCTGAAGGCGCAGTTGGCTGATGCGCAGGCTGAATTGAGGGCATCTGCTATGTATGACCAGAAAATTGCTGATGAGAAGATGTCGCTCATGGCCGAACTGAATCAGGAGCGCACTGGCGCAAAAGAATACAAGGCCTCCTGCCTTTGGGCCTTGAAATATATGGAGCTAAACAAGGGGAGACTCTTCTCTAACTTGGAGGAGTTCCGCAAGGCTGTGGAGAGTTCGCTGGAGAATCAGGAGACCAAGCTGCGCAAGCTCAGCATCGAATATGATGAGGAGTTGTATCCACATTTGGTGTCAACAATTGCTGAGCGCAGGTGGCTTATCAGCCATGGCTTGCGTCTTGCTGCCATGACCACGCTGGAGTCTCGAGAGGTCAAGGAGTCCTTTGGGAATGTGGTTCAATGTGCCCTAGCGCGCGGTAAGGCAGAAGCAGTAGAGGAACTGTGTGCGGCCAAGGTTTTGGCTATGTCTCCCTCCGAAGTGCCTGGTTATAATGAGAACGCTTATGGTGAACTTGTTGCTGCTATGGAGAAGTTGAAACTTTTTGAGCTTCCTCATACTGCACAGTGGAGCGTGACCAGGATTACCCCATAAGCGTGATCATGCAGGGTTTAACCTTGGCTAGGCACTCATCCGAAGACGCTGAGGCGCAGCTTGACTACTTTCTGAAGCCGGATGTGTTGCAGCTACATGTGCCTATTTTCGCTAGCCCCCGTGACATCCTCAACCCTTTTGCCCTTGAGAAAGAAATTCCATTGAAGAAGTCCTTAGAAGCCCATGAGATGAGACTTGCCAAGAAGAAGGGCGTGAAGGGGAAAGCCATTCTTTGTGGTCTTGGTGCAGCTCACATTCCCAGATCTGATGGGGTGCCTGTTAGCGTGCCAACGGTAGCACCCAAGGATGCTGAGCTGTTGCAGAGGCTTAAAGATGCTGGTTGTGTGGCGCGCCAAGCGGGTAGCTCAGGGCTCAGGCGTACTCGTAGCATGCCTTGGTAGTTTTGATGTAGTGATGTTGTGTGGTATGTCCACTTTTTGTTGTACATATGCGTATTGAATATGTATTTTTTATGAACTTGTTGTCCATAATAAAGTGTTGATTAGAAAAATACGATTGTACGCATTTTGTATCAAGTTTGATTGTGGTTACAAGTGTTGTACTTAGTTATTTCGTCTTTGCATAAAAGATGTCTAAGAATCAAACCGTTTGTATAAACACATTTAAAGAAAGTTACAAGGATTTAAAATCACTTATATCATAATCGTGTATGAAATTTATGATATAGTCGTGTATGACATGATCGTATATAACATAATTGTGTATGAAATTTACAAGTTGTTGTGTATCCATCGTGGGGTGCACAAGTGTATGGATTGCAGCGTGCGAATACCATCTTAAGGGGTTTAATTGTCTTAACTCCTAATTTGTTAAACGCGCACAGTGTGCAATGATGTGTATCCGTCGTGGGGTACACATCGAACTTACTCCAACGTCTTGAGAGTAAGGTGTTTAACAAGGATGCGTGATCCGATGTTGATGGGTTTGCAACCCTCTTACTCAACGAGTCATTTAGTAGGTTTACTCATCCTTTTACCATCGTGGGTTTTTAATTAGTGCATGCACGCCATGTAGGCAAAAGATAATGTAACAAACCATATTGAGACATAAATAATATGTAGACAATAAAGTAAAGTGTGTCGCGGAGTTAGCTAGAAACCGCAACATTTTATTAATACTTGCAAGTTTTTGTAAAAAGATAAAACATTCGTCTAAAAAATGTAAATACACGGATATTTATTAAGCACTTACTAAAGTGCGGAGGTGTCCGTGTGTGAGGTCGTAACGTTTCCTAAAGATAACATCTCTTGAGATTGCAGATATTCCATGTGCGTTGTAGCTCACGGCTATCCATGTCACGCAGCTTGTACGCGCCTTGTCCTAGTGCTTCGGTGACCTCATAGGGTCCTTCCCACTTTGGTCCAAGTTTACCTGTATCTTCTGCGTGGCTTGCATCATTAGCGCGATACACAAAGTCGCCTGGTCTGAATGAGGTGCTTCGAACTTTAGCATCGTAGTATCCCTTCATCTTTGACTTGGTTTTTGCCTCACGTATAGCTGCGCGCTCGCGCCTTTCTTCCAATAGGTCCAAGTCTATTCGTCGTTCGTCGTCATTGGTCGCGACATTAACTTCCGCGGTGCGGATGGTTGGCATCCTAATTTCAGCTGGTATGACAGCTTCTGTCCCGTAGACAAGGGAAAAAGGAGTGTCTCCATTGCTAACTTTGATCGTCGTGCGGTGCGCCCATAAGACATGCGACAATTCGTCCACCCATCTTCCTTTGTGTTTGTCCAGGCGCGCTTTAATTCCTTCGCCTAGACTACGATTTGCGCGCTCAACTAAACCGTTGGTTTGTGGGTGTTTAACTGATGCAAAGTGTTGTGTGATATTTAACTCTGCGCACCAGTCTTTGAACGGGTTATCCCGGAATTGTTTACCGTTGTCCGAAACAATCTCCCCAGGTAATCCAAAGCGGCATACAATATTTTCCCAAATGAAGCGTTTTACTTGATTGCCTGTGATTGTCGCGACTGCTTTTGCTTCAATCCACTTAGTGAAGTAGTCTATTGCGACAATAAGGAATTTCAGTCCTCCCGCTGTGACAGGGAAGGGACCCGTGATTCGTCTCGATTATAGTTCAAGGAAAACACACAAAGAAATATGCGTTAACCCGAGTCGTTTGTCCCGACGAAGATCGAATGGAATTTGTGTTCCCGGAACGTGATTCGTGTAGTGAATGAGAGTGTAAAAGTGAGAATTGTGATTTTATACTATGAACAATAAAATAATAAAAGTAAACGATTAATTAAGCTAATGAAACAATTAAACTAAACATACGAACTTAAAAACGAAAAATTGAATTTAAAAATGTTACCGACGAATTATAAAACGTAAATAAAAATGATTTTGTGAAATTTAAAACCTAAAAATATAAAAATAATTTTCCTATATTAAATCTGATAAAAGAAAATTTTTGGAAAAAGAAAAATATTTTTTTGACTTTTTAATAATTTTTTATGAATTAAAAACTAATTAAAACTATTTAAATGATTTAAAAATATTAAAACTAATTGGAAAAATCTGAAAATTTTTGAGTAAATCTAAAATTAAATTCTTAATCCTAGAAAAATAAATTCAGAAACTGAATAAGCCAAAATAAGCAAAACAGCCCAATAAGCAATTGTGAAATAAGCAAAAATTAAGCAAATAAGCTTGAAATAGCATCCAATGATCAGGAATCATAAAGTAGCAACCAAGGAGCAGATTCAAACTCAGATAAGCAGATCATGATAATCCAATAAGCATATAAGCACAAGCATTGCCAAACAGCTTAAGGCAGAAAGCAAGCTTAAACACCTTATTTCAACAGCTTCTCTAGAACTCAATTCTTAACCAATTTTAGAAACAAAAGCAGATTTGGAAAGCTGAACAAGCAAAGATTACTAATAACTCAAAAGCCCTATGCCAAGATCTCAATTGCTAGGTCAATTTGAACCATGAACAGATTACCAAAGAACAACACAGAACCACTGCAGACAAAACAGATTTTAATGGGTTTTTGCAGACAGATTTAAGCTACTTATTAAGTTAAAAATTGGAATCCCAGATATTGAGCTTCAAGCTTGTTGTATCAACTATCTACAATCCAAATTTCAAGTTCTGAACTTAATCCAATGATCCACAATTTAGGCTAGATCAGCAGTAAAAAAAAACTAGGTCTGCACTATTGATTCTGTAACAGCAGGTCAAGGACTTTGGCAAAAACTAGTGCAAATCTTTACCACAGCAAACCAACTTTTGAGCACTTCTTATAACAACATTCTAACCACATAAAAAAACATTTAATCAGCAATGAACTAAGCTAGAATAATTAGAGCTTATTATGGCAGATTCTTGCACTAATGATCCAAAAGTTCTCAACTCTCTACAAAATCATTCAAATCCAATTCTAACAGCCACAAGAACCTCAACTATAATCAATCAAACTCAAAACAATTGCCAATGAACAGTGCTATGATCTTGCTTCAAAACAGTCCCTATTATGGCTATTATACCAACTGTTGTCCACTAATCCAACTAACAACAACTGAAATCAACTTGACTACCACTAATCTAAAATTACCTAGCCAATTTAACTACTAGCAAGCAAAGAACAATAATCTATGATCATAGAAACTACAAGAACACTAATGATTTGCAGAAAATGAGCAAAAATATTAAATATGGAACTTACAAATCAAAGCCCCCTCAGCTTGAACAGAGGGGGTTCACTAAGCTTGCCTGTCTTTTGACAGGCCAATTGGACTCCTTATTGGCTGCCTTTCCTCCTCACATAAGCTGGCTTATTAAAATAAGCTGAATTTGACTTTGGTTGACTTTTGGATTTTTGTGTAACAAAGGTGGATTTGAACTCAAACAAAGCTCACAGTAAGCTACAAAGCTTATGTAAGTTTTCAAAATCAGAATATAGCTTACTTGAAGCTAGATTTAAAAATTATTTTTGTATTTTTTTTTAATATTTATTTAGAATATCTTTGGATATTAAAAGAAATTTAACACAAGTTGAGATTAACACAGAAATGAACTAGAAATGATTGGAAAACAACTAATAACAATTTTAAATAACTAAATGCAGATAAACAAATGAATTAAGACAGAATCGAATTAAACTAAAATGAAATTTTCATTAATATAAACTCAAAGATTACAATAGAATTTAAAATTGCACAACATAAAATAAATTGGCAGAGTAACCTTAACTAAAAAAAAAAACTACCACAACAGAAAATCTACCCTTCTATTTATAGGAGACTTGGGAAGCTTCTAGCCTTCTGCCATGCTGGCAATCCGTGTGCCTTGTGCTTCTTTGATGAAAATATCAACCATAGATTATCTCTTGATCATCAATCGCGCGTCCTCAGCCCTTGGATCAATATTGCCACGCACTCCTAGCCAATAAGAATCCTCCATTTCGCCACGCAATCATTCCCTTGTTGTCAGTGATGTGTCAGAAAGTACAATTATACCCTTAATTGGGTAATTGTGTACGGGGGTGAATTTAGGGTTCATGGGGTAACAGTAAAATTGGGTGGTAGCAGAATTGGGGCGCGGGGTGAGTGTGAGTTTATTTATTTTTATTTGTTTGACCGAGTGGTTTGTTATAAGTTTGACCGGGGTTGGGTTGTGGGTTTAATTCGGGTCGTGGGTTAGGGATATAAGGTGGGCTTGGGTTTATTAGGAAATGGGCTTGGGTTTGGTTTGTTTTATTTAAATCCGGATTTTAAACAAAAGTCAAGTTTAAAACCAAGGACTAAATATGTAAATTCTGAAACTCAAGGGACTGATCTTGCCTATTTTTCAAAGTTGATCTAAGGGCTGAATTTGCAAATCTTTGACACTTGGAGGATCTCAGTTGACTTTTTGACCATAATTTCTTCCCGGCATCGGCTAAAAATAATACTTCCATATCTCGTGCTCGTTTTTCCGGTTCTTTCTTGATTTTTGTCCTTTTCTTCGATATCCGTGCCTGCATTATGTAGAAACAAAAAACACAATATATTTGGCATTTTGGTCGGGTTTTTGGTCTATTTGGGTCCGGTTTTGGTCAAATAAAGGTATGTGTTTAAGCACATACCAAATTCCCCCAGACTAAGCTATTGCAATGTCCTCATGCAATGTTATAAGAACACGTTTTCAAAACCGAAAATTTCCAATCTCTTTTTACTAACTTTGAGAAGTAGCAAAATTTTCAAAAGAGATCAAGAAATCTCAAGTTCTAAAAACTCCCCGATTTTTCATTTATTTTATTTTTGTATTTTTATATTTTTCTTTATTATTCACGTGACGGCTTTTGTCGACAATCATTATCTAATGATAACTTTTAGGATCTTCGAGCAGGAAACACGACTTATAAAGAAGTGACCATACGGATAAAATTCGTCGTCCCTGATTTTTCACGAGTCCCCAAACTAAGCTTAAAAACGAAATCATTGTCATTTACAAGTTAGATTGCCAACACTACTCAGAAAGCTAATTGTGGACTCCTTGTTCCCAAATTCCTATTTTCCTCTATTTATTTTATTTTTGGTGAGAAATGAATTTCTTCAAGTTCTCGTTTCGATAATTTTTAATCCGATAAAGATACCTTAGTTTAGACGCTAAGTAGTTTCCAAACCTTCCCTCGGAACCGTTGCATACAAAAATGAGGTCCACATCAAGGTCTCTGATTTAACACGATTTTAGAGAATATCCCTTTTATTTGCGACCGAAACAACTCATCTACGAGTCCAGAGACGGAAGCCTTTATTAGGACACCCCCGGAGTCGAAATTTGGCATTTTTAACATTATTAAGCACATATTATTATTGATCCTTGGCCCTTTATAACAATCACAACATCGGCTGCAAAACCGGCAAGATGTGATAGTCTATTATGACCTTGGAATTTTTCCTCTGCCTTTATTAGAAGTCTACAACATCGGCTGCGAACCGGCAAGATGCAGAAAACTTTTTATGGCTTTGGATTATTATTATTATTCATTATTCATTATATATTTTGCCAAATCCCGAGTCCTACGGCTTTTATAACAATCCCAACATCGGTTGCGAGCCGGCAAGATGGAATAGTCTATTACACCGTAACACTGACAGTACCTTGATGTGTACCCAACTTTCATAAGCAAGGATCCTCTAAGGAAGAGATAAAACCTAATCATCGCCAAAACCAAAATACCTTTAATTATTCCTAGATTTCTATTTTTAAGGTGAAACAAGCTTATGGGAACAAAAAGCCACAAATAACTTCGATGAGCTCTAAAGAGATCCAACTACTCCACGTTTAGCAATCTAACTTACAAACAACTCTATCATTTCTCGTTCTTCGCAAATTTAAAATCTTAAATAATAAGATCCGCGAATGCTTAGCCAAATAATCAAGCCATGCATATATAAAGTCAAATACGGGAATTTGCAAATTCTTAAAAAGAATTCGCGTTTTCTAGCTCCTTGTGTAAAAGACTAGCACGAGCTTATAGATTATAAACGGTTAAGGGAACAAGCTTGGGCTCAACACGCCCAATCAAGTCAGAATTTTATTCCTACTCTCTCCAGCGGAAAATCAACAAAAATGTCAAAATTTATTATATTTTTGCAAAAAATTTAAAATTTTTCTCCTTTTTTTTTTTTTTTTTTTTTTTTTTTTTTTTGATTTTTTCAATTTTTGGAGGAAAAACGGGGTTGCATGAGAAAACGGCAAAAATGCAAGGCAAAAATCAAATCGACAGATTACCCCCCCAGACTAAAACGAGACATTGTCCTCAATGTCTTAAAGGTAAGGGTTCTCCTACAAAAATCTAAGGCCTTTTATTAATTATGCCAAAAGATAAATGTAAAACGATAAGATTATTAGGATATCGGATGAGCAACGGATGATGAAACTCGAGTAGCGTGAAGGAAACTACGAGCACGAGAGTCTTCATCATCGGGCATTCCTGGACACATCATAAGAAAAACCACGAAACACAAGATATGGAAGAGGAAGCCCTCCTCACTCACTTTATTAGAAAATAGATAAGAAGATAGAATGATAAGCATGGGGTGCCTCCCACGAAGCGCTTGTTTTTGGTAACCGAGTCACATGAGCTTGACTCGACCCCGAATTTATTTGTCCTTGGGGGAGCATGTGGAAGAAATAATCTCAATCGGACTTTCGTTCAAGATGTTTGGATAAACATTGAAGCACACGAAAGTTCCACTCCGATGAGATACCCGCGGCTCAAAAGAAGGAGAGATGCCGGGGTCAAAGATGGTATCTTCACTCCCGAAGGAGTGAAAGATAGGAGAAGTCACCGGATAGGTGAAGAAAGGGAGAAATATCATGATAACAATTGTAAAGAAATTGTCATCGTCACACCCCGGGAAGAGATAAAAAGGGTGGGTTGGGTGGGCAAATTATCATACTTTTCAGAAATCTCATCCACCACTTTAGAAGTCACAACACCCGTATCGGGTTTGATATTATCGGGTGGTTTAGCAGGCGGACGAGTGGGTGATGGCTCAACGTGTAATGACTCAGTTTTATGAAGTGAAAGGGGATCATCATTAAGCAATCTTTCAAGAAAAAGATTTTCCCCTTCCGAGTCATGGGGATCGTCAGGGCGAGGTAGTGGTAAAATCAGCTCATCAAATGTAGAGTCCTCGTCCTCGACGTTCTCTAACCCTTCATCGAAAAGAGGATTAACTTTGCAAGAAGTATACTCATCATTGAATTCAAAAAGAGGGTTAGAGAAAATCCCGGAGGTAGCTTTGGAAATGTCAAGAGAATATTCACAAGATTGCAGATCACTTTCACCGTCGGATATTTCCTCGGACTCACTTGGGATTGGGACAAGGTTCTCAACATTGTCTGATTCCGTTGCCGGAATAGTGTCGAGAAGCTCGTCCCCCATTTTTAGAGAGTCCTCGAGTACTTTGGTAGGAAAGACGGGTGCTATTTGAGGGAAGGTTACCGGAACAAATCTCTCCTCGTCATCATCGGAATCATCGTCATAGTAAATTAAGCTCTCTCGAAATTTAGCTGCTCTTTCCTCGGCAAGTAATTCTTCCATGGACTTCCCGGGAGTATTAAGACTAGCCACTTGCTCTCGATATCGAACCACAAGTTTTTCAATTTCGCGCATTCCAACTTGATTTGGATAATTGACGGGATTTTGTGGGGGTTGGTAATTGTCAAAACCGTGAGTATTATAGCAAGGATTAGGTTCATAGTGATTTTGACCCCACGATTGACATTGATAATCATTATGAGGTCCCCCACAATACGGTTCTTGCTCATAAAAGTTTTGAGGAGGGTGATTGAAATTGTTTTGAGGATAATCGGAAATGTTCGGATTAAAATCATAAGCATATGAATTTTCGGCTTCCGAAGCACAAAACGAACAAAATCCATTGATCAAATTTCTACCACACCTCTCGCAAGTGCACCGTTGACAATAAGACGATGTCGGATCAATCGAATCTCCACACCCATCGCAATAACGTTGATCGAACGAAGATATATCGGGTTGTGGTTGGTAGTCGGAGAAATTTGATGATTCATTGAAAGAGTTTGGATAAGCAAATACAGTTTCAGCTTTCGAATAAGAACACATACAAAGCCCTCGACTAAATTCACATTCGTTGCAAAAACATCGGTCACAAAGTGAATTGTCCCCCAACTGATCTCCACACTTAAAACAAATAGGATCCATAAGAATTAAACATAAGAGGGTGTGAGAAGAAGAATCAAACTTTAGAGGGTAAGAAGATCAAGAATCAAACGGTATAGAGGGTAAAAGAAGAGAATCAAACATGAAGAGGATAACGGAGATTCTTTTTGGTTTTTCGTAAAAAATCAAACATAAAAACAAAAATCAAATTGAAAAAGAAAATATTTTTGGGCTTTTTATATAAAAAATTAGATTTATTATCTTTTTGGTGATCGTTAATCAACCGTACTCGTTTCTTTCAAAACTACGCGCAGCGTGGCGGGAGAGAAGAATGGATCTCTCTTCGGTCTGCAATTTAATGTCAAGACCTCCTTAAACCCCGTGTATAGGTTGTAGTAAAGAAATAATCCAAGAAACGTTTAATTTTCCGATCTCTTTTGTTGTTTATTCGGAATGGTTTACAACCGCCCTCCTTCAACGGAAGACCGAGGATGTTTATTAATGGTGAAAACACTTTAGGAAAAGTGTTTTTTATTTATTTATTTTCTTTTTGTATTTTTATTTTTTATAAAAACGATAACTTCCGAGGAAGGGTCTTCAAAACACGATTCGACGAACGAAATCACGAACTCACTTCAACCTTCCCCGGCAGCGGCGCCATTTTTTTGATTTGATATTTTTATAGTATATTTTTCCAAAGGAAAAGGCAACGTATGCGTTTTCCCCGGGTCGTTTCCCAACGAAGGTCGAATATCGAGTTGTCGTTAACGTGTCGAATACGTGTGGTGAATGAGTGAAAAAGAGTGATTGATTTGTGATTTTATACTATGAAAAATAAAATAATAAATAATGAAATATGAAATAAAAACAACTAATTAAGCTAATGAAACAATTAAACTAAACATACGAACTTAAAAACGAAAAATTGAATTTAAAAATGTTACGCGACGAATTATAAAACGTAAATAAAAATGATTTTGTGTTATTTAAAACCTAAAAATATAAAAATAATTTTCCTATATTAAATCTGATAAAAGAAAATTTTTGGAAAAAGAAAAATATTTTTTTGACTTTTTAATAATTTTTTATGAATTAAAAACTAATTAAAACTATTTAAATGATTTAAAAATATTAAAACTAATTGGAAAAATCTGAAAATTTTTGAGTAAATCTAAAATTAAATTCTTAATCCTAGAAAAATAAATTCAGAAACTGAATAAGCCAAAATAAGCAAAACAGCCCAATAAGCAATTGTGAAATAAGCAAAAATTAAGCAAATAAGCTTGAAATAGCATCCAATGATCAGGAATCATAAAGTAGCAACCAAGGAGCAGATTCAAACTCAGATAAGCAGATCATGATAATCCAATAAGCATATAAGCACAAGCATTGCCAAACAGCTTAGGGCAGAAAGCAAGCTTAAACACCTTATTTCAACAGCTTCTCTAGAACTCAATTCTTAACCAATTTTAGAAACAAAAGCAGATTTGGAAAGCTGAACAAGAAAAGATTACTAATAACTCAAAAGCCCTATGCCAAGATCTCAATTGCTAGGTCAATTTGAACCATGAACAGATTACCAAAGAACAACACAGAACCACTGCAGACAAAACAGATTTTAATGGGTTTTTGCAGACAGATTTAAGCTACTTATTAAGCTAAAAATTGGAATCCCAGATATTGAGCTTCAAGCTTGTTGTATCAACTATCTACAATCCAAATTTCAAGTTCTGAACTTAATCCAATGATCCACAATTTAGGCTAGATCAGCAGTAAAAAAAAAACTAGGTCTGCACTATTGATTCTGTAACAGCAGGTCAAGGACTTTGGCAAAAACTAGTGCAAATCTTTACCACAGCAAACCAACTTTTGAGCACTTCTTATAACAACATTCTAACCACAGAAAAAAACATTTAATCAGCAATGAACTAAGCTAGAATAATTAGAGCTTATTATGGCAGATTCTTGCACTAATGATCCAAAAGTTCTCAACTCTCTACAAAATCATTCAAATCCAATTCTAACAGCCACAAGAACCTCAACTGTAATCAATCAAACTCAAAACAATTGCCAATGAACAGTGCTATGATCTTGCTTCAAAACAGTCCCTATTATGGCTATTATACCAACTGATGTCCACTAATCCAACTAACAACAACTGAAATCAACTTGACTACCACTAATCTAAAATTACCTAGCCAATTTAACTACTAGCAAGCAAAGAACAATAATCTATGATCATAGAAACTACAAGAACACTAATGATTTGCAGAAAATGAGCAAAAATATTAAATATGGAACTTACAAATCAAAGCCCCCTCAGCTTGAACAGAGGGGGTTCACTAAGCTTGCCTGTCTTTTGACAGGCCAATTGGACTCCTTATTGGCTGCCTTTCCTCCTCACATAAGCTGGCTTATTAAAATAAGCTGAATTTGACTTTGTTTGACTTTTAGATTTTTGTGTAGCAAAGGTAGATTTGAACTCAGACAAAACTCACAGTAAGCTACAAAGCTTATGTAAGTTGTCAAAATCAGAATATAGCTTACTTGAAGCTAGATTTAAAAATTATTTTTGTATTTTTTTTTTAATATTTATTTAGAATATCTTTGGATATTAAAAGAAATTTAACACAAGTTGAGATTAACACAGAAATGAACTAGAAATGATTGGAAAACAACTAATAACAATTTTAAATAACTAAATGCAGATAAACAAATGAATTAAGACAGAATCGAATTAAACTAAAATGAAATTTTCATTAATATAAACTCAAAGATTACAATAGAATTTAAAATTGCACAACATAAAATAAATTGGCAGAGTAACCTTAACTAAAAAAAAAAACTACCACAACAGAAAATCTACCCTTCTATTTATAGGAGACTTGGGAATCTTCTAGCCTTCTGCCATGCTGGCAATCCGTGTGCCTTGTGCTTCTTTGATGAAAATATCAACCATAGATTATCTCTTGATCATCAATCGCGCGTCCTCAGCCCTTGGATCAATATTGCCACGCACTCCTAGCCAATAAGAATCCTCCATTTCGCCACGTAATCATTCCCTTGTTGTCAGTGATGTGTCAGAAAGTACAATTATACCCTTAATTGGGTAATTGTGTACGGGGGTGAATTTAGGGTTCATGGGGTAACAGTAAAATTGGGTGGTAGCAGAATTAGGGCGCGGGGTGAGTGTGAGTTTATTTATTTTTATTTGTTTGACCGAGTGGTTTGTTATAAGTTTGACCGGGGTTGGGTTGTGGGTTTAATTCGGGTCGTGGGTTAGGGATATAAGGTGGGCTTGGGTTTATTAGGAAATGGGCTTGGGTTTGGTTTGTTTTATTTAAATCCGGATTTTAAACAAAAGTCAAGTTTAAAACCAAGGACTAAATATGTAAATTCTGAAACTCAAGGGACTGATCTTGCCTATTTTTCAAAGTTGATCTAAGGGCTGAATTTGCAAATCTTTGACACTTGGAGGATCTCAGTTGACTTTTTGACCATAATTTCTTCCCGGCATCGGCTAAAAATAATACTTCCATATCTCGTGCTCGTTTTTCCGGTTCTTTCTTGATTTTTGTCCTTTTCTTCGATATCCGTGCCTGCATATGTAGAAACACAAAAACACAATATATTTGGCATTTTGGTCGGGTTTTTTGGTCTATTTGGGTCCGGTTTTGGTCAAATAAAGGTATGTGTTTAAGCACATACCAAATTCCCCCAGACTAAGCTATTGCAATGTCCTCATGCAATGTTATAAGAACACGTTTTCAAAACCGAAAATTTCCAATCTCTTTTTACTAACTTTGAGAAGTAGCAAAATTTTCAAAAGAGATCAAGAAATCTCAAGTTCTAAAAACTCCCCGATTTTCCATTTATTCTATTTTTGTATTTTTATATTTTTCTTTATTATTCATGTGACGGCTTTTGTCGACAATCATTATCTAATGATAACTTTTAGGATCTTCGAGCAGGAAACACGACTTATAAAGAAGTGACCATACGGATAAAATTCGTCGTCCCCGATTTTTCACGAGTCTCCAAACTAAGCTTAAAAACGAAATCATTGTCATCTACAAGTTAGATTGCCAACACTACTCAGAAAGCTAATTGTGGACTCCTTGTTCCCAAATTCCTATTTTCCTCTATTTATTTTATTTTTGGTGAGAAATGAATTTCTTCAAGTTCTCGTTTCGATAATTTTTAATCCGATAAAGATACCTTAGTTTAGACGCTAAGTAGTTTCCAAACCTTCCCTCGAAAACCGTTGCATACAAAAATGAGGTCCACATCAAGGTCTCTGATTTAACACGATTTTTAGAATATCCCTTTTATTTGCGACCGAAACAACTCATCTACGAGTCCAGAGACGGAAGCCTTTATTAGGACACCCCCGGAGTCGAAATTTGGCATTTTTAACATTATTAAGCACATATTATTATTGATCCTTGGCCCTTTATAACAATCACAACATCGGCTGCGAACCGGCAAGATGTGATAGTCTATTATGACCTTGGAATTTTTCCTCTGCCTTTATTAGAAGTCTACAACATCGGCAGCGAACCGGCAAGATGCAGAAAACTTTTTATGGCTTTGGATTATTATTATTATTCATTATTCATTATATATTTTGCCAAATCCCGAGTCCTACGGCTTTTATAACAATCCCAACATCGGTTGCGAGCCAGCAAGATGGAATAGTCTATTACACCGTAACACTGACAGTACCTTGATGTGTACCCAACTTTCATAAGCAAGGATCCTCTAAGGAAGAGATAAAAACTAATCATCGCCAAAACCAAAATACCTTTAATTATTCCTAGATTTCTATTTTTAAGGTGAAACAAGCTTATGGGAACAAAAAGCCACAAATAACTTCGATGAGCTCTAAAGAGATCCAACTACTCCACGTTTAGCAATCTAACTTACAAACAACTCTATCATTTCTCGTTCTTCGCAAATTTAAAATCTTAAATAATAAGATCCGCGAATGCTTAGCCAAATAATCAAGCCATGCATATATAAAGTCAAATACGGGAATTTGCAAATTCTTAAAAAGAATTCGCGTTTTCTAGCTCCTTGTGTAAAAGACTAGCACGAGCTTATAGATTATAAACGGTTAAGGGAACAAGCTAGGGCTCAACACGCCCGATCAAGTCAGAATTTTATTCCTACTCTCTCCAGCGGAAAATCAACAAAAATGTCAAAATTTATTATATTTTTGCAAAAAATTTAAAATTTTTCTCTTTTTTTTTTTTTTTTTTTTTTTTTTTTTTTTTTTTTTTTTTTTTTTTGATTTTTTCAATTTTTGGAGGAAAAAACGGGGTTGCATGAGAAAACGGCAAAAATGCAAGGCAAAAATCAAATCGACAGATTACCCCCCCAGACTAAAACGAGACATTGTCCTCAATGTCTTAAAGGTAAGGGTTCTCCTACAAAAATCTAAGGCCTTTTATTAATTTTGCCAAAAGATAAATGTAAAACGATAAGATTATTAGGATATCGGATGAGCAACGGATGATGAAACTCGAGTAGCGTGAAGGAAACTACGAGCACGAGAGTCTTCATCATCGGGCATTCCTGGACACATCATAAGAAAAACCACGAAACACAAGATATGGAAGAGGAAGCCCTCCTCACTCACTTTATTAGAAAATAGATAAGAAGATATAATGATAAGCATGGGGTGCCTCCCACGAAGCGCTTGTTTTTGGTAACCGAGTCACATGAGCTTGACTCGACCCCGAATTTATTTGTCCTTGGGGGAGCATGTGGAAGAAATAATCTCAATCGGACTTTCGTTCAAGATGTTTGGATAAACATTGAAGCACACGAAAGTTCCACTCCGATGAGATACCCGCGGCTCAAAAGAAGGAGAGATGCCGGGGTCAAAGATGGTATCTTCACTCCCGAAGGAGTGAAAGATAGGAGAAGTCACCGGATAGGTGAAGAAAGGGAGAAATATCATGATAACAATTGTAAAGAAATTGTCATCGTCACACCCGGAAGAGATAAAAAGGGTGGTTGGGTGGGGCCCCAAATTATCATACTTTTCAGAAATCTCATCCACCACTTTAGAAGTCACAACACCCGTATCGGGTTTGATATTATCGGGTGGTTTAGCAGGCGGACGAGTGGGTGATGGCTCAACGTGTAATGACTCAGTTTTATGAAGTGAAAGGGGATCATCATTAAGCAATCTTTCAAGAAAAAGATTTTCCCCTTCCGAGTCATGGGGATCGTCAGGGCGAGGTAGTGGTAAAATCAGCTCATCAAATGTAGAGTCCTCGTCCTCGACGTTCTCTAACCCTTCATCGAAAAGAGGATTAATTTTGCAAGAAGTATACTCATCATTGAATTCAAAAAGAGGGTTAGAGAAAATCCCGGAGGTAGCTTTGGAAATGTCAAGAGAATATTCACAAGATTGCAGATCACTTTCACCGTCGGATATTTCCTCGGACTCACTTGGGATTGGGACAAGGTTCTCAACATTGTCTGATTCCGTTGCCGGAATAGTGTCGAGAAGCTCGTCCCCCATTTTTAGAGAGTCCTCGAGTACTTTGGTAGGAAAGACGGGTGCTATTTGAGGGAAGGTTACCGGAACAAATCTCTCCTCGTCATCATCGGAATCATCGTCATAGTAAATTAAGCTCTCTCAAAATTTAGCTGCTCTTTCCTCGGCAAGTAATTCTTCCATGGACTTCCCGGGAGTATTAAGACTAGCCACTTGTTCTCGATATCGAACCACAAGTTTTTCAATTTCGCGCATTGTATCTTGATTTGGATAATTGACGGGATTTTGTGGGGGTTGGTAATTGTCGAAACCGTGAGTATTATAGCAAGGATTAGGTTCATAGTGATTTTGACCCCACGATTGACATTGATAATCATTATGAGGTCCCCCACAATACGGTTCTTGCTCATAAAAGTTTTGAGGAGGGTGATTGAAATTGTTTTGAGGATAATCGGAAATGTTCGGATTAAAATCATAAGTATATGAATTTTCGGCTTCCGAAGCACAAAACGAACAAAATCCATTGATCAAATTTCTACCACACCTCTCGCAAGTGCACCGTTGACAATAAGACGATGTCGGATCAATCGAATCTCCACACCCATCGCAATAACGTTGATTGAACGAAGATATATCGGGCTGTGGTGGGTAGTCGGAGAAATTTGATGGTTCATTGAAAGAGTTTGGATAAGCGAATACAGTTTCAGCTTTCGAATAAGAACACATACAAAGCCCTCGACTAAATTCACATTCGTTGCAAAAACATCGGTCACAAAGTGAATTGTCCCCCAACTGATCTCCACACTTAAAACAAATAGGATCCATAAGAATTAAACATAAGAGGGTGTGAGAAGAAGAATCAAACTTTAGAGGGTAAGAAGATCAAGAATCAAACGGTATAGAGGGTAAAAGAAGAGAATCAAACATGAAGAGGATAACGGAGATTCTTTTTGGTTTTTCGTAAAAAATCAAACATAAAAACAAAAATCAAATTGAAAAAGAAAATATTTTTGGGCTTTTTATATAAAAAATTAGATTTATTATCTTTTTGGTGATCGTTAATCAACCGTACTCGTTTCTTTCAAAACTACGCGCAGCGTGGCGGGAGAGAAGAATGGATCTCTCTTCGGTCTGCAATTTAATGTCAAGACCTCCTTAAACCCCGTGTATAGGTTGTAGTAAAGAAATAATCCAAGAAACGTTTAATTTTCCGATCTCTTTTGTTGTTTATTCGAAATGGTTTACAACCGCCCTCCTTCGACGGAAGACCGAGGATGTTTATTAATGGTGAAAACACTTTAGGAAAAGTGTTTTTTATTTATTTATTTTCTTTTTGTATTTTTATTTTTTATAAAAACGATAACTTCCGAGGAAGGGTCTTCAAAACACGATTCGACGAACGAAATCACGAACTCACTTCAACCTTCCCCGGCAGCGGCGCCATTTTTTTGATTTGATATCTTTATAGTATATTTTTCCAAAGGAAAAAGCAACGTATGCGTTTTCCCCGGGTCGTTTCCCAACGAAGGTCGAATATCGAGTTGTCGTTAACGTGTCGAATACGTGTGGTGAATGAGTGAAAAAGAGTGATTGATTTGTGATTTTATACTATGAAAAATAAAATAATAAACAATGAAATATGAAATAAAAACAACTAATTAAGCTAATGAAACAATTAAACTAAACATACGAACTTAAAAACGAAAAATTGAATTTAAAAATGTTACGCGACGAATTATAAAACGTAAATAAAAATGATTTTGTGTTATTTAAAACCTAAAAATATAAAAATAATTTTCCTATATTAAATCTGATAAAAGAAAATTTTTGGAAAAAGAAAAATATTTTTTTGACTTTTTAATAATTTTTTATGAATTAAAAACTAATTAAAACTATTTAAATGATTTAAAAATATTAAAACTAATTGGAAAAATCTGAAAATTTTTGAGTAAATCTAAAATTAAATTCTTAATCCTAGAAAAATAAATTCAAAAACTGAATAAGCCAAAATAAGCAAAACAGCCCAATAAGCAATTGTGAAATAAGCAAAAATTAAGCAAATAAGCTTGAAATAGCATCTAATGATCAGGAATCATAAAGTAGCAACCAAGGAGCAGATTCAAACTCAGATCAGCAGATCATGATAATCCAATAAGCATATAAGCACAAGCATTGCCAAACAGCTTAGGGCAGAAAGCAAGCTTAAACACCTTATTTCAACAGCTTCTCTAGAACTCAATTCTTAACCAATTTTAGAAACAAAAGCAGATTTGGAAAGCTGAACAAGCAAAGATTACTAATAACTCAAAAGCCCTATGCCAAGATCTCAATTGCTAGGTCAATTTGAACCATGAACAGATTACCAAAGAACAACACAGAACCACTGCAGACAAAACAGATTTTAATGGGTTTTTGCAGACAGATTTAAGCTACTTATTAAGCTAAAAATTGGAATCCCAGATATTGAGCTTCAAGCTTGTTGTATCAACTATCTACAATCCAAATTTCAAGTTCTGAACTTAATCCAATGATCCACAATTTAGGCTAGATCAGCAGTAAAAAAAAAACTAGGTCTGCACTATTGATTCTGTAACAGCAGGTCAAGAACTTTGGCAAAAACTAGTGCAAATCTTTACCACAGCAAACCAACTTTTGAGCACTTCTTATAACAACATTCTAACCACAGAAAAAAACATTTAATCAGCAATGAACTAAGCTAGAATAATTAGAGCTTATTATGGCAGATTCTTGCACTAATGATCCAAAAGTTCTCAACTCTCTACAAAATCATTCAAATCCAATTCTAACAGCCACAAGAACCTCAACTGTAATCAATCAAACTCAAAACAATTGCCAATGAACAGTGCTATGATCTTGCTTCAAAACAGTCCCTATTATGGCTATTATACCAACTGATGTCCACTAATCCAACTAACAACAACTGAAATCAACTTGACTACCACTAATCTAAAATTACCTAGCCAATTTAACTACTAGCAAGCAAAGAACAATAATCTATGATCATAGAAACTACAAGAACACTAATGATTTGCAGAAAATGAGCAAAAATATTAAATATGGAACTTACAAATCAAAGCCCCCTCAGCTTGAACAGAGGGGGTTCACTAAGCTTGCCTGTCTTTTGACAGGCCAATTGGACTCCTTATTGGCTGCCTTTCCTCCTCACATAAGCTGGCTTATTAAAATAAGCTGAATTTGACTTTGTTTGACTTTTAGATTTTTGTGTAGCAAAGGTAGATTTGAACTCAGACAAAACTCACAGTAAGCTACAAAGCTTATGTAAGTTGTCAAAATCAGAATATAGCTTACTTGAAGCTAGATTTAAAAATTATTTTTGTATTTTTTTTTTAATATTTATTTAGAATATCTTTGGATATTAAAAGAAATTTAACACAAGTTGAGATTAACACAGAAATGAACTAGAAATGATTGGAAAACAACTAATAACAATTTTAAATAACTAAATGCAGATAAACAAATGAATTAAGACAGAATCGAATTAAACTAAAATGAAATTTTCATTAATATAAACTCAAAGATTACAATAGAATTTAAAATTGCACAACATAAAATAAATTGGCAGAGTAACCTTAACTAAAAAAAAAAACTACCACAACAGAAAATCTACCCTTCTATTTATAGGAGACTTGGGAATCTTCTAGCCTTCTGCCATGCTGGCAATCCGTGTGCCTTGTGCTTCTTTGATGAAAATATCAACCATAGATTATCTCTTGATCATCAATCGCGCGTCCTCAGCCCTTGGATCAATATTGCCACGCACTCCTAGCCAATAAGAATCCTCCATTTCGCCACGTAATCATTCCCTTGTTGTCAGTGATGTGTCAGAAAGTACAATTATACCCTTAATTGGGTAATTGTGTACGGGGGTGAATTTAGGGTTCATGGGGTAACAGTAAAATTGGGTGGTAGCAGAATTAGGGCGCGGGGTGAGTGTGAGTTTATTTATTTTTATTTGTTTGACCGAGTGGTTTGTTATAAGTTTGACCGGGGTTGGGTTGTGGGTTTAATTTGGGTCGTGGGTTAGGGATATAAGGTGGGCTTGGGTTTATTAGGAAATGGGCTTGGGTTTGGTTTGTTTTATTTAAATCCGGATTTTAAACAAAAGTCAAGTTTAAAACCAAGGACTAAATATGTAAATTCTGAAACTCAAGGGACTGATCTTGCCTATTTTTCAAAGTTGATCTAAGGGCTGAATTTGCAAATCTTTGACACTTGGAGGATCTCAGTTGACTTTTTGACCATAATTTCTTCCCGGCATCGGCTAAAAATAATACTTCCATATCTCGTGCTCGTTTTTCCGGTTCTTTCTTGATTTTTGTCCTTTTCTTCGATATCCGTGCCTGCATATGTAGAAACACAAAAACACAATATATTTGGCATTTTGGTCGGGTTTTTGGTCTATTTGGGTCCGGTTTTGGTCAAATAAAGGTATGTGTTTAAGCACATACCAACCCGCAATGTCAATACCCCACTTATAGAATGGCTATGGAGAAGTGATAGGTGTTAGCTCTTGTTGTGGTCTGCGCGGGATGGGTCTATGAACTTGGCAGTCGTTGCATTTCTTTATCACATCGCGCGCATCACGGTGCATAGTAGGCCAATAGTATCCTGAGCGCAATGCTCGTGCTACGACGAACCGTGGTCCTGAATGCATACTGCATGACCCAGCGTGGATCTCTCGGAGTACGTAATCTGCCTGAAGAGGTCCAACGCACCGAAGCCATGGTTGTAGGAATGAGCGCCGATATAGGATACCATCTCTAAGTTCGAACCTCTGCGCTGTGCGTCGTATCCGTCGAGCGTCCTTCTGCTCATCGGGCAATTTGCCCTTGCTTATAAATTCGATAATAGGGGTCATCCACGTAGGATTCTCTTCCTCTATTACCGTGGATATCTCCATCTCCGAGATGGACTTGTTCTTTAGGATCTCCACTAACACTTGTTTTGACAGGTGCGCGATGCTAGTAGATGCGATCTTGCTTAGCGCATCCGCTTTCTTATTTTCACCTCTAGGAACTTGTTTAATGGTGAACCTGTCAAAACCTTGGATTAGTGATTTTGTCTTGTCGAGGTATTGAACCATGTTATCCTCTTTAGCCACATATTCGCCCAACACATGGTTGGCAACTAATCGGGAGTCCACATTTGCTTCTAGGTTGCGTACACCCATTCGATTTGCAATGCGTAATCCGGCGATTAGGGCTTCATATTCTGCCTCGTTGTTCGTGGCTGTGAATTCAAAACGCAGTGTGTAAGTGAATTCCATTCCTTCTGGATTAGTGAGGATAAGGCCAGCGCCTGATCCATCTACGCATGAAGCTCCATCCGTGAACAAGACCCATGGTTCTTGTAGTTCTACTTTGCTCAGTGGAGGTACGTCATCGGTGTCTGGTTTTTCGATGATGAAGTCTGCTAGTATTTGCCCTTTAACCGCAGTGCGTGGTCTGTAAGAGATGTTATACTCTCCTAGCAGCACACTCCATTTTTGTAATCGCCCCGATGCGTCAGGTTTAGAGATAACTTGCTTGATAGGTTGGTCTGTAATCACCGCTATTGGGTGCGCTTAAAAGTATCTACGCAACCTTTTGACGGCAAATACTAACACCAAGACCAACTTCTCCATTAGGCTGTAGTTAATTTCTGTCTTCTTGAGTGCTTTGCTTACAAAATAAATCGGCGTTTGTACAGAATTCCTATCTGTCAGTAGCACTGCGCTGACTGCTCCATGAGTCGCAGATAAGTAGACGATTAACTCCTCCCCTGGTCGGGGTGCGACTAGTTTAGGAAGCGCTGCTATATGTTGCTTAAGCTGTGTGAAAGCTTCTTCCGCTTCCGTAGTCCAACGAAAGTCTCCCTTTTTTGTACACTTCTTGAGTGTTTTAAATAAAGGAAGTGACTTATCCGCTGATTTGGACAGAAATCTGTTCAAACCGGCTAGCTTTCCATTCAGAGATTGAACTTCTTTCAACGTGCGCGGTGAAGGAAGTTGGATGACAGCCTCTGTTTTTTCTGGGCATGGCTTAATGCCATCTGGTTCTATCAAATATCCTAGGAACATGCCCTCTGTAGCGCCAAAAGTGCATTTCTTAGGATTCAACTTCATGTTGATATTTCGTAGTGTTCTAAATGTTTCTTCAATGTCGCGCACCACTTCGTCTTCTGTATGGCTTTTTATGACAAGGTCGTCCACATAGACCTCTAGGTTGCGGCCCACCTGCTTTTCAAATGCATTATCTACCAGTCGCTGGTAGGTGGCGCCCGCATTCTTCAGGCCAAAAGGCATCTTTGTATAACAAAAGACGCCTTGGCTTGTGTGGAAGGCGGTTTTTTCCTCGTCTTCCTTAGCCATTTGGATTTGGTGGTACCCTTTGAATGCATCTAAGAAACATTTAAAGGGATATCCGCACAGAGATTCCACTTTCCAGTCTATCTCTGGTAGTGGGTAGCAGTCCTGTGGACATGCTTTGTTAAGGTCAGTGAAATCTACACACATCCGCCAACTACCATCACTCTTCTTGACCATTACTGGATTGGAGAGCCAATCATGGTAATAGACTTCTCGCATGATGCCAGCGTCCACAAGTTTGTGTACTTCTTCCAGAATGGCTTTTGCGCGCTCTGGAGCCTGGCCGCGCTTTTTCTGCCTTACTGGGGAATATCCTTGTCGGATTTTTAGCTTGTGTTCTGAAATCGAGCGTGGCACACCAGTCATGTGCTTAGGTTCCCATGCGAAGATATCCAGATTTCTTTGCAAGAGTGCGCACACGGCCGCTCTTCCTTTGTCAGACAACGATCCCCCAATCGATACTTCTTGCTCCGGGTATTCAGGGTGAATTGCAACCTTTAGGTTTGATACTTTAGGTGCGCTCTGTTTTGGGGTATGCGTTGTTTCGCATGTAATCGTGTTACATTCTTGAGGTGGTGCGGCGCTATTGTAGATGGTGACAATGCCACCTTCTACTGGGAACTTGAGCATCCCATGCGCTGTGGACGGTACTGCGCGTATTGCCGAGATTCCTGGTCTTCCTATAATGCCATTGTATGATGAAGGAGATCTGATCACCATAAAATTCATCCAGGCTGTCGTGGAGTGTTCCTTACTACCAACAGCGACTAGTAGGCGCAGTTGCCCCATGGGCCATATCTTTTCTCCTGTAAAGCCAGTAAGCGCAGTCGTGGCTGGACTTAGCTGTCTTTGTATCTCAGGGCGCAATCTCTTGAAACAATGTTCATACATTATATCCGCTGATTCCCCTCCATCAACATACATGCGGTGGATATCGTGACCCCCCGCATTTATCTCAATGGTGAGTGGTTCTGCCACTGCGTTGTCCGCAGCTAAGGTGGGGAAAGAGATTTCGCTTCCATGAGAAAATTTCTGGCTCACCTTTTGCCTAGTCTTTCGCTGCCATGATTGTATCATGTAGATAGTATCAGCTTTTTCCTTAGGCGCTTCTTTCTTGCCTCTAGTTTTCTGCTTGTCTTTCCCATCCTTAATATTTTTAACGAGATGGTCCAATCTGCCTTCTTTTACTAGCTTCTCAATTAGTTGGCGCAATTGGACACACTCATTAGTGGTATGGCCCTTCTGTGCGTGATACTCGCAGTACCCGGTCCCTACGCGCTGCCCTTCTGGGGTGCGCATTGGTGGGGGTCTCAGAAATGTTCGCGCCTTCCGTTGCAAATATTTCCCTTGGAGTCTTTGTTAATGGGGTATACTTGTCGTTTCCCCGTCGCCCCCTTGGCTGTGATAGTTTTTGTTACGATTGCTACTCTGGTCATTGGATTGTCTCCTTGGCTCTTCTTGTGACCTATGGTTCGAGTAGCCTTTCTTGCTATCCGCAGCGGCGGCTTCTCCTTGGATGAAGGACCTCGTGCGCTTCATCAGTTCATCAAAGGTTTGGGGAACCCTATCGTTTAACTTTTTTATCAGATCTGGGTTATTGATCCCGTTCATAAACCCTGAAATCTTTAGTATTTCAGGACATGCCTTGACGTGTATGCATTCGTCCTTATAGCGCTCCATGAAAGCGCTTGTGGATTCCCCTTGGCGCTGTTTTACCCTAGCGAGCTCGACAGGGTTTTTGGCGCACTTCTTCCTTTGAGTAAAGTTTAAACGAAACGCCTTTCGCAACTCTTCAAACCCACCGATGCTTCTGCGTGGAAGCTTACTGAACCAGTTGCGCGTATTCCCTACTAATGTAGAGTTAAACATGTGGCACCACACAGGTTGTGGCCAATTTTCGATAGTGGCTGCTGATTCGAAAAATTTTAGGTGATCATCAGGATCACCTGTCCCATCATATGTTTTGACATTAGCAGGCATGCGCCTTCTCTTATTTTCCGAAAAATCGCTGATGCGCCAAGTGAACGCATCAACTTTTTAGCGGCGCCAGGGACGAGACATGTCTTCGTCTTCCTGGTCGCGGTATTTTCCCCTTGATTTCCAGTGTCCGGTTTCTTTGTCCTCGTTGTCCGAGGAATCACTTGAGGATGAGCTTACTCTTTTACGATGCTTGCGCCAACTATCATCGGAATCCGAGCTTGCTCCTCTGTGGCGCTTGCGCCGACTATCCTCAGAATCAGAGCTTGAAGGGCTTTCGCTTGGGGAGCACCGTCGCCCAAGCCTATCATGAACCCTGCGACTACCAAGCCTAGTGTGGACATTGGCGCGCCGTTCCCCATCTTCATGCTCCTCCAGATACTGAAAGTCGGCTGCTTCGTCATCCATAACCTTCCTTCCAATCCTAGTGAACACTGGGTGTTTGCGGCTATCCTTCTCGCGTCTTTCCTTTCGGTAGCGCGGTGGGGATGCTTCATGCTCAGGGTCGAAGTTGAGCCTGGCGTGCAGACTTTGACTTGACCTCTTTTTCGCCTCCTCTCGCATGAGCGCAGCCAAGGTTTCGTAGTTCTGGGACACGAAATCACTTGGCGCTAGTTTTGGCGCAACTCCTTCTAGCGCGAGAGTGTCTGTTTCCAAATCGGGACCCTTGTTTCGGGTGGGCGCATTTGGCGGTTCAGTGAAGTTTAACTCTGGCATGGTGAGAGGAGTGCGCATTAGATCCACCGTGCTAGTGGTTGTTGTAGTAGCATGGGTAGTCCTTGTGATCGGTTCTACTGGGGTAAAAGCCAGATCTGAGTATGATCCTAGGCTTTTGGGCGCACTGGTTGTTCCAGAGGGCGGCTTAGCGGCAGAATCAGTTTGCTGCTTCTTCCCCAGTGGGTCGTCATGTGTTTTCTTTGTCTGCGGAGTCCGCTGATTTGGGTTTCCATGCTTCGTCATTCTAGTTCTTCGTAGAGTTCTTAGTGTAGGGTCCCACGGATGGCGCCACTTGTTGATACAAAAGTTGGGCGTTCCTTGATTCCGTACCAATCAGATCTTAATGCTTGAGACCTGCGCACTAAGAAAACAAAAAGACACCGTTAGGCTTATCGTGGGATTGTCTCCCACGATTATCCTCCGGCGTGAGGGTAAGTAATCGGTTTTTAGGGTTTAGTTGAAGAGTTAGGGTTTGTAAATCATACCTTTAATGAGAGTCGAGAGACTCTTTATATACACACGAAACCCTAGTTGGTTTCGTGCTCCTCACTCCTCAGCGTATCCCGTATAGGTCGGTTTTGATACATATCCCATAAATAAGAGATATCCTATCAAGACCATAAATAACTTCGGGTTTGGGCCAGCGTAAGCCCAAACTGTTATCACAATAGCCCATTCGTGATGGACTGGAGTCCATTCGTGATGGACTTGAGTATGGGTCGGGTTCGTAACCCGAATACGGACTATACGTCATCATTAATAAAATGTGGAAAAATTTGGTAAAATACTAGGGACGTTGAGGTAGCTCTTTGAATTTTGGTGAATTTTATTTCAAAGATATAATATGGTTCATAATTTATTTAAAACAGGCCCAGTTAATACTTAAAAGCTGTTAAGGTGTAAAAGACATTTAAAAGGTGCTATTTGTTTATTTTCTAAAACTAAAGGGTTTAAATTGTTATTTCTCTAATACTAAAGGACTTAACTTGTAAAAACCTGTAACTTGATAATAATTGCACTTTATACCCAAATCTTATAATAATTGCATAATAGTCCTTAAACTTATCATAATTACATAATAAACCCTAAAATTTGTAAATCTACTATAATGACCTTAACTTTGTGTAAATAACCTTGTGAACCTTAAACTAATAATATGGTCATCTTTAACACCTTAAGTTGATAAACGGGAATGTTAATAACTAGTATTACTAAATAAGGAAACTTTCTAAAAATGGAAACTTACTAATTTTGGAAACCTGCTAAAAATAGAAGTTACTTAAAATGGAAAGTTAATTAGGAACCCTTTTGTAACTCTGTCTTCTACTCCTTTAGGTTCGAGGAAGGAGTGACTTGGTTTCCTGTCGGTATTTGCTACTCTTGTTTTTGCTTGCTAATAAGGTACAGATATTCTGCCCTTCTCAGTAAGGTGCCTTCGTACTCATGATTTTCTGATTTCTGATTCATTATAGGATTCCCTAAGCCATTGCTATGCTTCCTTTGATCTGTGAACCTTACTATTGTTTCCCTTGAATTGTAAACCCTTGTTATGATCCGCTTGATTTGAACCCTTGCCTTGACCTCTTGTTTTGAACCTTGCTAAGTTCCCTCAATACTTGATATACTTCGTTCATCACCTTTGACATTAATATTCAAACCCTTTGATACCTTGAAGATTTCTTGATATTATAACGGGATGAGAAAACCTTTTTAATTATTTATGAAAATGTTTTAAGAAAACTATTTTTAAGACTATCTCTATGAAAACCGTTTTAAAAGACCATTTTTATGAAAACTATTTTGTAAGATCATTTTTATGAAAACCGTTTTAAAAGATTGCTTTAAATGGACTTTAATAGAAACCTTTTTGAATGAACCTTTGCTATCTGATCTGAACTATCTGATATGAACCATCTGATCTGAATTATCTGATATTGAACCCTCTGATATTGAACCATCTGATATGAACTAATTAATATGAACCTTCTGATATAATTGAAATGGAAAATTGACTTGAACCTTGATATACTTGAATGAAACTTGACTTGAACCACTTGATATAAGACTTGAAACTTGATACTTGATACTTGACCCTTGACCCACAGTTTGAGACTATGAGCCACTATCTGTATCACTAGGCATGAGGGTTTCATGTCCATGTCATTGATGCACCGATGGCATGACTCTAGGGCAGGAGAGTGATGACCTGTCCCGTCCCTGACTTTATCTGATTTGGTGTGTTGAGGAGGTATTTGGCCACCTGGGGCGTATGGATGCATCCTAGAATTGTTATCTGTTATCTGTATTTGTATCTGTTATCTGTTATATCTGGTGACTGATGGTGTGTGCGATACACGTCTTTCACATATCTGGGAGCTCATGACTCCAACCCTTGGAGGTATCCCCTCATACTGTACTTGGTACTGAGGACTCCCCTCCGTACACCCTGATTACTTGATTTGATTTGTTCTGGGCTCGTAGAGGATTACTGTTATACTTTACCTGATAACCTTGTACTTAGTATTCCGAGGTCACCCCTCCGGATACATACTTGACCTGACACTTGACTTGATACTTGACTTGAATTGATATGACTTGGACTTGTGGTGGGTTACGGTTTCTTTTACACTTATCTATTGTAACCATTCCTTGATATATCTGCGTAACCTTTTCTATTTCCTTTCCTAACTCTTGTTACACCTTACATTGTTTCGCTTACTTCACTACCCTATCGTTACTGCTTTGTTATCGTTATATCTGTTCACTGAGCTTTCGTTGCTCAACCGCATTTCTTTTCCTGCGGCAGGTTTTAGTTTGGAAGCTGGGTATGAGTGGAGAGTACTTGGACTTAGAAGACCTTACTAGCAATTGAAGATGACTAGAAGAGTTTATAATAGACTTAGAAATTATTGTATTATAACCTTGTAGTTTCAGATTTTCCATTGTAACCATTGAAATTCAATTGTATTATTTATGTCATGTGCTTGTGTTGTTCTGATATGAAACCATCATTGTGACATTTCTACCCTTGTCGGGTCGGGGTGTTACAATTTATGGTATCAGAGAACAGGTTGCGACTTGTAATACATTTGCCCTTGACCTGTGCGTTTTGGACCATTAGGCTTCTACTGTAAGAACATAGGAGAACACCTTGAGAATTTGCTTTAGGATTTCTTGATGTGAACTTAAGTTTTGACCAGTGAGGAATGGGTAGACTATAAGGCATTTGTTTAAGTAGTATTGCTTCCGCATCACTCTGATTCGTGCCTTGACTATGACATTTGATCTTGTTGACCTCTGAGACTGTAGAAGTACTAGGTGGATTATGATAGGTTGTTGCTTACGACTCGAGATAAAGTATGATCATCATGAAGGCATATTTATGTGGTGCTAGTATTATGACGCCTGATTAACGTGATAATACTTACACCATATAACGTGCCCTCATTGTGGCCATAGGATATCTTGGGGAGTACCTAAGAAGTTTAGGACTTGATTTCCGTTGGATTATCCGCAATTAGTGAGACTTTAGGTTCATTCTACCTATGCGTATACCTTTCCTTCGTTCATTAGATATCTGGATAAGTTTAGACTCTCGTTTTGCGTTCTGTTGATTTCAGTTATAAATCTTGAACTCTTGTAGAGCTCTCTACTGGCGATACAGTTAAATTGATTTGAAATCTTGTTCGCATTCCGTATGAGTTTCTGTTCTATTGCCTTTTCGTTTCCTTGCAAATTTCGAGGACGAAAATTTTCTTTTAGAGGGGAAGAAGTTGTAATACCTAAAATTTCAACACATGCAAAATGACCAAAATGCCCTGTAACTTTAAAATTTGATTAATAAGCACATACAAACCTCAAATAAATCCTAAACCTTTGGAAATTAACTACATATGAAGTAAGGAAATTTTTGTGGCAACATTTTAATATTTTACATTGTACAAAAATATATATAATACATACAAGGTTGCATGGGCCGAAATTAAATATTTACATATATATTAAATTACTTGTTAAATATATATATATATATATATATATATATATATATATATATATATATATATATATATATATATATATATATATAAAAATTAAAATAAAGGGGATAAACATCAAATTAATTGGAAGATCTTCTAAAATCTAAAATATCTCATCATATCACCCTAAAATCGGAATCCCTCCCCCCTCCTCTATTTTATACACGGTTTTCTTAATTTTCACAATATACATTTACAAAACCCTAAAATAAACTAGCGATACACACAAAAATCCCCTACTCTTGATCCGATTTTTCTGGAGGCTGTTCATTATTTTTCTGGTGTTCATCCAAGTCCAAGGAAGGTGTGAAAAATAGTGCTAAGGCTGCTGGGTCGTTTGTTTGATCGTTGGTAATTGTTTGGTGTCGATTTGTTTTGGCCGAGGGAACTCAAAATTCTCACAGCCTATTCACTCATTCTAAAATTCATCTGGTATTTTTCTAGTACTCTTTACATCACATATAAGTTATATAAAATATCTAGATCGAACCATGCATGCTGTACAGATCAAATGAAAATTAATGAGACTATAAACCCTAAAAACACAAATAAATTCTATATGGTTCATGCGATTTTTCTGGGTCTCTAATATATTTTCCTGAGTTCAATATGTATCATATAACATCAAAAAAATGATCCTTGTAATTATCGAAGCCTAAAACATCCTTAGTGAATTATTTTGTTAACCAGATTTAAAAAGAAAAGATTTAAAAATAAAAAGGAAAATCGTATGGGTTAGGGTTAGGGTTTTTGATGATGGATTTGGTGTTATTAATGTGTTTTTAAATCATATGTGAAGGCCTTGTATTGATATATAAGTCTCTAAAATGTTTTCACATGAAATAATGACACCAGTTTTCTGATCAAGAAGATTTGTCCAATTAAATCGACTGTATAAAAATGTTGGTAACGTGTCTTTAGGTGGTTTTTGAGTCTAGAATTTAATTCAATGAAATAGCTTTCTGTAGAAATTAACTTTGTAATTTTTAGAGACCTGGAAGACCACTTTTTTATTTTTAGAAAATTAAGAGTCAAATCGAATTCGTATGCCTGGTAAAAATAGTCCGTGTTTTTGATTTATCATTTTCAAACCATGTCGAATTAGAAGGTGTTCTTTGAACTGGGTAATATCTGATATGTCTACTAGTTACTGGAATTTTTGTAGAATTTTATAAATTTTATAGATGGGGTAGATAATTAATTACTTTTCGGGTTTTTTATTGGATCCGGTTCTGGAACAGGTTGGGAAAATGGATTTTTCATTCGTACCTATACTAGTTAATAAAATGTGGAAAAATTTGGTAAAATACTAGGGACATTGAGGTAGCTCTTTGAATTTTAGTGAATTTTATTTCGAAGATATAATATGGTTCATAATTTATTTAAAACAGGCCCAGTTAATACTTAAAAGCTGTTAAGGTGTAAAAGACATTTAAAAGGTGCTATTTGTTTATTTTCTAAAACTAAAGGGTTTAAATTGTTATTTCTCTAATACTAAAGGACTTAACTTGTAAAAACCTGTAACTTGATAATAATTACACTTTATACCCAATTCTTATAATAATTGCATAATAGTCCTTAAACTTATCATAATTACATAATAAACCCTAAAATTTGTAAATCTACTATAATGACCTTAACTTTGTGTAAATAACCTTGTGAACCTTAAACTAATAATATGGTCATCTTTAACACCTTAAGTTGATAAACGGGAATGCTAATAACTAGTATTACTAAATAAGGAAACTTTCTAAAAACGGAAACTTACTAATTTTGGAAACCTGCTAAAAATAGAAGTTACTTAAAATGGAAAGTTAATTAGGAACCCTTTTGTAACTCTGTCTTCTACTCCTTTAGGTTCGAGGAAGGAGTGACTTGGTTTCCTGTCGGTATTTGCTACTCTTGTTTTTGCTTGCTAATAAGGTACAGATATTCTGCCCTTCTCAGTAAGGTGCCTTCGTACTCATGATTTTCTGATTTCTGATTCATTATAGGATTTCCTAAGCTATTGCTATGCTTCCTTTGATCTGTGAACCTTACTATTGTTTCCCTTGAATTGTGAACCCTTGTTATGATTCGCTTGATTTGAACCCTTGCCTTGACCTGTTGTTTTGAACCTTGCTAAGTTCCCTCGATACTTGATATACTTCGTTCATCACCTTTGACATTAATATTCAAACCCTTTGATACCTTGAAGATTTCTTGATATTATAACGGGATGAGAAAACCTTTTTAATTATTTATGAAAATGTTTTAAGAAAACTATTTTTAAGACTATCTCTATGAAAACCGTTTTAAAAGACCATTTTTATGAAAACTATTTTGTAAGATCATTTTTATGAAAACCGTTTTAAAAGATTGCTTTAAATGGACTTTAATAGAAACCTTTTTGAATGAACCTTTGCTATCTGATCTGAACTATCTGATATGAACCATCTGATCTGAATTATCTGATATTGAACCCTCTGATATTGAACCATAGATTAGTTAGATTCGTAGAACAGAAGAAGAGCCTGACTTTCTATTATATTAGTCAAGTAATATGAACCTTCTGATATAATTGAAATGGAAAATTGACTTGAACCTTGATATACTTGAATGAAACTTGACTTGAACCACTTGATATAAGACTTGAAACTTGATACTTGATACTTGACCCTTGACCCACAGTTTGAGACTATGAGCCACTATCTGTATCACTAGGCATGAGGGTTTCATGTCCATGTCATTGATGCACCGATGGCATGACTCTAGGGCAGGAGAGTGATGACTTGTCCCGTCCCTGACTTTATCTGATTTGGTGTGTTGAGGAGGTATTTGGCCACCTGGGGCGTATGGATGCATCCTAGACTTGTTATCTGTTATCTGTATTTGTATCTGTTATCTATTATATCTGGTGACTGATGGTGTGTGCGATACACGTCTTTCACATATCTGGGAGCTCATGACTCCAACCCTTGGAGGTATCCCCTCATACTGTACTTGGTACTGAGGACTCCCCTCCGTACACCCTGATTACTTGATTTGATTTGTTCTGGGCTCGTAGTGGATTACTGTTATACTTTACCTGATAACCTTGTACATAGTATTCCGAGGTCACCCCTCCGGATACATACTTGACCTGACACTTGACTTGATACTTGACTTGAATTGATATGACTTGGGCTTGTGGTGGGTTACGGTTTCTTTTACACTTATCTATTGTAACCATTCCTTGATATATCTGCATAACCTTTTCTATTTCCTTTCCTAACTCTTGTTACACCTTACATTGTTTCGCTTACTTCACTACCCTATCGTTACTGCTTTGTTATCGTTATATCTGTTCACTGAGATTTCGTAGCTCAACCGCATTTCTTTTCCTGCGGCAGGTTTTAGTTTGGAAGCTGGGTATGAGTGGAGAGTACTTGGACTTAGAAGACCTTACTAGCATTTGAAGATGACTAGAAGAGTTTATAATAGACTTAGAAATTATTGTATTATAACCTTGTAGTTTCAGATTTTCCATTGTAACCATTGAAATTCAATTGTATTATTTATGTCATGTGCTTGTGTTGTTCTGATATGAAACCATCATTATGACATTTCTACCCTTGTCGGGTCGGGGTGTTACACCCCAAGACTTCTTACATCAAAGTGTTTGATGTATCATCCGATACATCAAAGGTACTACACACTTGAGATTTCGATATCTCAAGGAGATTGATGTAGAAAATGTTTCTATACCAACTCTGATAATGAGAGAGTAAATGTGGATTGAAAGATAGAGAGTAATGTTTGTACCTTCATAGGTTGATTAACAAACATCTTGGTTCCCCAAGAAACAAACTACTCTTATTGTCTCCACGACCGAAGCCGAGTACGTAAGCGCCGGAAAGGCATGACAACGAACACTATAGATGAGACAACCCCTATGAAGAGTAGCAGTCAAGATGCCATTAGACTTGACCGGGAACCCTATAGTTTGCTCATGAACGAAGCTCGTCGAAGTACGTCATCTCCTCCATCTCTTGAATGACAACATCGTCAATACTTCAACCAATGCGTTCTCGTCACCCCACTCATGACTATTTAGATAATTCTTTCGAATTATTAAAGTCATCGTCCACCTCTGATGAGTGTGTAAATACTCATCATTTTACACTCATAAAAGACACAAAAATGACCAAAAACACCCAAATTATATTGCAGATATCCTTGGTTTGTGTTTTTATGTGTTTCAGGTACAAAGGATTGAAAACGGAGCAAAAAACGGGCATTTTTGGATCGACTCGACAACAAGTGTGCATTTGATCAAGTGAAGACAAAATTCAAAGTCAAAAGTCAAAGTCAACCCCAAAATACCAAAACGACACAAATGGTCCTTGGAAAATTTTTAATTCTTGGCAGCCTAGGTCCCTGGAGTTTCAACAATTACAACATTAGCCCTTGTGATTAAAACCATTTTGTCCTATCCAATAAACAAAACCAACCCAGCCATAAACCATTAACCCAAAAAGCCCAACTGATAACCCAAGCCCAAATGATAAAACATAAACCCTGACCCGGCCTTTATTTATTTTAGTTAAACCACCAGTTGACCTGGTCAACGTCTTCTTCTTTCCCCAAAATCCCGCCAAAACACAACATCCCATCACAGTCCTTCTTTGGACAAGATTGTCTCCCCCCTCCACTTCCCAATACCTACCCAGCCACCCTAAAATCTGAAACCCATGTGATACTTCACCTTTCCCCCCCCCTCCACGCTGGCAATCCACAACCATTTGGGCGCCAAAAGTAATTTAAAGGCTGTGATCATTCCAAGTTTAATCCTACGGGTGGGATTTGCTCCCAAGAAGCACAGAAGAAGTTCTAAAGCTGTTTTACCTCACAAAACAAGCACAAAAGAGTTGAAGACCCTTAGTTTAGTTTTTAGTATAAATAGGTCAATTAGTAGCCTTAAAAGGCAGGTTTTATTTTAGCTTAATTTTTAAGGTACTTTGTATTTTTAGCTTAACTTAATTTCACAGCATTGTAGTTTACTCTTATTCTAATTCAGTCTTTATTTTAAAAATTCCAAGTTTACTGTTACAGCTTATTTACTGCTTATTGCTTAATTTGTGCTTATTTGCTTGTCTTCAGTTTACTTTTATGTTTATTATTACCCATTATTGCTTTATCTCAGTTCCTATAGCTTTGTTTCAATTTTCTCTAAAAAAGGTTAGAAAAAGCAAAAACAGCTTAATTAGATTTTAGCTTAATTCAGTACTTATGCATATTGAAAAATTGCTTTCTAGTGCTTAATTAGCTTTTTATTATCTTAAGTCATCAGAATATAGCTTAAAATTGCTTATTTCTTGGTAAATCTCTAGTTTAGTTGCTTAAGGGAGTGTTTTGGTTAAGACCCAAAGTGGGTCAAATTGGCTAAACACTGTTCACTTGCACTCTTCTTAGATTTGATTTTGAGTAATTTAGTATCAAAGAGTTGTTAGTAGAAGTATTTCCCTTGTTTTCAAAGATTTGCAGGATTTAAGTCAATTAGTGTAATTATAGGGTATTGCTGATTCAGAATAAGCTCCTACAGCCATAAGCCCAATTGGTGCTTGTTTTTCTGTCCTTTAGACTCACTTTAGTCTACTTAATTGAAGTTGAAAAGGCTGGTAATAGCTAATTATGTATTGAGGTCTTTTGGCAAAAACATCTGCACAAAATCTTATAGCAGTCTGCAATTCAGTTTTTTCCTATTTTTAGCAGAATTTGATGATTTTTAATTCTCTCATTATAAGTTGTTAGTAGCTAAATTTTTGCATAGAGATAATCAGCTGGCTTATCTAGCTGTGAGTATTTTTTCTAGATTTTTTGGATTTTTCTTTAACAGCTTTTGAAGGGCTTGAAAAGCCCAAGTTTGCCCTGCACATGCCTTAGATCAGCAGACCATTTCTTGGTTTTTGGCTTATTTGTGCTTATCAATGCTTAGCTCTACTTTTCTTTGCTTATTGTGAGTTCTGTTTTAGATGATAGTTAGACTTTAGCTTATTTTCATGTCTCTAGCTTGTGGGAATAGCTTTTAGCTTATTTGGTCATTTACCTTGTTCTTCTTTCTTTTTCAAAACTGTCCCAACTGATCAATGAGATAAGCTGTTTCTGAGCTTATTTTGTTTGTTTCAAAAAGGTTTTCGGTTTTCAAAATTAGCTTATTTCACTTTTTTAATTAGTTTCCAAAAAGAAAAAAAAAAACACAAAAAAAGGGTTTAGCAAAAGTGGGGAGTGAGGGAATCGAACCTGGGTTACTTTGTTCAATCACACACACCCTTACCACCCCTTACCAATGCACCAAGTTCTGCTTGGTGTAATATCTTTCTTATTTAATTTTTAACCCTTTCTCACCTATTTAGCTTATACCTGCTTCTTTGCTTATTTCGTGGCTTATCCCAGTAGCTTTTTCAGTTCCAATATTTTTCCTAGATTAGTATTAGCTTAATTTATTTTCTGGTAATTTTTCATAATTTTCACTGTTCATTTGCTATTTTCCCCGATTTAATTTAGTTTAATTAGTTTTTAATTTATAATAAATAATTAAAAAGTCAAAAAAATATAATTCTTTTTTTTTCAAAATTTTCTTTTGTCATTTAGGACTTAAGAAAAATAATTTGGCATTCTTAGGATTAATATTTCTTAGATTTCACTTTTAGTCTCACGTTTTCCCGATTTTTAATTACGTTATTTTCCTTCTTTGTGTTTTGCTTATATATGCTTTGTGGATTTATATGTTTAAGTTTCCCTTAGCCTATTTATGCTTCCCGTATTTGTAGGATATTTAATCAAGCACCAAAAATCTCTTTCCAAACATCAAGCACTTTAATTCCGAACCAAAAACGATATCTTCCATTCACACCTCGTTGGGACACGACCCGGGTGATCACTTGCCCGGTATCACACATATCACATTCACGGGTTTTACAAGTTGGTCTTTTTCCTAAAGGGTTGACTTGTTGACTCTCGTGTATCACGTGCATCCGATGCCGTATATTTATATACGTATACTACAACGGATCAAATTTTGGCGCCGCTGCCGGGGAGGTTGTGTTGCGACAATATCGTTTAAGGTTTAAACGATTAGTGACTTGAGATCCTTCTTCTTGAAGTTATCGCTTTCATAAAATTATAAAAAACAAAAATATTTTTCTTTTCTTTTGTATATATATTTATCATATAAAAAACAAAAATACAAAAACATTTTTCGTTTTCTTGTGTTAAAATAAAGATAAAAGCAATCACAGTATAATATTCCTCAACTTGGAATATTATCATAATAAGTTCCCAAACAAAAGATTTAAAACTTACCTTTGTGTTGCTTGCGAATTCGGCTCACCTTTGATTGATTAACAAACTATAACGGAGGTTCTAGGATGGTCTTGACATTAAATTGCAGACCGAAAGGAGCGGGTATTTAAGAGGCATTTATTGCCCACCTGATGAACTCAAATAAGTACATTTTATTATCATCATTTATCCTATTTATTTGACTTGTTTTACTATATTATATATGAGAATCGATACATTAATGTTTACTTTAGTAATTCTCAGGTAAAAACAAGCATTATGTGAAATTTGGCGATTTTGGATTAATTATGGAGCAAAACAAGCAAGATGTCAAAAGCCTACTGAAATCCAGAAGATCAAGCTCGTTCTACTCCAGATACGCCGCAATATACTTCTAACATACGGCGTATCACTATCAAGATTTCACAAGTTACAATCCAAGACAGCTAAAGTACATGCGCCGCATACAAAGATCTAGATACGCCGCATCTGAAGACGGTGTACAAATATTCCTGAATATATTAATCTTGGACCCCACGCGAAGTTAAGTCAATGCGCCGCATCTAACAACTCTATGCGCCGCATCTATCCCTCAGACAGAAACTATAAATACCCCAAGGCCAGACGAATTTCGAGAGCTTAGACTTTTTGCATAACCCTAGAGCCGAATTCAAACGACAAAGCAGCACAAGTGGTATGTGCTTAAACACATACTTTTATTTGACCAAAACCGGACCCCAATAGACCAAAAACTAACCATAAATGCCAAAGATATTGTGTTTTTGTGTTTGTTTCTATGCAGGTACGGATATCATGAAATAGGGACAAAATCAAGCAAAATCCGAGAAAACGAGCACGAGACGTGGAAAAGATATTTATAGAGCCGAAGCCGGGGAAAAATTCGTCAAAGATAATATTTTTGAAGAATGGCCCTTGGATTATTTTCACTTCACAAATTGGTCCCTTGATTTACTTTGGAGAAATAGCATATTTGATCCCTGAGGTTTACCTATTTACAAAGTTGGTCCCTAAACTAAAATCCCTTTTATCCTAACCAATACATCAATCGGATCCAAAAACAATACCATCCCACCCTTAAAATCCAACCCACTACCTAATTTAAACAAAACCCAACAAACCATCAGCCCATTCCACTTAGCCCACTTCCCTTAAACTAAAACTAACGGTTCAAACTAGTCAAATGGTCAAATCCCCAAATCCTCGGTCAAAGAATTAATAAAAACCCTAATTAACCACACCCACTATTCGACCATCTTCAACATCTTAATCCCTCCTTTTCCCGCTAATCCCTGCTAACCACCCAACCATCACTCTCACCTCACCACACCAGTCCAAAACAATCACATGGACATGTCTTTGGTCCCCCCCTCCACCTCATCAATCCGAAGCAACCATTTTGATCAATGGCTAACAATCCAAGAAGTGGGCACCAAGTCAATCCAAGGGTCAGAAATGAAGCAAAGAAGCACAAGTTGGACTTCCTCTCACAGAAGAAGCACACGAAGCAGAGGAAACCCTAGTACTTTTATTATAAATAGGATAGTAGCAGCAGTTGTAATTTTTTTTTCTTAGGTTTTATTTTAGCTAAAAAATCTTAGGTATTGTAATTTCTTTATTTTCAGTAATGTAATTTGAATTTAGTTTTAATATTAATGTGATTTCAGTTTTAGTTTTAAATCTTAAAAAAATCCAAAAATATTGTTTTAGCTTACTGCTTATTCATTTTATTTTACTGCTTATTTTTTTTTATTTACTGCTTATTCATTTTTCATTCACAGCTTATTTATTTGAAGTTGTTTTTCACTCTTATTGTTGCTAGTTAAGTCATTTAGGTAATTAAGTAGCTTTTTCATTCCAGTTTTACTCAAGAATAGTCATAAGTCATAGTTGAGTTACTATTGCTTCTCATAGTTAAGTCATAAGTCATTGTTGCCATGATTTTTAGTTTGATTAAGCTCATCTAAGGGGTAGTTAGCTGTTGTCATCAGTGGTTAATTAGAATTGAGGTTATTAAGAATTTTGCATTCAGTTAGTTAAATACTAGAAGCCCAAACTGCCCCTATAAGCTCAGCATAAGCTGAGCTTATTTGAGATCTCCACCTTGGTATTTTAGAGTAGTCTTTAAGTATTTGAATCAGTGTGCAAGTGTTGATTAGAGTTGATCATAGTTTAAACTAGTTTCATGCCAAAGTACTTGAAATTCTGTCAAGGTTAGTTTAAGCAGATCAGTTATTGACTGCTGATCTAGGCCCTTAATAAGCTAGCATTTGGTAATAACTTTTGGGCATATTTGGATTTTGAGTAGGCTGACATATGAACTTTTAGTTTATGCTCTTGGATTTCCAAAATCAGCTTTTACCTAGCTTATTTATTAGCTGCAAAAGGGGTTGACCACCCATTTGAGTCTGCCATATTATAGAAACTGATCTGCTGATTTTCTGCTTATTCCATCTGCTTATTTGATTGTTTTCTATTGATCTGGGATTATTATAGTTAGGAGATCAGTTTTTGAGCTTTTGATAATTTTTGGACAGCTTTTGCTTAATTTTAGCTTATTTCACAAACTGCTTATTGAAATGTTCAGCTTATTTTGGCTTTTTCACTTTCTGAAATTATTTTTCATAGATTAGTAATTTAATTTCAGAATTACTCAAAAATTTCCAGATTTTTCCAACTTGTTTTACTATTTTTAAATCATTTAAATAGTTTTAATTATTTTTTAATTCATAAAAAATTATTAAAAAGTCAAAAAAATATTTTCCTTTTTCCAAAAATTTTCTTTTAATATTTAGAGTTTAGGAAAATTATTTTTATAAATTTAGGATTTAGAATTTAGAAATTTACTTTTATTTACGTTTTTAAACTTGTCGCGTAACGTTTTTAAATTCCGATTTTCGATTTTTAGTTCACGTGCTTAGATTACTTGTACTCGTAGCTTTATTAGCTGTTTTTATTTGATATTCCATTATTCGTAGTGTAGAAAAAATCAAAATATCTCACTTTTTTCACATTCACAACACGTATCACGATCCCGAAATCACAATTCCATTCAATCTTCAATCGGGACAACGAACCTTGGGTTTTGCATATTTCCTTTGCAATTCTCCTTGAACTAAATTGTTAAACCAATTTTTGGCACCGCTGCCGGCGAAGGTTGAAGTGAATTCGTGAATTTGTTTCTCGATTCGTGTTTTGAAGATCCTTCCCTCAGAAGTTATTTGCTTTTATAAAAAGAAAAAAATATACAAAAAGAAAATAAATATAAAACACTTTTCCTAAAGTGTTTTCAAAAATACAAAAATAATATAACCTCACTTTTTCTGAAAAGTGTTGTAAACCATTCCTAAATAAACAACAAAAGAGATCGTGAAGTTAAACTTACTCGGATTATTTCTTTGCTACAACCTAATTACGGGGTTCTAGTTAGGCTTTGACATTAAATTGCAAGCCGAAAAGAGATCCATTCTTCTCTTACGCCACGCTGCGCGTAGTTTAGAAAGAAACGAGTACGGTTGTTCAACGATCACCAAAAAGAAGTTAATTTTAATTTTTCCTTATAAAAACCCAAAAATATTTTCATTTTCAAATTTGGTTTTCTTTTTAAACCTTTGTTTGTTTTTGGTGTATGCACACCCGTTCTTCTTCTTCTCAACCGCTTCTTTCACCTCTCTCAAATCCCGAGAGAATTATCCGTCATAATCACCGTGTTGATTTCCCAAACGTTGAGGAAGTAAACAACAACAATCAACATCCGCCGATGGATGATGAAAATCCTAACCCAATGCCAGCTCCCGATCTCCGAACGATGGAGGAGTTGTGCCAACCAACAATACACGGACGTGGTGGCCCGATTGCCCCCGTCAATATTCAAGCCGCAGATTTTGGACTTAAGCATCATATGATCCAACAAGTCCAAAATTCTTGTCAATTTCACGGTTTGCCGGGTGACGATGCAAACAAGCATCTTGACAAATTTATTACCGTCACCCAAAGTATGAAACACAATGGGGTCACCGATGACGCCCTTCGTCTTTATCTCTTCCCATATTCCTTGACGCATCATGCCACCGCTTGGTTTGATCGTCTTCCTAAGAACTCCATTCACACTTTTGATGAGATGGTTTCAAAGTTCTTGGCGAAATATTTCCCACCGTCAATGGTGACGAAATTAAGGAATGAAATTAATAACTTCCGTCAGCTTCCCGATGAATCATTATTTGAGGCATGGGAACGCTACAAGCTTTCGATTGATCGGTGTCCAAATCATAACATGTTATTAGTCACCATAATAGATACGTTCTATAATGGTCTAACATTGAGACACCGTGATACGATTAATGCTGCAGCCGGTGGAACCTTTATGAAAAGGCGACCCGAAGAGTGCTATGATCTCATTGAAAACATGACTACCCATCACAATTATTGGGATTCCTCAGCCGATAGGAATGAGTCTACTAGATCTGGCACTACTACTTCCTCTTCTAACCCCGAGATAGCAGCTCTCTCTAAGCAGATGAATGATATGTCCACTGCTATCTTAAGAATACATCAAAGTTTGAATCAAAACAACAACAAAAATCAAGTCAATGTTGTTAATAATAGTTGTGAAACATGTGGTGGTCCACATCCTTATTTCGAGTGCCCAGCCTCCGGTGGCTACACTCAAGAGAACGTTTACGCTGCTACGGGATCCTTTAATCAGGGAGGTAACGGTTACCAACCCCAAGGAGACCGTAATTTGCTCAGCTACCATTCTAACAACTCTCTCGGACCACCCGGTTTCACCCAAAATCAAGATCAGAATGTGCCAAACCGCAATATTCCATACAATCAAAATCGGGCTAATCAAGGGAATTTCAATCAAGGGAAAAATTATCAAAATCAGGGGAATTTTAATCGAGGCCCGAACCAAGGAAATTTTCAAAATCAGGGAAATTATAATCAGGAAAATTTTCAAAACAACAACCAGGGTTTTAATCAAAACACCCGAGGGGCAAATCTCAACAATAATCAAAATCAAGGATTTGTGCAAAACCAATCGCCCTCGGATGAGTTGTTGAAACAACTAGTTCTTCAAAGTCAAAATCAACTAAAATTTAACAAATCCCAAGAATAAACAACTAGGTTTTTGATTAAGGAAATAACTGAGATGAAAAAGTCTTTAAATGATCGACCCTCGGGCTCTGGAACTCTTCCAAGCAATACGATCGCTAACCCGAGGGGCGATGTTAAGGCGATCACTACAAGGAGTGGTGTATCATATGATGGACCCACGGCTCCAACTACCGATTCTTCTCTTCCTCCCAAGGTAGTTACCCGTGAGACCGAGGCGACAAAGGACACGGAACTTCCTACTGATAACGGAAGGACCGAAGACGTCCAACCTCCGGTTGTCCAACCATCTAAGCCAAAGGTTGTGCTTGAGCCCGACGAAGCTCCCATAAAAGCAAAACTTCCTTATCCATCGAGAATGAATGATCAAAAGCTCGCGATAAAGCTTCAAATCAAATGGAAAAATTCTACCAAATCCTCCAAGATTTGCATTTTGATATAAGCTTTGCGGATGCTTTACTTCTGATGCCTAAGTTTGCTTCCACGCTCAAGGGTTTATTGACCAACAAAGAAAAGTTATTTGAATTGGCAAAAACCCCTCTTAATGAAAATTGTTCAGCGGCAATACTCAAAAAGCTTCCGGAAAAGCTTGGAGATCCCGGAAAATTCCTTATTCCTTGTGAATTTCCAGGGATGGTTGAATGCTGCGCCTTGGCCGATCTTGGTGCAAGCATCAACCTAATGCCGTTGTCAGTCTGGAAAAAGTTTCTCTGCCAAAACTTACCCCCACTTGCATGACCCTCGAGCTTGCAGACCGTTCCATAACCCTTCCTAAGGGTGTAGCCGAGGATGTCTTTGTCAAGGTGGGGAAGTTCCATTTTCCCACCGATTTTGTGGTGGTTGATTTTGATGCTGACCCCCGGGTTCCTCTTATTCTCGGAAGATCATTTTTGAGGACCGGGCGGGCTTTGATTGATGTATATGGAGAGGAAATTACGCTGCGGGTGGACAATGAAAAAGTCACGTTTCAAATCAATCAGAACTCTAAACCGCTAACTAGCAACGTTGCTATGGTTGATCCCGTAATTACTTACCGCAAGAAGTGATTCGTTTCTTTCCAGATTTGCGGTTAAGAGTATGTCTGAGAAACGTGCCGAGCTTAAAGCGATGAAAATAACACCCGGTTCTAGTAAATGGTTTGAAAAATGTTCCGCGGATGTGAAGAGTATTCTTGATGATGATGAATCAGATTCGAAGACCACAACGGAAGTGGTGGAAATTGCTAGCTCTAAGAGCACACCACTTGTCCCATCTCCGGAAATGGTTTATCGAATTGAGACTATTGATTCTATACCTCTCACTCCGAATTCTGAACCAAACGTTTTCGAGTCTTCCCATCCTTCTCCTCCGATTGAGGGAAGTGTTATCTCGAGGGAAGAGATCGAGGTGTTCTTTGATGATGCTCCAATTTCACCGGAAATTGTTGAGCCCGATGGTGATCCGGGGGAAGATGTCTCGTTATTAAAAATGAAAGTTGATGAACCATTTTCCTTTCCCCCGGAAGATGTTAAGGAAAAGCCGTTAGATCCTTTGGAGCTCGAGCTCAAGGATGCTTTTCCCGAATATGAGAGTTTCATATTTGATGCTGAGAGTAGTGGCAATCCCACTTCTCATTCTGATTTCTCTATCCCGGCTTTTGAAGCCTTCTACTTTGATATTGATCATTCAGAGGAGACGAGTAGTGGCAGTACCACTTCTCATGCTCATATCTCTCCTCCCGAATATGATTCATTTCTCTTCGAATTGAATGATCTCTATCACGAGGAGTTCTCCGATGAACTCTCTCTTTTGTTATCTCCTCCGGAATACGATCATTTCTACTTTGATCTTGAGGAAGATATTAGTCTGGGGGGAGGTATACTTTCTAATGAGTATTTCATCCCGACCCTCCCGCCCGAGACTTTTGATGACAAAACTTCTGCTGATGATGAAGAGTATTTTATAATAATTATCCAAATCTTTATGCTCTTCATCACATATGCTGTTACTTCTCCCATCATTCACTCCATCGGAAGTGAGGATACCATCTTTGACCCCAGTATTACCCTTTATAGTTATTCTTTCTAAAAATACCGAGGGTTTCTCTTCGGAGTGGAACTTTCACTTGTTTCAATGTTTATCCAAACCTCTTGAACGAAAGTCCGATTGAGAGTATCTTTTCCACATGCTCCCCTAAGAACAATTAAATTCGGGGTTGAGTCAAGCTACGTGACTCGGTTAACCAAAAAAAAGCGCTTCGTGGGAGGCACCCCATGCTTATCCATCTATCTTCTTTCTTATTTTCTAATAAAGTGATGTGGGGAGGGCTTCCTCTTCCTTTCTTGTGTTTCGTGGTTTTTTCTGATGTGTCCAGGTTTGCCCGATTGATGAAGACTCTCGTGCTCGTGGTCTGCTTCTCTCCACTTGAGTTTCATCATTCGTTGCTTATCTGATATCCTTAATCTTATCGTTTTACGTTTATCTTTGGCATAATTAATAAACGGCCTTAGATTTATGTAGGAGAACCCTTACCTTTAAGACATTGAGGACAATGTCTCATTTTAGTCTGGGGGGGGGGGGAATCTTTCGATTTGATTTTGCCTTGCATTTTTTGCCGTTTACTCATGCAACCCCGTTTTTCCTCAAAAATTGAAAAAATCCAAAAAATGAGAAAAAATTAAAATTTTTTTGCAAAAATATAATAAATTTTGACATTTTGTTGACTTTTCGCTGGTGAGGGTAGGAATAAAATTCTGACTTGACCGGGCGTGTTGAGCCCTAGCTTGTCCCCTTAACCATTTATAATCTATAAGCTCGTGCTAGTCTTTTACACAAGGAGCTATAAAACGCGAATTCTTTTTAAGAGTTTGCAAGTTCCCGTATCGACTTTATATATGCATGGCTTGATTATAAGGCTAAGCATTCGCTGATCTTATTATTTAAGATTTTAAATTTGCGAAGAACGAGAAATGCTAGAGTTTATTTAGAAGTAGATGCTAAGCGTGGAGTAGTTGGTTCTCTTTAGAGCTCATCGAAGTTACTTGTGGTCTTTTGCTCCCACAAAATTGTTTCACTATATATATCTGTAAGAATAATTAAAGATGTTAGGTTTTGCCGATGATTAGTTCTTAGTCTTCTTAAAAGAATCCTTGTTTTGAAAATTGGGTACACATGAAGGTTCCTTAATAAATAAGTTTAATAATAATAAGTTAAGTGCTCTAAGCTACAGATTCGAGATCGGGCCTTGGATCCTTATTTCCGGAAGGCGTTTAGGTCTTGGCTACCCTCTTGCACCGGCCCTTGGACCTCTAGTTCAGGAATGTGTGAGGTCTTGGTCTAACCAACTTGGATCCTCATTTCAGGAATGTCTAGAGTCTTGGAACTCTCCGTTGTAACGGCCCTTGGATCCTTTATGCCGGAAAGTGTAAGGTCTTGGAATTAAACCGTGAAGGTCCGTCGTTTAGGGTACGCAAGTGAAAAGTTGTTAGTTCAAAAAAAAAAAAAAAAAAAAATTGAAAAAAATGAAAAATGAAAAATGAAAAATAGAAAAAAAAAAATGCAAAAGTCAAAAATATAAATAAAAACCTTGATGTGGACCTCATTTTCAAAGCAACGGTTCTCGAGAGAAGATTGAAAACTACTTAGCGTCTTAACTTAGTATCTTTATCGGCACTAAAACTTATCAAAACGAGAATATGAAGCAATTCATTTCTCACCAAAAATAAAATAAATAGAGGAAATTAGGAAATCGGGGAGCAAGAGGTAATTACACAATTAACTTTCATGGGTAGTGTTGGCATCTAACTTGTAAATAGACAATGATTTCGTTTTTAAGCTTACTTTGGGGACTCGTGAAAAATCAGGAACGACGAATTTTATCCGTATGGTCACTTCTTTATGAGTCGTGTTTCCCACTCATTGATCCTAAAAGTTATCGTGAGATAATGATTGTCAACAAAGCCGTCACATGATTATGAGGAAAATACAAAAATATAATAAAAAGGAAAATCGGGGAGTTTTTAGAACTTAAGATTTCTTAATCTCTTTTGAAAATTTTGCTACTTCTCAAAGTTAGTAAAAAGAGATTAGAAATTTTTGGATTTAAAAACGTGTTTTTATAACATTGCGTGAGGACACGTCAATATCTTAGTCTAGGGGAATTTTGGTATGTGCTTAAACACATACTTTTATTTGACCAAAACCGGACCCCAATAGACCAAAAACTAACCATAAATGCCAAAGATATTGTGTTTTTGTGTTTGTTTCTATGCAGGTATGGATATCATGAAATAGGGACAAAATCAAAGCAAAATCCGAGAAAACGAGCACGAGACGTGGAAAAGATATTTATAGAGCCGAAGCCGGGGAAAAATTCGTCAAAGATAATATTTTTGAAGAATGGCCCTTGGATTATTTTCACTTCACAAATTGGTCCCTTGATTTACTTTGGAGAAATAGCAGATTTGGCCCTTGAGGTTTACCTATTTACAAAGTTGGTCCCTAAACTAAAATCCCTTTTATCCTAACCAATACATCAACCGGATCCAAAAACAATACCATCCCACCCTTAAAATCCAACCCACTACCTAATTTAAACAAAACCCAACAAACCATCAGCCCATTCCACTTAGCCCACTTCCCTTAAACTAAAACTAACGGGTCAAACTAGTCAAATGGTCAAATCCCCAAATCCTCGGTCAAAGAATTAATAAAAACCCTAATTAACCCACACCCACTATTCGACCATCTTCAACATCTTAATCCCTTCTAACCACCCAACCATCACTCTCACCTCACCACACCAGTCCAAAACAATCACATGGACATGTCTTTGGTCCCCCCCTCCACCTCATCAATCCGAAGCAACCATTTTGGTCAACGGCTAACAATCCAAGAAGTGGGCACCAAGTCAATCCAAGGGTCAGAAATGAAGCAAAGAAGCACAAGTTGGACTTCCTCTCACAGAAGAAGCACACGAAGCAGAGGAAACCCTAGTACTTTTATTATAAATAGGATAGTAGCAGCAGTTGTAATTTTTTTTTCTTAGGTTTTATTTTAGCTAAAAAATCTTAGGTATTGTAATTTCTTTATTTTCAGTAATGTAATTTGAATTTAGTTTTAATATTAATGTGATTTCAGTTTTAGTTTTAAATCTTAAAAAAATCCAAAAATATTGTTTTAGCTTACTGCTTATTCATTTTATTTACTGCTTATTTTTTTTATGTTACTGCTTATTCATTTTTCATTCACAGCTTATTTAGTTTGAAGTTGTTTGTTCACTCTTATTGTTGCTAGTTAAGTCATTTAGGTAATTAAGTAGCTTTTTCATTCCAGTTTTACTCAAGAATAGTCATAAGTCATAGTTGAGTTACTATTGCTTCTCATAGTTAAGTCATAAGTCATTGTTGCCATGATTTTTAGTTTGATTAAGCTCATCTAAGGGGTAGTTAGCTGTTGTCATCAGTGGTTAATTAGAATTGAGGTTATTAAGAATTTTGCATCAGTTAGTTAAATACTAGAAGCCCAAACTGCTATAAGCTCAGCATAAGTTGAGCTTATTTGAGATCTCCACCTTGGAATTTTAGAGTAGTCTTTAAGTATTTGAATCAGTGTGCAAGTGTTGATTAGAGTTGATCATAGTTTAAACTATTTCGCGCCAAAGTACTTGAAATTCTGTCAAGGTTAGTTTAAGCAGATCAGTTATTGACTGCTGATCTAGGCCCTTAATAAGCTAGCATTTGGTAATAACTTTTGGGCATATTTGGCTTTTGAGTAGGCTGACATATGAACTTTTAGTTTATGCTCTTGGATTTCCAAAATCAGCTTTTACCTAGCTTATTTATTAGCTGCAAAAGGGGCTGACCACCCATTTGAGTCTGCCATATTATAGAAACTGATCTGCTGATTTTCTGCTTATTCCATCTGCTTATTTGATTTTTTTCTATTGATCTGGGATTATTATAGTTAGGAGATCAGTTTTTGAGCTTTTGATAATTTTTGGACAGCTTTTGCTTAATTTTAGCTTATTTCACAAACTGCTTATTAACTGTTCAGCATATTTTGGCTTTTTCACTTTCTGAAATTATTTTTCATAGATTAGTAATTTAATTTTAGAATTACTCAAAAATTTCCAGATTTTTCCAACTTGTTTTACTATTTTTAAATCATTTAAATAGTTTTAATTATTTTTAATTCATAAAAATTATTAAAAAGTCAAAAAAATATTTTCCTTTTTCCAAAAATTTTTATTTAATATTTAGAGTTTAGGAAAATTATTTTTATAAATTTAGGATTTAGAATTTAGAAATTTACTTTTATTTACGTTTTTAAACTTGTCGCGTAACGTTTTTAAATTCCGATTTTTGATTTTTAGTTCACGTGCTTAGATTACTTGTACTATAGCTTATTAGCTGTTTATTTGATATTCCATTATTCGTAGTGTAGAAAAATCAAAATATCTCAATTTTTCACATCACAAACGTATCACGATCCGAAATCACAATTCCATTCAATCTTCAATCGGGACAACGAACCTTTGGTTTTGCATATTTCCTTTGCAATTCTCCTTGAGCTAAATTGTTAAACCAACAAGACACACCCTAAACGAAGATACAAGAGCTGTAAGAAGGTCCTGCATGTATTCAATTCATTAAGTAGTTTTGTTTTATTGTAATAGTACGCTTTAATTCATCAGGATTGATGGGCTTGTGTCATGTGACTACGGAAGATCATGCACTCCCTTAATATTGCTTTCCATTAATTAAAGTTTATATGTTGATGTCTTTGGTGACTTTTATTAGTGCATTGATAACCTCTGTGTCTAGCTGAGTCTTGCTTGGGTCGCCATGCCCCTTCCTCGCCTATCTATTCTAGCGTATACGAGACGTGGGCTTCACAAATGCCCAATACTCTAGAAAAGTAGGATAGACATAAGTAATCATTAAGGGTTTACTCGCCGATAAGATTAGAGCCAACGAGAAAGGTTTAATTACATACACTTCATATAAAACTAGCAATAAAACAAGTGACAAGCTACTTAATTATCAGGACAGGTCTTCTTATTGTCGAGTATCTATCTGTGTACGTGGGGCTAATCGCGATTCGTGCTCATTAGTTTAGTTTACTAATTAATCATAACCAAACCGTGTCAGTCTCCAGGCTGACCCCTTGCGTTAGATTAGGTTGTATAGCTAACTTAGGATATTAAAATACTGATTAGAATAACTAGTAATACGTTCCATCTTAGTGATCGACACTCTACTTAACCATTTATTCATACTGACCGGGTACACTGCTCGTTAAGTGTGTGTGTTATTGATAAGTCGGCTAAATATAAATTTAAAACTTGAGTAGGCATTAATACTGCTAAACCGCAACGACACACGCGGCATCAAGTTTTTGGCGCCGCTGCGGGGAGTGAATTGTTATTATCTGTTATTTTGATTATGTATTTTAATTAGGTTTTTCTTTTTAGTTTTTTTTAGATCTAACCACTACCTGTTATATATTAGATAGTTTGCATTCATTGTATAATTGCATATTTTCTGTTTTGTTTGTTTTCTGTAATTTTTTTCTTTTTGTTTGATTTTATTTTTGTTTTCTTTTTTCTATTTTTCCGCAATTCTGCTATCGTTGTATTGTGCTGATACAAACGATACGGCGCATCTGTTTTCACAGATACGGCGTATTGCATTAATTTTAAAATACAACGCGTTTAATAAATCGAGTACGACGCATCTTTCCCCAAGATACGGCGTATTCTGTTTTTAATAAGAAATTTTTCTAACCTAACGCCATAGACGCATGTTTTAACAGATACGGCGTATTTTCTATTTAAATTAAAAACAGTTTTTCGAATTTTTTAAACAAAAGCGAGCATCGATCTTTATCGATACGGCGCATCTACAAATCAAAATCTTGTATTTTGAAAGTAACGAATACGGCGCATTAGCTTTTGTTAATACGACGCATTTAATTTAATAAATATAATCGATTTTTGATAATTTAAACTAGATACAGCGCATTTTATTCATAAGCGGCGTATCTGTTTTCTGAATAAAAGTCTGATTAAATTTTAACGAAATAAGATACGGCGTATCCAACTTTCTGGATACGGCGCATCGTTCGCAGACATCAGCCATTTTTTTATATCCGTTTCTAAATTCATTAATTTCTCTTCTAGCAAACAGATCCTACTGACGATTTTACCTATGATGACAGGTTTTGCTATGGAAGATATGTCAATGAACGGATATCTTGCTAAGGAACTTATGAAAGATAAGCACAATGAAAAGTCCCGCACCAAAAGCCGTTAATTCTGGAAAGTGATGACGAGTGTGATAACTATGAATTAGCTTGAGCAATTCCCAGCATTTAAGCATTACTAAAGCTCAGAATTGAGAGGAACTCTTGCTTTCGGTTCATTCGAAAATTTCAATGCTATTACTTGCAACTTACCTACGATCGATGCTTTACTCAAATCCGTATCTCAAACCTAACATGCCCGTCTACTCAGTGGAAGTTTATGAAGATGTCAACTTCAATGTACTCACGATTGATGCCGATTTATTTTCTTGGGAAACCCCTCTTGAAGCTACTTATATGGATTCAACGCTTAGCATATTGAAGATGGGATATTCTCTTATGATTTACTAATGAGCTACACTGAAGATGAATTTTTACTCTTATGGCCTATCATTGAATCTAAAGGATTAACTTGGACGACTATCGAAGAGAAATATGGGAAATTCCAAATTGAATACATGAACTCAGCAAATGCAGTCAACAAATCGAGCAACAAAAGCTATGGTAGAGGAAATATCCAACCTATACAAACTCCTTATATGCCTTATTCCGAACAGTATTGGGGATTAGATAAAAGCAATCTGGATGATGAAAGAATTTATGCTGAATCGGAGATACTGTTTCATAAAAAGTTGGTAAGGTTGATGGATATCTCTTTAGAAGAATGGCTTGAACTTAAATACGGTGATCCCAAATTTGCTCCTACGAATGAAGTCAAACGGATTGTGACTTCATGGTTGACACGAAGTTTTAAAGAACAATTTAATGAGTTCATGGAGATAAGGAGGAAAATGATTGGTAATACTAGCTTTGACGTTAACTACGATCCTAACAATGCTGATTTTTCAAATTGGTTAGCTAGTAAGTTCAATAACCATAAGATCATGGACCGAGCTACTAAAGATGTGTTATGGGTATATTGGATGAGAAGGGAAGATGAGGAAGTAGAAAGCAACAATGGATCATCACATGACGATTCAAAGATCGAGGAAGGCATTGAAGAATTGTTCAGCATAGACATTGATGTATTCAATTATGAGACACCCTTGTGCAAACAATTCAAAGAATTTAATTACCTTCTTCAAATCGACGCTGATGTGCTAACTGGAGATCTACCAGGATTCAAAACTTATGATGAGTTCAAAAACACCTGGTACTACGAATGGAATGACCAGATACCATGGGTTTGGGATAAACCATGGGAATTTGGGCATATTAATCACACTTGTAAACCTTTCCGTTTCAAGGATGGAAATAGTGAATGGCCAACCTGTGATTGGAAGGATGATGGAACCTGCAATGGGGGAAGTATAATTGGAATGAAACGAGTTGGAAACGATGTATACTTTGAAAACTATGATTGGTATGAAAAAGTTGAAGACTCCCCACGTTGAGTAGAGGCTTTGCAAGAAAAAGGTAGAATCGAATACTTAAAAGAACTAAAGGGAGCATCGAATACTACTTTCTGGGAATGGGTGCATAGAAAGTGTGATGATTACACAAGGCTTAATCGACGCTTACAATGGCAATTGAAAAGAAAGTGGGACGAGACTCAAGATTATTATCAATCCATTAACTTTGTTGATTATTATCCCTATGATAATAACGATGAGTCACGAGGAATATTAATTGATGAACTTGATGACTATTTGAATAAGGATCCTTATTTCAAGTTTGTTGATAAAGACGAAGAAGAATTCATCGAGATAAAATGTCGACTACTTTGGATCACTTATAATAACCCACCCATGATAATTTCTGAAAAAATTGAAGTCATCAAATACTCTTTGGGACCATATGAGGAATATGTTGCGACGAAGACCAAAGAATATATTAGATTAAGTCGAACGGAAGAAACTGTTGCGGAACTATACGGTAACATCTTTCGGATGAAAGAAGAAGGATGGCACGTAACAAGAACAAAATAAGGAGCTGAACGTGAGTCTAACTTGAAGACTCTGGAATAAAGACAAGTGCTGACCGGGAGACAACCCGATGAAAAAAAATTTTACTTTTCTGTTCTGTGTCGAGTCTGTCAGACCTGCAGAAGATGCGGCACATCTCCATCATAAGATGCGACGCATCACTTGCACTGGTCATATCTTATTTCATTTTCTGCATTTTTACTTTTGACTTTAAAACTTTCTGTCAGTTTATTTAATGCGGCGCATCCCTGGTTAAGGATGCGACGCATCTTTTATTCTGATTCGTATTTATTCCAGGCTCGATATGGCGTATTTTCTTCCATAAGATACGGCGTATCGACTGACCTGAAGATTTACAATTTAAATTTTTAGGTTTTATCTTTACTAACTACTAATGTATTATGCAAGTTTGAACCTTCTTAACTCAGGTGTGTTAAAGTCTAAATGGTATTTTAGATTCCTGCATTTTTTGTGGATACATCATCTATGAAGCTTAAACGTTCTCATCCACAAGAAAGTTGATTTTTGCTCTTATACAAATGGAGGATCATATCGAGCAAATCTCAGGGGAGTTTTTCTGTTCTAATTCTTTTATTTTCCAGTTTTTAACCTTTGATACAAACAACGAGGACGTTGTTTAACTTAAGTGGGGGGATTGGAGAATTAGAACACTTACTTGTCCTAAACTTTTTCAAAATATGCTTAAAATGCGCTTAATATATCAAAATTTAAAATTTTTAGCATGTTTTTGTTTAAAGTCTAAATTACATAACCGCACACATAACTCTATTCTTTCAAAAATATTAAAACTTTAGTGTGCTGGTGACTTGTAAACTTTAGAACTTGGCTTGTATACTATTCGAGACCACCATAATGAGTATTATCTATATAATTGGAGTGACTTGTCTAAATTGGTAAATTTCTAGGATTACACCCAAATAGCCTTTATATGTTATGTGATATTAACTAACTACACTGGTTAGTTAACCCCCGTATAAACCCTTTGTTACTCTCACTTTTAGAGTAAGATACCCCTAGAAAAACCCTCAGAGCCATTCCTTTCGTTTCTTACACCTTTGTTATAATGTTTTGATACACCCTTACACCTTAGCCTACCCTGTAGATTAAAATCCGTGGTTAATTGCTTTAGGCAAAGTGTGTTTCCTTACATTACCTGTGTTCGCGTGCGTAATTCATTATCTTTGGTTAGGTAGGGAAATTGCACAATGCAATTGGTATGAAAGTAAATATTGTATAACTTTTAGTTCATTTTTCGTGTGTTTGATACTTTCGCTATTACAGTTATTTCTGAAAGTATGAAGAGTATGGAAAAATTATCCGGAAAAATAGTGATAGAAAAGTTGTGAAATTTTACACATTTATGTTGATGTCAAAAAAAAAAAAAAAAAAAAAAAATGAAAAAGTAGAAAAGAAAAAGGAAAAGTTTGAAGTTTGTTTTAACCAACTTATGTAAAGTTTTATATTTAGTGGGAGATATCACCACTATTTGTTGTTATTATATTTATGGATTGAATGGGAGTTGGCCGTTATGGGAACGCCAACTAAGGTTATTCTTTGATTGAGATTTTTTTGAGTATAATTCGTGTCTACCTAAAGTGTGTGTTTCAAGTGTTAAAGCGTGAGTTATTCAATGATATGAGTCTTATTCATGGGATGGTTGGGAAAGTAATTTACCACACTTAGGATTTTAATTTATCTGTTTTGTTTATTTTTCATTTTTACACCAATTTGTATCCCAAATATTATCCATACCCTATATCATTCTTCATCCAAACCTTTGATTTATTGAGATTAGGGATTTGAGCAATCTTAAGTATCGTAGTCGTGGATTCAGCTATGTATTTATGATTTTGTCGCCCTTTTTGATATAATATTATTGGTGAAGATTACTTGGTCCTATCTTTAGCCCATTCGAGTTAAGGATTTGAGTAATTGCAAGTATCGTGGTCGTGGATTCAATCATGTATTTGTGATTTTGTCGCCTTTTCTGGAATTTGAGATCGATAGAGATTAAAAAGGATGATCAACCCTTAACCAACAAACCCTTTTTACCGCTTTAGACTTGTTACTCCTTGGCTTTAGTGGGGGAGATGCGTATACTTGCCAAGCCTATGATAGAATATTCGTCACAACTAAGCAACTAAACGATTTAGAATTGTTTTACATTAAAATATTATTTTGGTTTCTACTTCGTTAAGTGTTTGGTTGTGTGATTATGACAAAACGAATACGTGCTTAAATATAAAAATAAATCCTAACATCTTTTAGGATACATTTTCATTCGATTAATTCTAAGGTTTACTTGGGGACAAGTAAAGTTCAAGTGGGGGGATATTTGATGAACTCAAATAAGTACATTTTATTATCATCATTTATCCTATTTATTTGACTTGTTTTATTATATTATATATGAGAATCGATACATTAATGTTTACTTTAGTAATTCTCAGGTAAAAACAAGCATTATGTGAAACTTGGCGATTTTGGATTAATTATGGAGCAAAACAAGCAAGATGTCAAAAGCCTACTGAAATCCAGAAGATCAAGCTCGTTCTACTCCAGATACGCCGCAATATACTTCTAACATACGGCGTATCACTATCAAGATTTCACAAGTTACAATCCAAGACAGCTAAAGTACATGCGCCGCATACAAAGATCAAGATACGCCGCATCTGAAGACGGTGTACGAATATTCCTGAATATATTAATCTTGGACCCCACGCGAAGTTAAGTCAATGCGCCGCATCTAACAACTCTATGCGCCGCATCTATCCCTCAGACAGAAACTATAAATACCCCAAGGCCAGACGAATTTCGAGAGCTTAGACTTTTTGCATAACCCTAGAGCCGAATTCAGACGACCAAGCAGCACAAGACACACCCTAAACGAAGATACAAGAGCTGTAAGAAGGTCCTGCATGTATTCAATTCATTAAGTAGTTTTGTTTTATTGTAATAGTACGCTTTAATTCATCAGGATTGATGGGCTTGTGTCATGTGACTACGGAAGATCATGCACTCCCCTTAATATTGCTTTCCCATTAATTAAAGTTTATATGTTGATGTCTTTGGTGACTTTTATTAGTGCATTGATAACCTCTGTGTCTAGCTGAGTCTTGCTTGGGTCGCCATGCCCCTTCCTCGCCTATCTATTCTAGCGTATACGAGACATGGGCATCACAAATGCCCAATACTCTAGAAAAGTAGGATAGACATAAGTAATCATTAAGGGTTTACTCGCCGATAAGATTAGAGCCAACGAGAAAGGTTTAATTACATACACTTCATATAAAACTAGCAATAAAACAAGTGACAAGCTACTTAATTATCAGGACAGGTCTTCTTATTGTCTCGAGTATCTATCTGTGTACGTGTGTGCTAATCGCTGATTCGTGCTCATTAGTTTAGTTTACTATTTAATCATAACCAAACCGTGCCAGTCTCTCAGGCTGAACCCCCTTGCGTTAGATTAGGTTGTATAGCTAACTTAGGATATTAAAATACTGATTTGAATAACTAGATAATACGTTCCACTCTTAGTGATCGACACTCTACTTACCATTATATTCATACTGACCGGGTACACTGCTCGTTAAGTGTGTGTGTTATTGATAAGTCGGCTAAATATAAATTTAAAACTCTAGTAGGCATTAATACTGCTAAACCGCAACGACACACGCACGCATCACCACCTTTGCTCCTCCGCCACTCTGTGCGTTTTTCTTTCAAAGAGCTACCATACGCTTGTTTGATTTAAGGTTTAAGTTCCTTGTGTTTTGCTTCGATCTTGTTTTAATTGATTTGTTTCCATTTTTTCTCTTAAAAAAAAAAAAAATCTTTTAATGATTTTCAAAAATAATTTTCTTTATCCTCTTAAATTGTTTAATTCTATCTTCTTATCCCTCTACAATCTTTGATTCTCATGGCGGAAATGCGTACGATGTCGGAATTACTTCAAGTACCCACTGAGGGTTACGAAGATGCTATCATTTTACCGGCAATTCTTTCCGGGAACTTCGAGATAAAAACCGGTTTAATTCAACTTGTTATGTCGAATCAATTTCATGGATTCGAGAGGGACGATCCCTACGCTCACATCCGATGGTTTAATAAGTTGACTTCGACTGTTAAATATAAGGATGTTCCTGATTGCGCGATTAGGTTGATTTTATTCCCGTTTTCTCTCGAAGGGGAAGCCCGGAGTTGGCTCGATAAAGAACCCCCTCGTTCTATTTTGACTTGGGAAGATCTCGTTTCTAAATTCATGAATCATTTCTTTCCTTATTCTAAGATTGCGAATCTTAGGAACGATATTACAAATTTTCAACAACTTTTTGATGAAAATTTTGGTGAGGCATGGGATCGATTCAAAGATCTTCTTTATAAGTGCCCACCTCATGGTTTTTCGGAATTGCAACAAATTGATATGTTTTATCATGCTTTGACGCAAACCGATCAAGATTCGCTTAATGTAGCCGCCGGTGGCAATATCTTGTATCGAACTCCGAAAGATATTTTAACTATTATCGAGAACAAGTCCACGGTTCACACTACACGATGCAAACCGTTTGCTTCCAGAATGAGTGTTTCCCCCTCTACTTCATATAAGAAAGAAAAATCTATTGAAGAAGTACTTGCCAAAGAACAAGCAGCTAAAAGACGTTACCGATTTCTCATCGATGACGATGACTAGGATTCTATTCAAATTTGTGAATTTTATAAGAATTCGTCAGCTGCAATTGCACCCGTCTTACCAACTGAAGAGCCCGTTGACTCTCTCATAATGGGGGACAAGCATCTTAGCACTATTCCGGAAACGGAATCGGAAGAAGTAATAAAGTCTAGTGTTAAGGACCTTGTCCTAATCCAAAGTGAGACCGAGGGTATTTCCGACAAAATATGTGATTTGCCTCCTCTTGATACTTTTGAGACTTCCACCGATGATTGTACCACAAGTGATGACGATTCTTTATCTTATGGAGACATCGATTATGTTGAGGCATCACTTCCCCATTTTGAGCTCGTGATAGATTCTGACCCAGATGATGGAGAGATTGACACTGATATTCTTCTGACGATCAAGGATGATATACTTCGTGAAAGATTGTTGAATATCAATCTTCTAATTTCTAAGATTGAATCATTGAATGACAATCCAACTCCATCTTCTGGTTATGTGCTCAATTCTCCCTCCTCATTTCCTATCCCCGTCAAGGATAATGACTTTTTCTCGGATAATTCTCCGAGTGGCAATCCCACTCCGTCAAATCCTCCGGAGCTCGAGCTCAAGGATTCTTTACCCGAATATGAGAGTTTTATCTTTGATACGACTGAAGAGAGTAGTGGCAATCCCACTTCTCATCCTGATCTTTCTCTTTCGACTTATGAGTCGTTTTGCTTTGATATCGATCATACTGAAGAGACGAGTCATGGCAGTACCACTTCTCACTCTTATATCTCTCTTCCCGAGTATGATTCGTTTATCTTTGAGGAGTTCTCCGGTGAAATCTCTCTTATTATATCTCCTCCAGAATATGATCATTTCTATTTTGATCTTGAGGAAGATTCTAGTGTGGGGGGAGGTGTTCTTAATCATAAGAATGTGCTTGTTGATAAAATCACCCCATCCCTCCCTCTCGAGACTTTTGAAAAATCTGCTTTTGATGATGAAGAATTGATTTTAATTGTTATAAAAATCTTTCTTCCATTCCTCACTTATGGTGTGATTTCTCTTTCCCTTTTCTCCTACGGGAATGAGATCACCATTTTTGACCCCGGCATCACCGCTTATCTCTATTTCAAGCCGGGTGTATCTCATCGGTGTGGAACTTTCATTAAATTCAATGTTTATCCAAACCATTTGAATGAAAGTCCGATGGAGATTGTTTCTTCCACTTGCTTCCCCATGAACCAATGAATTCGGGGTCGAGTCAAGCTAGTGACTCGGTTAACAAAAACATTAGCATTGCATGGGTAAACGCCCATGTCTCTGACTTCTCTCTATTTTCTAACACTAAGTGTGGGGGAATTCCTCTACTGTGCTTTGCTTTTGTGTGTTGTTTGCTCGTGTTTTCAGGTTTCCCTGAGATCGTGATGATTGATGCGCCTGTTTTCAATCCAGCCGCCCAATATCCGATCTTTTTACTAACGTTTATCTAGGGATATCTTTTCAACCTTTTTTGTGAAAAATGGAGATTTCTTTTCCACACTTGGCTATTAGTATTACCTTTTTACGTTCTAAGTGTCGGCATAATAGCTGGTACTTTGAATATTGAGGGCAATATTCAATTCTAAGTGTGTGGGGGGGGGGGGAATTCTCGCGAATTTTGTCACATAAGTACCTTCTAGTTCCCTAGTACCCCCGTTTTTGACCAAAATTTTAAATTTTTGTCATATAAAAAAAAATGTCATCAATAAAAATATGTTAGTCTTGATTAGGTTAGAACAAGGGGAATCCCGACTCTGCTATGGGTGTTGATCTAGCTGCTTCCTTAATGTTTAGACTAAGTTTTTACGATTTGTGCAAATGAAAATGCTAAGCGTAGAATAGTTGGTTTTCTTTAGAGCTTATACAAGTAATCTATGGCTTTTCATTCCAGAAGATAACTAATCTGACTTAATAAGTGCTTATTTTCAAATGTTTGAACATACAAAATCATTTTTTAATACGATTTTGAAAAATACTAGTTCTAAGCTTTATTTAAACTTCGCAACAAGCATATGTCATAATAATTCAAAATGAAAGTGAGACGTTGCTTGAAAGTTGCAAAAAGTTAAGTAATAAATAAATGTGCTAAAAAGCTAAGGTTCAAGATCGGCCCTTGGATCCTTATTTCCGGAAGGCGTTTAGGTCTTGGCTACCCTCTTACACCAGCCCTTGGACCTCTAATTCAGGAATGTGTGAGGTCTTGGTCTAACATCCTTGGATCCTCATTTCAGGAATGTCTAGAGTCTTGGAATTCTCCGTTGTAACGGCCCTTGGATCCTTTATTCCGAAAGGTGTAAGGTCTTGGATCCCGTGAAACTCCGTTAGCTTATGTTGCAGAAGTAAAAAAAATAAAAAAAAATGATGAGAAAATGAAATAAAAATGTATGTGTTCTATAAAGTTTTGAGACTGGCTTGTTGTAAATTTTAAATCTATCTTTTAACTAGTATTAGTCAAAGTTTTATAAAAACGTCGATTTTTATGATCAAAATTTTAAAAATTAAGCACATTCACCTAACTAGAATAAATATGGGAGTGAAAAGTTAAGTCTCGGCTTACATAGATTATTAGTATAAGTAGTGTTAGCATTTTACAAAAACGTTTGCACAATATGTTTTAGCTTAGTTGGGAGTATAAAAAAAGAGGATGACGATTTCAATTCCCTGGAGACACCCATTTTGTGTGAATCCCGTTCCATGATACCATTTTTGAAAATCAAGCATGTTATTTATTTTTGTTCTAGTATTAAATTTCTCGCATTGAATAAAAAGTCGAAACGGGGTATGCTTGGTATTTTATTTTGATCCTTTCATTACTTTATATGATCGGATTGCTAGGGACTAGCAATAGTTTAGTGTGGGGGATTGATGAGTGTGTAAATACTCATCATTTTACACTCATAAAAGACACAAAAATGACCAAAAACACCTAAATTATATTGCAGATATCCTTGGTTTGTGTTTTTATGTGTTTCAGGTACAAAGGATTGAAAACGGAGCAAAAAACGGGCATTTTTTGATCGACTCGACAACAAGTGTGCATTTGATCAAGTGAAGACAAAAGTCAAAGTCAAAAGTCAAAGTCAACCCTAAAATACCAAAACGACACAAATGGTCCTTGGAAATAATTTTAATTCTTGGCAGCCTAGGTCCCTGGAGTTTCAACAATTACAACATTAGCCCTTGTGATTAAAACCATTTTGTCCTATCCAATAAACAAAACCAACCCAGCCATAAACCATTAACCCGAAAAGCCCAACTGATAACCCAAGCCCAAATGATAAAACATAAACCCAGACCCGGCCTTTATTTATTTTAGTTAAACCACCAGTTGACCTGGTCAACGTCCTCTTCTTTCCCCAAAATCCCGCCAAAACACAACATCCCATCACAGTCCTTCTTTGGACAAGATTGTCTCCCCCTCCACTTCCCAATACCTACCCAGCCACCCTAAAATCTGAAACCCATGTGATACTTCACCTTCCCCCCCCCTCCACGCTGGCAATCCACAACCATTTGGGCGCCAAAAGTAATTTAAAGGCTGTGATCATTCCAAGTTTAATCCTACGGGTGGGATTTGCTCCCAAGAAGCACAGAAGAAGTTCTAAAGCTGTTTTACCTCACAAAACAAGCACAAAAGAGTTGAAGACCCTTAGTTTAGTTTTTAGTATAAATAGGTCAATTAGTAGCCTAAAAAGGCAGGTTTTATTTTAGCTTAATTTTTAAGGTACTTTGTATTTTTAGCTTAACTTAATTTCACAGCATTGTAGTTTACTCTTATTCTAATTCAGTCTTTATTTTAAAAATTCCAAGTTTACTGTTACAGCTTATTTACTGCTTATTGCTTAATTTGTGCTTATTTGCTTGTCTTCAGTTTACTTTTATGTTTATTATTGCCCATTATTGCTTTATCTCAGTTCCTATAGCTTTGTTTCAATTTTCTCTAAAAAAGGTTAGAAAAAGTAAAAACAGCTTAATTAGATTTTAGCTTAATTCAGTACTGATGCGTGCGTGTGCGTATGCTCTAATTTATACCCACGGTATGTCGTTGTGGTTTTAGCAGTATTCAAGTTTTAAATTTATATTTAGCCGACTTATCAATAACACACACACTTTAACGAGCAGTGTACCCGCTCAGTATGAATATAATGGTAAGTAGAGTGTCGATCACTAAGAGTGGAACGTATTATCTAGTTATCCTAATCAGTATTTTAATATCTTAAGTTAGCTATACAACCTAATCTAACGCAAGGGGATTTCAACCTGAGAGACTGGCACGGTTTGGTTGTGATTAAATATAAACTAAACTAATAAGCACGAATCAGCGAGTAGCACACACGTACACAGATAAATACTTGAGACAATAAGAAGACCTGTCCTGATAGTTAAGTAGCTTGTCACTTGTTTTATTGCTAGTTTTATATGAAGAGTATAGTTCGATGCAACGCACCGAGATTAAGTCCTTTCTCGTTGGTTCTAATCTTATCGGCGAGTAAACCCTTAATGATTACTTATGACTATCCTATTTATCTTTCTTCCTACTTTTCTACAGACGATAGAATGCATAGGCGATCTAATAAATAGGCGAGGAAGGGGCATGGCGACCCAAGCAATGCTCAGCTAGACACAGAGGTTATCAATGCACTAATAAAAGTCACCAAAGACATCAACATATAAACTTTAATTAATGGGAAAGCAATTTTAAGGGGAGTCGAAGTGCATGGTTAAATCCATGATCACAAGCCCATCAATCCTGACCAATTAAAGTGTACTAATACAATAAAACAAAACTACTTAATGAATTGAATACATGCAGGACCTTCTTACAGCTCTCGTATCTTTGTTCAAGGTGTGTCTTGTGCTGCTACTTCGTCTGAATTCGTCTTAGGGTTTCTGTGGTCTTCGGTCTTCTAAAACTGTCCACCTCGAAATTCGTCTGGTCTTGGGGTATTTATATTTTCTGTCTGAGGGCAAGATGCGGCGCATAGGATAAGTAGATGCGGCGCATTGACTTAACTTCGCGTGGGGTCCAAGATTAATATATTCAGGAATATTCGTACACCGCCAGAAGATGCGGCGTAACTCCATTTCTAGATGCGGCGCATGTACTCTTGTATCTTGGATCGAAACTGGTGAAATCTTGATAGTGATGCGCCGTATGTAAGAAGTATAATGCGGCGCATCTGGAGTAGAACAAGTTGGTTCTTCTTCGTTGACCAAAGTTTCATATGCAACGCATGACAGAATTGCATGCGTGCATTCTTCAAAGTCAGGCAATGGTCTTCAATCTCTTCATTTCAGCAGCCTTTTCCAATCTTGATCATTTTTCTCCATTTTTAGTCCAAAATCGCCAAGTTTCACATAATACTTGTTTTTACCTGAGAATTACAAAAGTAAACATTAACGTATCAATTCTCACAGATAATATAATAAAACAAGTCAAATAAATAGGATAAATGATGGTAATAAAATGTACTTATTTGAGTTCAACTAAGGATATTCTTTGATTAAGATCTTGTTGAGTATAATTCGTGTCTACCTAAAGCGTGTGTTTCATGTGTTAAAGCGTGAGTTATTCTATGATATGAGTCTTATTCATGGGATGGTTGGGATAGTAATTAACCACACTTAGGATTTTAATTTATCTGTTTTGTTTATTTTTCATTTTACACCAATTTGTATCCCAAATATTATCCATACCCTATATCATTCTTTATCCAAACCTTTGATTTATTGAGATTAGGGATTTGAGCAATCTTAAGTATCGTAGTCGTGGATTCGGCTATGTATTTATGATTTTGTCGCCCTTTTTGATATAATATTATTGGTGAAGATTACTTGGTCCTATCTTTAGCCTATTCGAGTTAAGGATTTGATCAATTGCAAGTATCGTGTTCGTGGATTCGGTCATGTATTTGTGATTTTGTCGCCTTTTCTGGAATTTGAGATCGATAGAGATTAAGAAGAATGATTAACCCTTAAACTACAAACCCTTTTTACTGCTTTAGACTTGTTATTCCTTGGCTTTAGTGAGGGAGATGTGTATACTTGCCAAGCTTATGATAGAATATTCGTCACGACTGGACAGTTAAACGATTAGATTTGCTTTTATCGAAATATTTTATTTTACTTCTAATTCGTTAATTGTTTGGTTGTGTGATTATGACAAAAAAGAATACATGCTTAAATATAAAAATAAATCCTAACATCTTTTAGGATACATTTTCATAAGATTAATTCTAAGGTTTACTTGGGGACAAGTAAAGTTCAAGTGGGGGGATATTTGATGAACTCAAATAAGTACATTTTATTACCATCATTTATCCTATTTATTTGACTTGTTTTATTATATTATCTGTGAGAATTGATACGTTAATGTTTACTTTTGTAATTCTTAGGTAAAAACAAGTATTTTGTGAAACTTGGCGATTTTGGACTAATTATGGAGCAAAACAAGCAAGAAGTTAAGAGTCTACTGAAATGTACAAGATCAAGATCATTCTGCTCCAGATACGCCGCATCTTACTTATTATATACGGCGCATCACTATCAAGATTTCACAAGCTACGATCCAAGACAGAAAGGACATGCGCCGCATCTAGAAATGGAGTTACGCCGCATCTTCTGGCGGTGTACGAATATTCCTGAATATATTAATCTTGGACCCCACGCGAAGTTAAGTCAATGCGCCGCATCTACTTATCCTATGCGCCGCATCTTGCCCTCAGACAGAAACTATAAATACCCCAAGACCAGACGAATTTCGGAGTTGGACAGTTTTAGAAGACCGAAGACCACAGAAACCCTAAGCCGAATTCAGACGAAGTAGCAGCACAAGACACACCTTGAACAAAGATACGAGAGCTGTAAGAAGGTCCTGCATGTATTCAATTCATTAAGTAGTTTTGTTTTATTGTATTAGTACACTTTAATTGGTCAGGATTGATGGGCTTGTGATCATGGATTTAACCATGCACTTCGACTCCCCTTAAAATTGCTTTCCCATTAATTAAAGTTTATATGTTTATGTCTTTGGTGACTTTTATTAGTGCATTGATAACCTCTGTGTCTAGCTGAGCATTGCTTGGGTCGCCATGCCCCTTCCTCGCCTATTTATTAGATCGCCTATGCATTCTATCGTCTGTAGAAAAGTAGGAAGAAAGATAAATAGGATAGTCATAAGTAATCATTAAGGGTTTACTCGCCGATAAGATTAGAACCAACGAGAAAGGACTTAATCTCGGTGCGTTGCATCGAACTATACACTTCATATAAAACTAGCAATAAAACAAGTGACAAGCTACTTAACTATCAGGACAGGTCTTCTTATTGTCTCAAGTATTTATCTGTGTACGTGTGTGCTACTCGCTGATTTGTGCTTATTAGTTTAGTGTATATTTAATCATAACCAAACCGTGCCAGTCTCTCAGGCTGAAACCCCCTTGCGTTAGATTAGGTTGTATAGCTAACTTAAGTTATTAAAATACTGATTAGGATAACTAGATAATACGTTCCACTCTTAGTGATCAACACTCTACTTACCATTATATTCATACTGACCGGGTACACTGCTCGTTAAAGTGTTTGTTATTGATAAGTCGGCTAAATATAAATTTAAAACTTGAATACTGCTAAAACCACAACGATATATCGTGGATATAAAATTAGAGCAATACCACGCACACATCAAGTTTTAAATTTATTATATTAAAATGTATGTGTTATTGATAAGTCAGTAGTTTTTGGCGCCGTTGCCGGGGAGTGAATTGTTATTATCTTTTAATTTGATTTGTATTTTAATTAGGTTTTTCTTTTTAATTTTTAATCTAACCGCTAACTCTGTTGTATATTAGATTAAATTGCATTCATTGTATTATTTTGCATATTTTCTGTTTTTGTGTGTTTTTATTTTTGTTTATTTTCGTTTGTGTTTATTTTTGTTTTTATTTTTCGTATTTTCTGTATTCTGCTATCGTTGTACTGAGCTAATTCAAACGATACGGCACATCTATTTTCATAGATACGGCGTATTGCGTTTAATTTTTATAAAATACAACGCGTTTAATTAATTCGATACGACGCATCTTTCCCCAAGATACGGCGTATCTTTTTTTAATAAAATTTTTTTTCTAAGCGATAACGCCATACGACGCATCTGCTTTAGCAGATACGGCGTATCTATTATTTTTAATTAAAAACAGTTTTCGAATTATTAAATAGATACGACGCATCGATCTCTGTCGATACGGCGTATCTTCTGAATCAAAAATCTTGTATTTTGAAACGTAACGAAAATACGGCGCATTAACTTTTGTTAATACGACGCATTTAATTTTAAATAAATATCGATTTTTAATAAATTAAAACTGATACGGCGCATTCTAAATTTATAAGCGGGGTATCTATTTTCTGAATAAAAGTCTGATTAAATTTTAACGTAATAAGATACGGCGTATCTATCTTTCTGGATCCGGCGCATCGTCTGCATATATCAGTTATTCTTATATCCGTTTCTAAATTCATTAATTTCTCTTCTAGCGAACAAATCCTACTGACGATTTTACCTACGATGACAGGTTTTGCTATGGAAGACATGTCAGTGAACGGATATCTTGCTAAGGAACTCTTGCTTTTGGATTCATTCGAAGTGAAAGTTTTTGATGATGTCAACTTCAATGTGCTCATGATTGATGCCGATTTATTTTCTTGGGAAACCCCTCTTGAAGCTACTTATAAGGAATTTAAACGCTTATGCAATATTGAAGATGGGATATTCTCTTATGATTTACTAATGAGGTACAATGAAGATGAATTGCTACTCTTATGGCCCATCATTGAATCTAAAGGATTGACTTGGGCTACTATCGAAGAGAATGATGGGAAATTCCAAATTGAATACATGAACTCAAGCAATAAAAGCTGTGGTGGAGGCAATACCCAACCTATACAAATCTCTTACATGCCTTATTCCGAACAGTGCTGGGGATTAAATGAGAACTATCTGGGCGATGAAAGAATTTATGCTGTGTCGGAGTTACTATTTCATGGCCGGTTGGTAAGGTTGATGGACATCTCCCTCGAAGAATGGCTTGAACTTAAATACGGTAATCCTAAATTTGCTCCTGTGAATGAAATCAAACGGATTGTGACCTCATGGTTGACACGGAGTTTTAGGGAACAATTTAACGAGTTCATGGAGATAAGGAGGAAAATGATTGGAAAAGCTTGCTTTGACGTTGACCACGATCCTAACAATGTTGATTTTTCAGATTGGTTGGCTAGTAAGTTCAATAACCATAAGAGCATGGATCGAGCTACTAAAGATGCGTTATGGGTATATTGGATTGGATGGGAAGATGAAGAAGTAGAGAGCGACTATGGGTCGTTACTTAATGATTCAACAATCAATGAGGGCATTGAAGAATTATTCAGCATAGACATTGATCTGTTCAATTATAAGACACCTTTGTGCAAACAATTCAAAGAATTTAATTACCTTCTTCAAGCCGACGATGATGTGCTAACTGGAGATCTACCAGGATTCAAAACTTATGATGATTTCAAAAACACCTGGTACTACGAATGGAATGACCAAATACCATGGGTTTGGGATAAACCATGGAAATTTGAGCACATTAATCACACTTGTAAACATTTCTGTTTCAAGGATGGGAGTAGTGTATGGCCGACCTATGATTATAAGAATGATGGAACCTGTAATGGGGGAAGTATAATTGGAATGAAACGGGTTGGAAACGATGTATACTTTGAAGACGATGATTGGTATGAAAAAGTTGAAGACTGCCCACGTAAAGCAGAGGCTTTGCAAGAGAGAGGTAGAATCAACTACTTAAAAGGACTTAAGGGAACATCGAACACTACTTTCTGGGAATGGGTGCATGAACAATTTGATGATTACACAAAGCTTAGTCGACGCTTACAATAGGAATTGGAAAGAGAGTGGGAGGCAATTCAAGATGATAATAACAATGAGTCATTAATTGATGAACTTGATGACTATTTGAATAAGGATCCTTATTTTAATTTTGTTGATAAAGACGAAGAAGAATTCATCAAAAGAAAGTGTCAACTACTTGGGATCCCTTATGATAAGCCACCCATGATTATTTCTGAAAAATTTAAAGTCATTAAATACTCTTTGGGACCAGATGAGGAATATGTTGCGACGAAGACCAAGAGTTATACTAGATTAAGTCGAACGGAAGAAAATATTGCGGAGCTATACGGGAACATCTTTCGGATGAAAGAAGAAGGATGGACCGTGACAAGAATAAAATAAGGAGCTGAACGTGAGTCTAACTTGAAGACTCTGGAATAAAGACAAGTGCTGACCGGGAGACAACCCGGAGAATTTTTACTATTCTGTTCTGTGTCGAGTCAGTCAGGCCCGCAGAAGATACGGCGCATCTCCATCCTAAGATGCGACGCATCTCCTGCACTGGTCATATCTTACTTTATTTTCTGCTTTTTTTATTTTTAACTTTAAAACTTTCTGTCAGTTTATTTTAATGCGGCGCATCCCTGGTTAAGGATGCGACGCATCTTCTATTCTGATTCTTATTTATTCCAGGCTCGATACGGCGCATCTTCTTCCATAAGATACGGCGCATCGACTGACCTAATGATTTTCAGTTTTAATTTTTAAGTTTTATTTTTGCTAACTACTAATGTATTATGCAAGTTTGAACCTTTCTTAACTCAGGTGTGTTTAAGTCTTGATGGTATTATAGATTCCTGCATTTCCTGTGGATACATCAATTATGAAGCTTAAACGTTCTCATCCACAAGAAAGATGATTTTTGCTCTTATACAAATAATGGAGGATCATACCGAGCAAATCTCAGGGGAGTTTTTCTGTTCTAATTCTTTTATTTTCCAATTTTTAACCTTTGATTCAAACAACGAGGACGTTGTTTAACTTAAGTGAGGGGATTGGAGAATTAGAACACTTACTTGTCCTAAACTTTTTCAAAAATTATGCTTAAAATGTGCTTAATATATCAAAATTAAAATTTTTTAGCATGTTTTTGTTTAAGATCTAAGTTGCATAGCTGCACACATAACGTTATTTTCAAAAATTGTGATTTTTCAAAATTCACAAATCTATGAGTGTGCCGGTGACTTGTAAACTTTAGAACTTGGCTTGTATACTATTCGAGACCACCATAATAAGTATTATATTTATAATTGGAATGACTTGTCTAAATTGGTAAATTTCTAGGATTACACCCAAATAGCCTTTATATGTTATGTGTTATTAACTAACTACACTGGTTAGTTAACCCCCGTATAAACCCCTTTGTTACTCTCATTTTTAGAGTAAGATACCCCTAGAAAAACACTCAGAGCCATTCCTTTCGTTTCTTACACCTTTGTTATAATGTATCGTTACACCCTTACACCTTAGCCTACCCTGTAGATTAAAATCCGTGGTTGGTTAATTGCTTTAGGCAAAGTGTGTTTCCTTACATTACCTGTGTTCGCGTGCGTAATTCATTATCTTTGGTTGAGTCAGGAAATTGCACAATGCAATTGGAGTGAAAGTAAATATTGTATATTTTTGAGTTTATTTTTTGTGTGTTTACTACTTTTACTATTACTGTTATTTCTGAAGTCATGAAAAGTATGGAAAAATTATCCAGAGTTATCATTATGGTGAAGTTGTGAAATTTTACACATATATGTTGATGTCAATAAAAAAAAAAAAAAAAAAAAAAAAATCGAAAAAATGAGAAAAGAAAAAGAAAAAGAAGAAGTTGGAAGTTTGTTTAACCAACTAATGTAAAGTTTTGTATTAAGTGGTCGATATCACCACTATTTGTTGTATATTTTATCTATGGATTGTATGGGAGTTGAACGTTATGGGAACGCCAACTAAAGGTTATACTTTGATTGAGATCTTGTTGAGTATAATTCGTGTCTACCTAAAGGTGTGTTTCAAGTGTTAAAGCGTGAGTTATTCAATGATATGAGTCTTATTCATGGGATGGTTGGGATAGTGATTAACCACACTTAGGATTTTAATTTATCTGTTTTGTTTATTTTTCATTTTACATCAATTTGTATCCCAAATATTATCCATACCCTATATCATTCTTTATCCAAACCTTTGATTTATTGAGATTAGGGATTTGAGCAATCTTAAGTATCGTAGTCGTGGATTCGGCTATCTTTTTATGATTTTGTAGCCCTTTTTGATATAATATTAGTGGTGAAGATTACTTGGTCCTATCTTTAGCCTATTCGAGTTAAGGATTTGAGCAATTGCAAGTATCGTGTTCGTGGATTCGATCATGTATTTGTGATTTTGTCGCCTTTTCTGGAATTTGAGATCGATAGAGATTAAGGAGAATGATTAACCCTTAACCTACAAAACCTTTTTACCGCTTTAGACTTGTTATTCCTTGTCTTTAGTGGGGGAGATGTGTATACTTGCCAAGCTTATGATAGAATATTCGTCATGACTGGACAGTTAAACGATTAGATTTGCTTTTATCAGAATATTTTATTTTACTTCTAATTCGTTAAGTGTTTGGTTGTGTGATTATGACAAAAATGAATACATGCTTAAATATAAAAATAAATCCTAATATCTTTTAGGATACATTTTCATAAGATTAATTCTAAGATTTACTTGGGACAAGTAAAGTTCAAGTGGGGGGATATTTGATGAACTCAAATAAGTACATTTTATTACCGTCATTTATCCTATTTATTTGACTTGTTTTATTATATTATCTGTGAGAATTGATACGTTAATGTTTACTTTTGTAATTCTCAGGTAAAAACAAGTATTATGTGAAACTTGGCGATTTTGGACTAATTATGGAGCAAAACAAGCAAGAAGTTAAGAGTCTACTGAAATGTACAAGATCAAGATCATTCTGCTCCAGATACGCCGCATCTTACTTATTATATACGGCGCATCACTATCAAGATTTCACAAGCTACGATCCAAGACAGCAAGGACATGCGCCGCATCTAAGAATGGAGTTACGCCGCATCTTCTGGCGGTGTACGAATATTCCTGAATATATTAATCTTGGACCCCACGCGAAGTTAAGTCAATGCGCCGCATCTTACCCTCAGACAGAAACTATAAATACCCCAAGACCAGACGAATTTCAGAGTTGGACAGTTTTAGAAGACCGAAGACCACAGAAACCCTAAGCCGAATTCAGACGAAGTAGCAGCACAAGACACACCTTGAACGAAGATACAAGAGCTGTAAGAAGGTCCTGCATGTATTCAATTCATTAAGTAGTTTTGTTTTATTGTATTAGTACACTTTAATTGGTCAGGATTGATGGGCTTGTGATCATGGATTTAACCATGCACTTCGACTCCCCTTAAAATTGCTTTCCCATTAATTAAAGTTTATATGTTGATGTCTTTGGTGACTTTTATTAGTGTATTGATAACCTCTGTGTCTAGCTGAGCATTGCTTGGGTCGCCATGCCCCTTCCTCGCCTATTTATTAAATCGCCTATGCATTCTATCGTCTGTAGAAAAGTAGGAAGAAAGATAAATAGGATAGTCATAAGTAATCATTAAGGGTTTACTCACCGATAAGATTAGAACCAACGAGAAAGGACTTAATCTCGGTGCGTTGCATCGAACTATACACTTCATATAAAACTAGCAATAAAACAAGTGACAAGCTACTTAACTATCAGGACAGGTCTTCTTATTGTCTCAAGTATTTATCTGTGTACGTGTGTGCTACTCGCTGATTCGTGCTCATTAATGTAACGCAAGGGGGTTTCAGCCTGAGAGACTGGCACGGTTTGGTTGTGATTAAATATAAACTAAACTAATGAGCACGAATCAGCGAGTAGCACACACGTACACAGATAAATACTTGAGACAATAAGAAGACCTGTCCTGATAGTTAAGTAGCTTGTCACTTGTTTTATTGCTAGTTTTATATGAAGTGTATAGTTCGATGCAACGCACCGAGATTAAGTCCTTTCTCATTGGTTCTAATCTTATCGGCGAGTAAACCCTTAATGATTACTTATGACTATCCTATTTATCTTTCTTCCTACTTTTCTACAGACGATAGAATGCATAGACGATCTAATAAATAGGCGAGGATGGGGCATGGCGACCCAAGCAATGCTCAGCTAGACACAGAGGTTATCAATGCACTAATAAAAGTCACCAAAGACATCAACATATAAACTTTAATTAATGGGAAAGCAATTTTAAGGGGAGTCGAAGTGCATGGTTAAATCCATGATCACAAGCCCATCAATCCTGACCAATTAAAGTGTACTAATACAATAAAACAAAACTACTTAATGAATTGAATACATGCAGGACCTTCTTATAGCTCTCGTATCTTTGTTCAAGGTGTGTCTTGTGCTGCTACTTCGTCTGAATTCGTCTTAGGGTTTCTGTGGTCTTCGGTCTTCTAAAACTTTCCACCTCGAAATTCGTCTGGTCTTGGGGTATTTATAGTTTCTGTCTGAGGGCAAGATGCGGCGCATAGGATAAGTAGATGCGGCGCATTGACTTAACTTCGCGTGGGGTCCAAGATTAATATATTCAAGAATATTCGTACACCGCCAGAAGATGCGGCGTAACTCCATTTCTAGATGCGGCGCATGTACTCTTGTATCTTGGATCGAAACTGGTGAAATCTTGATAGTGATGCGCCGTATGTAAGAAGTATAATGCGGCGCATCTGGAGTAGAACAAGTTGGTTCTTCTTCGTTGACCAAAGTTTCATATGCAACGCATGACAGAATTGCATGCGTGCATTCTTCAAAGTCAGGCAATGGTCTTCAATCTCTTCATTTCAGCAGCCTTTTCCAATCTTGATCATTTTTCTCCATTTTTAGTCCAAAATGGCCAAGTTTCACATAATACTTGTTTTTACCTGAGAATTACAAAAGTAAACATTAACGTATCAATTCTCACAGATAATATAATAAAACAAGTCAAATAAATAGGATAAATGATGGTAATAAAATGTACTTATTTGTGTTTATCAAGTACTTATGCATATTGAAAAATTGATTTCTAGTGCTTAATTAGCTTTTTATTATCTTAAGTCATCAGAATATAGCTTAAAATGGCTTATTTCTTGGTAAATCTCTAGTTTAGTTGCTTAAGGGAGTGTTTTGGTTAAGACCCAAAGTGGGTCAAATTGGCTAAACACTGTTCACTTGCACTCTTCTTAGATTTGATTTTGAGTAATTTAGCATCAAAGAGTTGTTAGTAGAAGTATTTCCCTTGTTTTCAAAGATTTGCAGGATTTAAGTCAATTAGTGTAATTATAGGGTATTGCTGATTCAGAATAAGCTCCTACAGCCATAAGCCCAATTGGTGCTTGTTTTTCTGTCCTTTAGACTCACTTTAGTCTACTTAATTGAAGTTGAAAAGGCTGGTAATAGCTAATTAAGTATTGAGGTCTTTTGGCAAAAACAGTCTGCACAAAATCTTATAGCAGTCTGCAATTCAGTTTTTCCTATTTTTAGCAGAATTTGATGATTTTTAATTCTCTCATTATAAGTTGTTAGTAGCTAAATTTTTGCATAGAGATAATCAGCTGGCTTATCCAGCTGTGAGAATTTTTTCTAGATTTTTTGGATTTTTATTTAACAGCTTTTGAAGGGCTTGAAAAGCCCAAGTTTGCCCTGCACATGCCTTAGATCAGCAGACCATTTCTTGGTTTTTGGCTTATTTGTGCTTATCAATGCTTAGCTCTACTTTTCTTTGCTTATTGTGAGTTCTGTTTTAGATGATAGTTAGACTTTAGCTTATTTTCATGTCCCTAGCTTGTGGGAATAGCTTTTAGCTAATTTGGTCATTTACCTTGTTCTTCTTTCTTTTTCAAAACTGTCCCAACTGATCAATGAGATAAGCTGTTTCTGAGCTTATTTTGTTTGTTTCAAAAAGGTTTTCGGTTTTCAAAATTAGCTTATTTCACTTATTTAATCAGTTTCCAAAAAGAAAAAAAACACAAAAAAAAAGGGTTTAGCAAAAGTGGGGAGTGAGGGAATCGAACTTGGGTCACTTTGTTCAATCACACACACCCTTACCACCCCTTACCAATGCACCAAGTTCTGCTTGGTGTAATATCTTTCTTATTTAGTTTTTAACCCTTTCTCACCTATTTAGCTTATACCTGCTTCTTTGCTTATTTCGTGGCTTATCCCAGTAGCTTTTTCAGTTCCAAAATTTTTCCTAGATTAGTATTAGCTTAATTTATTTTCTGGTAATTTTTCATAATTTTCACTGTTCATTTGCTATTTTTCCCGATTTAATTTAGTTTAATTAGTTTTTAATTTATAATAAATAATTAAAAAGTCAAAAAAATATAATTCTTTTTTTTTCAAAATTTTCTTTTGTCATTTAGGACTTAAGAAAAATAATTTGGCATTCTTAGGATTAATATTTCTTAGATTTCACTTTTAGTCTCGCGTTTTCCCGGTTTTTAATTATGTTATTTTCCTTCTTTGTGTTTTGCTTATATATGCTTTGTGGATTTATATGTTTAAGTTTCCCTTAGCCTATTTATGCTTCCCGTAGTTGTAGGATATTTAATCAAACACCAAAAATCTCTTTCCAAATATCAAGCACTTTAATTCCGAACCAAAAACGATATCTTCCATTCACACCTCGTGGGGACACGACCCGGGTGATCACTTGCCCGGTATCACACATATCACATTCACGGGTTTTACAAGTTGGTCTTTTTCCTAAAGGGTTGATTTGTTGACTCTCGTGTATCACGTGCATCAGATGCCGTATATTTATATACGTATACTACAACGGATCAACCTCTCTCCTCATGACCTCTTAATAATTCACTTGAAATATTAACGTCATTTCTCACGTCTTGTTCTATGACTCATTTGTCATTTCACTCACATCGCCTCATGACTCTTAAGTCATTCCTCTCATCCCGCTTATGACTATTTCAATATTTCAATGGAAATATTAATGTCATCCCTTGCGTCATATCTTATATACGTTTTATCCCTTCTATGACTCCTCAAATATTTCACGGGAAAAATTGAAGTCATCCTCTACGAATCACCCATGACCTCTTAAGTCACCTATCTAACTCGTCTCATGACTTTTAGAAATTCCTCTAGAAGTTCTAAGTCATTCCCTCACAACTCGTCACATGACTTTTTGAATATTTCACGGGAAATATTAAGTCATTCCTTACGTCTCGTACTCCGACTAATTAAATATTTCATGGGAAATATTATAGTCATCCACCAAAACACGACTCATGACTTCTAATTATTTCACGGGAAATATTACAAGTCAATCCTCATCCAATGACAACTTAGTCAATTTCCTTGGAAAAACTAAGGTCATTCCTTGTCATCCCGTCTAATCATTTTCGTCAAAAAGTTTATTAGGTATAAACTTTTTCCTCGTGTCAAAAAGTCTTACTAAATAAGTAAGATTAATCTGCCAAAAGTCAAAACAGAAGAAAAATGGCACAATCAGATACACGGCTCCATTAAATAGACACGGCTCCACTAATGTTTAGTGGGACCGTAGTGCCGTGCATCTGAAAAACGCGCCACTCTTTCTTTTCTTCTGCACATCCTTTCAATCAAACCCAAAACCACTTCCTCTTGCTGTCAAAACCGAACCCATACACTAAAATTCAATTAAGCTCTTGCAAATCAAGATTGAGGCATTGGAATCAACAAATCCTAATCACAACAACACTAATTGTAAGTAAATCATACTTAATTTCTTTCAATTTGAGTCTAGGGTTTGTTCTTGAGTTCAAAATTGAATTGGGGATTTTCGAATTTTGTTAACCCTTTGTGAAATTAAGACTAGGATTAGACAATGTAGTATTCACATGATTCCCTAAACCTAGGATTTTCATAAACCCACTTATGTTGCAAAACCTAGTCCGAATTTAATAACTAAAATCGGATTATGATTGATTGTTTGTAGTGGAATCATGTTTAGGATTATTAAAATAGGATCAGGAACGTTTTGCATTAAAGCTTTTCAAACTTAAAGCTTGTTGGCGCCATGTTGAGGCGTTTGCCAAACACCCCAATTCGATCATTTTTCGAAAAACTTCACGAGTCTAGGATCATGAAACCTTTTTCATGCATTGTTGATGCAAATTAAAAACGTGTTTGCATGTATACGCGAACTCTCAAATATAGGTCGAAGTACATAATTGATATGTACTGTTCAACATATTTGATTGCGCAAAAGTGAAGTTAGGAGCGTTTGGGTAATCTCACTAGGATAGTTTTAGAGTCGAGATTGTTGCACCTCCACATTTTTTGCATTTAGGCACACACACTAGAAGTTTAATTATTAAAATGCAACGAATTAACATATACAAAAATATTTTTTTTTGTAGGTAACAATGCCTCGTAATGATTACCAAGATACCCATCACTATATCCCTCGTCTTGTTGACGACCCAAATATTCCCATTGAACAAAAGGCTTATCTAACCATAGTTTAAGATCGATACATACACGAAGGGCGTGTAGTCGATGCACTCTATGTCACGACAGACAACATCCGTGTCTGTTTCCCTTCTATCGAGTTTGATTGTTTATACAAAATAAACGATCAAGTCTGTCCTCGTTTTATTCTCGAGTTTTATAGTCGTGTCCGTACCTACACTGATCTTGACGGAAACGTCTTTCTTGATTTTTGGATTCGACACCAAAATATCATCTTGTCTGTCACCGAGATTGGTCATATTCTCGGTATTCCCTCATATGGTCAGTGTGCATTCACTAAAGACCATTCTCTAGAGTCTCTTTACTACAATCTTGAGAACGAAGGTGCTTATCGTACCAAAGTTCCCGACATTGAAGTAATTAAACAAGTAATCCAAATTCCTCGAGTCACCAACACGTATCAAAAACACGATGGTTCCATTGTCTACCTCGACCCAAACAAAATATACCTCAAAGAGCTTCGTCCCGATATTAGAAATTGGGAACTTCTTCTGCGTGAGAACGCGTTAAGCCTTGCAGGAAACCGTGATCACGTTCCGGCAAGTCTTGCCCACATGCTCTACTGTCTTAGTATCGAGGAACCTTACAACCTCGCATACTACATGGTCAAACGGATGGCCAGTATTCATCGTCGTTCCGATGAGCTCATGCCATATGGCATGTTTGATGAAGCGAAAAGTGTACCGCTTTTAAGGGGTCATTTAAGCCCTAAATCGTATTTATTTGATCAAATATTGCCCTAAATCGTTCCTTTTGTCATTTTAGGTACTTTTGAGGAGAAATCTGGAAAAGGAGGCATTTTGGACGTTTTTGGAGCATAAAAGTGAAGAAAACGACAAAGTCTCAAAATTGTGCTGGAAACTACCTTTGACGGCGTCAGGATTTGTTCTGGACGGCGTCATGGCTTGGCAAGAAAAGGTGGATGTGAAAATTACTCATGATAAGCCAGAGAAATTTGCATGGAATTCTGACGGCGTCACGCTTTAATGTGATCAAGGTCGTCACGGCTTAATTTAAAGAGGGACGGCGTCACGCATAATCCTAACGGTGTCACGCCTTGATAAGCCAGAACGGATTTTGGAGAGCTAAAGAGGGACGGCGTCAAGAAGGTCATCCGGGAACCCTAAAAGCGGCGAGGTGACGGCGTCACACTCCATAACGTGACGCCGTCAGATCTGAAAGTCTGTATATAGTTTTGCAATTTTTTGTCATTAGGGTGGAACTTATTGTGGAACTTATTGAGGAACTTTGTGTGTGAAAACCCTAAGACGAATTTGGCAGCTTTTTCAAGGCTTTTTGCCTTGAGATCTTCCATGTTACATTGAAGATAAGTTATCAATTAATCATTCAATATGTCTATGTGTTGTTTGATTCTATCTTGTTCTTGTCTTTTGTTTAACATGCTAGGCTAGATTTATCTTGTGTTTGCTTAGATCTAATGAAACCTAGCTATTGATTATTGGTTATTAGTGTGTTGTTAGTTGTATTGGATGATTGTTCATCTATGTTAGGCTTAAGAAAACTGGCTAACTTCCTATTCGGTAACTTGCTTGAACGTCTTAAGAAACATGAACCAATGCGTACTAAAGGTTTTTATGGTTGTATTTAATGCATGAGCGAATTCTAGTGATCCCATGTTAGGAGCTTCCTAGCCGGCTCGACATAGGAGTGAAGTAGGAGCTTGTAGAGTTGGGGAAGTACGTACGCCACCCCACAAATGGTATTAAGGAATACACCCATCATCCACGCAACTAATACACACTAATCAACCGGTAAAAGATAGTTAGGGAGTAAGGAAATCTAAGTAAACACATTTCTCTCCATATAAGTTTTACCACCTTTTCATTTTCTGTTATTTTATTTTATTTGCATTTGTAGTAACTTGGGTTAGTTGACTAGCAACTAATTCCGCCCATTCCTTCAAACCCGAGATTTTACTTGCTTTCATAAAATTATAAAAACATAAAAAAGAATCTTCTCTCACCCTAAGACCTATTAGAGTAGTTTTTCATACCTAACGAACACTATTCCCTGTGGAGAAGATCAATCCCCCGTACTTACCACTACACTATACACATCGGTCAGGTACACTGCCTGGTGGGGTTGTAAGCCTCTTGAGATCCCTCGAGAGGTAAAACCTGTTGTAAGGTTGCAAAACCACGCATCAAGTTTTTGGCGCCGCTGCCGGGGAATAGTTATTGTTTAGGTTGAATTTTTATTTTATAGGTCTACTCACTAGACTCCCTTCTAGTGAGATTTTTATTTTCTTTTTCTAGGTTTTCTTTAGTCTATCTATTTTCTTCGTTTCTTTGTTCGTAACCATTACCATTAGACATCATGGAAGATGGTAATATCCTTGATCCCAACAACCCACCACCATAACAACCACCACCACCTCCTAGAGCCCGTACTTTAGGAGAATACTCCCGTCCTAGCCACCATGGCTATCGAAATACCATTGAGCTCACTCAAGGAGCCAATATCACACCCTTGCGATCCGACACCATCCGGTTGGTGCAAAGCGGATGCGCATTCCATGGACTTCGTTCTGAAGATCCTAATCAACATCTCAAGGACTTTCTCAAAATTGTTGATTCTATAGACCTTGATGTTGCCACTCGAGAGACGACCCAACTGCGTCTCTTTCAATTCTCTTTGCGGGACCAAGCTAGTCAGTGGCTAGAACGTCAACCCGCAGGATCCATCACCTCTTGGGATGATCTCACCACTCGTTTCCTTGCTCAGTTTTTCCCACCGGGAAGAACTACCAAGCTAAGGAATGATATCTTGATGTTCCAACAACGTCAAGGAGAAACTCTCTACGAGGCATGGACTCGATTCAAGGACTTACTCCAAAAAGTCCCTCACCATGGCATAGAACTTTGGCTCCAAGTCCAAATCTTCTATGACCATATCAATCTTTCCACGAGGCAAACCATTGACCAATCGGCCGGTGGTAAGCTACGTGATCTAAGTGCGGAACAATCATGGGCTCTCCTAGAGGATCTTGCTCTTTATGACAAGAAAGTTGGAGTGATCCCCGTGATTTGAATAAAACGGTCAAGGCAATATCTTTGCCTTCGAACAATTCAAGCACTTCCGACCGTAGGATCATAGAACTTGAAGACCAAGTCAAGTTTCTCATGAAATCCTACGAGGCTCCTAAACCTTCAAGCCAAGTGAACAAAATTACTTCTTCATGTGAATTATGTAGTGGTCCCCACGACACTCGTGATTGCATGGGAACTCCCCGAACAAGCTTTTGCGGACTACGCATCCTTGAGTACCGACGGAGCGGGAGACAAGTGGTACACTTTCAAACCCGAGCCAAACCCCTACGGTGATACATACAACCCCTCATGGAAAAATCACCCAAACCTTAGTTGGAAACAAAACCAAAACGCACAACAAACCAATTCTTCCAACCCACCTAATCGTTTCCAATCAAGCGGTTCCAACTCGAACCGTACTTTCAACAACAATCCTTCCAGCAATGGTAGTACCAATAACTTTGAAGGATTGATGTCCCAATTTATGGCATCTCAAGAAGCCCGTTTAGCCAAGTTTGAAGCCGATTTCAAACAAAAACAAAGCGAGATGACCAATAAGATTGACACTTTGTTGAAAGCCCTCAATGACCGAGAAATGGGAGCACTCCCTAGCAACACGGTCAAGAACCCGAAACTAAACGTCAACGCTATTTCATCGGTTTCGTCCCCTAGTTCTTGTCCACAATATTATTCAGTCAATTCCATGAGCATGTGTTTCAAACAAACCCAAGTCGTTCCAAACGACCAAGAAGTTATGACATCCAAATTGGTCAACAACATAGTTGAAACACCTCCCACTCAAAACCTTGACGAAGAATTCAAGGAGCTCCACCTTGAAAGTCCGGTTGTTGATGTGTTGGATGAGAAGAAGCTCAAGTTAGGCGAAAAAGGGACCGCCTTCGTTCAAAACAAACTACCTAAGAAATTAGATGATCCGGGCTTATTTGTTCTACCTTGCAAGATCGGTAATTCGGAGGCTTATGACACATTAGCCGATCTTGGATCAAGCCTTAACCTACTTCCGTTACCTCTCTACACCTCTTTAAAACTAGGAAAACTTGAAGAAACCGAGGTAATAATTGGCTTAGCGGATGGAAGTGTTGCTTACCCGGTTGGAGTAGTCAAGGACGTGTTAGTACACATAGGGAAACTAACCATTTTAGCCGATTTCCAAGTCCTTGATATGGTTAGCGACCCTACATGCCCCTTGTTAATAGGTAGAGGATTTTTGGCGACCGCTAGTGCTATGATTGATTGTAAGGAATCCAAGATAGCGGTAGGAGAAGGTGATACTTGGTCAGTCTATGATGTTAAGAAACATGCCTATGATACTAGTGAGGAACCAACACCCCATTGGTTAGAATTAAATAGGAGACCATCTAGATATGGACCTTGGATCGATAGAGACTTCATAGTACCCCAACGCCCATTTTACCTAGAAGAGGACTTTGTGAGCCGAACACATACGGTAGAGCAACTCTTAGCTAGGGACACCGAATTGGATCCATTTGAAGACCCTCTAGTTTTTAGGAAGATGATTGATTTCCTAGGAGTTTTGCCAATTAACCTAGGAATGAATAAGTGGACTCGTGAGGAAGATGATCATAAATGGGATTGGGACAAACCACCCAAAGATGGAGATGGGTCATGGCATATTAAGATGACATTGTATGACCCAGATGGAGAGAAGTTTGAAAAGATATATCGTACTAAGCGGACCAATAGGAAACTTCAAACCAAGCTTAACCCTAAAGACGTCCTCGATGACGAGCTTACTTACATAGGGTAGCGTGACTTTGAGTCTAGCTACAAGACTCGTTAATAAAGAAAAGCGCTTCTTGGGAGGCAACCCAAGTTTTATTTGCTTTGTGTGTTTATTTGCTTGTTTGATTTTATTTGTTTCCGTATGTGTGTTTAAGTTTTATTATTATTGATTCATGTTCAAAAGTAATTTGTGAAAATGCTTTATCCTGTTTTTAACTTCGTCTTAACTACATATAAAGGTATTTTGCAAAAGTTAAGTGTAAGGGAAATCTAAATCGGTTTATTAGAACACAAATGAACGTGAATCATAATAATAATAAATTAACATACATATTAGTATTTGTTTGAGTCAAATGCTTGTATCGAGTCATAATGATATTTTGCAGGAATTCTAGGAAGTAAGGTATAAGTTTTTCCAAAAATTTTTCCGGAAACGTAACATGAGAATTCTGTCAGATCATTTCTGACGGCGTCAGGAGTTATAACCTGACGGCGCCAGGTTTAATTTTCTGAAAATTTTTGAAAGTTTTGTTTTCATAGAAAGTTTTTATTAAATCTCTAACTTATAATCTCCAGGAATCTGCAAAATTATCATTCCACAAGCATTATATCCTTATATATAGAGTTTATCCCGCCGATGTTATGCAGGTTTTCGTGTTTGTTTTCTCAGGTTTAACAGGTTATTTTGGACAAGGAAATGTTTTTGGATCAAGCTTTTGGCGATGCATTAGTCATGGAGCTTCAACATTACCTTGGAAGAAGATCTAACCGTGTTACTTCATTATCCACCGAGCGAATCAGGGGAGTATTTGATTTCATTCTTTTACTTTATGCTTTTACATCTTGTTATTTGAACATTGGGGACAATGTTCATCTTAAGTGTAAGGGGGGGGGGGGGTAAAAGTACGATTTTAGAGAATGCTATTACGCTTGATTTTTGTTTGTTTAATAGTAGATGTATAATAAAACTGAGATAAATACCTGTTAGGGTAATTTTAGTGCCAAATTTAAAATTTTTTATAACATATAGGAGTGAAACTTTGATTCTAATGAGCGTCTCACGGATAGGAGTTATATGACTAGCACAAAAACCGTACCACTAAAAAATTTTCCACCCCAAATATGTGAGGTTCGCCCCTAGAATTGGTAGGAAAAGCATTTATGCTATGATGTGTGTACCGGTAGCACTTAGATTCTAGAACTTGCGTTAGGACCATTCCAAGGCCACAAGTGAGACTACATTCGTGTAGTTAGATTTACTACATGATAAGAGGCATTAGGATTAACCCATTGTTTTACACCTGTGTTTTTGTTATAATTACTTTGGCTACATTGGTCAAGTAATTCTCCCACACCCTTTGCGTTGTACTCATTTTTAGTACACGATACCCCTAGTACACCCCTCAGAGCCTATCTTTTCGTTTCTAACTTTAAGCATTTTACTTAAAGGAAGAATTTGTTTACACCCCACTTAAATGTACACCCAAATCGCCTTAGCCTACCTTGTATGCACTCATTTTTAGTGCATTATTGTGACAACATTTGTTTAAACCCCAAGTTAATTATCTAATTGATTACATGGTTGCTAAGTCGAGTCATATCCTTGTACATATTGTTTTGGGACGATTGGGACTCATGGGTAAAGTAGTAGTGTAATGGAGTAATGGGGAAGAACATCATTTATTACCCCCATATGTGCTAAATATTTTAAAAGTACTCCAAGTTTTTCAATTATCTTAATTCGAGTCATTAGAATAGTAATTTGTAAAGTTATGTAAAAGTTCAAGTGTAAGGGGAATGCATCGCCCCTTTGATGTATTATTTTGGATGGTAGGGCAAGAGTGTATGAAAAAAAAAAAAAAAAAAATCAAGAAAAATACAAAAAAAAAAAAAGAGAAAAAGAAAATAGAAAAATCATACGGACTACCATCCCGTTTTATTTTATGTTTATTTTATGTTTTTGTTATTTTGTTTTTAGCTTAAGATCGAGTCGAGTCTTGGCTTAGCAACATTGTATAGTACATGTAATTGATCAAGATCTTTAACTCGCCACCAGTAAAATATCCTTTATCCAACAAAACCGAGTTTTCCTTTTCCCTACACCTAACGTTATAACCCGTTTAAAAGCCCTCTTTGATAGTTTATCTTAGGTGCTTACGCCTAGTGGAGGAGGTTTTCGAACCTTTCCCAAGCCTATGGTAATCTATTTGCTATGACAGGTAGTGAGAGATATTATCCGTTTTCATTTATGAGATTTATTTTGATGACACTTGAGAGATGTGAGTATCTAAACACTACTTGTGAGGTGCTAGTTTGTAATCTCCGCGCTTATTATGATTAAAGTGGAACGAATATTTGTTGTAATTACTTTTATGTTAGCATTAAATGACCCCTAACTTGTATTTTGATTAGAATAAAAGCGCATTTCCTTGAGGACAAGCAAATCTCAAGTGTAAGGGTATTTGATGAAGCGAAAAGTGTACCGCTTTTAAGGGGTCATTTAAGCCCTAAATCGTATTTATTTGATCAAATATTGCCCTAAATCGTTCCTTTTGTCATTTTAGGTACTTTTGAGGAGAAATCTGGAAAAGGAGGCATTTTGGACGTTTTTGGAGCACAAAAGTGAAGAAAACGACAAAGTCTCAAAATTGTGCTGGAAACTACCTTTGACGGCGTCAGGATTTGTTCTGGACGGCGTCATGGCTTGGCAAGAAAAGGTGGATGTGAAAATTACTCCTGATAAGCCAGAGAAATTTGCATGGAATTCTGACGGCGTCACGCTTTAATGTGATCAAGGTCGTCACGGCTTAATTTAAAGAGGGACGGCGTCACGCATAATCCTGACGGCGTCATGCCTTGATAAGCCAGAACGGATTTTGGAGAGCTAAAGAGGGACGGCGTCAAGAAGGTCATCCGGGAACCCTAAAAGCGGCGAGGTGACGGCGTCACACTCCATAACGTGACGCCGTCAGATCTGAAAGTCTATATATAGTTTTGCAATTTTTTTTCATTAGGGTGGAACTTATTGTGGAACTTATTGAGGAACTTTGTGTGTGAAAACCCTAAGACGAATTTGGCAGCTTTTTCAAGGCTTTTTGCCTTGAGATCTTCCATGTTACATTGAAGATAAGTTATCAATTAATCATTCAATATGTCTATGTGTTGTTTGATTCTATCTTGTTCTTGTCTTTTGTTTAACATGCTAGGCTAGATTTATCTTGTGTTTGCTTAGATCTAATGAAACCTAGCTATTGATTATTGGTTATTAGTGTGCTGTTAGTTGTATTGGATGATTGTTCATCTATGTTAGGCTTAAGAAAACTGGCTAACTTCCTATTCGGTAACTTGCTTGAACGTCTTAAGAAACATGAACCAATGCGTACTAAAGGTTTTTATTGTTGTATTTAATGCATGAGCGAATTCTAGTGATCCCATGTTAGGAGCTTCCTAGCCGGCTCGACATAGGAGTGAAGTAGGAGCTTGTAGAGTTGGGGAAGTACGTACGCCACCCCACAAATGGTATTAAGGAATACACCCATCATCCACGCAACTAATACACACTAATCAACCGGTAAAAGATAGTTAGGGAGTAAGGAAATCTAAGTAAACACATTTCTCTCCATATAAGTTTTACCACCTTTTCATTTTCTGTTATTTTATTTTATTTGCATTCGTAGTAACTTGGGTTAGTTGACTAGCAACTAATTCCGCCCATTCCTTCAAACCCGAGATTTTACTTGCTTTCATAAAATTATAAAAACATAAAAAAGAATCTTCTCTCACCCTTAGACCTATTAGAGTAGTCTTTCATACCTAACGAACACTATTCCCTGTGGAGAACGATCAATCCCCCGTACTTACCACTACACTATACTACATCGGTCAGGTACACTGCCTGGTGGGGTTGTAAGCCTCTTGAGATCCCTCGAGAGGTAAAACCTGTTGTAAGGTTGCAAAACCACGCATCAATGTTGCTTACTCGTTTATTCAGGTGGGTTATACAAACCTACCCATCTCTCAATGATGTTGACTATGTCCTAGTCAATCCGGTTATGAAACCACTTGGTGGACCATAACGTCGCACAAAGCAACGTAAGGACAAAGGGTCCAAACGTGGTCGTAAATCCACTTCCGATATTCCCCACTCTTCCTCCTCGTTCGGTCACAGTTCGTCTTCTCAACCTATGGATGAGGATGATGATTAGGTGAATGAAGAAGGAACGTCTCGTCCTAATACTCCTTCTCCCGACACCTTCTTTCATAACCTTGACACCTCATCATTCACACAAACATCCGATGTTGAATTCGGACAAAACAACTTATCCACGATGATGAGAAGACAAACAACCATGTACAATCGATAAGTGGAGATGCATGAGCAAACTATCAGGGGATTCAAGTCCATCGGCAAGGCGATAAAAGGGCTTGGGAACAAGATTAAAAAGTTGGGGAAGAAAAGAGACTAGTTAGGATTAGCTTAAGTAGTACTATTAATTTAAGTATTATTAAGCTATTATAAATAAAGTCATGGCAGTGTCCATAAACATTAACTTGCTTGAAGTGTTTTCTTTTAACATTTCATACTTGAACTTGGTTAATTTGCTTAGTTAATTAACCTCTATGTTAATCAATCTTGCCTAGTTCATGCATGTTCTATTATTTTATTACATGCACTAGATGTTAAACTTGCTTGAATTCATGCATGCTTAATAGTTGCCTAAATACATAGATGATCACATGATCATGTTAGTTGCTAGTTGAAACTAGCTTTAGGAATTCTATGTGTTTAGTGGTTTGAGGCTTTGAGATTTGCAGCCAATGGATTCCCCATAAATTTCCCCATTTAGGCTGCCTAAAACCAGCAGACCTGGAAAGAAGGTCAAACGGAGGCCACGGCTCCACTAAATAGGCGACGGATCCACTAAATTTAGTGGTGCCGTGGTACATTTAGTGGTACCGTGCCTCTGGAAGACGATTTTCACTATTTCCTTCCACTTTTTGACTTCTTTTTCCAGGAAATCTCCCAACATTACCTGATTCCCATACACCCAAATCCCTAAATCCAACATCCTTTTCAACCTTGCATGCTTTTGATTTGGCTATTTAAGCTAACATCATGCATTGCCATCCTTACACCCATCCTTACACCTTCACACTCACCATACAACCATCATGGGATCAAGAGTATTTAAGAAACCTAGATTCAACATCAAACCAACCAATCAAACCACTCTAGTTGATCAATGGATCAAGAGTATTCACACACCTCAATCATCAACTAAACCTATCACCAATGACATTGCCTTCATTGATCTCACCTTGGATGATGAAGATGAAACCCGCACACCCATAACCTCTACCAAATCATCATCTTCCTTCACTACACCCCAAGCTCCATCCAAGGCAACCTCTATCAAACCCACACCCTCATCATCCACAACTAGAACCAACACACATTCACCTCAACCTAGTCCCATTTACCCTTTAGCCTTAACACTTAATTCATCACCATCAACTTCCTTTGAAATAGGAACTAACACATCACCCTCATCATTTTCACCATCACCACAACCTTTAACTCTTACCCTCACCCTATCACCAAACACTCCCCTTGAGTTTGGGAGCAACACATCATCACCTTCCCTATCACCATCACCTCAACCCTTAATGGGTTATCCCATCCTTTATCCCCTTCACTCACACACCTTGAGTAGTGCTTGTTGCCATCACAACCTTGAACTCATCATGAACCTTAGAGATGAGCTTAACTTTAGGTTCTCATACCTAGAACACCTCCTCACACCACCCATAGGACCCATCATCCTTCCACCATCTCCACCACACAATAGCCCAAACTAAACATGGTTATGTTTAGTCCCTCCAACAGATGCTTAGGAACCCTTTTGAAGTTGGAAGCAAATCTTGAAGCCTCATACTACTATTGATGTTTATGTGTCTTCATGTTCTTTTAAATTTGCTTTCTTGATGTAGTCATACTTATGTATGACATTTATTTTATGTTTATGAAATGGGCTTTTCATTTTGGCTACTTAGCTATTTTTTTGTGTGGTTGGATATTTGTCAAATGTGCTACTTGTTAGATATTGTATACTTGTCGTCTAACCTTATTTTGTAGCACAAACCATTGCTCGATTCCTTTGTGTTCTCCAAATGAGAGGGAGTACACATTAAGGGGGAGCCGTCGTCACCTTTTTGATTCAACAAAAAGGGGGAGAAATGGGAGTAAACTCATTAAAAACTTGTTAAAACTAATTTTAACTTAAAATGAGTTTATATTTTGTCATCATCAAAAAGGGGGAGATTGTTGATGCAAATAATGTTTCTAAAAATGTTATTTATATCTTTCGATTACTTCACGTTTTGAGGATGACAAAATGTGAAATCACGTTACGTTAAAATTAACGTAAACAAGTTTCTAATCGGAAGATACCGTTTCTACGCAAATCACTCTTAGACAAATTTACAAACCTGACAAATGATCAAAGAAGTAAATTTTGGTTTTGAGAGCTCACATTTTTAATGGGACAAAACATTTTTTCAAAAATACACATGACAAATTATTTTTGAATTATTAAGAAATGTTTTAATGGAAAAATATGTTTGAAAATCACAACAACTATTTTCCCCCCAAAATCAGCTCCAACCTTCCCCAAATAAGTTTTCACCAGAAAAGACAAAATTTGGAGCGTCCTAGTCTAGGACGGCTCCACGGTTCCACTAAATTTAGTGGAGCCGTGGCATGTTTAGTGGAGCCGTCCGTACTATTTTTTCTGTAACGTTCAGATTTTCTTTGCCTATAAATACCAACCCCTTTCACAGATTTTAGGCACCCTTTCACACAGAAAACTTTCTGGTTTTAAACCTCTCACGCCTTTCTTTCTTTTTGATCATTTAGATTAGTTTCTTTTGTTTTAAGAGTGATCCAATCATCCACCAAGAGATCCTCTTCATTCCTCTTGATTAGCAAGAATAGAACACAAGTATCCAAGAAGATACAAGGTGTTATCATTCCTCTTCCAAGTGCAAGAGAAGAACTCAAAATCTTCAAGAAGATACAAGAGTTGTAGTGGTTAGGTTTTTGTAACACTTGTTACAACCTTGTTGTATCATAGCATACATCAAGTTTATTTATCTTTTGTGAGAGAGAGTGAAGATCAAGTGTGATCTTATAAGAGATAGTGAACATCTCTTGAAGCCATTGGGCTTGTGTGATTGATCAAGAAGATCAAGGGTTGATGCGCGTGATGTGTCGTTGCGGTTTAGCAGTTTTAATGCCTACTCAAGTTTTAAATTTATATTTAGCCGACTTATCAATAACACACACACTTAACGAGCAGTGTACCCGGTCAGTATGAAGATAATGGTAAGTAGAGTGTCGATCACTAAGAGTGGAACGTATTATCTCGTTAATCTAATCAGTATTTTAATATCCTAACGCAAGGGGGTTTCAGCCTGAGAGACTGGCACGATTTGTTGTAATTAAATAATAAAATAAATCAATAGGCACGAATCAGCAAGTAGCACACACGTACACAGATAGATACTAGAGACAATAAGAGGGCTGTCCTTATGATTAAGTAGTTTGTCACTTGTTTTATTGATAGCTTTATATGAAGTGTATGTAATTAATCCTTTCTCATTGGTCCTATTCTCATCGGCGAGTAAACCCTTAATGATTACTTATGTCTAAAAGTTATTCCTAAGTGATCAATTTAGAAACAACCGTGGGAGCCACATTATGTCCCGCAGTCAAATGCCCGCAAGCCACTAATAAACACAGAGGTTATCAATGCACTAATAAGTAGTAACCAAAGACATCAACATATAAACTTTAATTGATGGGAAAGCAAGTATTAAAGGGAGTGCAATCTTTCCGTTGTCACATTACACAAGCCACCAATCCTGATGAATTAAAGTTTGCTAAAACAATAAAACAAAACTACTTAATGAATTAAATACATGCAGCACCTTCTTACAGCTCTTGTATCTTCGATTTGGGTGTGTCTTGTGCTGCCTCCTTGACTGAATTCGTCCTTTTGCTCTGCTGTCCGAACTTCGGTTTTAGGGTTTCGAACTCTTAAATTCGTCTGGTCTACGGGGTATTTATAGTTTCTGTCTGAGGAAAGATGCGGCGCATCTACTAAGTAGATGCGGCGTATGTACTTAACTTCGCGTGGGGTCCAAGATTATAATATTCAGGAATATTCGTACACCGCCAGAAGATGCGGCGTAACCCTTGATTAGATGCGGCGCATGTCCTCTTGTATCTTGGATCGTATCTGGTGATATCTTGATAGAGATGCGGCGTATGTCGAGAGTGAGATGCGGCGCATCTGGAGCAGAATTGACTTGATCTTGTCCATGTCAGTAGACTTTCACTTTATGCACGTTTTGCTCCGTTATTAGTCCAAAATCGCTAAGTTTCACCAAATGATTGTTTTTACCTGAGAATTACAAAAGTAAACAATTAAGTATCAATCCTCATACATAATATAGTAAAACAAGTCAAATTAATAGGATAAATGATAGTAATAAAATGTACTTATTTGAGTTCATCAAATATCCCCCCACTTGAACTTTACTTGTCCCCAAGTAAACCTTAGAATTTCTCTTATGAAAATGTATCCTAAAAGATGTTTAGGATTTATTTTTATATTTAAGCATGTATTCGTTTATTTCATAATCACACAACTAAACACTTAACGAATTAGAAGTAAAATAAAATAAGTCGATAAAAGCAAATCTAATCGTTTAACTGTCCAGTCGCGACGAATATTCTATCATAAGCTTGGCAAGTATACACATCTCCACCACTAAAGCTAAGGAATAACAAGTCTAAAGCGGTAAAAAGGGTTTTTAGGCTTAAGGGTTAATTATTCTTAATCACTATCGATCTCAAATTCCAGAAAAGGCGACAAAATCACAAATACATGATCGAATCCACGAACACGATACTTGCAATTGCTCAAATCCTTAACTCGAATAGGCTAAAGATAGGTCCAAACTTCACCAATAATAATATATCAAAAAGGGCGACAAAATCATAAATACATAGCCGAATCCGCGACTACGATACTTAAGATTGCTCAAATCCCTAATCTCAATAAATCAAAGGTTCGGTTGGATAAAGAACAATACAGGGTATGGATAACATTTGGGATATAAATTGGTGTAAAAATAAAAATAAACAAAACAAAACAAATAAATTAAAATCCTAAGTGTGGTTAATCACTATCCCAACCATCCCATGAATAAGACTCATATCATTGAATAACTCACGCTTTAACACTTGAAACACACGCTTTTAGGTAGACACGAATTATACTCAACAAGATCTTAATCAAAGAAAAAACCTTAATTGGCGTTCCCATAACTGCCAATTCCCATTCAATCCATATATAGTACAACAAATAGTGGTGATATCGACCACTTACATAACTCTACATCGTTGGCTTAAAATAAACATCCAACTTTTCTTTCTTTCTTTTTCTTTTCTCATTTTTTTTTTTTTTTTTTTTTTTTTTTTTTTTTAACATAAACATAGATGTGTAAAATTTCACCACATCACTACAACTTTCTTTCCGGATAATTTTTTCATACTTTTCATACTTTCAGAAATAACGGTAATAGTGAAAGTAGTAAACACACGAAAAATAAACTCAAAAATATACAATATTTACTTTCACTCCAATTTGCATTGTGCAATTTCCCGACCTAACCATAGATAATGAATTACGCACGCGAACACAGGTATTGTAAGGAAACACACTCTGCCTATAGCAATTAACCAACCACGGATTCTAATCTACAGGGTAGGCTAAGGTGTAAGGGTGTAACGAAACATTTTAAACATAGGTGTAAGAAACGAAAGGAATGGCTCTGAGGGTTTTTCTAGGGGTATCTTACTCTAAAAATGAGAGTAACAAAAGGGTTTATACGGGGGTTAACTAACCAGTGTAGTTAGCTAATAACACATAACATATAAAGGCTATTTGGTGTAATCCTAGAAATTTACCAAGTTAGACAAGTCATTCCAATTATATAAATAATACTCATTATGGTGGTCTCGAATAGTATACAAGCCAAGTTCTAAAGTTTAAAAGTCACCGGCACACTCATAGATTTGTGAATTTTGAGAAATCACAATTTTTGAAAATAACGTCATGTGTGCAGTTATGTAACTTAGATATTAAACAAAAACATGCTAAAAAATTTTTTAAGTTTGATATATTAAGCACATTTTAAGCATAATTTTTGAAAAAGTTTAGGACAAGTAATTGTTAAGTGTTCTAATTCTCCAATCCCCCCACTTAAGTTAAACAACGTCCTCGTTGTTTGTATAAAAGGTTAAAAACTGGAAAATAAAAGAATTAGAACAGAAAAACTCCCCTGAGATTTGCTCGGTATGATCCTCCATTAGTATAAGAGCAAAAATCAACTTCTTGTGGATTAGAACGTTAAAGCTTCATACTTGATGTATCCACAGGAAATCCAGGAAACTATAATACCACCAACACTTTAAAACACACCTAAAATAAGAAAGGTTCAACTTGCATAACACATTAGTAGTTAGGAAAAATAAAACTTAAAAATTAAAACTGAAAATCATCAGGTCAGTCGATGCGCCGTATCTTATTGAAGAAGATACGCCGTATCGAGCCTGGAATTAATACGGATCAGAATAAAGATGCGCCGAATCCTTAACCAGGGATGCGCCGCATTAAAATAAACTGATAAATAGTTTTAAAGTACGAAAGTAAAAATGCAGAAAAAAAAAATAAAATAAGATATGACCATTGCAGGAGATGCGTCGCATCTCAGGACTGAGATGCGCCGTATCCTCATGCGGCCTGGACTGACTCGACACAGAAAACAGAATAATAAAAGATAAATCCGGGTTGTCTCCCGGCCAGCACTTGTCTTTATTCCAGAGTCTTCAAGTTAGACTCACGTTCAGCTCTTTATTTAGTTCTTGTCACGGTCCATCCTTCTTCCTTAGTAAGGTTTCTTTGGGGTCTTCCGAACCAGTTTGGGAAAATATCGAACATTGTTCCTGAAAATTAAGAACAAGAAGATTTCAAAGTAAAAGTTTCCTAGTATAAGGGTAAGTCAGAATATTTTCCGTTCGGAAATTAGAAAAGAATAAAAGTTGCTGATATCTGCAGACGATGCGCCGTATCCAAAAAGTTGGATACGCCGTATCTTATAATCGTTAAAATTTAATCAGACTTCATCCAGAAAATAGATACGCCGCTTAGAATTTATGAATGCGCCGTATCGAATTAATTAATCAAAAATCAGCTTATCTAATTAAAATTAAATGCGTCGTATTAACGAAAGTTAATGCGCCGTATTTTCGTTACGTTTAAAAATAAAAGATTTTTGATTTGGTAAGATGCGCCGTATCGACAGAGATCGATACGCCGTATCTGTTTAATAATCCGCAAACTGTTTTTAATTAAAATAATAGATACGCCGTATCTTCAAAAGAAGATGCGTCGTATGGCGTTAATGTTTAGAAAAAAAAAATTTTTATCAAAAATAGATACGCCGTATCTGCGAAAGCAGATGCGTCGTATTACTTTATCGCTTAGAAAAAAAAATTTCTTATTAAAAACAGATACGCTGTATCTTGGGGAAAAGATGCGTCGTATCGAATTAATTAAACGCGTTGTATATAAAAAAAATTAAACGCAATACGCCGTATCTGAGAAATCAGATGCGCCGTATCGTTCGATTTAGCACAGTACAACGATAGCAGAACAGAAAAATACGAAAAATAAAAACAAAAATTTAAACACACACAAACGAAAATAAACACACAAAAATAAAAAGAAAACAATTAACACACAATACAACAAATATGCAAAATAGTACAATGATGCAATTAATCTAATAAAAAGAAAAACAAATCAAGATACGCCACGAGTATTTTAATTAGGTTTTTCTTTTAAAATACTAATTAAAATAACAGATAATAACAATTCACTCCCCGGCAGCGGCGCCAAAAACTTGATGCGCGTGATGTGTCGTTGCGGTTTAGCAGTTTTAATGCCTACTCAAGTTTTAAATTTATATTTAGCCGACTTATCAATAACACACACACTTAACGAGCAGTGTACCCGGTCAGTATGAAGATAATGGTAAGTAGAGTGTCGATCACTAAGAGTGGAACGTATTATCTCGTTAATCTAATCAGTATTTTAATATCCTAACGCAAGGGGGTTTCAGCCTGAGAGACTGGCACGATTTGTTGTAATTAAATAATAAAATAAATCAATAGGCACGAATCAGCAAGTAGCACACACGTACACAGATAGATACTAGAGACAATAAGAGGGCTGTCCTTATGATTAAGTAGTTTGTCACTTGTTTTATTGATAGCTTTATATGAAGTGTATGTAATTAATCCTTTCTCGTTGGTCCTATTCTCATCGGCGAGTAAACCCTTAATGATTACTTATGTCTAAAAGTTATTCCTAAGTGATCAATTTAGAAACAACCTTGGGAGCCACATTATGTCCCGCAGTCAAATGCCCGCAAGCCACTAATAAACACAGAGGTTATCAATGCACTAATAAGTAGTAACCAAAGACATCAACATATAAACTTTAATTGATGGGAAAGCAAGTATTAAAGGGAGTGCAATCTTTCCGTTGTCACATTACACAAGCCACCAATCCTGATGAATTAAAGTTTGCTAAAACAATAAAACAAAACTACTTAATGAATTAAATACATGCAGCACCTTCTTACAGCTCTTGTATCTTCGATTTGGGTGTGTCTTGTGCTGCCTCCTTGACTGAATTCGTCCTTTTGCTCTGCTGTCCGAACTTCGGTTTTAGGGTTTCGAACTCTTAAATTCGTCTGGTCTACGGGGTATTTATAGTTTCTGTCTGAGGAAAGATGCGGCGCATCTACTAAGTAGATGCGGCGTATGTACTTAACTTCGCGTGGTGTCCAAGATTATAATATTCAGGAATATTCGTACACCGCCAGAAGATGCGGCGTAACCCTTGATTAGATGCGGCGCATGTCCTCTTGTATCTTGGATCGTATCTGGTGATATCTTGATAGAGATGCGGCGCATGTCGAGAGTGAGATGCGGCGCATCTGGAGCAGAATTGACTTGATCTTGTCCATGTCAGTAGACTTTCACTTTATGCACGTTTTGCTCCGTTATTAGTCCAAAATCGCTAAGTTTCACCAAATGCTTGTTTTTACCTGAGAATTACAAAAGTAAACAATTAAGTATCAATCCTCATACATAATATAGTAAAACAAGTCAAATTAATAGGATAAATGATAGTAATAAAATGTACTTATTTGAGTTCATCAAGGGTCATTAGGATAGAGTTAGTAGAGTGAGTTGATCATTGTGATCGTGTTGAGATCTTGGTAATCTCTTGAAGCCATTGGGCTTGTGTGTTTGGTCACGTGGACCTTGGTAGATTGGTGCTAGCTAAGATTAGCACTCGACATCTAGCTTAGTGTCGGAAATAGGATAAGCGACGTGTACGGTTTTCTCCGCCTGAAGGGAGGTTGTTGATATAGTGTTTGAAACTCTCGAGTGTGGTACTCGGGGAGTGGAGTAGGGTGAAGAAGAGCTTCGTAGCTGAACCACTATAAATCCTTTGTCTCGGTTTGATCTTTCCAACTCTACTCTTTACTTTTATTATTTATCATTTGTTAGATTAGTGTGTAGTTCATATTGGTGTTGATTGATTACACATAGAGTTCGAATCAAAGTTTCCAATAGCAAACTTTTAAAACAAGATTTTTAAAAGGAATTAAAAACCGGTAAACTATTCAACCCCCCTTCTAGTTTCCCACACATTCTTCATAGCAAATTGGTTGATTAGCTCTTCGCAGTTTATATTCTCTAAGATTTCGTTCTCGATAGCTATCATGGCCAATCCACTAAGTCTTTCTTGGGACATTGTTGATCGTAAATAAGATTTCAATAACTTCAACTTAGAAAAACTCCTTTCTGCAGATGCAACTGTGACTGGAATAGTCAACCATATTTTGTATGCAATGGTTGCATTTGGGAAATAACCAAGCTCTTTCAAACGCTTCAAAACATCTATAGGGTTATTAAGTTCATCGATTTGTGATGTGTCAAATAACTTTAACTCCATATAAAGTTCATCAGCATCAATATCCGATCTTTCTTCAAACCTGAGTGCATTTTCAAGAAGGCGACATGACAACTTAAGCTCTTTATCTTCAATTCCCCTCAAGTTATATGGAAACAAAAACCCAAATAATTTTTCATACTCTTTGAATTGCTCAAATCTTGTCTCAAGTGAAGAACGAGCTTGATCAACAATGTATAAGAAATAATTGATTCTAAAGTTCTCTTCGGGTGTAAATGAAGTTTCTTGGCTACTTGAACTCTCACCAAACTGTTTTTTCCTTTGAATCACACGCTTTTGTGGAAATATCGGATCAATACCCAATTCACTAGCAATCTCCTTTGCTTCTTCAATCACTTTTGTGGAAATATCGGATCAATACCCAATTGATACCACAAACTCAAAGTCACCAAGTTCTTTTTCAGTTAGTGAATTTGCTGCACTTGCAGTTGCATCATCATTATCCTTTTCTCCAACTTCAAGTAAAGCTTCTCGCACATCGACAAGTTGCAATTTGATAGCCTTAACACTCTCCACACGACTTTCCCATCGAGTTTGAGACAATGATTTAAGACTCCAACCTTTAACATTATTTTTCAAAAGTTGCCACCGATTAATAGAATTTGCAAATATAGTATATATACGTTGGATGACTCCAAAAAAACTCTTTCCTTTGGCACAAACATGAGCCATATCACACAATGTAAGATTAAGAGAATGGCAACCACAAGGTGTGTAAAATGCTCTAGGATTTACATCTAAAAATCTCTTTTGCACTCCTTGGTGTTTTCCTTTCATGTTTGCCCCATTGTCATAACCTTGACCACGCATATCATCAACTACAAGACCAAGTGACTTTAACTCTTCGAGTGTCGTTTCAAATAGACCTTTTCCAGTGGTATGATTAACATTCAAAAATCCTAAAAAGGACTCCTCTCGACCGTAACAGAATTAGATGAGAACTTTAAATACCTCACTATTATAGTCATCTGTTCTTGGTGACTCAAATCAGGAGTACAATCAAGTATTATTGAGTAGTACTTTGCTTCCTTTATACTCTTGATGATTTCTTTTTTAATTTCGTCAGCTAGAAAAAACCTTTTGTGTGATATGAAAAAATCTCAGAGAATTTTACTTTTATGCCTTTATCCTCTAAATTTCATTTTAGTAAAAATGTAAAATAAATTGATATAAATTGTAGATAAGGATACAAACTTTTCTTTTATATATTTAGTACCTAAAGTATTGTATATCTACATTTTAGACATTAATTAAAATGGAATCAAATATATATATATATATATATATATATATATATATATATATATATATATATATATATATATATATATATATATATATATATATAGGGGGGCTTTATTTTCAGAACCCTGTTAAGTGCGGGAACTGCGAGAACTCTTCTAGACCAATAAGATTTTTTTAAATATTAAAGATTATTATTTAATCATAAGGGTATTTTAGTAAAATACAATTTTTATATTATTTTCGAATTTTTTATTAAATCACCAAATTTTCGGATTTTTTTTTTTTTTTTTTTTTAAGTAGTAATGTGTATCCAGAATATTACAAGAACATATGTGTTTTTGTTTCTTTTTTTTTGAAAAAAATTAGGTGCATGCATGTTTTTTAAATAATGTAAATTTAAATGTGTTCCTATAATGTAATTGTTCACATTTTTTTATCAACCTATCAGTTTAAAAATTTAAATGTGTTCCTATAATGTAATTGTTCACATTTTTTTATCAACCTATCAATATTTTTGTCTAACTATTATTTTTTAAGAAGTTTATAATACAAATCAAAGAAAATAAATCATTATAAAAGAAAAAAATAAGATTCATATATTTAAATGTTACATTCCACTTAATTACAAGAACATAAAACACATATGCAATAATCGTATATCTTCAAAAATCACAAATTATCTTCATGTATATTTTTGTTCATCCACTTCTCGGTCTTCAATGATATCGTCATCTTCATCAATCTGAAACAAGCATGCACAAAAATAATTAAACCATAAACAAATAAGAAATAAAAAATAATCCTAACAACTATCATAACGCATATGCACAATCTTTAATATATCAAACATATTTTTAATCATAAACACATATAAAAAACAACTATCAAACACAAATGCCCACTCTTTCAAGGATTTTATACCAACAATAAAAACATATATGTACTATTTCATTGATTTTATACAGTATTAACCTTGAAACACATATGCACCATTTCACTAATTATAAGTAACCTTGAAACACATATGCACACACTTTTTATTGATTTATATCAGCTATAAAACACGTATGCACCTTAAAACGTGTATGTTAATAACATGAAAAACAGCCATGTTCAATGTAAAAACAAGTATGTTCAATGAATAACATGTATGTTCTATAAAAAACAAAATATGTATATAATGCTCCAAATCCTTACTTCACATCACTAGTTTCTAAATTCAAACAACAACTCTTAAACAAAATGCACAACACGCATTAAAACCTGTACGTTATTTTGATATAGTGTATAAAGTTAGGTAAGTATTAAAACCTGTACGTTATAGTGCACAACAACTCTTAAACCAAATGCACAACAAGCATTTTAATTTTATTTAATTAAGTCAAAGACAAATTGGCCGGTGATTCCCACCACAAAATATAAAATTTATTTATTTCAATCTTCATAATTCAGATCGATAATTAGATCTATTCCACCATCTTTAATTCGTAACTCACCGTTCAAGTCAACCAGGTAAATTTTGTTTAATCCATCTTTTTAATTTTATCCTTGTAATTTGGTGTTGGTATAATTGTTAGGTAAGTATGCTAATTAAAGATTATTTACCTTGTCCTTCAATAGATCGGTTTGTGATTTTTCCGGGATAGTCGTTGATCCGTGAATGGAGACAGTCGAACAAAATAATTCCGATTGCCAGATCTAGAGGAGAGTAGAGGCTGTGAAAGGCGGTTGGCGATTGGTGGTTACTACGAGCAGCACCAAAAAACCTTAATACCCATGGAGATCGCAGTTCTTTAGGGAGGTCGTATTGATTTGTTTGGATGGAGGCTAGGGTTTTTTGGGAGAGAAAAGCATGTGAGAGAGAAAGAGATAGAAAATATACGGAGTAACTGATTTGTTTCATATCAAAGAGAAATTTTAGATGCAATCCCGTTTTTCTAGCATGCATTTATTGATATAGTGTATAAAGTTAAATACCTTTTGTACCCTTTTCATTAATATTTCCTAGAAATGAACTTTCATTTAATTACAAAAATGCCATGGTATCATCTTAACCATTGATCATGTTAATCCAATGGTAGAAAGTGGGTTCTCGCAGTTCCCGCACTTAATAGGGTTCTGAAAATAAAGTTACACTATATATATATATATAACAAATTTTTTAGCACATTATACATTATATGTATAATATATATATATATAAAAATTTCAAAAATTTGTGCCCCCTTCAAAATAGTGCCTCGGCCGGGAACAGGTTTGCCCCCCCCCCCCTCTAGGCCTCCCCTGATGATACCCACGCATAGAATTAAACTTGAAGAACATTCTGCTAAGTTCTGAATTAAAGGTTTGTATTTTTTTTCTCAAAAGTTTTTACAACCGATAAATATAAAAATGTTTAAATACATAGGATGCGGGTGAATCCCGAATCTCAGCACGTTACGTAGGTAATAAAGCTCACATGACAAGAGACTACTATTCTAATAAGAAGGAAACATACGACTACCCACTGGAATACATTTGACTCAAGACCAAAGATAAACTAACATCTAATTTGACTACGAATTTTAATATCAAACTCATCACAGAATGCCAATTGTTCTTCAGTTAAATCTTTACATTCACAGTAATCATATAGATCTTCATCATAATCCTCTTTCCAACACTCGCTCTTGTTCCAAATACCGCTTCCACCTCTTGAATTTTTGAAGCCATGAAGTTCGCAGTTTCATCATACACCTCTTCCACGTCACTCTCACTTTCTTCAACTACCTTTTCAATCAATTTCCAAACCTTATTAATATTACTAGTACTAGTCCCTTCTCGTTCAACACAAGGGACCGCTGTAGGATTACTAAATGCCTCATATTCAGCCTTCCCCACGTTAACCCCATTTGCTCCTACATCTTCATCATTTACAACAGAATTTAGAGCGTCAAAGGGATTCGAAGTAACTACCTTAGTACTAGCCATATCTGAAGTCTTCTTCGTGACACTCGTACTAGCCCCATTCTTCTCTAACACATGTTTATAAACCTTTTTAGTTGATTTAAATTGAAAATTTGGAACAATATTAACAAGAGGGCCACAAACTGTCTTCTTGGGAGCATATTGAAACTCTCCGTTTGATTCCATATTTTGCTTCTTACCTTCATCAAAAATACGTTTTGGACAAGTCATCTCATCAAGACCAAACACCATACACACTCCAGATCTATGTGGTATCCATTCATATTACACTCGAACGGTATGAAGCACATCATCATTACCCTCCAAACTAGGAATAGCAATAACCAATGTTGCAAAAATCGTGAGTCGGTAGTGAGGCTGTCAACCACCCTGTAGCCTATAATTGGTCTAGGCGGGATTAATCGGTGATTAATTGGATTGGCATTTCCTGCAAGTTTTGTGTATTTCTAGAGACCAAGCTAAAGATCTTAACTAATTCCAACCATACTATGTTCCCAAACCTCAATAAAAGGCTCCCATTCTGATTAGGAGGTCCATTGTCCAATATAAGTGAAATAAACGATCCCCAAATTAAGTAGAATGCCTAATTAGTATTTTTTTTTAAGTTGACCTAAGTTGACCGATTAAAACGATTTGGCCGATTAGTCCGATTTTTGACCGATTAGTGGCCGATTTTTTGCTGGGCCGATTTTTCCCCCTGATTTTCAAAAATCAACAAGGTAGAAGGCCCATTACCTTGTAATCTCCGAATACAAGGGCATAATTCAACCCCCCCCCCAATTACTGCATGCACATAGAACTAGTATAAGAGTCAAGCATAATCGGATTACCAAGTATAGTATCAGTTAGCATTTAAATTTATATTGAAGTGATGGTCATTTGTAACATGTAAAGAATTGTGTGTCGTGTGGTATTACTATGTCTAGGAGAGTGGGCTTTTGTTTAGCCAATATGTTAGAAATATCCATGTAATATGTACAAACTCCAAAAGCCCACTCAAGGCCCAAAGAAAGCCCATGGAATAGGCTAGGGGATCTCAATTGTATCTATAAATACCCACACACTCTCACATTTTAGGTGTGCCTCTTAGTTATGTGTAGGTGAGAGTGTGTGTGTTCTCTTATTGTGTGTTTGTATTATTTCTCTTTCAAGTTTAATAATCATTCGACCCATGTTATATCATACGATCCATTTCACTCTCATCTATATATTATTCCTTTGAGTGTCACGAGTTCTCTTATAGTCTAGTTGTAGTGATAGGTTGATTAATATAGAGTATAACAAGTGGTATCATCCGCCAAACAAGGATTTAGGTATTAGTTGTGTCGTGTTTTTTGATCAAAACAAGTTAGAAGTTGCTTTATTTCTAATTGTCGTGTACTTTTGTTATTGGTTTTTGATTTTTACGTGAGTTAGATTGAAAAAGGTTGTAGCTTTTTTGTTGTGTCGTGAATTTTAGTGATAAAGGTTATAGACTTTTGTGTTTAATGTGAGTTTGAAGTTGTGATCGAAAGAAAAAGGGCTAAAAAAGACTACGGTTCGACTCTACATTGTTGCAGATTGATATTTTATCATTTTTCTTGTATAAGAATTGTGATAAAAAGTGGTTCTTCATCATCGAAAAATCTAAATTCTTGTGTAAGAATTTAGATAAACAAGGGTTTATAGGAATTGAAGTGTGTCCCAATTCCTATAGATAAGGGTTCTTCGAAATTGCCTCAAGTCTTCTTTCGAAATTCAGAACTTTCGCAATTGAAAGCTTTCGAAATTGGTCCAGCCTTTCACAAATCAGCTCAGCTATCGCAATTCAAAGAGTTTCGAAATTGTCAAAAAAGGTCCTTATCGCAATTGGTTAAAGACTTTTCGCAATTGGCACTTATCGAAATTGAAATTTTTCGCAATTGGAACTTATCGAAATTGACAGACTTTCGCAATTGGCAGATTTGGTCCCTTTTCGCAATTGTCCACAACTTTCGCAATTTGGCAGGATCAGTCCCTTTTCGCAATTTCCGCAACCCTAATTAGTTTTCGCAATTGGCAACTTTGGTCCCCGCAATTCATTTAAACGCTTTCCAACTTAATTAATTTTTATAAATTTGATTCAAACTTGTAATTTCTAAAACATCAAGGATCACGGACTCGGTATTTTCCCACTTGTATAAGTGTGTAAAATACTTCGTCAAACGGATATCTACTAATTTGTGTAAATTAGTTCGATTTTTATATAAATTACAAATTTATATAAATTGGATAAATTCTATCTAAATTGAAATTTTGCCATAATTTGTATAAATTTTGGTTTAAATTGAAATTTCTATAGAAATTATCATTTTATCTAAATTGTAATTTACATAACCTTGTCGAATTTGTGAACTTTTGATCTTGTCTAATTTATAGTCTAGTCAAATTTAGTAAACTTATTTAATTTGTTTCGTTTATCTAAATTGTAATAGTTTATCTAAATTGTAACTTCAATGATCATCAACAAAGAACCAAGGCTTCACAACAACAACCTTCAACAACCACAACACCTATTTCTTTGCAACGATCCTGAATCAACTGAATCAACTTTATTATACAACAACAACAATGGCTACTCAACAAGATATTCATGCAGCCGGTGCAGAAAACCGTCCTCCCATGCTAGAAAAATGTGGTTATCTTCCATGGAAAAGCCGTATGCTTCGCTATATCAAAACCAAAGAAAATGGCAATCTCCTGCTTCACTCCATCAATCATGGACCATTCAAGCCTCGTCAAGTGTTAGACCCTGAGGATCCAAATGGAACACCTCCCACACAACTATTCTATCGTGATCAGTACAAACATGAATACACTGAAGAAGATAGGAAGCAAGTTCAAGCTGATGACTTAGCAATGCACTTAATTCAACTGGGTTTACCAAGGGAAATATTTTGTACTGTTGACAGTTGTGAGATTTCTTATGACATGTGGGAGAGAGTTAGAAGACTTTGTCATGGTACTGAAATTAGACAACAAGATGTTGAGAACAAGCTTCTAACTGAATGGGAAAAGTTTACTTCCACTCCAGCAGAACCCATTGAGTCCTACTACACATGGTTTTGTACTCTCATGAACGAGCTTATTAGAAACAAGTTATCACCAAGGAAAATCGTTCAGAACATCAAGTTCATCAACAACCTTCCAGAGGAATGGGGACGATATGTCACAATTGTGAACCAAACAAAGAACCTTCATGAGGTGAACTATGATCAGCTGTATGACTTCTTGAAGCAAAACCAGAAAGAGGCAGATGAAGTAAGGAAAGAGAAGCTAGACAAACAACATGATACTCTTGCATTGATTGCTCAAACACAAACACCTTCAACAGTGAACACACAACCATCATCATCTTCCACTCAGAACATCATGCAACAACAATATATCCCACAACAACCATTCTACCCACAAGAACAACAAGTCATTCCACAACAACAGTATCTACCATTCCAAGAATCTGAAGTCACTGACCAGGATGAAGCTATTGCTGCTATGACGCATGCATTTGCTCTCATGTCAAAAGCATTCCAAGGACGCTATTCCACACCTACCAACAACAATCAAAGAATCTCATCAAACATTCGCAACAGGCAGATTGCTTAGCCGAATTTCAACATGGGTCAACAAGGATAGATGATTGCAGGTTATGGGAATCAGCAGGGATATGCTCCTCGTTATCAGATGGGTAATCAGAATGCAGGGCAGTATATGGGAAATCAGATGGGTCAGTACGCAGGGAATCAGATGGGCCACGTTGTTGGAAATCAGAGGAATCAGAATATGGGTAATCAGTTTGGGAATGTTGCTGCTGCAATTGCTGGGAATGTTGGAAATATGAATCAGGTAATGTGATGAAGTGTTTCAACTGTCAAGGAATTGGTCACATGGCAAGGAACTGTCCCACCAAGCCTAAAAAGAAAGATCCAGCTTATCTGTAGAAAGCATTGATGTTGGCACAGAAGGAAACTGCCAGGTTACAGTTGAGTGCAGAGGAGAATGATTTCATGGCATTAATGGATGATATGGAAGACTTGGAGGATATCGATGCCAACTGCATCTTCATGGCCAATCTTTAGGAGGTTAAATATGACACGGATTCTGAAGCACCTCATGCTTATGATATCAGTGGAATCTCTGAGGTATCACCATATGCTACATGTCACAATAATGAAATGTTTGATATGTCACCTCAACATGAACAAAATCCTGCGACTCCTACTCTCACTTACGATACATATATGGACTCCCCAAGTTGTACCAATACTAATTTGGCTACTCCAGATATGGTTCCTAATGGAGGCTTCGAGTCACAGCATACTGAGAATGATGAGGAAACACGTGCATTATTTGAATCATTATTGCAAAATTGTAGTATTGAAATTGAAAAGGTCAAAAAGATCAATCGCGATGTTAAGGCCGCGAATGAAAAATTGACCGCTGAGCTTGAGAGATATAAGGAAAATGAAGGAGCTTTTGAATTTAACAAAAAACGACAGTCATAATTAGAAATAGGTTATATAAATTTCATTTCAAGAGAAAAACAACTGCAAATCAAGTTTGACACACTAGATGTTAATTTGAACTTGAAGATAAAATGCTTAAACACGAAAATTTCAGAATTAACCAACCAACTTTCAAAACTAAAATCAACTTGTTCTGATCTTGAAAAAGAAAAGAAAGAGTTGAGTGCCAAGTTTTCAAAATGAGAAAATGATCTTCTTGATGAAATCATTGAAAAACAAGAAAACATTAAAAAGTTGGAAGAGTTGCTTGTAAAAACGGGTCATTCTACACAAACGATTAACTTGCTAATTAACGACCCAAACCCGATTTTACATACAATGAAGAAAATGGCTATCGGTTGTGAAAACCGTTATAATCTCAAGAAAGCTCAGAAGGAACAGAATGTCTTATATAATGGTACTATGCTAAATAATAAACATGACCCTCCCGAGGTTAGGGATTCTTATGAAACGATTGAGCTTGACGAAGAGAGTCGAAACAAAATGAGACAAATGAACCCAGAAATCAGACCAATCGATTATAATAAGCTTAACGAAATTTTTGGTGTTCATTCGGTTCAAAAAGAGTCACCAATGTTTTTCAAAAAACTAGTTGTGATCTCAAAACGAAAAGTTGTTTCCAAAGATCTTTCTAACATCGAACAAATGTCCTCTAGCAACCCTTTTAACACAAGCGAAGCTAGAAGATACTTAGACGATCTTAACAAGAAAATGGAAAACTTTCAACGTCTTCTTAAAACCAAAACAGAAATCGGTATAAACAACTGGCATTCAAGTTTTCATAAAGAACAACAAAAGATGTTTGAAAAAGACATTTTTCCTCCACTAAATGCAATGAGTGTAAGAATTCTTAATGTGGAAAATGCTCTTATAAAAGAAAAAGCCGAATATGCCAAGGACCACACATCTCTGGTAAAGGAAGCTAATGAAAACGTTGTGTTGGTCCACACGAATTATGGATCTCTAAGTATCCTTAACAACTTAGTAGACGACTTGAATAAATCAAATCAATCTAAGTGAGACTCTAACACAAATTGAATGTTTATGCGGAATCTAAACAATCAACTATGAAGAACACAATAAAACAATAACTAACTTCGTATTATTACTAATTGCTTTATGAATTACAATCTTCGTCGTTATCTCTAAACTAATGTGTTAGGGTTCCTTTTATACACCAAGGAAACCCTAGATACAAAACTTGCTGAAGGATATACGTATCTTCTCCAAAGATAAGTTCGTATCCTTTCCTAACTTATAGCTAACCGACTTCCTAAACATCATGACCAGACTTAATGACTTAAGTCAAACAGACTTAACTTTACATTTACTCTACCAGACTTACCAATAAATAACCAGACTTAACTTTGACAAGACTTAACTAATAACACTAACAGACTTAATTTTGTAGTCCACCAGACTTAATTCTTGTCTTCCATTAAATCTTCTCTTGTCTTGTGATAATTCCCAACAATCCTCCCCTAACTTGATCTTTATGCTTCATGAACTTCAAGTTCCTTCAGAATAAGCTTCTTAGGATTTAATCTTGAACTCTTGGAATTATCTTTAACACTTCAAACTTTAAACTTGTTCAGCAACTTTAACCTTGATAATCTTTCCATCGTCTGATCTGATCTTTGCAGCAACCATCTGATATGTAATCCACATGATCTTCACAGCAACCAAAACAACTTGTACATCAATACTTTTAAGTTTCATACTATTCTCATCACTTCCAGGTGTGTTAACTCCTGTGAGAGGTGAATCATTGAAAATTAATGGATTTGTTGTCTCTTTACCAATAGCTATCATTACTGGAGTAGCCAATGTTTGGTGTGTTAGACCATGGTACATTGATAACCATATGATTTTTAGTAAATCATCAACTATCAACGGATTTGTTTTGTCTTTACCAAAAGCCGTACCCTTTTGGACTAGTCAATTCTTTGATGGAATTGCACCTCATCATGGTGAATTGATTACCATTTATGGATTTCCACAGCCTTTACCACAAGACATAATCTTGTGGGCTAGCCAACTCTTCACTATCTCAGATATGGTGAGTTGAATACTATACAATTTTTGATAAATTGCCAACCATTAACGGATTTGGAATATCTTTACCTGTAGCCGTTTGCTCAGGATTAGCCAGACCTTATGTTGATTAGACAAGGTGGACTGATAACTATTTGTTGTGTTAGTGCTATGCACCTTCACCAAGTAGGAAGTTCCAATAGTTTTACTCATCAACTTATGAAAATTCTTTCAAACACTTCAATCCAACAATGTTTCCTTCAAAGACTGTAACTTAATTGAATCCAAAATCTGTTCATATACCTCATCCCTCTTGTCTGCATACAACTTCTTCTTCATCATTTCTTTGCAAATTGAAGGTGAGATGGGATATTCCACTTCTGCAAGCATATAAACATCAGCATTCTGCAAAGACAGACAATGTACTCTACAGTTATGAAAATATCTCCAACTGATAATCCTTTGCTCCTCAGGAAGTTTCCATACTACATCTGACTCAGCTGGAGGCTCAAACATCACTTTCAAATCTCCCCAAAATACTCTCTCAAATTCTTCTTCAGGTGGATTATCTCCATGTTTAATGTTCACCAACCTATAGAGCTCTTGGAGATCTTCTCTACTCACATCATTTAAGATCCCTGGGAAATTAGTATACACAATATCAGAATTATCCTCCCTTATTATTTGATATGCAGCTCTTTTCCCAGTCTTGATTACATGATACTTTACTATCTTAGCTGGTACCTTTATGCTTTCAATTGTTCCCATAGTAACCCCTTTGGATGAAGGTTCTTCCTCTGATTCCTCCTCTTGTAATACCTTCTTATACATGCCTTTTCTTGCAACACTTTTCCTTCTTGTAAATGCAATGATAGGCTTTTTCACTTCTTCTTCTTTCCATACTTCAGTTGAAGTCATTTCAACCTCTGGTTCTTTCTTAATCTCCTTTTCAGCTTCTTTAATTTGCTCAGACTGTGTCTTTTGCTTTTTGAAAGGAAGAGTATCTTCATAATCAATGGGCTTGTACCCATGATCTCTCTCATAAGCTCTTTGAAACATTCCCAAAATGTCTTCATATGGTCTTCCTTGCATCCTTTTGTAGTCTGAGTACATTGTGTGCTTCAAATAAATCTTCATGTAGTTCATTTACTCAGCCCTGGTCATCTTCTTTGAAACCTTGGTTTTTGTTTTCTGCTTTTGAGCTTCTCTAAACTTAGACAAGAAATCCCCCAAAGCTTCATTTGCTCTTCTAGCATTCAGGAAATTAGCTAGTTCTGCTGCTTTCTCATTTGTAGTCAAACCAGGAATAGACTTAATTTCCTCAAATTTTGCTCTTAACTCATCATCTCCTTCAATCAAGGACATAACTGGGTCATCAGATTCTTCTGCTAATCTCCTTGCATACAACCCATCTTGTCTATTCTGTTCTTCTACCCTGGCAGCTTCAGCTTGATCTTCTTCTTGTAGTTTTGCAATAGTAGCCAAGGTTGCTTGTTCTTCCCTTTGTTGACTTTTGGATTTCTTTGGCTTAGGAGATTCAATGAGGATCTCCTTTTGTTTTCTTTTTGCACCAACAGACTCTTCTTGAACAGACTTATCAACCTCACTAGACTTATCACCAGCATTAATATCATCATTAGCACCAGTATCATTACCAGAATTAATACCAGATTTATCCTTCTCCTCACCAGAATTAACTCCTTCATCTTCATTTTCTTCAATCCTTAACTTTCTTTTTAGCCTCTTCCTTTGTTGTTTAATTTTGCTGAAGGATTGAGCTAAGGTCTCTGCTGCTTCCATGGTTTCTGGACTTACATTCTTAGTACCAGCAGATTTGACTTGAGAAGGTGTCTTAAAACTTTGTTCTTCACCAAAACTCCTCCCCTGTTTGGAAGAATTTTCATCCCTCTCTGCATCACTAATTTGAACCCTTTTCTCCTTCAAAAGGTTCTCCAATTTCTTGACCTTCTTGACCAAAGTGATAACAGCATTGCTCAAAGCTTGATTGGACTTTTCCAATGCTGACACTCTTTGAGCTAGGGTAGATTCCTCCTCCTAAATGGGACTTGGAACCTGGGTTTGTTGTGGTGAGGGTGTAGGAGATGGTGTAGGTGTAGCTGCCCTAGTTGGAGATGGTGATGGACTTGGTTGTGGTGTGGGTGACTTAGGTTGTTCCTGTGCATGATCTTCAGTAGTTGGCTCTTGTGCAGCCTCAGATGTACCTGCAATGTTAGTAACACCAACAAGCATAGCAGGCAATAAAGGCCAATGGGCCCCATCAAAACCTCTTTTCATATTTGCAAAGATTTTGGTTGTAAAGGCCACACTTATGTATATCTGCATTTTATCTTCAGGTTTAAAATTTAAAATCATTTGCAAAAATCTTGGGTACATTAAAAACTTATGTTTTGCATTTTTGACATTTGCAACCATGCCATCAAAAATCATTTTTGAAAAATTAAAATTCCTTCCAAGTGCAAGACAGACCAATGCAGAAGCAATGTTGCTTCCAAACTGATCCCATCCTCCACTCTTGGGACTTAGGCAATGGAGCAAATGATGTATTAAAAATCTCCACTATGGTGTAAAATGGCTTTTCCAAAAAGTAAAAGTACCATCAGTGGGATATCCTATGGTATTCATACCCTCAAAAAGATCATCATTAGGCAATATGTATTCCCCTGAAGCGTCACCCAATTGGAGACTACTCCTAATGGAGGCTTCAGTAATGGTAAAGTCATGGGTGTCAATGGTTGCCCTTAACTGTGGTGTACCATCAGCAAGGGTTTCATAGGTCACAGACCCCCAAAATTGCCTAACAAGAGACGCATAAATAATAGGGTTATGAGTTAACGCGTACCGAAGATTAGAACCTTTCAAGAAATCTACTATTTGCGCAAAGCCGTCACTTTGGTGTGGTTTCTTCAAGAATCCGACTTGATTGTGCTTGTCAACAAACTTTAGTGAAGCCATTGATGAGAGAATGACTAAATGCTGGTTGAATAATTAAAATTAGGGTTTGTGCTGGTAGTAGAAAACAGAGTAAATCTTGGCCGGATATAAAGATTTTAAAAATGAGAAGTAAATAATGGATAAAGATGAAAGATGAATTAAATCTTATCCATATATACCTCTTTTCTCAAAAATATCAACGGTCAAATTTTGAATAAGATAAAAAATCTTTATTTGACTGACCAGACCTAACGGTAATAAATTAATTACATTTAACACTACCAGACTTAAAATTGGTCAACCATATTTAATCATTGACTCACCAGACTTAACCAAGTTTGCACACAAACACTTACTGAGATCGTTAGCAAGGCTTCACATCATCACCAATCCACATTCTTTCTGCAAATGTTAGTCTCAACACCAAGAGAAACATAGAAACAAACAAAAATACAAGAAAATTCAAAGAAATTAACCACCAGATTTAAAACTTAAAGCTACTAAAAAAAAATTAATATACAAACTATACATTATCCTTCCCTTAAATGTAAGCTACCCAAATATATATATATATATATTATATATATAATATATATATATATATAATAATATATATATATATTTATATATATTTAAATAACTAATTACTATAATTAAGAGAAAAAGATATACAAGATTTGGTCAACTCCCTAAAAGTACCATAAATACGATAATTAATTCATGCCTGTAAGAAATAATTCCATTACCAACCGAACATTGAATTGCCTTAAGCTTCCATTGGCTCTATAAAAAGCCTCAAATCTTCAACACAAATTCATCACATACCAAAGAAAACTTTCCAACACAATGAATCATTCCCCATCAAACATTGTAGAGATTTCGTCCGATTCTTCTTCAGACTCATCTGCTGGAGGATGGAGCGGATATTTTCCACCAAACTACACCTCAACATCAAGAAACAAAACTTCAAAGAAAAAGGTTGAAACAACCTCTTCTGAAGAACCTTCAACAGATGAACTTCCACCATATGTGGATGATTCATCCTCCTCTTCTAACTCATCTGATGATGACGATCTCCAAGTGCTATCAGTCTTACTAACAAAGGAGTTTGAAAAGGCTGCATCATCAATGAAAATGATCCCTGTGCCTGAGAAGAAGCAAAGTCTAAAGCCAAGAATAGTAGTGCTGGGACTCCCTTACAAGGAGGTGTCTGATGCCATTGGTGGCAGAGGAGTCCACAAAACTATGCCTGACTGCAAAGGGAAAGGAAAGAGGAAGATGGAGTAGTAGTCTGGGTTTTTGATGTAGATGTTTGGTTCTGATGAATATGTATAGGCTATTGTTTTGTTTTTGTAAGTTGCATCAATGCAACCATTGGATTATGAATGAATGAAGCTCCATGTTTCTTTGATACTATTGTGCCCCAATTATACTAGCAACAATAAAATCTTACTACTGCAAAACAAAGTTAACCAAAATATACAAACTAACCAAATAATGGTTAATGGACCACAATAAGCCTCCCCTTAAGCTTATGCCTCCCCTCAATCATAGCTATGCTGATTAAATTCTAATACTACCCGAATAAAAAAAATTATAACTACCAGAATTAAAAAAATCTAAGTGCTGGTTAGTATACAAACTTTACATTTTGGCCTCCCCTTAAGTCTAACCTCCCCTTAAGTCCAACTATGGGTTCATCATACCAATGCTAACCACTAAGTAATTAAACCTAGGGCCATCAAACGGTTTAGTTAAGAGGTCTGCAACATTGAAATCTGTGTGTATTTTCTCCACTCTAATTAGCTTCTTTTCATAGCAATCCCTAATAAAGTGATGCCTGATTTCTATGTGCTTAGTTTTAGAGTGATACACAGGGTTCTTAACTATACAGATAGTGCTCTCATTATCTATGTGAATTATAGTGTTCATAAAGTTCAAACCATAATCCAGCATTTGATTCTGAATCCACAAGACTTGTCCACAGCAATTGGCAGCTGCTACATACTCAGCTTCAGTTGTTGATGTAGCTACAATGGTCTGCTTCTTGCATTGCCAAGATATTAATCTTCTTCCAAGGAATTGACAACCTCCAGTTGTGGATTTCCTATCAAGGCTTGCACCCTTTAGGTATCTAAAGATTCTCTTCACAGCATGAAGATGTGAAGTCTTTGGGTTAACCTGAAAACGTGAACAAACACAGACTGCATACATAATGTCAGGTCTAGAAGCAGTAAGATACATTAGAGAACCTATCATTGATCTGTAAAGATGCACATCTACATCAGCAGCATCTTCATCCTTTGTCAAAGGCACCTTGTTCTCCATGGGAGTGACTGCAGTCTTCACAGTTGTAAATTCAAACTTCTTCAAGATCTCTGCAACATACTTGCCTTGAGAGATAAAGAGTCCATCTGCTTGTTGTTTCACTTGCAGTCCTAAGAAAAATGTGAATTCACCCATAGAACTCATCTGAAACCTCCCTTTCATTAATGCTTCAAACTCCTCACACCAAGACCTTCTAGTAGAACCAAATATGATATCATCCACATAAACCTGGACTAGGATGATATCCCTCTTGTTTCTCTTGATAAACAAGGTCTTGTCAATCACACCTCTTTTATACCCATGCTCTTCAAGGAAGTTGGAGAGAGTTGCATACCAAGCTCTGGGAGCTTAGTGGAGAGCATATAAAGCTTTGATGACTTTGTACACTTTCTTGGGTTCTGCTGGATCAACAAAGCCAGGAGGTTGATGAACATATACTTCTTCCTCAATAGTGCCATACAGAAAGGCACTCTTCACATCCATCTGATAGACTATGAATCCCATATATGATGTATAGGCCAAATATAACCTAATAGCCTCAATCCTGGCTACAGGAGCAAAGACCTCATCATAATCTATCCCCTCCTCTTGTCTATACCCTTGTGCTACTAATCTTGCCTTATTCCTTACAACTACTCCTCTTTCATCCCTTTTGTTCCTGAAGACCCATTTTGTGCCAATCACCTTAGCTCCACTTGGTAGATCTACAAGAACCCAAACTTTCTGCAATTTGAACTGCAACTCCTCTTGCATTGCTCCCACCCAACTCTCATCTTCAAGTGCTTCAGAGACATTGGTGGGTTCCTTTTGAGAAAGGAAACAAGAAAACAAGCAATGTTGTTGATCCTTGTGGTTGACCCTTTGCTGCTTCTTAATGAGACTGACAAGTGCATGAGATGTAGGAATCTTTTGCACTTTACTTCTGGTTTGAACAACTGATTGAGGATCACTAATTATCTGACTTTTGGGATGAATGTTGTGAATTCTGAGTGTTGGAGCTGGACTTACTTCCACTTCAGTGGGTAGGTTGTTGAAATCAGTGACTACCCCTTCTTCATCATAAGAAGCCCCATCAAAAATGCCTTCATCTGGCTTGTCAAAGACCTCAAGTTCAGGCATCTCAGAATTATCAAAATCAGTATTTGGAGTAGACTCAGGGTGAGCAGAATTAACAGCATCACTACCAGACTTAACAGGGTTAGTGCTGGTAGCCTTCTCTCCACCAGAATTAATCAAGGCACTACTAGAATTAACCGAATTAGTGTTGGTAGCCTTTTTCCCAAGATACTTGTCAGCCAAAGCATCCATTTCTTCTTTGAAGGATAAGATTTCTTCTGAAACTTTTGTAGGAGAACACTCTTTTTCTTTTGGTTAAGGCTTGATCATAGTCTCCTTCCTTTTTGTAGAAGATTTCTTTGTTCCTTCATTAGCAGCAACATGGTTGACTTCTGTGGTAGGAATCACAATAAGCTCCTCAATTTCTTTGCCTTGATCAGCAGTTCTTGCATCTTGAGTACTTGCATTGTTAGGCACTTCTATGGAACCTGCATCAGGGTTAGCTTGATTCTCCTTGGAGACAGGAATATAGTTCATAGAATCAGTTAAATAATCAAGATCAAACATCCATCTATGACCTAGTCCCTTCACATTGGGTTTTTCCTCAAGAAAATTAACATGCTGATTTTCTTCTACTTTCTTAGTCACTAAATTGTAAACCCTAAAGGCCTTACTATTCAGTGAATACCCAACCAGAAACCCCTCATCAGACTTCCCTTCAAATTTTCCAAGCACACTCAAGGTATCAAGAATGGTCACATGGCACCCAAAAGGCCTTATATAGCTAACAACTGGTTTATGGCAAAAAATAAGCTCATAAGGTGTTTTATTCTGAGGCTTGGTCACTCTAACCCTATTGAATATGTAGCAAGCAGTTGCTACTGCTTCAGCCCAAAAGGTTGTGGGTAAGAGTGAGTCTGCTAACATGGTTCTAGCTGCCTCAATCAGGGTCCTGTTCATTCTCTCAGCAACTCCATTTTGCTGTGGAGTTCTAGCATTGCTATATTGTTGCTTGATTCCTTTTTCACCACAAAACTCAATCATGCTCCTATTCTTAAATTATGTGCCATTGTCACTCCTAATGATCTTAACCTTGTGATTTAGTAGGTTTTCTATCTGCCTAATGAACCTTTGAATTAAATCAGGGGTTTCATCTTTTGTGGACATAAAGAATACCCAACAATATCTGGTGCAGTCATCAGTAATGACAAGGCAGTAGCTAGCATGGTTGATACTTCTAACAGATGTAGGGCCAAACAAATCCATGTGTAAGGTATGCAAAGGCTCAGTGACAATCCTATCTAGCTTAGCCTTACAAGAAGCTCTATGATGTTTGCCCTTATTACAAGCTACATAGGCATGGTCATTCCTAAAAACCTTGGAAGGTAAACCTCTAACTAAATTACCCTTCACAAGTTTGTTCATATTCTTGAAATTAACATGACCTAACCTTTTATGCCACAATTTAGATTCATCCAATGTGGCTTTTGCAAGCAAACAAGCAGAACCTTTTGCAACTTCAGGTGCTTTCATATCAAAACTGTACATGTTGTATTGTCTAGGAACTTTAAGAAGGATCTGATTTTCATCAGGCATTTTAAAATCCGAAGTCAATACAAAACATTCAGTTTCACTAAAAAGCACCTTATGCTGCTTATCACAAATTTGTGATATTGAGAAAAGGTTAAACTGCCCTAGTTCTTTTACAAAAGATACATTGTCAAATTCTAAATTGCCTACAACAATTCTACCTTTACCAGTTATATGACCTTTACTTCCTCCAAAGGTAACAGGACCTCCTTGGAATTCTTGAAAATTCTTCAGATGATTCTTGTTACCAGTCATGTGCCCAGAGCACCCACTATCAAATATTCCTTTGTCTTCCATGTTCTTCAGTGGATGTTCCTACACAAAAGTAGAGAAATTAGTTTCTCTTTAAGACCCAAGCCTCTTTAGACTTGGATCTGCCCTGTGGATCAACATATTTATAATTCTTATATGAGCTTGATCCACCTTTGGTCTTGGATTCATAGGTAAGTGTGTTCTTAAAAGGATCCCAAGACCAATATGATGGGGTCTTAACAGCAGATTCCCCATTTTCCCTTACAGCATTTGAACTTGAAACTTGTGATGTATTATTAACAACAGGACTTCTCACAGGTGAATGAGGTTTATAAAAATTGTTTCTCTGATTATATGAATTCACCTGTGGTCTATTTACTGGTTGTCTGGGTCCAAAATGATTAAAACACCCAGAATTAACACTTGGCCTCACATAATTAACATTTTGACCAACAGAATTAACATTTGGTCTACCAGAACTAAAATTTGGTCTACCAGAATTAAAATTTGGTCTACCAGAACTAACAGATGACCAGCCAGAATTAACATTAGGCACGCCAGAATTAAATGGTGCTGGTCTAGTCACAAACTTATTAGCATGATTAATCCTATTAGCATTATTCCAAACTGGTTTATCATTCATGTGGCCAGCGTTAACATTCTTATTCTTTCTTAGTTTAGCCTCTTTTTTCATCCTAACCTCATGAAAATCACAGTCCCTAATCAAATGACTTAGACTACCACACACAAAGCATCTTTTTGGACCAAAACTGTGGTTTCTAATATACTCTCTCATCATCCTATCTGGTTTTGGTGACTCATGATTTCTGACAGACTTCCTAGGAGATTTTATGTGAGTATCACAACTAGGTTTATCTATATGAGGTTTGGGTTCACTATTTTTGACTGATTTTGACTCAGAAGCATTTTTAGGTACACTCTCTGATTCTGAATCAGACTGCTCAGAGACATCTCTAGTAGATCCTTCACTGTCATTGGTTTGACAAGTGGAGTATTCACTAGATTTGTCATCTGAGTTGCCTGTCTCAGGATAGATAGGACCCTTTTTACCATATACAAACAAGGAGTCATCTAGGTCTTTCTTTTGTAAAGGAGTGTAATCTCCACTTAATGAAGGTGACACCCCTTTAAAGTCATCAGATTTAACAAACCTATTGTACATTGGTTTACCAATAGAATCCTCTTTTCTACATTTGAACACAGATCTGTCCATCTCTTCCTCATAGCTTAGAACTTCACTATCTGACTGTATTCCATAACCTAAGCCAATCTTACTTGTAGAGCTCATACTAGATGCTACTATTTTATCCTGACACTTAGCAGAGTGAGTCCATTTATCTAGTTTCTTATGCAATTCATCTCTTTTCTTAACAGCTTTTAAGCCTGCTTTTCTATATCTCTTAAGTTTTTCATCTTTTTCATATATCTCATTAGCTTGAAAGGTGAGTTTTTCGTTTAAGGAAGCTTGTTTGTTTTGATAGTTATCTATTTGTGCTTCAAAAGTTTTAACAGCTTTAGTATAAGCAAGAATTTTTGCTTCCTGATCACCTATTTGTGTTAATTGTTCATCACACAAAGCTTTAAGATGATTATATGAATCAATGCATAATTTTGAGCACAAAGATACCTCATTACTGGACCCAATAGCCATAAGTGCATGGTTTGGCTCTTCATCCTCAGGTGTGTGTTCATCCCAATTCACTGCTCCAGCTTCCAATGTCATCAAGCTCATCTGATTCTTCTCCAGCTTGTCTTTATCTTTAGAGTCAGAATCCTTCTTCTTTTTCCAATTAGTAGTCACTTTTTCTGTGCAATCTCTGGCAAAGTGACCAGGCTTGTGAAAATTGTAGCACTCAACAGTCCTCCTATTGTATCCCACTAGTGACTTCCCATCAAGCTTAATGTTTCTCCCAGTCTGCTTGTAAAACTTCTTAACCCTGAAAGCAATCATGGCAATTTGCCATTTGATATCCATTTCTTCAACTTCAACATCATTGATCTGTTCAAAATCCTCACTGATGAAATCTTGATCTTCTAGTTCCTTAGCAAGAAGTGAGTAAATTACTTCATCAGCAAGGCCTGCTGGAACATCTCTCTCTTTTCTCATGCTGCTAGGAGAATTTCCATAACCACCAGAATTAACGCTGCCAGACTTAACCTTGTTAGTGCTGCTCTTTCCTTGAGAAACAAAAGCAACATTTGTAGAATTTAAAGATGCTTTTCCTTGGATTTCCTGTTCAAACACCTTGAGGTTGTTGTACAGGTCATCAGTTGTCATGGTGTCAATTTCACCATTCATCCTCATGGTCAATGTCACATTTGACCATTCTTTTGGTAATGCTCTAAGAAACTTCTGGTTTGCATCTTCTTCTGAAACAGCTGCACCATGAACCTCCAATTGTGATAAAAGATGTTGAAACCTATCATAAGATTTTTCCAACCCTTCTGAATTTGATACAGTAAAAGCTTCAAATTCCTGTTTAAGAACAGCCTTCTTCATCTTCTTGGAGTTAGCATTCCCTCCAAATATTTTCTTGATAGCCTCCCAGATTTCCTTGGCATCATTCATGCCATGAAACCTTCTCAGATGTTCTTTGGGAATTGCCATTAGCAGCATAGTCTTGGCCTTCTTCTCTTTTTCAACAGCCTGTATCTCTTCAGCAGATACTGGTGGTAATATCCTTATTACTCCATCTGTACCTTGTGAAATCCTTTTCTTCTAATTTCCATTTTGTATGACCTTCCAGACTTCGCTGTCAATATACTCCAGATAATGTTCCATCTCCATAGCCCAGATGTCATATTCTTCTCTTATTAGGATTGGGAGTTTTATGTTGGATATGGTTGTTGTTGCAGAGATGGGTTGTGGTTGTTTAGATGTGCTTGCTTCAGGTTTTTCTTCATCATGGACTGATTTTTCATCATCACTGTTGTGAACTGAGAAATCATCATTCTTACTGGGATTTTCTAAGCCAGACATGTTGTAGGGTTTAGGTGAATGAATTTAGGGTTTGGTAGTTGTGTTTCTTCAAACTCAGAGTCTCTTAAGGCTCTGATACCACTTGTTGGTCCACGCGAATTATGGATCTCTAAGTAGCCTTAACAACTTAGTAGACGACTTGAATAAATCAAATCAATCTAAGTGAGACTCTAACACGAATTGAATGTTTATGCGGAATCTAAACAATCAACTATGAAGAACACAATAGCAACTAACTTCGTATTATTACTAATTGTTTAATGAATTACAATCTTCGTTGTTATCTCTAAACTAATGTGTTAGGGTTCCTTTTATACACCAAGGAAACCCTAGATACAAAACTTGCTGAAGGATATACGTATCTTCTCCAAAGATAAGTTCGTATCCTTTCCTAACTTATAGCTAACCGACTTCCTAAACATCATGACCAGACTTAATGACTTAAGTCAAACAGACTTAACTTTACATTTACTCTACCAGACTTAACAATAAATAACCAGACTTAACTTTGACAAGACTTAACTAATAACACTAAAAGACTTAATTCTGTAGTCCACCAGACTTAATTATGGTCTTCCATTAAATCTTCTCTTGTCTTGTGATAATTCCCAACACGTTGAACACATCAAAGTTTTGGAAAGACACACTGACATTCTCTTCGAAGTAGCTCTGTCGACTGATATTATGTCCATTATTTATCAAACATATTCTGTAGAGGATGATGAAACTCTTCGAGCTGAGACTTCTCAAATTGTTTCAAAATATGAAAATGCGCTTGTTAAGCTTGAAAAGGAAAATATAACATATTTTAAACAACTTGATCGGAAAAAGGAAGAATGCAAGTATGACAAATTGTCGTATGAGCATTCTTACAAAAACATGCAAGAACAAATTGATCTTTTGAAGTCTCAGTTTGAGAGTCAAAAAGGGAAGGGTGAGGAAATTAAAGCTGCAAAACCAAAAATGTCCATATCTGAATGTGTTCCAGCACCCTTGCCTAAAATTAGTGACAAAGGAAAAGAGAAAGCAGTTGTCGAAACTTCAAATGTGATAGCACCTGGACTTTATAGGATTAATACCACTACTGCGTCTACCTCTACATCTAAAACATATAGGGCGATAGACAATAGTGTGAAAGATAATCCAAAAGAGACTAGGAACGCTAAAACTGATTCAAAGGACAACAAGATAAATCCTAATGCATGTGTCTTACCTTCTACAGGAGTAGAAAGTACCTCTAAGAGCAGTAGACCAAATCCTAGGAGCAATACAAGGAATAGAGTCTCGCCTGTCTCTAAGAGTGAAAGCAAGAATAAAACGGAAGAAGTAGAAGAACACCCTAGGACTTTATCGCTTTCGAATAAGAAACATATGTCATCAGGATGTAATGTTAAAGACAATATTTCAAGTGCATGTAATGAATCAGTTTGTTTAATGAACAAGAAATCTTTGTCTGAAAATGTGTGTGATGATATTGTTTCTAATGATGTGAATGTGAATGATAAGCCTGTTAAGAAAGATGTTTCTTCAGGAGCTAGTGCTAAAACTAGATATATTCAAAGAATCATTGCAAAATCTAGGAAAACCACTAGTAGCCTATTGCCTAGGAATTATCTTAAGATGTGCATGTGGAAACCAACGGGTAGAAAGTTTACACTAGTGAATGGTAAATTACAAATGGCTCCAGAAGAGCAATTAGAAACCTTCTATGAGTGTGATTCATTTGTTACCCCTAACCCCCTGGAACCAAATGATAAACGGTTTTCAAATGCAAAATCATCTGTTATTGGCAGGTTATCGAAATTTGTCTTTGGATCGTCGACTCGGGTTGCTCCAAGCACATGACCGGGAATCTAAAGCTGCTGATCAACTTTGTATGGCAGTTCATGGGAACAGTTCGGTTTGGAAATGATCATGTAGCAGCTATTCTGGGTTATGGAGATCTTCAGTTCGGGAATTTTTTAATCACTCGGGTTTACTATGTCGAAGGTTTGGGACACAATCTGTTTTCAGTTGGGCAGTTTTATGATGCAGATTTAGAGGTTGCATTTCAGAGAAACACTTGCTTTGTTAGGAACTTGATTGGAGATGATCTCTTAACTGGAAATCGTGGAACCAATCTCTATGCCATCAACATTAACCAAATGGCCTCTTCATCACCAGTTTGTCTCATGACAAGAGCTGACGAAACTAAGTCCTGGTTGTGGCACAGACGACTATCCCATCTCAACTTCGACACCTTAACAAAACTTGCCAAAGACAACATCATCACCGGTCTCCCTAAATTCAAATACACCAAAGAACACTTATGTCCATCCTGTGAGCAAGGCAAAAGAAAACGGGCAACATACAAACCTAAAATCATACCCAGTTCGGTCGATAAGTTACATTTGTTGCATATGGACTTATGTGGCCCAATGAGAGTTGAAAGTATCAATGGGAAGAAGTATATTCTTGTTATTGTCGATGACTATTAAAGATATACATGGGTACAGTTTTTGAGATCAAAAGACGAAGCACCAGGCATCATCATCACCTTTTTGAAGCGAATTTAAGTTTTACTTCAAGCTCCAGTAAGGATAGTAAGAACAGACAATGGCACGGAATTCACTAATCAGGAGTTAAGAACATATCTTGAAGAGATTGGAATCACTCACCAGACATCAGCTGTTAGAACTCCACAGCAGAACGGGGTAGTTGAAAAAAGAAAAAGAACTCTTGTGGAAGCTGCTCGCACGATGCTAATTTATTCTAGTGCACCGTTATTCTTATGGGCTGATGCGGTTTCCACTGCTTGTTTCACTCAGAACCGATCCCTAATCCATCCAAGATTCAATAAAACCCCATATGAACTAGTGAACAACAGAAAACCCGATATCTCTTACCTTCATGTATTTGGCGCTTTGTGCTATCCTACGAACGACAGAGAAGATCTGGGAAAGCTGAAAGCTAAGGGTGATATTGGAATCTTCATTGGTTATTCAGATAACTCGAGGGCATTCAGGGTGTATAACAAAATAACTAAAAGAGTAATGGAGACGATGAATGTGAAGTTTGATGAAATTTTACAAATGACTTCTGAGAGACTCGCTCTAGAACCCGCGCTTAACCCGATCACTTCTAATCATATCGGATTAGGACCCGCACCAAACAGTCAAACTTCTCGACATATCAGTTCAGGACTCGTACCCCAAGAAGCTCAGTCAACTACCACTGAAAAACCAACAAATCAAGAACTGGAAAGTTTCTTCGAGTTTATGTATGATGAGTACTATGGTGGAGCTTCGACAAATGCATCACAACAACGTTCCGCTGCACCCGCTCAACAACAACAACCACCACCACCACAAGATGCATCTACCACAATCGAAGCTGACGCACCAACTCCCTCAACGTCATTAACATTTACTCCACCCAATCCAGTTATTGAAATTGTGTTACCAAGAGTTGATGAGCAAAACCAAACAACACCAATTCAAGAAGAACAACAACAAAATGATGCTGTGTTAGAAGAAGAACCATTTGAAAACCCATTTGCAACGAAATCTGCTGAATCTTCTTCTAGGTTACAAGAACCATCCAACACGCATTCGTTAAATCCAAGGTACCCTTCTACGTTACAGTGGACTAAAGACCATCCAATAGAACACGTTATTGGTGAACCTTCAAGGCCAGTTCAGATGAGAAGACAACTCGCCACCGATTGTGACTTTTGCATCTTCGCCTGCTCAGTCAGTCTAAAAGAGCCAAAGAACATTCGGGAGGCGATGGCAGACAATGCATGGATTGAAGCGATGCAGGAAGAACTTCTCCAATATAAATTACATGACACTTGGGATTTAGTGCCGAGACCAATTGACAAACTTGTCATTGATCTTAAGTGGTTATGGAAGAACTAAAAGGATGAAGAGATGACTGTCATTCGCAACAAAGCTCGCCTCGTGGCCAAGGGATTTAGACAGGAAGAGGGAATAGATTTTGATGAGTCATTCGCGCCAGTAGCTAGACTTGAGGCTGTCAGGATTTTCTTAGCATATGCGGCTCACAAGAACATCACGGTCTATCAGATGGATATCAAGACGGCGTTCTTGAATGGAACTCTGAAAGAAGAGGTGTTCGTGAGTCAGCCAGATGGATTCGTTGACAAAGATCATCCGGACTACGTCTACAAGCTAAAGAAAGCTATCTATGGTTTGAAACAAGCCCCAAGGGCGTGGTATGACGAATTATCATCTTTCTTACTTCTTAATAATTTCACCAAAGGAACAATTGACCCGACCTTGTTTACCAGAAAATTCAAAGATGACATTTTGATTGTTCAGATTTACGTGGACGACATAATCTTTGGGTCCACTAATCCGAAACATTCAAAACATTTTGAAAATCTCATGAAAAGTAAATTTGAAATGTCTATGATGGGCGAATTAAAATTCTTCCTTGGACTTCAAATCCATCAATCCCATCGTGGCATTAACATGGAATGGAAAATTGTGACTCTGTTGGTACACCAATGGTCACTTCACCCAAAATAGGCGCTGACTTATATGGGAAACCCATTGATCCGAAGAAATATCGGAGCATGATTGGGTCTCTCATGTACTTAACTGCTAGTCGACCCGATATACATTTTGCTGTCTGTTTATTAGCACGGTTTCAGGCAAGGCCTACCGAACTTCACCTCCAAGAGGTTAAACGGGTCTTTCGGTACCTACGAAGAACCATTAACATGGGACTTTGGTATCCGAAGGATTCGGAGTTTAAACTAACAGCCTTTTCAGATGCCGACCATGCTGGTTGCCAAGTTACTGCAAAAAGTACATCCGGGGGAGCACAATTTTTGGGAGAAAAGCTAGTAGGCTGGTCATCGAGGAAACAAGACTGTACGGCGTTATCAACCGCAGAAGCCGAGTATGTGTCTCTATCTGCGTGTTGTGCCCAAGTTCTATGGATGAGGACACAACTCACAGATTATGGCTACTCTTTCGACCGCATTCCTATATATTGCGACTCGAAAAGTGTCATAGCCATCTCGTGCAATCCAGTCCAACATTCCAAGACCAAGCATATTAGAGTCCGCTATCACTTCATAAAGGAACACGTAGAAGAAGGAACCGTGGAACTATTTTTCGTGAAGACTGAATACCAACTCGCCGACCTATTCACTAAAGCTCTTCCAAAAGAGAGATTCGACAATTTGGTTCGACGAATTGGCATGCGGAGCCTAACTCCCGAAGAGTTAGAAAGTCTTCTCGAAACTTCTTGAAACTATTCCGCTGTTCAAATATATAAATAAATAAATATATATATATATATATATATATATATATATATATATATATATATATATATATATATATATATATATATATATATTTTATATATATATATATATATATAGATTTAGAGATAAAAAAAATGTATATTAGTCTTCGGATATGTCTCTCGTATAATCAATATTTTGTACGTGTCTAGAAATGTCATTTAACAATGATACGGATGTGTACATATGCTTGAGCGAGAACATATCTTCTCTCAATTTCTTCACAATGGCTTCGGAACAATTCAGTTTCGGACCCGCGCTCTAATGTTGGCTTTCATATATATCAGTACGAAACCCGCACTTAAAGGATGACTTCTGATTATAACTGATCAGGACTCGGAATCAAAGACAACATATACCTTCTTCATACAAATCCGTCTATCTCTTCACAAAGACACTCATTTAATCAACTAATATCAAAAATATCACTATGTGCTATTTTTTAGGGGGAGATTAGGTATGAGGGGGAGAAGACGTGATTAAAATGTGATCAAAGATCACGGATTGAATCTCAGAGGAGCTCACCAGACAGACTCAATTTTAACCCTCGAATTGACGAAAGTAAATGTCCGTTATCAAAAAGACTTGTCCGGGACGGGTAATAATTTCAAGCTGGTTCATCCAGTGATGTAAACGTGTCTCGCAAAGGACTTGTCTGAGTAAAATGTACCAATTCGAGAGATGATCATTGAATACGACCAGGACGGGTAATAACTTCAAGCTAGTCTAACTAGTGATGTAAGCGTGTCTCGCGAAGGTCATGTTCATTGAAAGTCGATCAATTCAAAATGTGCGAACTCTACCCAACATGTGCAATTTTATCAAAAATTCATGAGCACATGTGAAGGGGGAGTATTTCAAAAAATGTAAAACTCTCGAAGTGTTAACTAAAATGTGTTTATTCATAAACACTTTGAGAGATTTTCAAAAGGTTTTTTGGCAAGTGATCAATAATCTAGGATAATCATGGAGTAATAAGGTGATTATGGTTAGGTTATGTCCTATGATCCGCTAGAGCCGGAGGGATCTACCAAGGACAAATCCAATAGATTAGAATTAGAAGTCCTTAGGTAAGATTGAAAAAAGGAGTAAAATGAGAAAGGAGAAAGAAGGGGTTGAAAAATTAAAAAGAAAATTTTAATGAAAGGGTGAAAAGAAATAGCCCTCCATGAAAACTTAGGGCAGAAACCGGGTCAATACATCTGCTATGGGTACTCACTAAGATGATACTGATATTGAAGACAAGACGTCATGGACCCAGTGACGCGCTGCACCACCCCTCCTAGCCACTCAGATATCTCTTAAAAGATAATTGTTTCATTTCTCACGGAGAACACTACATAATCTATCGGCCTCTCATTCCGAGATGAGTTGATATTGAAAAGGTGGCACTCTGCTCCATGCCTCCGACTACTAAAACTAAAATGCACAATAGAGTCTAGAGCCATGAGATTCATCAAAAATCTCTTAGGAACACTTCCATAGGAACACTTCCATAAGAATACCCTTGTGTTTACCAAAAAGGACACAAGGTGTACAAGAGTCTTAATGAGATCCAAGGATCCTGCCATTTATATCATGATGGTTACGTGCTTCAAACGGTCTATAGTTGTGGGGTGATCTCCAACGACTCACTGAATCATGGGTGCACTTCGGTGTGTTCGTGTAAGCCCTCTCAGGGGTATCCGGTTCAGAACGGCTTGGGGAAGGATCAGAGAAAGTTTTCACACTATGCTATTGACAATCTCAAAGTCCCAACCTGTAAGCGCTGGATGATTATTACTAACAGTTTTATGCAGCTACCCATAAACATCCATTAACCATCATCACATATATCAAACATCTTCACCTCAGCATACTCATACTTGTGAAGAACTTCCTCATCAAAGCTCAAGTGTTAAAGTTCAAGACTGAAGGATCAAGTTAAAGACAAAGTGTAACGACTAAGTCAAGAAGCTAATCAAGATGTCAAGAACAAGTTCATATATCACAAGATGAAAGATTATGGGGAGATTGTTAGCATAAGTATAAAGTCCAAGATGTATGAGTATGTTGGAGGACATGACGCATAATCACACGAAGATATTGATCAAGGCAAGAACCACCAAAAGGAGATTACTTTGAAGATCATGATTGCATGAAGGAATGATGAATGAATACTATTCTACATCGACACACAAAGTTCAAGACATTGAAGACAAAAGACCAATCACCGGAGCATCATTGAAATGACCATCCCTTAGGGGGAGATTGTTAGCATTTAAATTTATATTGAAGTGATGGTCATTTGTAACATGTAAAGAATTGTGTGTCGTGTGGTATTACTATGTCTAGGAGAGTGGGCTTTTGTTTAGCCAATATGTTAGAAATATCCATGTAATATGTACAAACTCCAAAAGCCCACTCAAGGCCCAAAGAAAGCCCATGGAATAGGCTAGGGCGTCTCACTTGTATCTATAAATACCCACACACTCTCACATTTTAGGTGTGCCTCTTAGTTATGTGTAGGTGAGAGTGTGTGCATTCTCTTATTGTGTGTTTGTATTATTTCTCTTTCAAGTTTGATAATCATTCGACCCATTTTATATCATACGATCCATTTCACTCTCATCTATACATTATTCCTTTGAGTGTCACGAGTTCTCTTATAGTCTAGTTGTAGTGATATGTTGATTAATATAGAGTATAACAATATCCATTGCACTCAATCTATCCTTAGTAAAGGCCACAATGAAAATGACATGAAGTTTAACCTAAATAGGAATCGAGCACAAATCTTCTTTCAGCAAATTAGCATTCGGAGTCCAATTCTTCAAAATAATAAGAACATGTCAAAAGAACCAAGGTCCATTTTCCAATACTCCATACATTCGGTCAACCGAAGAAAACTTGTAAAAGAATAAGTCCTTTGAGTACATCATGTCACGTACAATACCATATTTCAAAATCAACCAACGGAAAAGCAACTTACTTGCCCACGAAATCCCCATATTAAGTATATTCAAATCTCATGTGAACTTTCAAAATCGAAGATAAACTAACAATCTGAAATTAACCTTATGCATGTACGACCCATTACGGGCCAAGCTAGCAAAGGAGATAGGTGTAGGTTGGATAACCGGTTAAAGGTTCCCATCATCCCCCAGTAACACGAGTTTACCATCAAGCATTTGACGTTCAATATTATGGATCTTTGCAGCTAAAGAGGTCGTGTCCTCCTTATTCGCAATAATGGGCGGATCATTGTTATTCATTGATATTGACCCAACAACCTTTCGATTTTTAGAAGCCAAGTTACTTAGGTTAGGATAACTTGTATGATCAACAAGACTATTCAGTTTCAAATTCACACCAGCTTGTGCATTCGAACCATTACCACTATTGGAACCAACATTCACAAGATTCGCACCCTTTTTCTTATGATTACTCTCTCTCCCTTCCGAACCCAAGAAGCCACTATTCATGATTACACCATGCAAAGAAACATCAAATCACATGTAGCCAAAATACAATCCTCTATCGCCAGACCAAAAACAACCAATACCAGTATAATACCTCTGATTAAGCACAAACAAAATAGGTCTAAACCCTATTTCGTTAGGGCCCCAATACAAGCAGCACAATAAATGAAAGATTGACTAAAATTAAGAAACACTAATCGACTTAAATCAATCGCGTCACTAAAATAAAAGAAACATGCAGAATAATACACCAGAAATGATTAGCATGCAAACCCTAATCAAAGTCAAAACGGTAACGATAGTTTAACCTAAACCAAAAAGATAAAATAAAATGGCTGTTAATATAACCAAGGGTTAATCGATGAACAAATTTAATGTATATTACAATTAGGATAAACGAATTCTCTAGGGAAGAGCATCAAGAAAAACTCATGGTTTTTTTTCCCGTTAATTTCGTCATAGGGTAGGGAGAGATAACTGATGCATGAGGTTGTTACTAGAGTTTTGTTACGAGACTTTTAAAGGTTTTGTATTACATATTGATAACGCTCATTTTGTACATGTTTTTATCGCGTTATTTGTGCGTTTTTATATGTTATTTAGTTATGTTTATGACTATTTTGTGCTTAAAAGTTGTTAAAGATGTGTTTAAGCCTAGGTACAAGGAAATATCAAGAAAGACGAAGAAAAGCTATTAAATTCAAGTAAATATTGAAGAAAAGATCGTCAACAAAGATATTGATTCATGATATGATTATTTTCGTTGTACATGAGAAGGATGAAAGGATGAAGTCAAGATTAAGTGCTAAAAGAGTATTGAAAGTTGGAGTTTCATGCTAGCTTGGAGTTAAAATTTATGTGAAAAAGTTGGTTTCAGACCCAAGGTCCACACTCCAGACCCAAGGCCGAAGTTGGGATCCCAAACCCAAGGTCCAGCCAATGTTCAGACCCAAGGTCCAAGTTTCAGACCCAAGGTCGAGAGAATTCTGAGATGAAGAGTTGCATTAACTCTTAACTTTAACAACCATAATGGCTTGAGTCCGATCATTACCCTCTCCTTTATGATAATTGAAGTAATATGTCAGTTTTTGGGGTGTTTTACAAGCTTAAATAAGACCCCTAATCACCCATTTGAAAAAACAACATTTACAATCAAACCTTACATCATAAGGTTTTGATTACATTACTTATCTAACCCAAAACAGATCAAAAATCTCTGCCATTCTCAAGAAAGATCATAAGTAGAAGAGGTGGAAGATTCCCTTGTTCAATTGGAGGCCCCAAGGAGTGCTATAACTCTTTTATTACTCGTTGTAATCTTACTTTTGGGTAATTTTCTTTACTTTTAATTAATCATGTTGGACTTGTTAAAGATGAATGAAATGTTATGTTTTATGATGATGCTTGTTATGGAATGATTCGTGATACTTGTTTGGGAATGATGTGACTTTCGTATGAATGTTGGACGTTTAGTTGGTTAGAAAAAGTGGTTATTTTCATGGGTTTGTTTAAATATAATTCGTGTTCTAAAACTTGTTGGTTAAATATTATTGGATTTAAAGGTTGAAAAGATTTCTAATATTGTTTAATTCCAAGAGTTAGTGACAAACGGATTGGTATTTGATAAGTGACGAATATCAAGTATGCAAGTTTTAAATGAATTCGGAAATATTTAATCACGAGATTGGGTTGAAAAGACTGGTAAGAACTAATTTAACTAATCGACTTTTTCATACATTTGATTACAAAAAGAGCTAGCGTAGTGGGATGAGATTTGGCCGAAAGGACTCACCCATGAAACTAGTAGAAACATTGATTTTCTTGATATGACCCATTGACTAGAAGTCCTTGTGAAAATTGATATGTGCCTTCTAAGTTTCACCCAAACATGTCCTACATTCTATCACGATTAGTCATGGTTCCTAAACAAGTATTTATTTATTTAATTGTTTGTTTGCTTGATTGAGTTGAATTGAAACCATTGTTTGTTTAAATCGCTTCTAGTGCTTTTGATCGTGACAATCTTAAGTACTATTCTTATTGCTACTATTAATATTACTAAAACCAAAACTAGTAGTCCCTTGGGAAGATCCTTATTTTCCATCAACAATACTAAAATCGAACGAGTATACTTGCTCGTATGTGTTTCTTAGAAAAACGGTAATATGGTAATTAAAAATTTTAAAATTTGAGTGAAATTGGGATATAATATATACATCCTCTAGGAACGCACATCAAGTTTTTGGCACCGCTGCCGGGGACTATTATTCCTTTTTAGTTAGTTTTAATTGTACATAGTAGTGTAAGTTTGTTCTTGTTATTTGCGTAATTTTAGAGTTTGTTCCATATTTGTTAGTGTGATTGTTTGGTATGTTTGGTTTATGGTTGTTATGTGTTTGTTTGTCCTAGTTTAGATGAGTTTTCTTTATTTTTATTTTTATTAAATTAAGTTAAAAATATTAAAAATATAAAAACTATATAATTAAAAAAAGAAGAAAAAGAAAATTTTTGAAAAAATTTTTGTTGTAAACCCTTGGTCCTAGTCCCAGACCGCCGGTTTGAGCATTCGAAAAAAAAATAAATAATAAAAAAAAAATTCTGGACCGCCGGCCTGGAGTCCGACCAAGCAGCCCAGACTTTCTGTGATTTTTTCCCAAAACCCAGACCTTTGGTCTAGAGCTCGACCAAAGGGTTTGAACTTTCTATTAACATATTTCACTCCCAAACCTTTGGTTTGAGGTGTGGACCGCCGGCCCGTATACAAATAAATTTTTTTTTTTTTGTTTTTTATTGTATTTCTTTTGTATTTTAATTGTATTTAGCTTTGTTCTAGATTTTTGTATGATTTTTTTTTCAAGTTACTTAGTTTTTACTAACCCCTAACGTTTGTTTTGGATGTGTTTTCTATGAATGTTTAGCTTACTTTTAGTTATGGATTCACCTAGCGAAGTCTCGGCTTACATGGAAAAATTGGAAATGGAATTGATGGATGATGGTGATGCTATGTCTAGAATGGAAAAAATGGTTGATTTTGAAAATGTGAAGTTGCAAGAAAAAGGAAAGGAAGTTGAAAGTATGGAATATGAGCATGAAAAGCCTCGGGTAGTTACTTTTACCCATGCCAAGTTAAGAGAATATGACGAACCAGGTATGAGATATTCCACACCTTGTGGAATAGAAGGATTAGGAGCTTGGGATGCGGAATGTAACCTTGGACAAAATGATAGTTATGTGACCTTTGCTTTCTATGAAAAATTTGGAAATGGGAAATATGAATTTGACAAGTATAATAGGAGAATTGCACGGGATGTGAAAATTGATATTCATGGTTATACCTTTGCCATGGATTTGATTATTGATGAGTATGAGGACACAACGGATCCTTACGTGGTGTTTGGACGAACTTTCTTGTTGGCAACGAAATGTGTTATTGATTTTGATTTAGGTGAAATGCAAGTTAAGGTTGGAGAGTTACAAGATGATAAAGATGTTAATTGGTTAATTGAACAAATGGAGGAAGCATGTGAAAATGAAGATGGTTATAGTGGGAGTATGTAAATGGTTAAAATGGGGAAGTTCACTCGTTTGAAACAAAAATACCCACATTTTAAAGGACTTATACCTTCACCGTCATCATTACCACAACCTACCACACTCATTAAAGGAGAAAGTTCTTCTAACAAAACATCCTCACCAAAAGAAAAACCAACCAAAGAACCCATTGATGAAGCAAAATGTGTTGAGGAGATTACTACGACGTTCAAAGAATTGTTGAATGAAAAACCAATACTTCATGTGTTGGAACACTATGCTCACTATAGGAAGTTGTTGGATGAAATTTCAGTGGAGAAAATGAAACTTGATAAGAAGAAGGAAATTGAAGAAGAAGAAGAGGAGAAAGTGATGGAGAAAGGATTACCTGAAAAGAAAGAAGATCCGGGTAATTATCTTATTCCACTTAAGGTGAATGGAACTGTAGCAATCAATGCATTGGCCGATACAGGGGCGAGTGTTAGTATAATGCCTTATAAGCTTTACAAGATTATGGAATTGGGAAGAGCTTATCCTTCCAATGATGTGTTATTGATGGCCGATAATACCATGGCAAAAGCTTATGGTAAAGTGAAGAATGTGAGATTACAAATTGGATTCCAAACATATTTGTGTGACTTTTTGATTATGCATGTACCTATTGATAAAGAGACACCGATGTTGGTGGGACGCTTGATGAAGCGAAAAGTGTACCGCTTTTAAAGGGTCATTTAAGCCCTAAATCGTATTTATTTGATCAAATATTGCCCTAAATCGTTCCTTTTGTCATTTTAGGTACTTTTGAGGAGAAATCTGGAAAAGGAGGCATTTTGGACGTTTTTGGAGCATAAAAGTGAAGAAAACGACAAAGTCTCAAAAATCGGCTAAAAGTTACCTTTGACGGCGTCAGATTTTACTCTGGACGGCGTCATGGCTTGGCAAGAAAAGGTGGATGTGAAATTTACTCATGATAAGCCAGTGAAAATTGCATGTAAATTCTGACGGCGTCACGCTTTAACCTGATCAAGGGCGTCACGGCTTAATTCAAAGAGGGACGGCGTCACGTTCAAGGTCTGACGGCGTCAAGCCTTGATAAGCCAGAACGGATTTTGGAGAGCTAAAGAGGGACGGCGTCAAGAAGGCCATCACGTGTTAACTAGTCACAACTTGCGCGCGCGGTAGCTGTTACTGTTTTGGCCATAAAATCCTCATACGAACTCGGATTTAGGTGATTCAAAAGGCCACGCGATCGGGACGAAAAGATCTACAATTTGGTGAAAAATTGGACGTGACGGCGTCACGTGTAAGTCTGACGCCGTCAGATCGGGCCGACAGAAGAATGCCTATAAATATAACTTCACAACTTCATTTTTTGTAAGCCCTAAACCCTAAGTCCGATTCTAGGGTTTAGGTAGGTGTTTTTCCAGCAACTTAGAGGGTCCTAATCATGCCATAAACATCTTGTAATGGTTTGTTTATCGATTCAATCTTATGTTATGTCTTCAATTATGATTATTGTTGATTGCTCTTCATTAATTATGCTTGGCTAAATCACCTTGTGTCTACTTATGATTGTGTGAAACTTGTGTATAACTAATTAGATCTTGTTGATTTCTTGTTGATGTGTGTGTCCATCTCCATCAATTAGGGCGTGACAACTTCAATAGATCTAGTTGGTTTAGTTTATAATTCTTGTTTCCTATTGTCTCTTGTTTGATTGGGTGATATCGATGTTAGGCTTAAGAAAACTGGCTAACCTCCTATACGGTAACTTGCTTGAACGTCTTAAGAAACATGAACCAATGCGTACTAGGTTTATTTGGTTGTATTTAATGCATGAGCGAATTCTAGTGATCCCATGTTAGGAGCTTCTTAGCCGGCTCGACATAGGAGTGAAGTAGGAGCTTATAGAGTTGGGGAAGTACGTACGCCACCCCACGATTGGTATTAAGGAATACAACCCGTCAATTAAAACAAGGTGTGACAATTCAATAGGTAGAATTGGATAGCTAGCAAGGAGTAACATATCATAGGTAGACATGCTTCATTTCCCTTGTAGAACCCTAGTTTACTTTTCTTGCATATTAGTTTAATTAGTAGCTTTTGGGTTAGTTGATTAGCAACTAATTCCGCCCCTTCTTCCAAAACCAGAGATTTTTACTTGCTTTCCATAAAATATAAAAATACAAAAAAGAATCATCCCTCACCTTTAGACCTAGTTAGATTAATTTCAATCCTAACGAACACTATTCTTTGAGTTGAACGATCAATCCCCGGTACTTGCCACTTCACTATACTACAACGGTCAGGTACACTGCCTGGTGGGGATTGCAACCTTCTCAAGATCCCTTGAGAGGTAAAACCTGTTGTAAGGTTGCAAAACCACGCATCAAGTTTTTGGCGCCGCTGCCGGGGAATAGTTATTGTTTAGGTTGAATTTTTATTTTTATTAGGTCTACTCACAAGATTCCTATCAAGTGAGATTTTTTTCTTTTTATTTTGTAGCTTTCTCGTAGTCTATCTTTTCTTTGTGATTTTGTTTGTAATTTGCTTCAAATGGACTTTTCACTTAGATTTCTAAGATTGCAAGATATGGTTGAGTGGCTAGAACACCAAGAAGTTCAAAATACCTCATTTAGAGACACTTATGAATCATATGAGCCTTCACCTAGGATAGATTCTTATGAACAACCTCCATGTTTAGGATCTTGTTTTAGTGAGGCTAATAGGAAAAGCGACCTAGTTTGCCAAGGAATTGTGGATAGAGCCGTATCAATAAATCATAAGTTGGATGAAGCACTAGGTTTGTTATTATCACTACCTAAGAAAACAATTGACGAGGATATAGGTGATCTTGACACGTGGAATAATGAGGTAAACACCATAAGCCCACAAAATACTCAACCATCATTTGAGGCACCCACACCGCCCGTGACTTACCCGGAAGAAGTAGAAGAGACTTTAGGAATCCCGATGGAGGTAGAACCCTTGGACCAAGCACAACTAGAGGATATAGGTTTGCACACTTTTAGTGATGACCTTACTCATAGTTCTAGGGAATTTCCTAGTGTTGATGAATTGGAACCTCAACCTTTACACAACTTTTCATCCTTAGATTTACATCTAGGAGAAAAAAGAGGAACCGACCCACCCATCAACCAATATTATCCGGGTAGTTTTAGGATGAAGGAAGCCATTCACTCACCCCCTTCACCTCACGTGGCATATTCACACCCTAAGGGTGTGTATCGCTACTTTCACCCGCACTTAATCCTAAGTGTAGGAAAAACCTCCCCTATTTCCGTTAAATAAGGGTAGAGTCAGGCTCGTGACTCGAACAAAAACAAGCGCTTATTGGGAGGCAACCCAAGCTTTATTTATTTGTTTGTTTGTTTGTTTATTTGATTTTATTTGTTTCCGTATGCATGTTTTATTTTTATTGTTTGTGGATCATGATTTAAAATAAATTGTGAAAATGCTTTATTTTGTTTTTAACTTCGCCTTAATTACATATAAAGGTATTTTGCAAAAGCTAAGTGTAAGGGGAGACCCAATTTTGTTTATAAGAACGGAATTGAGCATGAACCACAACAATATTAAATGAACATGTATATTAGTAATTGTTTGAGTCAAATGCTTGTATCGAGTCATAATGATGTTTTGCAGGATTTTCCAGGAAGTAAGGCATAAGTTTTTCCAGAAATTTTCCGGAAACTTAACATGAGATTTTTGCAGGAACATTCTGACGGCGTCAGGAGTTATAACCTGACGGCGTCAGGTACATAAATTCTGAAAAATTTTGCGAGTTTTGTTTATACAGGAGTCGTAAAAGTTTTTTGTTAAATCTTTAGTTTTATAAACTCCAGGAAATCTGCAAATATTCATTCCACAAGCATTATATCTTTAATTGTTTTGTTTTTATTTCTAAGTCTGGAATTACATCTAGTTGTGAGTTGTCTTTGTTCGGTTTGATGCTTTGGTTTTTCTTGTTTGTTTTCTCAGGTTTAACAGGTTATTTTGGACAAGGAAATGTATGTGGAATCGAGCTTATGGCGATGCATTAGTCTTGGAGCTTCTACATTACCTTGGAAGAAGATCTAACCGTGTTACTTCATTATCCACCGAGCGAATCAGGGGAGTATTTGATTTCATTATTTTACTTTATGCTTTTACATTTTGTTATTTGAACATTGGGGACAATGTTCATCTTAAGTGTAAGGGGAGGGTAAAAGTACGATTTTAGAGAATACTATTACGCTTGATTTTTGTTTGTTTAATAGTTGATGTGTATAAAACTGAGATAAATACCTGTTAGGGTAATTTTAGTGCCAAATTTAAAATTTTTTACAACATATAGGAGTGAAACTTTGATCTTAATGAGCGTCTCACGGATAGGAGTTATATGACTAGCACAAAAACCGTACCACTAAAAAATTTTCCACCCCCAAATATGTGAGGTTCGCCCCTAGAATTGGTAGGAAAAGCATTTATGCTATGATGTGTGTACCGGTAGCACTTAGATTCTAGAACTTGCGTTAGGACCATTCCGAGGCCACAAGTGAGACTACATTCGTGTAGTTAGATTTACTACATGATAAGAGGCATTAGGATTAACCCATTGTTTTACACCTGTGTTTTTGTTATAATTACGTTGGCTACATTGGTCAAGTAATTCTCCCACACCCTTTGCGTTGTACTCATTTTTAGTACACGATACCCCTAGTACACCCCTCAGAGCCTATCTTTTCGTTTCGACCTTTAAGCATTTTACTTAAAGGAAGAATTTGTTACACCCCACTAAAATGTACACCCAAATCGCCTTAGCCTACCTTGTATGCACTTATCTTTAGTGCATTATTGTGACAACATTTGTTTAAACCCAAGTTAATTATCTAATTGATTACATGGTTGCTAAGTCGAGTCATATCCTTGTACAGATTGTTTTGGGGCGATTGGGACTCATGGGTAAAGTACTAGTGTAATGGAGTAATGGGGAAGAACATCATTTATTACCCCCATATGTGCTAAATATTTTAAAAGTACTCCAAGTGTTTCGATTATCTTAATTCGAGTCGATAGAATAGTAATTGTAAAGTTATGTAAAAATTCAAGTGTAAGGGGATGCAACGCCCCTATGATGTATTATTTTGGATGGTAGGGCAAAAGTGTATGCAAAAAAAAAAAAAAAAAAAAAAAAAAAAAAAAAAAAAAAAAAAAAAAAATCAAGAAAAATACAAAAAAAAAATGAGAAAAAGAAAAATAGAAAAAACATACGGACTACCATCCCGTTTCATTTTATGTTTATTTTATGTTTTTGTTATTTTGTTTTTAGCTTAAGATTGAGTCGAGTCTTGGCTTAGCAACATTGTATAGTACATGTAATTAATCAAGATCTTTAACTCGCCACCAGTAAAATATCCCTTATCCAACAAAACCGTGTTTTCCTTTTCCCTACACCTAACGTTATAAACCATTTAAAAGCCCTCTTTGATAGTTTATCTTAGGTGCTTACGCCTAGTGGAGGAGGTTTTCGATCCTTTCCCAAGCCTATGGTAATCTATTTGCTATGACAGGTAGTGAGAGATATTATCCGTTTTCATTTATGAGATTTATTTTGATGACACTTGAGAGATGTGAGTATCTAAACACTACTTGTGAGGTGCTAGTTTATAATCTCCGTGCTTATTATGATTGAAGTGGAACGATTATTTGTTGTAATTACTTTTATGTTTGCATTAAATGACCCCTAACCTGTATTTTGATTAGAATAAAAGCGCATTTGCTTGAGGACAAGCAAATCTCAAGTGTAAGGGTATTTGATGAAGCGAAAAGTGTACCGCTTTTAAAGGGTCATTTAAGCCCTAAATCGTATTTATTTGATCAAATATTGCCCTAAATCGTTCCTTTTGTCATTTTAGGTACTTTTGAGGAGAAATCTGGAAAAGGAGGCATTTTGGACGTTTTTGGAGCATAAAAGTGAAGAAAACGACAAAGTCTCAAAAATCGGCTAAAAGTTACCTTTGACGGCGTCAGATTTTACTCTGGACGGCGTCATGGCTTGGCAAGAAAAGGTGGATGTGAAATTTACTCATGATAAGCCAGTGAAAATTGCATGTAAATTCTGACGGCGTCACGCTTTAACCTGATCAAGGGCGTCACGGCTTAATTCAAAGAGGGACGGCGTCACGTTCAAGGTCTGACGGCGTCAAGCCTTGATAAGCCAGAACGGATTTTGGAGAGCTAAAGAGGGACGGCGTCAAGAAGGCCATCACGTGTTAACTAGTCACAACTTGCGCGCGCGGTAGCTGTTACTGTTTTGGCCATAAAATCCTCATACGAACTCGGATTTAGGTGATTCAAAAGGCCACGCGATCGGGACGAAAAGATCTACAATTTGGTGAAAAATTGGACGTGACGGCGTCACGTGTAAGTCTGACGCCGTCAGATCGGGCCGACAGAAGAATGCCTATAAATATAACTTCACAACTTCATTTTTTGTAAGCCCTAAACCCTAAGTCCGATTCTAGGGTTTAGGTAGGTGTTTTTCCAGCAACTTAGAGGGTCCTAATCATGCCATAAACATCTTGTAATGGTTTGTTTATCGATTCAATCTTATGTTATGTCTTCAATTATGATTATTGTTGATTGCTCTTCATTAATTATGCTTGGCTAAATCACCTTGTGTCTACTTATGATTGTGTGAAACTTGTGTATAACTAATTAGATCTTGTTGATTTCTTGTTGATGTGTGTGTCCATCTCCATCAATTAGGGCGTGACAACTTCAATAGATCTAGTTGGTTTAGTTTATAATTCTTGTTTCCTATTGTCTCTTGTTTGATTGGGTGATATCGATGTTAGGCTTAAGAAAACTGGCTAACCTCCTATACGGTAACTTGCTTGAACGTCTTAAGAAACATGAACCAATGCGTACTAGGTTTATTTGGTTGTATTTAATGCATGAGCGAATTCTAGTGATCCCATGTTAGGAGCTTCTTAGCCGGCTCGACATAGGAGTGAAGTAGGAGCTTATAGAGTTGGGGAAGTACGTACGCCACCCCACGATTGGTATTAAGGAATACAACCCGTCAATTAAAACAAGGTGTGACAATTCAATAGGTAGAATTGGATAGCTAGCAAGGAGTAACATATCATAGGTAGACATGCTTCATTTCCCTTGTAGAACCCTAGTTTACTTTTCTTGCATATTAGTTTAATTAGTAGCTTTTGGGTTAGTTGATTAGCAACTAATTCCGCCCCTTCTTCCAAAACCAGAGATTTTTACTTGCTTTCCATAAAATATAAAAATACAAAAAAGAATCATCCCTCACCTTTAGACCTAGTTAGATTAATTTCAATCCTAACGAACACTATTCTTTGAGTTGAACGATCAATCCCCGGTACTTGCCACTTCACTATACTACAACGGTCAGGTACACTGCCTGGTGGGGATTGCAACCTTCTCAAGATCCCTTGAGAGGTAAAACCTGTTGTAAGGTTGCAAAACCACGCATCAACGCTCATTCTTGAGTACGATAGGAGCAATAATTGATAATGGAAAAGGAACTATGGAAATTGATGATGGAGTGGCAAGAAGGATTTACCACGCCAAGAAAAGAAACAAAGTTCTAGCAGATGAAGAATCAGATAAAGAAGATTGGTTGGATGTATTTGATATTAGCCATGACAATGAAGGAAATCCAAAATATGGGAAAACAGCCCCATCGTTTGATCATATTGAAGATGATATGGAGAGAGCATTGGCTATGGAGAATTACTTCAATACCTTCAAGAACATTATAGTTTACAAGAAAATGGTTGATTTCCTTAGTTCCATGCCAATTAAGCTTAAAAATATTGAATGGACCTCGGATGGGTATAGAAAATATCAAAAGGTTGAAGGAGATAATGATTGGCACACTAAGATAGAGATTACTAGTCCGAGTGGACGCCGCTTCACTTGTGAGTTCAAAACAAAGGAAACCGGTAGAGTTCTTTCGGGGAAATTTCATTCGGAGGATATTCTAAGGTTTGGGAGTTATTTCGATTAAACGAAGCAAGGAATGTGGAAGAATAAAGAAGCTTATTACTAAGCTTTTGCTCATTTTGTTCTTATGAGTTTTATCTTGTTTGCTTCTTGTTTATTCATCTTATTATGTTTTGCATTTCTTTGTTAAGTTGAGTGTGTTTTAGCTCTTAAGTTTTATAAGCAATGATTAATAAGAAATATTTAAGTTCAAGTTTAGTTTTTTTTTTTTTTAATTTAGGTAGCTTGTTTAATTTTAAGATTATATGGAATGTTGGAAGTGTTTTGGAGTTGTGTTGTGGTTTGATAATGATCAAGGAATGAAAACGTTTTGTTTTAAAACAAGTTTTGTGCTAAAATTTTACAGACCCATGGTTTTTGAACCAAACCCATGGTCGAAGTACGAAACCTTGGGTTGAGTATTCATATTATGCAAAAAAACCAAAAGAAAGAAAAGAAGAAAAAACACCACAATCCACCACAATTCTAATCATTCCAAGATTGAAGTTAGTGATCAAATTAAGGTTCTAGCAATCCTATGGCATCAAAAAGAGTAAGTAACATCCATCTAATTACTTTGCATTGTTCTTAATTCAAATTTAATTTTTAGGGTTCTTAATTGGGCGAATTTGCTATAGTTCGAATTAAGTGAAATTACTTGATGGGTTTACTAGAGGGTTGTTGCTAGGATTGATTAGAAGTGGAATTAGATGAAATGCTTAAGAATTGAAAGAGAATTTGATGTTCTAAGTTTTAGGGTTTATATATGTCGAAAAATTGGGCATGAATTATCAAGATTGATTGGGTTTATTGTGGTATATGATTAAGAATTAGTGTTTGAATTCTATATGATTAGTTATATGGACCACTACTTTGTTTGAATTAATTTTGATTCTTAGATTCTTGAAAATGAGACATAGAGGAGATATAGGAATAAGCACTAATAAGCACTTATGGAAGGAGGAATGGAATGTAGATTTGTTGGTAACTAAAAAAACAATAAGAAGAGGCTGCTGTAGACCGACGGTCGGGAGGCCAGACCACCGGCCAGAACCCCAGAGATCAAGCCAGAACCGCCGGCCTACAGCCCGACCAAGCGGTCCTGGCCGACTTTTTTTTTTCTTTTGCTAATTAATTTTATGTTCTAACCTTTAGTTTCAATATTTCTCGTGTGCTTGTTTTGTTTGTTTTGTAGAAGTGTATTCGTCAAGATGGAGAAAACCCATTAATTGCTTTGCATAAGCGACATAATCAAGGAGGAGATGTTAATCTTATGCCGGTAAGAAGTGAACATCTGAAGTGGAGCAAGTTAAGTAAAGAGGCAAAAGCATGTTACAATAGTAGGTTGGCAAAGTTGCAAAAGAAGGAAATTGCGGTTCCAAAGTTAGTAAGTGGAAGTTTGATGAGAAAATATAACCTTATTGGCACTCTTAAGAAGTTATGGGAGATTAGTACGGAATTTAAAAATGGAGTTTATGAAGATTTTAGTTTTGAATATGCAGTTGTGATAGAAGAAAAGCACATCTTTAGAGATTGGTGTCTAGAGTTCTTTGCCACCATTTATTTCAACCAAAAGGTGAGTGATATCATGAAAGAGAAGTGTATTTGGTTTAGGCTATGTGGGAATGATCATGCATGTACTTTGCCGGAATTTGGGCAAATGCTTGGGTTTTATGACGAGAATGACCTTCAACATGTAGATTTTGAAGAACATCTTTCTAGGCTAGAGAAAGAACCAGAAAAGTATGTTGGTAGGGAGATATGGAATAAGATATTAGATCCCAACAGTGGGAGATTCATGGAAAAGGAGATACATTTACCTATAGCTCGGCTTCTACATAAAGTGATTGTGAACTCATTTGTGCATAGAGGGCATAGTCAACACAAAGTTCATGGGTCAGATTTGTGGATAATTGAAATGCTTTTGGATCCGATTAAGAAGATGAATGTCTTATGGACTTTGGCAGTGTATTTGTCAAAGAGGGAGACCATCATGACTGAACACGGTTTTATAAATGGGGGCATTATGTTACTAAGATTGGAAAAAGCTTGGGTTATGCTACGGATAGTGAGTTGAAGAAGATAACGGTGATCAAGGAATGTGAAAAGCTTGACAAAAAGTTTTTGAAAGATTTGCTTGACGATGAAAGGATGTGTTTGGTTGATCAAATTAAGAATGTGATTCTCAACCCACCACCACCACAACAAAATTGACAACAAAATGTTGGAGAATCTTCGGGATTAAATTCTAGTTGGTGTGATTGGCATGCGAATTTGCAACAAGAGGATAGAATAGAAATGTGGAGAGATGTGATCTTGATGAGACTTGGGTACCAAATGGACTATTGTGCACCAATTCTCACTCATCTTGGACAAAATAGTGAACCACCTTATTCTTTCCCAATGGCGTATGAACCAATTGGTGTTCCACCTTATCCTTACCCATACACGCCTTATCCATCGGGACATGTACCTTACCCGACATCTAGCACAAGTCAAAGTAATGAGGGGTACAATGTTAACGAGGAAGCTTTTGCGGGGTATTATTCTAATGTTGGAACACAAGGCTATGAAGTGGGAACGTCATCGGATGGATTTGGATTTGGACCATTAGTTAACTATGAAGAAGACGAGACGGAAGATGAATGATTTTGATTATCATTCATGACTATGATGTGTGTTGAACAATATTTATATTTTATTCGTACTTTATTATGTTGGATTATAACTATTATTATGTTTTAGAACTATGATTATCTTGGTTTAGGATTTTAAATTTGGTGATTAGTATTCTTGCATTTTGTTTTGTGTTTTTGTGTTTGTTTATTTTTCAGGTTTGAGATACCATGAGATCATTGCTCGTTCATATGGTTGGTATATTTTGGAGCTTGGAGTTTCCAACTCATGCGTTTAACACCAAATATGGATCTCGCTTGATTTCTCGGTGATATCATCTACTATTTTATTTTCCCTATTTCCTTTACTTTGAAGTTAATTTTTCACATTGAGAACAATGTAAAACTTAAGTGTGGGGGAGGGAAGTAAATAGTGAAAATGATTCAATTTTTAAAATTTTTTGTGATTATTTTGGAATTTGTTTTATTTGCCCTTAAGGAAGTAGTTGTTTTTACACGTAAAAGAATTTATATAATTAAAACAACTTAAAATTTTCCAATAGCATAAAATGGCAATTTGAAATTCTTAACGAATCTCGGTTAAGTGAAAGAATCTGTTCTTAGGATTGATAACATTATTGAGCATTTTTAGCCTATTCTACCAAATATGTGAGGATTTGAGCCTATCATTTGAAGCATATATTTTCTATGCTTAAATTCTATTTTCTTGCTAAGAGTGTGCCGGTGATTGAATTGATTCTAGAACTTGTGCTTGTCATGCATTACGAATTCCAAAGTAAGGTTACATTCGTGTGATATAAATGAATTTAAGTGATAGGAGGCAACTTAGGATTAAACCAAATGGCCTTCCATTTTACATATATTGATATATTAGCTAGCCAAATTGGTTAGTTAATCACCTATTCTATGGACCCATTTGTAGCACTCATTTTTAGTGCTAGATACCCTTATTTTACCCCTTTGAGCCTATCTTTTCATTTTTGTTTCAATCTAGAAAAAAAAATATGCAAAAAGATTTTGCACCTTTAACCTTTAGCCTAACCCTTTTTAGTCAAGTCGAATCGATGAATTACTTGTTGTTGATCAGAAGAAATTTTTGATGATTATGAGTTTACACTTTGTATTTCGGATATACTTTTCTGACGAAGACGAAAGTAGCTACTTCTTATTTGTATCTTTTTGAGGTATATGCTCATCCAAAGTGTGGGGGAAGATAAAAAAAAAAAAAAAAAAAAAAAAAAAAAAAAAAAAAAAAAGATATATAAATAGCCAATGAGCTTTAGTTATGAAGAATAGCCAATGCGCTAAGACTTGATACGAATGGTGATCGATGAATGAAATAAAGAAGGAAGGAAAGAATTGTTGTGAAGGCTATAATCATTTGAGGATACATGGTTCGATTGTTTTTGCAACAAGTGATTCTGGTATTTGACTTGATTCTTGTATATTATATTCACCAAAATAATCCCATGTCTTATCCTAACCCTTTTTGCTTTGTGAAAATAGTGATTGTATGAATATTATAGCGACCATTCGGTTTTTGAAAACTTGGAAAACGTCGCTAGCGAACTAGAGCGTGTTTTGGTGACCATCCGTTATGTAAATAACGTTGTTAGCGAACCAAGGTACAAACTAGTGACCATCCGCTATTCGACTAATCAAGAATTCGTTGTTAGCGATCTATTATATTTGTTCAGTAGTTATTTGAGCATAAGTTGTTATTAACCCTTAGCCTATCATTTCAGCCCGAATAAAAGTCCTCTTTGATAAATTAATTTATTTCTTACATGATTTGGATTAGTTTTGATACTTGTACAAGCCTATGGTATGACATGAATCACGACTGAGCAATTGAGTGAAATATATCCCCTACAAAAGCAATGAGTGTGAGTGAATTATATATTATCTTTTTCTTTTCGTGAGGAGCTTAGTTGTGTTATCTAGCTTGATCGAGTAAGTCGTTTAAATTTCACATATTAAAAGTAAAAAAAAAAAAATCACTTTTTGACCTTTTTCCTTGGTATTAAGGAAGATTAGTGAAATTTTTAGAAAATAATGATTAATGGCTATTGGAAAAATTATTTTTCTAGAGATTACTTTGCTTGAAGGCAAGCAAAACTTAAGTGTGGGAGATTTGATAACGCTCATTTTGTACATGTTTTTATCGCGTTATTTGTGTGTTTTTATATGTTATTTAGTTATGTTTATGATTATTTTGTGCTTAAAAGTTGTTAAAGATGTGTTTAAGCCTAGGTACAAGGAAATATCAAGAAAGACGAAGAAAAGCTATTAAATTCAAGTAAATATTGATGAAAAGATCGTCAACAAAGATATTGATTCATGATATGATTATTTCCGTTGTACATGAGAAGGATGAAATGATGAAGTCAAGATTAAGTGCTAAAAGAGTATTGAAAGTTGGAGTTTCATGCTAGCTTGGAGTTAAAATTTATGTGAAAAAGTTGGTTTCAGACCTAAGGTCCACACTCCAGACCCAAGGCCGAAGTTGGGATCCCAAACCCAAGGTCCAGCCAATGTTCAGACCCAAGGTCCAAGTTTCAGACCCAAGGTCGAGAGAATTCTGAGATGAAGAGTAGCATTAACTCTTAACTTTAACTACCATAATGGCTTGAGTCCGATCATTACCCTCTCCTTTATGATAATTGAAGTAATATGTCAGTTTTTGGGGTGTTTTACAAGCTTAAATATGACCCCTAATCACCCATTTGAAAAAACAGCACTTACAATCAAACCTTACATCATAAGGTTTTGATTACATTACTTATCTAACCCAAAAGAGCTCAAAAATCTCTGCCATTCTCAAGAAAGATCATAAGTAGAAGAGGTGGAAGATTCCCTTGTTCAATTGGAGGCCCCAAGGAGTGCTATAACTCTTTTATTACTCATTGTAATCTTACTTTTGGGTAATTTTCTTTACTTTTAATTAATCATGTTGGACTTGTTAAAGATGAATGAAATGTTATGTTTTATGATGATGCTTGTTATGGAATGATTCGTGATACTTGTTTGGGAATGATGTGACTTTCGTATGAATGTTGGACGTTTAGTTGGTTAGAAAAAGTGGTTATTTTCATGGGTTTGTTTAAATATAATTCGTGTTCTAAAACTTGTTGGTTAAATATTATTGGATTTAAAGGTTGAAAAGATTTCTAATATTGTTTAATTCCAAGAGTTAGTGACAAACGGATTGGTATTTGATAAGTGACGAATATCAAGTATGCAAGTTTTAAATGAATTCGGAAATATTTAATCACGAGATTGGGTTGAAAAGACTCGTAAGAACTAATTTAACTAATCGACTTTTTCATACATTTGATTACAAAAAGAGCTAGCGTAGTGGGATGAGATTTGGCCGAAAGGACTCACCCATGAAACTAGTAGAAACATTGATTTTCTTGATATGACCCATTGACTAGAAGTCCTTGTGAAAATTGATATGTGCCTTCTAAGTTTCACCCAAACATGTCCTACATTCTATCACGATTAGTCATGGTTCCTAAACAAGTAATTAATTATTTAATTGTTTGTTTGCTTGATTGAGTTGAATTGAAACCATTGTTTGTTTAAATCGCTTCTAGTGCTTTTGATCGTAACAATCTTAAGTACTATTCTTATTGCTACTATTAAAATTACTAAAACCAAAACTAGTAGTCCCTTGGGACGATCCTTATTTTCCATCAACAATACTACAATCAAACTAGTATACTTGCTTGTATGTGTTTCTTAGAAAAACAGTAATAAGGTAATTAAAAAATTTAAAATTTGAGTAAAATTGGGATATAATATATACACCCTCTAGGAACGCACATCACATATCACATAAACACATTATTAAAATAACTTGATGAAAACCATATTGGAACTCTTGGGGTAATGGGGTTCGTAAACCAGTTTTAGTTTGTAACCAAGCTTGTAGTTTCTCTTTTAGTTTGTTCGGGATGAAGAAGGTGATGTCACGGTATGTTCAGTATAGAACATACTGTGACATTGGACGTTTTATTAAATAGAAGGGGTAGTTGAATAGTTTTACCGATTAAAACTCTTTTTAAAACTTATAGACCGATTTATGCCAATCTAGTTTTGACGTGTTGGATATTGATAGTATTAAAGCATATAAAACTAAGCTACGAGATAGAGTTAGAGAGACACAACCACAACACAAGTATTTATAGTGATTCGGCTACAAGGTCACATTCCTTGCCCTACTCCACTCCCCGAGTCACCTACTCGAGAGTTCGTAAACACTTCACAACACAAACTCCTTTCACTTGGCGGAGAAGCCTTCACAACATCGCTTACACTTTATCCGGTACAAAGCTAGATACCGTGCTTTTCCACGAGGTAAAGCCAAACCTTCGTCGCCTAAACTTTATCCGGTACAAGGCTAGACACCGGGCCCTTAGCACGGCGGACCAAACCAACACACCTAGCACAACATGACTAAAGGATCCAACGTCCTTTTACACCTAACGACTCAACACATCTACAACACCCTTTTGAGAAGAAGAAAGAACAAGATAAACTTCTATGATCTTGGAGGAGAAGAATCCTGGCAACTCATATCACGAGCTTCTGTGATTTTGGAAGGAACCTAGGGAATCACAAAGAGAGACAACATAGAAAGATCCTTGGATCTGAGGTTAGAGAACTTAAAATGTAGAGAGAAGATATATCTAAGTGGGTGAGAAACAAGAGAGAAATGGCTCAATATTTATAGGAAAAACTGAGCACTGTTCACCAGAATCCGGCGAATCCCTTCCCAAAGGGATCTGGCCAGTGTAATCCAAGGGATCCGGGTATCTAGTAGACCAGTTCGGATTTTGGGTTACAATTCCGGGTTTTGGGTTATAGGTTAAGGTCCATGGGTCAAGTGCTGTCATGAATGATGTCAAAGACATTGGTATGTGTTAAATCACATACTTTTTTTTTAATCAAAAACGGACTCAAAAGACCAAAAACTCATCATAAATGCCAAATAGATGCTTGTTTTTGTGTTTTTGCATGTGCAGGTAACGGATATGAGAAAAGGACAAAAAGAAAGACAAAACAGACAAAAACGAGCACGAGAATGGAAAGAGCGTGAAAAGTCGAGGCCGGGGATGTGATTCTACATTTTTTTATCAACCATAAACCCAAAATTACAAAACCAAACCTTAATGATAAAGCATTTTCACCAAATGTCCAAAACCAATTCACAACATCAGTCCCTAAAATTTTGCAAAGTTAGTCCTAATCTAACTTTTGTTAAATCCCAATTCTATTACAACATAAAACCGGATCCAGTCCAAAACCTTTATATACAAAAATCCTTAACAAGTCCAGTCAAAATAAATAAACCCAATCCCAAATCCAATTATAAAAACCCGACAAGCCCATCCCCCTTTTACCCGGAAATAACCCAAGTCAACCCTAAAATAACCCGGGTCAACAAAGCAATTATAACCAGTTAAAAAGGGCGCGCATTACTGTTCACCTTCTTCTCCCTTTAACCTCTGGCTAACATGTACGGGTTAAATCCTTGGATACATCCCTCTTCTAGAAGACCACGTGGATGAAAGAGTGACGTGATTAGTGTCCAGGCTGGCAATCCCCAAGCATGTGATTGGAGGAAGCATCGTGGCACATGATCCAAGGGTCGATTGATGATTGGGATTGAATGAATTGAAAGGTCAAGATTAGAGAAGAAGAAGCTCCTAGAAACCCTAGAAGCTCCCTCAGCTGGCTATAAATAGAAGACCTCCTCACCTCACACTAGATCTCTCTTTTTTTTTTACATGGTTTTTAAGTAATTAGCTTATTTAGTGCTTATTTTCTTTAAATTCTATCTTAATTTCAAGTATTGTAATAGTTTTAAAGTATTAATAAAATTCAGTTTATTTCATTGCATTGTCTTTTTTACTTTATTGTTTAAAATGTTTTCATTTGGTTGAATTAAGCTCTAATAAGTTCTCAATAAGTTCTCTCCTTAAATACTGTTCAAAACTCAAACAAGCTTTTCCATAGCTTGTTTTGAGCTTCTGTTACTCAAGCTTGAATTGTACTCAATTTGGTTTATGCAATTTGGCATACAGGTGAAATAAGCATTTTGGATGATAAGCCAGATTTGGATGGGCTTATTGGACTTTACCAGCTTGTTTCAAACAAGCTGGAGCTTGTAGATCAGCTCTTGGAGCATTTTTAGTCCTTGCTTGGGCAAAGGACCAAGTGAGTTATACTTTTACATTTTTAGCTTATTAAACTGCTTATTGTTCATTTCTGCTTATTATGTTCTTATCTGTGTTTATTTGTGTTTTACATGCTTATTAGAAGTAGATCTATATGATTTGGTTCTTATTTCATAGTTTAAGAGTTATTTATTCTTATAAGTGTTTATATAGTCAAAATAGCCAATAAGCTTTGCTTATTAGTGAAGTGCTTATTTCTTATTAACTATTGCTTGAAAACCTTTTAATATACTTAATGTTAATCTGTTTTCAACAAAACATGAGATTTATACCTTAAATCAGTTCTAAAATCAGTTTTAAGAAGTTAAAGGAGTGTTTGGTTTTAGGTTTTAGCTATAGTCAAAATCTGTGTTAATGTGTTTTGGTTAAAGAATCATTTTATTTTAGCTTTAATTCAGTCTTATAAGTTGTTTTTAAGTTGTTTAAAGCTTTTCTACATAGATTTATAGGTTTTAGATTAGTTTTCAAATTTTCAAGGTTTAAAACCATTAGTCATAGCTTATTTTGATAAGTTCATGAAAAGTCCTTTTTAGGAGTTAGTTTTGAGTCAAAATCAGTTTTATAAGTTTGTTTTAATGTTTTGATCAAGTGACACATTGTTTTGAGTTCTAGTTTTCATTTTGCAAGTCTGTGTCAACAGTTTCAAAAATCCAAAAACAAGTCTGAGTAGTTTGTTTATCAATTTATTTTTTAAGCTTATTTTTAATTCAAAGTGTGTGAAATTTGTTTTATAAGTTCTTTGGTTAGTGTTTAATGCTGTTTTATACTTTTCACCTTAATTCATAGCTTATTGAAGCTTATATCTAGTGCTAAAAGTAGTAGTTCATGTCTGATTTAAGTATACCAGTTTTCAAAATTTGTCTCACTGCCTAGTTTTCACAGCATATTTTTAGGCGTTAAATAAGCTCTTAAATGTCTAAAAATGGTTTTTCAAGCTCTTTGGTTGCTTACCTTAATCTGATTTTAGGTTTCATGGTTTAGCTTATTGTTTAACTTGCTTATTTAGTAGCTCAAAGTACCACTCTTAGGCTGTTTTGATTGCAGTTTTAGAATTTAGCTTATTTAGATTCTTAGCTTTTTAGCTTAATGTTTTCGCTTATTGTGGATCCTTAGGGCTTATTAGTTATAGAAGATTAGATTAGATCAGATAATTAGCTTATTCTAGTGCTTATTTAGTGAATTAAGCCCTTAGGCGTTTTAATTTAGTACTAGCAGTACTAACTTCTAGTTAGTACTACTGAGCTTAATTTGGCTTATTTTCTGCTTAAACTTAGGTTAGTATTGCTTATATAGTTAGCTTTTAGGTTTCTGATTGCTTATTAGGTCCCAGCTTAACATTATAAAAGCTTACTTACTTAATCATTCAAGCCTTTGATTTTTTTTTAGTTTCTTAGTTAACTGATTGCTTATCAGCTTTTTTTTGTCTTATTTAAAGGTTTATAAAAAAGTTGCTTTTATTAAAAGTGCTTATTTTTAAGTGGTTTAAAAGTTCCTTAAATTTTTTTTTTGAAAAAGAATAAAAAAATAAAAAATGGGAAGTTGGGAAGTCAGGGGTGAGCAGGGCTCAGACCCCTGACCTCAACCAAACCTCAACCGTTTTACCACACCACACCACAACCATCTCTGCCCTTGGGTCTTTTTCGTTATAACTTGCACCTTTAATTCTCTTAACCGACTTTTTCCCTTTTAGCTTAACTTCCCTTTTTGCTTATTCACAGCTTATTCAAATAAGCTGTAAATTTCATTTTATTTTTCCTAAGTTCCTTATAGCTTAAATTAGTTTTCTAGAATTTTTCATAATTGTTCATATTAATTTAGTATTTTTAATATTATTTTTAGTCCAAAAGTGTTTTTAATTCATTAAAAATAAAATAAAAAGAAAAAAATATAAATCTTTTTTCTAAAATTATTTTTAATTATTTAGGACTTTTAGAAACCAAATTTACACATCTAGGGTTAATTTTTGATTTTTAGGTTTTCTTAGGCTCGTTTAATTCCCGTAAGAGCCCGTTTCTAGTTTAATTTACGTTTTTCCTTATTTGTGCTTTACTTTCTTGTTTTATATGCTTATTAGTTGTTTTTTAGTATATGTTCTTTGTCGATCACCTTCTTCATCATGTACATCACCTAACCCTAATTTTTTATCATTTAATTTATGTAAGCTGAATTCTAAGCTGAGTTATAAGCTATCTGATTCAATAAGCTGAATTATAAGCTAACTAATTCAATTTTTTCTTGTGATATTCAAGTTTTATGGATTCGCTTCAAAGTTCTGTTTCTACTACTTCTGAAGAGATCGTTGTTAATGATTCTTCTACTACTTCTGAAGAGATTATTGTTAGTGATGACGTTTCAGCTAAGTATGTTGAAGAGATTGTTGCTTATGAACACAGTGATGAATCCGAAGCTATTAAGAGTAAGATTTTTGATTATTTTAATTTTTACTATAATTCGTGTGTCAGTTTGAATAAGCTATGTTGTTAAGCTGTTATAAGCTCTGAATAAGCTATTAGTTAGGATTTGATTGAATCAAGCCGTTTTTAAGCTTCGAATAAATAGTTTTAAGTTTTGAATAAGCTATCATAGTAGCTGATAGTAATAAGCAGTTTTGGATATATCACATATGATATATCACAAAATGATGTATCACATGTGATATATCACATATGATATATCACTAAATGATACATCACATAGTGAAATATCACATGTGCTATTAAGAACATTTGTGTGTGATTTCATTTTTAGTTAATCATTCTTTTTTTTTTTTATTTTTATTTTTATTTTTTTTTTAAATTTGAATGCTTTGAAAACTCTTGAATCATTTGCTACTCACTCTAATTTCAATACTCCTGGTGGAACTGTTTATTATATTCCTAAAGCACTCTTGTCCACTTGGATTTACACACAATCCAAGTCTTCACACGGACGATCACCCCGTCTAAATCTTCACACGGACGATCACCCCATCCACTTGAATCTTCACCCAATCCAAGTCCTCACGAACCTTCACTCGGTCCAAGTCTTCACTTCACGAACTCACACCAAGTCCAAGTCTTCACACACCGACACACCAACTTACATAAATTCCTAATCTAAATACATCACTTCACGGACTTACACTTTGTACGTAATTATCCTAACACACCTAATCACGACTCACACACAAGTCGGATCTACAATTTTACAATATATACAATGAGAGAGTTTGGAGGAAGAAGAGAATCGTAACACAAGTTACATGTGTGTGATCACTAATCTATAACACTTCGTTTCTTAACGAATATGAGTGTTCTTCTCTTTTACTTTGATATAGAGGGTAACAGGATCACTTATAAACACATATCGACACGTTATAGTGATCAAAGAAGAGAGGAAGAAAGACTAGAATGTTTTTATGCAAAGAGGGTTAGTTTTTATGAGAAAACAGTGCAGTATTTATAGGCACCAGGAGGAGCGGAGGACGGTCCCTTAAAGTTGGACGATCCCTTATATATAAGGTGTAACACCCCAACCCGATAAGGGTAAAGATGTCATAATAATGGTTTCATATCAGATCAAAACAAAGCGTACATCAACAGTAATACAAGGATTCTCAAAGGTTACAAATGAAATACTGAATATACAAGGCTACAAAGAAAACAAAAGCTAAATACTAAGTCTGCAAATGCAAATCCTTCTAATAGTCTCTACTTCAGAATAACTATCAAGGTCTTCTAAGTCCAAAAGTCTCTTCACTCATACCCAGCTTCCAACTAAAACCTGCCGCAAGAAAAGAAATGCGGCTGAGCTTAAAAAGCCCAGTGAACAGATATATATAAATGAAAACGAAAGCAAAAGAAAACGAACATGTATAGTTTGGTGCATTGGGTTTACAAAGGTATAGTCAAAGAGTACAACTAAGAAAGAAAAAGGGTAGGTCAGTAATCCACCACGAGCCCGAACACAAATCAAATATAGTAACCATGTCTTCATAATCATATAGAGGGGAGACCTCTCAGATAATCAGATAATACGAGGGGTGTCCTCATTCTTCAAATGGAGTAGCTAGCTCCCGAACTTGTGAAAGACGTGGATTGCACCCAGCATCAGTCACCGAACAATATATAATATCAAATCATGTTAAGTCCACGAACACGGACACGAACCTAGGATTGCAACCCATACGTCCCCCCGAACAATAATATTGGCCATAATAAATAATAAAGCGCGCATGTCAAAATGGGGACGGCGTGAGAAATCACTCACCCACACGTGAGTCATGCCACTGGTGCATCAATGACACGGCCATGTTACCTTCATGGCTAGGAAATGAACTTGGCTCGGGTATCAAACTTGAAGGGTCAAAGGTCCAAATCATAGCAAAGGTTCAAATAGTCTAAGTCATCGAATCATAGTCAAAGTCCAAATATCAAAGGTTCATGGTAAAGGTCATATCCAATATCAAAGTCAAATGAATCCAAACGAACTGATCAAAGGTTCATCATCAACTGGTTCATTTTAAGAAATCTTTATCAAATGGTTTTCATTAAAATGATCTTTAATAACTGTTTTTACAAAAGTAATCTTTAAAAGTAGTTTTCATAAAAGTTTAGAAAAATTCCAAACAAAAAGTGGTATCTCATATTTCATAAACATCATTTTAAAATAAGTTTTCCTCAAAACATTTCCATGATATAATTGAAAAGGTTTTCACATCTAGTTACCAAAATCAAATGAACCTTCGAAGTATCAAGTGTTTCGATTACTAATAACACAAGGTAACGAACGAATATCAAATGGATCATTATAGAGGCTCAAAGCAAAAAGGGTCATATCGAACATCAAAGTCAAAATGAATCAAACAAACGAACCAAAGTGTAGGGGAACATAGCAATGGCTTATGGAATCTTAAAACGAAACAAGATCAATGAGTCATGAGAGGGAAAACACCCTTACTGAAAAAGGGTAGAAAATCTGTACCTTATACCACAAGTGCAAACATATCTAGAAATATAAAGATCGGAAACAATTCCATCTTCAGCGAATCTACACGAACACACGGTCGTCTTATTATTAATATCTTCTTCAAATCAGATTTCTCATTTTAGTCGTCTTTCCATTTTTAGTAACTTTCCATTTATAGCAGGTTTCCAAAATTAGTAAGTTTCCATTTTTAGAAAGTTTCCTTATTTAGCAAATTTCCATAATTAGACAAATTCCACTAAGGAATTAGGTTAAGTCATTAATTAAGCCTCATTATGGAAATAGGGTACATTTTAGCAAGTTATAAAAGTTTAGGGTTAATTATAACAAGTTTCCATAGCTTAGGGTTTTAAATGTAAATATTCCAAAGTTAAAGGTCTAAAATGAAAATATCACAAGTTACTCATTTTAAATCATATGACATCCAGAATTACACTTTTAACCCTTTAGGTTTCACAATTTACAATTTACACCCTTTAGTTAATTTAATTACAAAATAAACCCTATAATTACATAAATCACAATTTAACCCTTATCGTATTTATATTAACACATCAAGCCTTTTATTTTACCAATTTACATAATATACCCTTTAAATTAATATATGGTACGAATGCCCCTTTCAAATTTCATAATTTACAAAACTAGTCCCTTGAATTTATAAAACTATAATTCGAATTACAAATTAATCATAATTACACCTTAAACCTTTAAGTATCCAAAATTACATATTAAACCCTTTATATCATTATTTATACGAATCACCTTCAGTTTCCAGAATTTACACTTTTAGTCCCTCCTTTTTAATTATTTTTCAATACGACACTAAATTACCCATTTAATCCTTTTCTCGCAATATTTACACATAGGACCCTCATGTTATAATTTTTATACATTATTCTAGATCTATATAACATTACAAAAATATCCCACAAGTTTCAAAGTTGGCAAAACGCACCCTTATACTTTTATTTTCCAATCGGTAATACTTTTAAAATAACAAAACCTAACCCTAATCCTTCCAATCATCAAACAATCATTACACCATCATTTAAACATAATTATTAATCAGATAAAAACATAAACCCTAATCGCATGATTAGGTTTTCCCATTTTTCTTTCCTTTTTCCTTAAAACCCGATTTGAACACAAAAATACCACGATCGTTCTAAGCTTTAACAAATCAAATGATCATTTTTCCAGAGTGATATGATGATATTAGAACCCAGAAAAATTATGAACAAGATCCAGAAAAATCGTATGAACCCATTTGTATTTTATTTACGTTTTTATTCTCAAAAATTCGTACGATCATATAAGCTTGCATGATTCGATTTTATCAATTTATATGAGTTATATATGATGTAAAGATCATAAGAAAAATACCAAATCAATTTTATAACGTGTGGATTAGGCGTAGAGATTTGTACCTCTCGGATGAACTAATTCGAAAAAATTAAATCCCCACGTTCGAACCAAGCTTTCCACGACCCAAATCTTATTTTTCCCAGCCTCCTTGGACCTTGATTGACACCAGAAAAATACCAGAATATCTCCAGAAAATCGGATGGACTTGAGAGAGTTTTTAGTGTGTGTGTTTTTAGGGTTTCGGTGGGATAAAATGGAAAATAATTATAAACCGAGTGATTATCAAAGGGGAGGGCATAAATCTCGGTATAATTTGTTTAGAAGATCAATTTTACTGATTTGATACATAGTTTCCTTATTTATTTGATGTTTATCTAAATTAAATGATTTAATATAATTTAACAATAAAACAATTAATCATATATCTATAATTCAGCCCATATAAATGTGACAAGTAATTTTTGTACATTGTGAGATATTAAAATGTTGTAGTAAAAATATTCTTACTTCATATGTTGCTCGTTTCCAGAGGTTTGGGATTTATTTGGCGTTTTAAACGTTTATTAATTGAATTTTAAAATTTCAGGGGTATTTTGGTTATTTTGCATGTTTTGAAATTTCGGGTATTACATAAGGGACCGTCGCCATGTTTACGGGGCCGTCGCGACATACGCTCCTATTTTTGTCCTGATGTGGTGAAAGTTTATCTGGTGAAAAACTTATCTTATTTGAGCGGGAAAACTAGCTGTTGGGAGATTTGAAATTCAAATTTATTTTCTTTAATAAAACATTTCTTTTTAATTACAAAAATACTTTTGTAAAAATTTTTTGTCACATAAAAATGTGAAGTTTCGAGAAAATAAAATTTTGATCACTTTACTAATGTCGGTATTGTGTTCGTTCATACCTGAAGTGATGTTGTAGTCGGTACGTTGTTGAAACGATTTTCCTCGGTTAAAAACTTATCAAATGTAGTTTTACGTATCGTGTTTTTATACTTTGTGATTATCTGTGAAGATCATTTAGCTCGAGATTGGTTAGATCTCATCTAGGGATAACAATAACAAAAGGCGTAATATTCACTTATCAAATGTAGTCGGTACGTTATTGAAACGATTTTCCTCGGTTAAAAACTTATCAAATGTAGTTTTACGTATCGTGTTTTTATACTTTGTGATTATCTGTGAAGATCATTTAGCTCGAGATTGGTTAGATCTCATCTAGGGATAACAATAACAAAAGGCGGAATATTCAATTATTGATACAAGGTTTCTTCGTCATCATCTCCTAACAACTACCAACATACAAACCTAGGCGTCTACACTAAGACTTAACGCCTAGACACACACACCCCTTTTCCTGGAGTTACATCTTGACTCCTGTGTATATAAAACTCACGCCCTATCCTCTTTATATAATAGAGGATTAGGGTTACAAGGACTCTAAATAATACATAATTAGTCCTTCATCTTTGTCTTCATAAGTTTCCTCCATCTTTCATATTTTGTCAATATCAACTCATAATATAATTCCCAACAATCTTCCCCTAGTTGATAATGACAAAACCAAGTATGAAAGATGTCGTCTTCCCCTTAAGCCATGCATATCATCAAGGATCTTCAAGTTGCAATCTTCAAAATATTTTCCCCCTTTTTGTCATCATCAATTAGGGGACAAAGGTAAGCAACTTTGATCTTTATAACCATGAACCAGTACCATACTTCCAATCTAGTCTTCCAATGTCTTGAATTGCCCTCCATGAATGAACACCAAAATGCTTTCTTTTATAAATGAATCCAAGACAGAAAAATCCCAAATCTTCAGTAAAAATACCAATGAGCAGCTATAAAAACCTTCACCTCGATGTAGCACATAAATGGTTAATCATTTTAACAATAAGCTTCCCCTGAAACCCATATGTTAACCATTTGAAAGAACTTGTCGAATAACTAACCACCATAGCAACGAACACCATGTAGTACCATCCATGAACGATCATAGTAGCAGGAATACTAATAAAAAATGACTACAAAAGAACTCGGAACCAAGCAGTAGTAATCAATAAAGAATAGTTCTTTAACTCGAATCTTCAATTCTGTAGGCTTTATGTAATGATGAAGAAAACTAAACCATTACCAATTCGATGCTGAAGTAGAATATCCCAAACGCATGTCTTAAATATAACTTCGAACGTATACCCAAACCGATGTATAAGGAGACCGCAATCTCTTGACAATAATCACTGAGGACAATAACGTAACTCCTTCAAGTGTTTGTCAATTCGTAGATATAATAAGAACACAAATTCAAAAAATTCAACTTCATCGTCAAATAAGCAATAAATAATCCTCTTCGTCAATAAGAACAAATAAATTCGAGCCTTAAATCTTTAACGAACATAAACCAAAATCCAAAAATCAAATCATCTTCTGGTGTGTTTCCAAATTCCTTAAATCTAAACAGTGTGTGTCATCCCTATCTCACAAACCATGCACTGGCCAAATACCATCTACTCATACATCAACTCCAAATCAATCACCATCATATGTATCAACCTTGAACTTAGTGCTTGCATTAACGAAACCAACAAGCCATATTAAGTTCCAAACATTAACGTGACATATTTCAGATAAAGATTATGCTTCATAATACTACTTTGTCTTCCCCTAACTTCTTATAACCACAGCAGCATCAAAATCCATTCAAGAAGTACTAAAAATAAGCAGCATTAAAAGTATACGAGCAGTATTATTCTTTAGTGAGCAGCATTATTAAACAATGACAGCAGCATTAACCGTAAACGTAGCAGTAGTATTTAAGCATAGTAGCAGAAACATTGAACATCGAGCAGTAGTAACTCTTAATGATAGTAGCAGAATAGTTAACGAGCATTAGTATCATGTGAACGTAGCAGTACTAAAAAACATCATTCAACGAGCAACATTAAATACCTTCGAGAGCAGCATTAATGTACCATAATCATCTTAAATGTCCTTCTTGATAACTAAATCGTTGTGCCTACTAGGGTTTAGCTTTCATTCGTACACCTCTCTAGAACATCAGATTCTTATGTGCGTTCAAATCAATACCAAGCCCAAAATATGGAAAACGATCACAACAATAAAACGCATACCAGACACTTAATACCAATATGAAACCCTAAAACCAAACTGAACGTCAGACCAGAATGAACTAACCATTACCCATTAGAACTTAGGGTTTCTATCTCATCAATCACCAATCAAACAAGAATATCAAGAAAATCAATTCGCGCTTATACTTCAGTTATGCATAAACCTCACAGACTCCAAACTAGGGTTTGCAAAACTCTAATAAACTTCTCCATATTAATAGAACAGTAGAAACCCTAATAATCAATTAAATCACATCAACTTGAAATCATCTATTACATAAGATAAATAAACAAATTAAGTTATATATTGAACTTTTATAACTGAGTATGTTAAAAAAATAATAAAATAACAAACAAACAAACAAACAACACTCTTTTCTTCATGTTGTTTTGACAAATTAATTGTTGATTGGAAATCTAAATTGGAATCATGTTTACCATACATCCTATGAGTATTTCCCAATCCAAGTTTATTGCAACCTGTCGATCACTCACCATATTATTAATATAACTCTTTATATTAACAGTTAGAAAAATATTAAATTCTAAAATTCTTTATAACATAACTACCTTTTGGCGGGTTTTCTAAATTGAGACCATGAGATCTAGATCTTTTTCCAGGTGTGTCACACTCAAACATACATACATCTATTAAAGAGTATTTATTTTTATGTGATTCTTAACAATACAAAATAATTAATAAATTATGTTAACTGAGAACATACCTTGTAGGTTTTTATTCTCCTGATTATCACCTAGAGCTGCATTCAACACTGTAAATTAAAGAGAATGTAGTTGTTAATATAATAAATATACATGAATCATGCTGATTTGAAAATATGAGTTATGAATGAATGTTTAATATGTTTAAAACTGTGCATGTTTAACTGTTAGTAAACAATCCAGTATACTGTTGTTGGTTGCCTCCTCTGTAGGCCCACGGTATATGGATCTAAGTAGCCTTTGTTACTTAATAGACAACTTGAATAAATCTAAATTGATCTAAGTGAGAAACTCTAAACAGGTTGTTTATTGCTAATGCGGAATCTTAACAATAACAATGAAGAACACAATATACTAACTTCGTAATTCTATTAATCTTTTATCACAATGTCGTACAAACTATTAAGCCGTAGGGCTCCTTTTATACACCAAGGAAAACCCTAGATACAAAATGTGTGAAAGGATAAACATATCTTCTAATAAGATAACTAATTCATCTGTATCCTTTCCTAACTTATAGCTAACTAACTTTACTATAAATCATAAACAGACTTAACTATTTCTGTCGACCAGACTTAACTAAGTAACTATGTCTACCAGACTTAACAATGTACTAGCAGACTTAACTATGACTTGACTTAACTAACAGACTTAATGAGTACTCCAGCAGACTTAAGTCTGTTCTTCAAATAATTCCCAACAATCCTCCCCTAACTTGATCTTCATGCTCCATGAACTTCAAGTTCCTTTCTGGTAAGCTTCCTGAGGATTGAACTCTAAACTCTTGGAATTATTTTGAACTTTAACTTTTTAAATCAGCATATTTGAACTTGTGCAGCAACTTTGACTTTAACAATCTTTTCACCATCTGATCTTTTCAGCAACATTGACTATTTGTACATCAATTCTTAAAGTTTCATACTATTCTCATCACTTTCAGGTGTGTGAATTCCTATGAGTGGTGAATCATTGAAAATTAATGGATTTGATGTCTCTTTACCAGATAGCCATTAACTCTGGAGTAGCCAATGTTTGGTGTAAACACCATGGTACATTGATAACCATTTCAACTCTTTGTACATGAAACATGGTGAGTTGAAATACCATATGATTTTTAGCAAATCATCAGCTATCAATGGATTTGTTTAGTCTTTACCAAAAGCCGTTTGCTTTTGGACTAGCCAATTCTTTGGTGGAATACAGACCTCACCTTGGTGAATTGATAACCAGTTATGGATTTTCCACAGCCTTTACCACAATCCATACTCTTGTGGGCTAGCCAACTCTTCACTATCACAGATATGGTGAGTTGATTACCATACAATTTTTGGCAAATTGTCAGCCATAAACGGATTTGAGGTATCTTTACCAGAGCCGTTTGCTCTGGATTAGCCAGTCCTTATGTTGATTAGACATGGTGGACTGATGACCATTTGTTGTGTTAGTGCAAAGCACCTTCACCAAGTAGGAAGTTCCATTAATCCCACTTATCATCTTGAAAATTTTTTCAAACTCCCCAAATTGCTTCCTTTTGGGACTACATCTTAATTATTTCCAAATTTTGATCATATACCTCATCCCTTTTATCTGCCAGCAATCCTTTTTCCAGCATCTCCTTACATACTCTAGGTGGTAAGGGATATTTAACCTCTGCTAGCATGTAAATATAAGCTCTCGGTAAGTTCAGACAATGTACATGACAACTATCAAAATATCTCCATTTGACAATCTCTTGTTGGTATGGAAGCTTCCAAATTGTGTCAGTCCTTGATGGTGGCTCAAACATTATCTTGAAGTCCCCCCAAAGAACCCTTTCAAACTCTTTTTCAGGTCTATTATCTCCATGCCTAATATTAACCAATTTGTACAGCTCCTTAAGATCATCCTTACTTAAATCATTTAGCAGCCCTAGAAAGTTAACATATACCACATCAGTGTAGTCTTCCCTAACAATCTGATAAGCTGCTCTCATTCCAGTCTTGATTGTCTGATACTTGACAATTTTGGCTGGTTGTGCAAAGCTGTCAGGAATTGATCCCATGGTAAACTCCTCAGATGAAGGTTCTTCTTCCTCCTGCACTACATTCTTGGACACTGATTTGCTCTTTCTTGCTATACTTTTCCTTCTGGTCCATGTCACAATGGGCTTCTCAACTTTTACCACTTCCTTTGTCACATCAGATGCTTTTTCAGCCTCAGATGCCTTTTCAACCACCTTTTCAACCTCAGCTACTGGTTCAGCTTCTGTCACCTTTTGTCTTTTGAAGCTTCTTTTAATGGAATCTTCATAGTCAATTGGTTTATAATTCTGATCCATCTCATATTCTCTAAGGTACATGGCTTCAATCTCCTCATAAGATTTTCCTCTCATCTTCTCAAAGGTGGAATGCATCATATTCTTTAAGTACATCTTCATATTATGCATCTTTTGTTGTTGTGTGAGTTTCTTACTAGCACCACTCTTCTTCTGAGTTTGCTTTATCTTTGACATGAAATCCCCCAATGTTTCTGAATCCCTTATAGCATTGATGAAGTCTGCAAGTTGTTTGGCTCTCTCTTCAGTTGTTAAACCTTCAACAGCTTTAAGCTCTTCCAACTTTGCCCTCAACTCATCATCATCCTGAATCATTGACATAAGGGAATCATCAGTAGACTCCTCTTGCAACCTTCTTGCAAGCAACTCATCTTGTCTCTTTTTTTCTTCAAGCATTTCCTTTTCAGCTTGTTCTTCTGCTTGAATCCTTGCTATCTCAGCTAAAGTTGCTTCCTCCTCTTTTTGTTGTTTCTTTGATTCCTTAGGCTTAGGAGTTTCTATCAATATCTGCTTTCCTTCCCTTTGTGTACCAGCAGGATGCTCTTCATTAGCAGCACTAACATGTTCAGCAGACTTATCACCACCAGACTTAACAGCATCACCAGACTTAATAGCAGAACTAACAACATCAGCAGATTTAACCTGTTCACCAGACTTAAATGCATCCTCCCCAGACTTAAGTACTTCTTCCCCAGACTTTTCTTCTTCAATAATCAATTTCCTCTTTAGCCTTCTCTTCTTCCTTTGTTGAATCTTGCTAAGAGATATGGCCAAAGTTTCTGCTGCTTCCAAACCTTCTGGACTGATCTCAGCAGATTTATCTTGAGCTGGTGTTTGAAATACTTGTTCTTCATCTAAATTCCTCCCCTGTTTGGAAGAATTTTCATCAGCACCCTCCTGATCATCAAAATCAACCCTTTTCTCCTTCATAACCTTCTCCATCTTTTTGACCTTCCTGACCAAAGTTAGAATAGCAGACCCCATGATTTTGTTGGCTTTCTCCAATGCAGATATCCGGTTAACTAGTTGTGGAACCAGCTCTAAAAGGGCATCCACAGACATCTGAGTTGGTTCCTCCCCATGAACTGGAGATTCCACTTGGGTTAGCTGTTGAGGTGAAGGTGGTGTGGGTGTAGGAGATGGTGGTTGTGGTGTAGGTGATCTGGGTGGAGGTGTGGGTGTAACACCCCAACCCGATAAGGGTAGAAGTATTACGTTATGGTGACATATCAAAGTAAACACAAGCATATGACATAAATAATACAATTGAATTTCAATGGTTACAATGGAAAATCTGAAGATACAAGGTTACAATGAAGATACAATAATTACTAAGTCTGAATATAAGCTCCTCTAGTCATCTGACTCAAAATAGCTAAAACCTGCCGCAGGAAAAGAAATTCGGCTGAGCTACGAAAGCTCAGTGAACAGATATAAAGGTAACAAAGCAGTGATACAGAATAATGAGCAGTAAATGAAGTACGAATCAGTCAGAGTTAAGGCTTAAGTAAATGGTAACAGTAATGAAAGGTAAAGGTTATAAGGTGCAGGAAAACAGAAATCCACTACGAGCCCAGTAACAGAAACAGTATCAATATAATCATGTAACCATATAATCATATAGAGGGGAGACCTCTCAGTAAATGGAGTAGCTAGCTCCCAGTATGTGAAAGACGTGTATCGCACACACCATCAGTCACCAGTAATAACAGTATATAACAGAAACAGTAACAGTATACAGTAACAAATCTAGGATGCATCCATACGCCCCAGGTGGCCAAGGTCTGCCTCTACGAAATAAATCAGTAACAAGTCAGGGACGGGACAGGTCATCACTCTCCTGCCCTAGAGTCATGCCATCGGTGCATCAATGACATGGACATGAAACCCTCATGCCTAGTTATGGCTCGTAGTCTCAAACTGTGGGTCAATGGTCAAGTATCAAATGTCCAGTATCCAGTTCAGTTTCATATTAGGTAGTTCACGTCCAATTTCCATTTCAGTGATATCAGAAAGTCCATATCAGAAGTTCATATCAGAGGGTTCAATATCAGAAGGTCCAATATCAGAAAGGTCAATATCAGTAGGTTCAATATCAGAAGGTCAATATCAGAAGGTCAAATATCAGAAGGTTCAATATCAGAGTTCACAATTCAGGAGGGAAACATAGCAAGTTCACAAATCAAGGGGAACATAGCAATGGCTTAGGGAAATCCTATAATGAATCAGAAATCCAGAATGTCATGAGAAAGGAGACACCCTTACTGAAAAAGGGTAGAATATCTGTACCTTATATCGCAAGTGAAAACACATCTAGAAATACAAGGATCGGAAACAAACTCCATCTTCAGCGAATCTACACGAATACATGGTCGTCTTATTATTAATATCTTCTTCAAATCAGATTTCTCATTTTAGTCGGCTTTCCATTTTTAGTAACTTTCCATTTATAGCAGGTTTCCTCAATTAGTAAGTTTCCATTTTTAAGAAGCATTCAAAGTTATTATTTAATAAGTTTAAAGTGACAATATTAATAACTTAGGGTTCATAATAGTATTTATATAAAGTTAAGGTTATTATGGTAGGTTTACAAATTTTTAGGGTTTATTATGTAATTATTATAAGTTTAAGGACTATTATGCAATTATCATAAAATTAGGGTATAAGATGTAATTATTATAAAGTTACAGGTTTTTTACAAGTTAAGTCCTTTATCATTAGAAAAATAACAATTTAAACCCTTTAGTTTTGGAAAATAAATAAATAACACCTTTTTAATATCTTTACACTTTAACAGATTTTTTGTATGCACTGGATCTGTTTTAAATAATTTATGAATCATATTAGAACTCTGAAATAAAATTCCCAAAAATTCTCTGAGAACCCTATATATCCCTAGTAATTTACCTAATTTTTCCAGATTTTATTAACTAGTATAGGTATGACTGAAAAATCCATTTCCCTAACATGTTCCATAATCGGATCTGATGAAACACCCGAAAAGTAATTAATTCACTACTCCATCTAGAAAATTTATAAAATTCTAAATAAATTCCAGTAACTAGTAGACATATCAAATATTACCCAGTTCAAAGTACACCTTCTAATTAGACATGGTTTGAAAATGATAATTGAAAAATACGGACTGTTTTTCCAGACATACGAATTTGATTTGACACTTAATTTTCTAAAAATCAAAAAGTGGTTTTCCAAGCCTCTAAAAATCTCAAGGTTAATTTCTACAGAAAGCTCTTTCATTGAATTTAATTCTAGACTCAAGAAACTCCCAAAAAAACTTAGTTATCATCAAGATTCAATTAATTAAAGTCGGTCTAATTTCCTGATCAGAAAACTGGTTTATTAATTCATGTGATCTTTTAGGGTTTTTGGTTCGTTTAATTCCAAACGATCTTAGTAGCGTGCATGGATCATTATAACCATTTTATATAGATCATATATGATGTAAAGGAGGTCAGAAAAATACCAGATGGTGTTCAGAATGATCGGATGAAGTGCAGAGTATTTATACCTTTCGGCTAGAAAAATACGACACCAAGAAAACTCCTACGCGAACACTAGCAATCCCACGACCTTAAGACTATTTTTCCCACCTTCCTTAGACTTGATAGAACCCAGGAAAAATAAACACTAGCCTCCATAATTTTGTATGTGATAGGGAGAGTTTTTGTGGTTATACGGTTTATTTTAGGGTTTTTAGGAATATATAAATAGGAAATAAAAGGGAAAACGTGTATATGGATGAGGAGGGGGATGATTTTTTGGCCCAAGGTGATAAGGATGATATCAATTTACTGAAAATAAAAGATCCTCTATTTTATGTAGTGTTTATCTCATTTATTTGATTTTAATTAATTAACAAGTAAATACATTATAAGTATATTTTATATATTTCGGCCCATATAACTTTTATAAATTGTGACAATTATTTTTATAACATGTAAAACATTAAAATGTGCATGTACAATTTATTTTACTTCATATGTTGCTAAATTCCAAGAGTTTGGGATTTATTTGGTGTTTATATAATTATTAAATGAAAATTTAAGTTCAAGGGTATTTTGGTAATTTTGCATGATTTTAAATTTTGGGTTTTACAACTTCTTCCCCTCTAAAAGAAAATTTTTGTCCTCGAAATTTGAAGTCGCAGGGTTAGAAGAAGTCGTAGCAAATCGCAAAAGATCGTCACAAACATTCTCACGCCCGGGGAGGTTCTTCCAAAGAGGAAAGCTCATATGGAAATACGAACAAGATTTCAGATCAAATTAACCGTATCAACAGTAGAGAGCTCTACAAGAGTTCAAGATTTATAACTGAGGTCAACAGAATGCAAAACGAGAATCCGAACTCATCCAGATATCTAATGAACAAAGGCAGAGTATACGCATAGGTAGAATGAACCTAAAGTCTCACTAATCACGGATAAACCAACGGAGATCAAATTCGACTTGTTAGGTACTCCCCAAGACATCCTATGGCCACAATGAGGGCACGTTATATGGTGTAAGTATTATCACGTTGATCAGGCATCATAATACTAGCACCACATAAATATGCCTTCATGATGATCATACTTTATCTCGAGTCGTGAGCAAAACAACCTATCTTAATCCACCTAGTACTTCTACAGTCTTAGAGGTCAATAAAATCAAATGTCATAATCAAGAGGGAAAACCAAACTATTCGCCATGGAGATTCTCAAAATGCCCAAGAGGCATCGAAATGATTAACAAAAGGATCAGAGGTCAGAGTCGGAATCTGAAGATAAGGATCAAATAGTGTCAGGCAATTACTATGCAATTTTTAATGCCTTCAAGATATATTTAGGTTTCAAATCTTAGGTGGTGCAAAGCATAAGCTTTCAATCTCCAAAAGTGATCTCAACAGGCTTTAACAAGGCACGAATCAGAGTGATTCGGAAGCAATGATACTTAAACCAAATGTCTTATAGTCTACTCAATCCTCACTGGTCAAAACTTAAAGTTCCTATAGGGAAATCCTAAAGCAAATTTCCAAAGGTTGTCTTATGAGCGCCTACAGGGGAAACTTAGTGGTCCAAACTTACACAGGCCAAGGGTAAATGTATTATGAGTCGCAGCCTATCTCTCTGATACCATAATTGTAACACCCCAACCCGATAAGGGTAGAAGTATTACGTTATGGTCACATATCAAAGTAAACACAAGCATATGACATAAATAATACAATTGAATTTCAATGGTTACAATGGAAAATCTAAAGATACAAGGTTCCAATGAAGATACAATAATTACTAAGTCTGAATATAAGCACCTCTAGTCATCTGACTAAAAATTGCTAATAAGGTCTTCTAAGTCCAAGGTACTCTCCACTCATACCCAGCTTCCAAACTAAAACCTACCGCAGAAAAAGAAATGCGGCTGAGCTTAAAAAGCCCAGTGAACAGATATAACGATAACAAAGCAGTGATACAGAATAATGAGCAGTAAATGAAGTACGAATTAGTCAGAGTTAAGGCTTAAGTAAATGGTAACAGTAATGAAAGGTAAAGGTTATAAGGTGCAGGAAAACAGAAATCCACTACGAGCCAAGTAACAGAAACAGTATCAATATAATCATGTAACCATATAATCATATAGAGGGGAGACCTCTCAGTAAATGGAGTAGCTAGCTCCCAGTATGTGAAAGACATGTATCGCACACACCATCAGTCACCAGTAATAACAGTATATAACAGAAATAGTAACAGTATACAGTAATAAATCTAGGATGCATCCATACGCCCCAGGTGGCTAAGGTCTGCCTCTACGAAATAAATCAGTAACAAGTCAGGGACGGGACAGGTCATCACTCTCCTGCCCTAGAGTCATGCCATCGGTGCATCAATGACATGGACATGAAACCCTCATGCCTAGTTATGGCTCGTAGTCTCAAACTGTGGGTCAATGGTCAAGTATCAAATGTCCAGTATCCAGTTCAGTTTCATATTAGGTAGTTCACGTCCAATTTCCATTTCAGTGATATAAGAAAGTCCATATCAGAAGTTCATATCAGAGGGTTCAATATCAGAAGGTCCAATATCAGAAAGGTCAATATCAGTAGGTTCAATATCAGAAGGTCAAATATCAGAAGGTTAAATATCAGAGTTCACAATTCAGGAGGGAAACATAGCAAGTTCACAAATCAAGGGGAACATAGCAATGGCTTAGGAAAATCCAATAATGAATCAGAAATCCAGAATGTCATGAGAAAGGAGACACCCTTACTGAAAAAGGGTAGAATATATGTACCTTATATCGCAAGTGAAAACACATCTAGAAATACGAGGATCGGAAACAAACTCTATCTTCAGCGAATCTACACGAATACATGGTCGTCTTATTATTAATATCTTCTTCAAATCAGATTTCTCATTTTAGTCGGCTTTCGATTTTTAGTAACTTTCCATTTATAGCAGGTTTCCTCAATTAGTAAGTTTCCATTTTTAAGAAGCATTCAAAGTTATCATTTAATAAGTTTAAAGTGACAATATTAATAACTTAGGGTTCATAATAGTATTTATATAAAGTTAAGGTTATTATGGTAGGTTTACAAATTTTTAGGGTTTATTATGTAATTATGATAAGTATAAGGACTATTATGCAATTATCATAAAATTAGGGTATAAGATGTAATTATTATAAATTTACAGGTTTTTTACAAGTTAAGTCCTTTATCATTAGAAAAATTACAATTTAAACCCTTTAGTTTTGGAAAATAAACAAATAACACCTTTTTAATATCTTTACACTTTAACAGATTTTTCGTATGCACTGGATCTGTTTTAAATAATTTATGAATCATATTAGAACTCCGAAATAAAATTCCCAAAAATTCTCAGAGAACCCTATATTCCCCTAGTAATTTACCTAATTTTTCCAGATTTTATTAACTAGTATAGGTATGACTGAAAAATCCATTTCCCTAACATGTTCCATAATCGGATCTGATGAAACACCCGAAAAGTAATTAATTCACTACTCCATCTAGAAAATTTATAAAATTCTACAAAAATTCCAGTAACTAGTAGACATATCAAATAATACCTAGCTCAAAGGAAACCTTCTAATTCGACATGGTTTGAAAATGATAATTGAAAAACACGAACTGTTTTTCCAGACATACGAATTTGATTTGACACTTAATTTTCTAAAAATCAAAAAGTGGTCTTCCATGCCTCTAAAAATCACAAGGTTAATTTCTACAGAAATCTCTTTCATTGAATTTAATTCTAGACTCAAGAAACTCCCAAAAACACTTAGTTATCATCAAGATTCAATTAATTAAAGTCGGTCTAATTTCCTGATCAGAAAACTGGTTTATTAATTCATGTGATCTTTTAGGGTTTTTGGTTCGTTTAATTCCAAACGATCTTAGTAGCGTGCATGGATCATTATAACCATTTTATATAGATCATATATGATGTAAAGGAGGTCAAAAAATACCAGATGGTGTTCAGAATGATCGGATGAAGTGCAGAGTATTTATACCTTTCGGCTAGAAAAATACGACACCAAGAAAACTCCTACGCGAACACTAGCAATCCCACGACCTTAAGACTATTTTTCCCACCTTCCTTAGACTTGATAGAACCCATAAAAAATAAACACCAGCCTCCAGAATTTCGTATGTTATAGGGAGAGTGTTTGTGGTTATACGGTTTATTTTAGGGTTTTTAGGAATATATTAAAAGGAAATAAAAGGGAAAACGTGTATATGGATGAGGAGGGGGATGATTTTTCGGCCCAAGGTGATAAGGATGATATCAATTTACTGAAAATAAAAGATCCTCTATTTTATGTAGTGTTTATCTCATTTATTTGATTTTAATTAATTAACAAGTAAATACATTATATGTATATTTTATATATTTCGGCCCATATAACTTTTATAAATTGTGACAATTATTTTTATAACATGTAAAACATTAAAATGTGCATGCACAATTTATTTTACTTCATATGTTGCTAAATTCCAAGAGTTTGGGATTTATTTGGTGTTTATATAATTATTAAATGAAATTTTAAGTTCAAGGGTATTTTGGTAATTTTGCATGATTTTTAATTTTGGGTTTTACAGTGGGTGACTTGGGTTTGCTCTGCAGCTGTGGGTGATGGTGAATGAGCAACTCCTCCAGGTGATGATGTACCTGCAATGTTGGTAGCACCAGGCAACATAGCAGGCAATAAAGGTCTGTGTGCACCCTGAAAACCCCTTTTCATGTTACTAAAAATTTTGTCTTTAAAGGGTACACACACATAAGTCTGCATTTTATTTTCAGGTTTAAAGTTCAACACCATTTGCAGAAAACGAGGGTACATTTAAAAATTTATGCTTATTGTTTGCATTTGCTACCATGCCATCAAAAATTAATTTTGAAAAGTTAAAAGTCTTTCCAAGTGAAAGACAGACCAATGCAGAAGCAATATTGCTTCCAAATTGATCCCATCCTCCACTCTTGGGACTTAGGCAATGTAACAAATGATGGATTAAAAACTTCCACTGTGGTGTAAAATGACTTTTCCAAAAGGTAAAACCACCATCAGCAGGATATCCAATATTTTTCATACCCTCTAAAATCATATTGTTTGATAACATGATTTCCCTTGAAGCATCATCTAGTTTAAGACTACTCCTAATTGATGCTTCAGTGATAAAGTATTCATGGTTATCAATGGTTGTCCTTAATTGTAGAGTCCCATCAGCAAGAGTTTCGGAGGTAGCAGTCCCCCAAAACTGTTTGACTAGGGAATCATAGATAGTTGGATTATGTGTTAAAGCATACATGAGAGAAGAACCTCTCAAAAAATCAACTATCTGTTCGAAACCTTCACTCTTGTTTGGTTTCTTCAAGAAACTCACTTGGTTGTGCTTATCACAATACTTTCGTTGAGCCATTGATGAGAAAGTGTGTAAGTGCTGGTTGAAAATTGCATTAGGGTTTGAGTACTGGTTGTTAAAAAACAGAGGATCTTTGGCCGAAAATAATGATTTTTAAAATTAGAAGTAAATAATGGATAAAAGTGAAAAATATATCAAATTTTATCCTTATATACTCCTTTCCCCCGGAAAATAAGTAACGGCATTATTTTATAAGTAAAATCATTATTTGACAGACCAGACCTAAAGGTAATAAAATTAATTACATTTTAACACTACCAGACTTAATGATGGTCAACTAGATTTAACCACTTACTCACCAGACTTAACCAAAATATCAGACAACCATGCATAGAAATCATTAGCAAGACTTCTTAGCACCACCATCCAAGCTTTTCCTGGAAAAGTTAATCCAAAAACCAAGAAAAATACACAAACACATGTTTTTGCAACCAAAATAAAAAACACTAACTACCAAAATTAACGCCAATACTACCGGATTCAACTTCTACCAGAATTAAAACTACTAAGTATTGGTTCTATTATTACAAACATATCCTAGATGGGCTAAACGATTCTCAACTACACATTTAACCTCCCCTTAAATGTAACTATGGGTTTACCATTTCAATATTAACCACTAATTAATTAAACCTAGGTCCATCAAAAGCTTTGGTTAATAAATCTGCCACATTAAAGTCTGTGTGTATCTTTTCCACTCTAATTAGTTTCTTTTCAAAGCAATCTCTTATGAAGTGATGCCTTATTTCTATATGTTTAGTATTAGAGTGATACACAGGATTCTTAACTATACAGATAGTACTTTCATTATATATGTGAATTATAGTATTCATAAAGTTCAAACCATAATCCATCATCTGATTCTGAATCCACAAGACTTGTCCAAAGCAATTGGCAGCAGCTACATATTCAGCCTCAGTTGTTGATGTAGCCACAATGGTCTGCTTCTTGCATTGCTAGGAAATCAACCTTCTGCCGAGAAATTGACAACCTCCTATTATGGATTTCCTGTCAATACTTGCTCCACGCTTCCACGTCAAAATATGACTCTCTAGGATACCAAAGGCCCAAATTGGGTTTGCCCTTTAGATACCTAAAGATCCTCTTCACAGCATGAAGATGTGAAGTCTTGGGAGTAACCTGAAAACGAGAACAAGCACAGACTGCATACATAATATCAGGCCTAGAGGCAGTTAGACACATTAGAGAACCTATCATTGATCTATATAGGTGCACATCCACATCATCAGCATCTTCATCTTTTGTTAATGGCACCTTGTTCTCTATAGGAGTGACTGCTGTCTTCACACTTGCAAGATCAAACTTTTTCAGGATCTCAGCAACATACTTGTCTTGAGAAATGAAAAGTCCATCTTCTTTATGCTTCACTTGCAGTCCAAGGAAAAATGTGAGCTCACCCATTGAACTCATCTAAAATCTGCCCTTCATTAAAGCCTCAAACTCTTCACACCAAGACCTTTTTGTGGAGCCAAAAATGATATCATCCGCATAAACTTGCACTAGAATGATATCCTTCTTGTTCCTTTTAATGAACAAGGTCTTGTCTATCACACCCCTCTTGTACCCATGCTCTTCAAGGAATTTGGAGAGTGTAGCATACCAAGCTCTAGGAGCTTGATGTAAACCATACAAAGCTTTGATGACTTTGTAAACCTTCTTGGGATGAGCAGGATCAACAAAGCCAGGAGGCTGGTGAACATACACCTCTTCTTCTATAGTGCCATACAGAAAGGCACTTTTAACATCCATTTGATAAACTATGAAACCCATATATGATGCATAGGCCAAAAATAACCTGATAGCCTCAATTCTGGCTACAGGAGCAAAAACCTCATCATAGTCTATCCCCTCCTCCTGTCTGTACCCTTGTGCTACCAATCTTGCCTTGTTTCTGACCACTACTCCTCTTTCATCCTTTTTTTTTCTGAAGACCCACTTTGTGCCAATCACTTTTGCCCCATCTGGTAGGTCTACCAGAACCCATACTTTTTGCAATTTGAACTGCAACAACTCCTCCTGCATTACTTCCACCCAACTCTCATCTTCTAATGCTTCAGAGACCTTGGTGGGTTCCTTTTGAGAAAGGAAACAAGCAAACAGACAATGTTGTTGATCTTTGTGGTTGATCCTTTGCTGCTTCTTAACAAGACTGAGAAGTGCATGAGCTTCAGGTTGCTTTTGCACTTTACTTCTGGTTTGAATAGCTGACTTAGGATCACAAATTATTTGACTTTTTGGATGAATGCTGTGAATTCTGAGTGTGGGAGCTGGCTTAAATCCACTTCTGTGGGTAAGTTGTTGAAATCAGTGATTAATCCTTCATCATCATAGGAAGATCCATAAAAAATTCCTTCACTTGGGTTGTCAAAGAACTCATGTTCTGGCATTTCAGAATTGTCAAAATCATCATTTGGAGTAGAATCAGGCTCCACTACCAGACTTAAGTGTGGAAGTACTGGTATCCTGCTTTCCCAGATGTTTGTCAGCCAATGCATTCATTTCCTCTCTGAAGGATGAAATATCTTCTGAAACTTTTGTAAGAGAAGCCTCTTTTCCTTGTGCTTGAGGCTTGATAACAGTCTCCTTCTTCTTTGAAGTTGTAGAAGATTTCTTTGTGCCTCCATGAGATGCATTAGTCTTGACTGCTATTATAGGAACAACAAGAAGCTCCTCAATCTCCTCTTCTTGGTCAGAAGAACTTGCATCAGAAGTAACTTGAGTACCTGCATTGTTAGTTACTTCTATGGAACCTGCATGGGGGTTAGCTTGATTCTCCTTAGAGACAGGAATATAGTTCATAGAATCAGTTAAATAATCAATATCAAACATCCATCTATAACCTATTCCCTTCACATTAGGTTTTTCCTCAAGAAAATTAACATGAAGATTCTCTTCTACCCTCTTTGTCACTAAATTATATACCCTAAAGGCCTTACTATTCATTGCATATCCCACTAAAAACCCCTCATCAGACTTTCCTTCAAACTTTCCAAGCACACTAAGAGTATCTAGAATGGTAACATGGCACCCAAATGGTCTTATGTAACTAATAACTGGTTTGTGGCCAAATATAAGCTCATAAGGTGTTTTGTTCTTAGGTTTGGTCACTCTCACCCTATTGAATATGTAGTAAGCAGTACTAACTACTTCAGCCCAAAAAGTGGTTGGTAAGAGTGAGTCTGCTAGCATAGTCCTAGTTGCCTCAATCAGGGTCCTGTTCATTCTTTCAGCAACTCCATTCTGTTGTGGAGTTCTAGCATTACTATACTCTTGCTTGATTCCTTTATTACCACAAAACTCAAGCATGCTCCCATTCTTAAACTCTGTACCATTGTCTGATCTAATAATCTTAACCTTATGATTAAGCTAGTTTTCTATCTGCCTAATGAAAGTTTGAATTAAGACAGTAGTTTCATCCTTCTTAGACATAAAGAATACCCAACAAAATCTAGTGCAATCATCAGTAATGACAAGGCAATAACTAGCATGATTGATACTCTGCACAGAAGTAGGGCCAAACAGATCCATATGCAAGGTGTGTAAAGGCTCAGTTATAAACCTCTCTAATTTAGCCTTAAATGAAGCCCTATGCTGTTTACCCTTATTACAAGCCACACATGTATGGTCATTCTTAAAAACCTTGGAAGGTAAGCCTCTAACTAGGTTATTCTTCACAAGTTTGTTCATGTTCTTAAAATTAATATGACCCAACCTTCTATGCCACAATTTAGATTCATCAATAGTGGCTTTTGCAATCAAACAGGCAAAACCTTTTGCAGGTTCAGGTGTTTTCATATCAAAGATGTACATGTTGTGTTGTCTTTGGACTTTGAGAAGTATCTGATTTTCATCAGGCATCTTAAAGTCAAAAGTCAACACAAAACATTCAGATTCAGTAAAAAGCACCTTATGCTGCTTATCACAAATTTGAGATATTGAAAAAAGGTTAAACTGCCCAAGTTCTTTCACAAAAGACACATTGTCAAATTCTAAATTGTCCACTACAATTCTACCTTTACCAGTAATCTGCCCTTTGCTACCACCAAAAGTAACAGAACCTCCTTTGAATTCTTGAAAATCCTTCAGGTGATCCCTGTTACCAGACATGTGCCCTGAGCATCCACTATCAAATATGCCTCTATCTCCTATGTTCTTGAGTGGATGATCCTGCACATAAAGAAGAGAAATTAGTTTCTCTTAAGGACCCAGGCCTCTGCAGGTTTGGGTCTGCCTTGTGGATCAATATATTTGAATGTTTTGTATGAACATGATCCACTGTTGCTTTGGGATTTATAAGTTAGCTCATTCTGAAATAGATCCCAAGACCAACATGCTGAGGCCTTAACAGCAGACCCCTCATGTCCCCCTACAGCATTAGAGTTTGAAATTTGTGTTGTATTCTTAGCAATGAGTCTCCTCACAGGTGAATGTGATTTAGAAAAAATTGTTTCTTTGATTATATGTGTTCACCTGTGGTCTATTAACTGGCTGCCTGAGTCTAATTTGATTAACATGCCCAGAATTAACTTTGGGCTTCACAGAACTAACATTTTGCCTGACAGAATTAACATTTGTCCTACCAGTATTAACATGTGACCTAACAGAATTAACCTGTGGTCTACCAGTATTTATTTGTTCTGGTCTGGGAACAAACTTATTTGCATGATTAATTCTGTTTGCATTATTCCATACTGGTTTAGGCATCACATTACCAGTATTAATTCCTCTCTGTCTCCTAAGTTCAGCCTCTTTAATCATTCTTTTTTCATGAAAGTCACAGTCTTTGATTAAATGACTTAAACTACCACAAACTGTGGAAAACTAGAAGGGGGGGGGGGGTTGAATAGTTTTACGTCTTTTTAATTTTATTATGAAAACTTTGTTTCCTTTTAAAACCTTAGATTTGAGTTTATATGAAAAATGATACTTGACCAACATTATTAATTATATGTGTATCCTTTTAGATTTGTTATAAAAGTTTTCTTTTTATGAATGGAGTTTTAAATTGATCTTTATGTGAAATCAACTTCTAATTAATACCAACAGTTATATATGCCTACATGTATGAAAGTAATGACGATATAAAGAAATAAGTAAGAGATGGAAAGATCAAACCGAGACACGAGGGATTTATAGTGGTTCGGCTACAAGGACACCTTCCTTGCCCTACTCCACTCCCCGAGCACACCTTGCTCGAGAGTTTTCTTCACTACTTCAACAAGCTCCCTTATGGCAGAGAAAACCTTACACAACTTTGGCTTACACCGGTTTAACGACACAAAGCTAAATGTCGAGTTCTAATAGTAGCTAGAACCAATCTCACGACTTCAATCACAACTAGTTCACGACTTATTCACGACTTCTTCATGACGGCTTCACGACTTCAACACAACGGCTTCATGACTTCTACATGACGACTTCACAACTTCTAAGCTACGGCTTCACGACTTCTACACAACGACTTCACAACTTCTAAGCTATGGCTTCATGACGACTTCACAACTTCTAAGCTACGGCTTCACGACTTCTACATGACGAATTCATAACTTCTAAGCTACGGCTTCATGACTTCTACATCACGACTTCACAACTTCTAAGCTATGGCTTCACGACTTCTACATGACGACTTCACAACTTCTAAGCAACGGCTTCACGACATCTACACCACGGCTTCACAACTTCTACACCACGGCTTTACAACTTCTACACCACGGCTTTACAACTTCTACATGACTTCTTTACACCACAACTACTTATACACCTTCTTCAATACTCACACACTATACATATCTAGTCACTTATGTTTACACCTTATACACACACTTTACACAAATGAATGAATGATTTACAATTATGATACACCAACAACTTGGATGGAAAAGATACACCAAGTTGTAATACTTCTTGTCTTGAAGGATAGAAGTATTCTTCTCTTGCACTTGAGAGGTTGAAGCTTTGGATCACTTGAAACAAAAGCTTATAATTATATGATCAAAGGATTTTTGAAAATATGAAATGAGATCTAAACCAGAAAGTTTTTAGTGCAAAAGGTGAGTAAAAATCCAGGGGAAGGCTGGTATTTATAGGCAAAAAAACTGGACAGCTGGAAGCTAGTGGAGCGTGGCCGGCCCCCTTAAATAGGGGGCGGTCCCCTTAATTTTAAGGGGGCCGCCTAGCAAAATTAAGGGGGCCGCCCAAGCCAACCGTTGCCCAGTTTTGTCTTTTTGTGGGGAAGGTTTTTCTGGAACATTTTTACTGATTTTGGTTAAAAATTTGAATTCATAAATTTATAATGAATTAAACCTTTTTATTTATTACCAAAAATGTTTTTCTAAAAGATATAAAATGTTTTTGACATTTTATAAAAAATCTAGTTATTAAGAAAATGTTCCTTTGATCATATAATGCATTAAGCATTAGTTCATTCATACCTTAAGTGATTTTAGTTGTAGAAGTGAATATTTACAATTAAGTACTTGTTTATTTTATAAGTTTATGTTTTAATGAGTTTACTTTTTGTGATCATCAAAACATAGAGATATGAATAAATAATGATAATGTTTTTAGGCATTATTTATGTCAACACAAACAAAGCATCTTTTTGGTGTGAAAGTGTAACTTTTCCTAAACTCTCTTTTTACTCTATCACTCTTGGGTGACACTTGACTTTTAATAGATTCCCTAGGAGATTTTATGTGTTGGACACAACTAGGTTTAACTGTTTGAGGTTTAGGTGCAGACACAACTAGCTCACTAGTCTTAGCAGATTTGGACTCAGACACCTCTTTTGTTTCACATTCTGGTTCTGATTCAGAGTGCTCAGAGACATCTCCAATGGATTCTCCACTGCCATTAGATTGGCAGGTAGAATTCTCACTTGATTTTTCATCTGAGTTACCTATCTCAGGCTGTTGAGGTCCCTTTTTACCATACACAAACAAAGACTCATCAAGCTCTTCCTTTTGTTGAGGAGTGTAATCTCCATTTAATGGAGGTGAAACCCCTTTAAAATCAGTAGTTTTTATGAATCTATTGTAAACTGGTTTATTGATGCGCGTGATGTGTCGTTGCGGTTTAGCAGTTTTAATGCCTACTCAAGTTTTAAATTTATATTTAGCCGACTTATCAATAACACACACACTTAACGAGCAGTGTACCCGGTCAGTATGAAGATAATGGTAAGTAGAGTGTCGATCACTAAGAGTGGAACGTATTATCTCGTTATTCTAATCAGTATTTTAATATCCTAACGCAAGGGGGTTTCAGCCTGAGAGACTGGCACGGTTTGTTTGCAATTAAATAATAAAATAAACCAATAGGCACGAATCAGCAAGTAGCACACACGTACACAGATAAATACTTGAGACAATAAGAGGGCTGTCCTTATGATTAAGTAGATTGTCACTTGTTTTATTGATAGCTTTATATGAAGTGTATGTAGTTAACCCTTTCTCGTTGGTCCTAATCTTATCGGCGAGTAAACCCTTAATGATTACTTATGTCTAAAAGTTATTCCTAAGTGATCAATTTAGAAATAACCGTGGGAGCCACATTATGTCCCGCAGTCAAATGCCCGCAAGCCACTAATAAACACAGAGGTTATCAATGCACTAATAAGTAGTAACCAAAGACATCAACATATAAACTTTAATTGATGGGAAAGCAAGTATTAAAGGGAGTGCAATCTTTCGTTGTCACATTACACAAGCCACCAATCCTGATGAATTAAAGTTTGCTAACACAATAAAACAAAACTACTTAATGAATTAAACACATGCAGCACCTTCTTACAGCTCTTGTATCTTTGATTTGGGTGTGTCTTGTGCTGCCTCCTTGACTGAATTCGTCCTTTGTTTCTCCTGTTCGAACTTCGGTTTTAGGTTTTCCGGAACTTGTAATTCGTCTGGTCTACGGGGTATTTATAGTTTCTGTCTGAGGGAAGATGCGGCGCATCTACTAAGTAGATGCGGCGTATGTACTTAACTTCGCGTGGGGTCCAAGATTATAATATTCAGGAATATTCGTACACCGCCAGAAGATGCGGCGTAACTCCATGATTAGATGCGGCGCATGTCCTCTTGTATCTTGGATCGTATCTGGTGACATCTTGATAGAGATGCGGCGCATGTCGAGAGTGAGATGCGGCGCATCTGGAGCAGAATTGACTTGATCTTGTCCATGTCAGTAGACCTTCGACTTTATGCACGTTTTGCTCCATAATTAGTCCAAAATCGCTAAGTTTCACCAAATGCTTGTTTTTACCTGAGAATTACAAAAGTAAACGATTAAGTATCAATCCTCATACATAATATAGTAAAACAAGTCAAATTAATAGGATAAATGATAGTAATAAAATGTACTTATTTGAGTTCATCAAATATCCCCCACTTGAACTTTACTTGTCCCCAAGTAAACCTTAGAATTTCTTTTATGAAAATGTATCCTAAAAGATGTTAGGATTTATTTTTATATTTAAGCATGTATTCGTTCATTTCATAATCACACAACTAAACACTTAACGATTCAGAAGTAAAATAAAATAAGTCGATAAAAGCAAATCTAATCGTTTAACTGTCCAGTCGCGACGAATATTCTATCATAAGCTTGGCAAGTATACACATCTCCACCACTAAAGCTAAGGAATAACAAGTCTAAAGCGGTAAAAATGGTTTTTAGGCTTAAGGGTTAATTATTCTTAATCACTATCGATCTCAAATTCCAGAAAAGGCGACAAAATCACAAATACATGATCGAATCCACGAACACGATACTTGCAATTGCTCAAATCCTTAACTCGAATAGGCTAAAGATAGGTCCAAACTTCACCAATAATAATATATCAAAAAGGGCGACAAAATCATAAATACATAGCCGAATCCACGACTACGATACTTAAGATTGCTCAAATCCCTAATCTCAATAAATCAAAGGTTTGGTTGGATAAAGAATAATATAGGGTATGGATAACATTTGGGATATAAATTGGTGTAAAATGAAAAATAAACAAAACAGATAAATTAAAATCCTAAGTGTGGTTAATCACTATCCCAACCATCCCATGAATAAGACTCATATCATCGAATAACTCACGCTTTAACACTTGAAACACACGCTTTAGGTAGACACGAATTATACTCAACAAGATCTTAATCAAAGAATAGACCTTAATTGGCGTTCCCATAACTGCCAATTCCCATTCAATCCATAGATATAGTACAACAAATAGTGGTGATATCGACCACTTACATAACTTTACATAAGTTGGTTAAAACTAACTTCCAACTTTTCTTTCTTTCTTTTTCTTTTCTCATTTTTTTTTTTTTTTTTTTTTTTTTTTTTTTTTTAACATAAACATAGATGTGTAAAATTTCACCACATCACTATAACTTTCTTTCCGGATAATTTTTCCATACTTTTCATGACTTCAGAAATAATGGTAATAGTGAAAGTAGTAAACACACGAAAAATAAACTCCAAAATATACAATATTTACTTTCACTCCAATTGCATTGTGCAATTTCCCGACCTAACCATAGATAATGAATTACGCACGCGAACACAGGTAATGTAAGGAAACACACTTTGCCTATAGCAATCAACCAACCACGGATTCTAATCTACAGGGTAGGCTAAGGTGTAAGGGTGTAACGAAACATTTTAAACATAGGTGTAAGAAACGAAAGGAATGGCTCTGAGGGTTTTTCTAGGGGTATCTTACTCTAAAAATGAGAGTAACAAAAGGGTTTATACGGGGGTTAACTAACCAGTGTAGTTAGTTAATAACACATAACATATAATAGGCTATTTGGGTGTAATCCTAGAATTTTACCAATTTAGACAAGTCACTCCAATTATATAAATAATACTTATTATGGTGGTCTCGAATAGTATACAAGCCAAGTTCTAAAGTTTACAAGTCACCGGCACACTCATAGATTTGTGAATTTTGAAAAATCACAATTTTTGAAAATAACGTCATGTGTGCAGTTATGCAACTTAGATCTTAAACAAAAACATGCTAAAAAAAATTTTAAGTTTGATATATTAAGCACATTTTAAGCATAATTTTTGAAAAAGTTTAGGACAAGTAATTGTTAAGTGTTCTAATTCTCCAATCCCCCCACTTAAGTTAAACAACGTCCTCGTTGTTTGTATAAAAGGTTAAAAACTGGAAAATAAAAGAATTAGAACATAAAAACTCCCCTGAGATTTGCTCGGTATGATCCTCCATTAGTATAAGAGCAAAAATCAACTTCTTGTGGATTAGAACGTTAAAGCTTCATACTTGATGTATCCACAGGAAATCCAGGAAACTATAATACCACCAACACTTTAAAACACACCTAAGATAAGAAAGGTTCAAGCTTTGCATAATACATTAGTAGTTAGGAAAAATAAAACTTAAAAATTAAAACTGAAAATCATCAGGTCAGTCGATGCGCCGTATCTTATTGAAGAAGATACGCCGTATCGAGCCTGGAATAAATACGGATCAGAATAAAGATGCGCCGCATCCTTAACCAGGGATGCGCCGCATTAAAATAAACTGATAAATAGTTTTAAAGTCGAAAATAATAATGCAGAAAAATAAAATAAGATATGACCATTGCAGGAGATGCGTCGCATCTCAGAATTGAGATGCGCCGTATCCTCATGCGGGCCTGACTGACTCGACACAGAACAGAATAGTAAAAATTAAAAGATAAGCATGGGTTGCCTCCCACGAAGCGCTTGTTTTTGTTCGAGTCACGAGCCTGACTCCACCCTTATTTACTGTGTAATTGGGTGTTGTTCCCCCCACTTGGGATCAAATGCGGGTGATAGTAGCAATAAACACGAAAAGAGTGTAAATTTGCTATTAAAGATGGAAGAAATACATAAAGATCATACCTTGGCAATATATGTACATCTTCCCTATTCTTACCCGGTTTGGTTGATAAATTGTATGACTTGACCACTTCATCTGAAAGAGTAGTATGTTGAGGAAAAATGAGTCTCCTTTCTTTTTGGTTAGTTTCTTTGGTAGTAAGGCGTCCCTTGACTTTCGCAGAAGATGAGAAAGGGTCTTTATCAAGTAAAAGTTCGAGTTCCTCAATAACCTTCATAGGGTCGAAATCATCATCTTCACCAATTATAGCAATGTTTAAGAGCTCATCACCAAATTCTTCCTCAAGCTCCAACAAAAACGGGTTGATCACAGGTGCTTCATGTGCTTCAATAGGTAGTGTAATAAATTTGACCTCATCATTCTTTTGTTTTGCAACCTGTTTAGGAAAACTAGCAAGATTATTAGTAACGGGATTAATAATATTAAATAAATTTGTACCACTTTGTGTTGCAAGTGACTTCGATTCATCATGTGAATCTCCATCTTCAACTAGTTGTCTTGCAATTTCATCTTTATCCCGAATAGCCGCCTCAAATAAATCATCCCACATTTCTTCAAAATCCTTTGTGGGGTCATAATCTGGCTCATCCGCTCCACACCTAAATATTTTCGTTTGTTGTGGTAATTGCGGTATGTTATCGTACACAATAGCATCAAACTTTTCAATATCGGAATACTCATTATCTTCGTCTGATGGAATATTATCATGGTGTTTTTGATATGATGAGAATATATTTTCCATCTCGGGTGGAAAATTACAAGTAATAGCACTATACACCATTGTCCCACATTCATCTTCATTATCATCATAAGCACCTTCGGATGAATAAGCTTCTTTGTAAACAATTGCCGGATTTTCATTCAAATCAAACACTTGTGACTCTTCTTCATCTTGGGCAACTTCCGGAGAAATATCGTCATCAATAACTATTGCCGGAAACCTAATTGCACCAAAATCGTATGATTCTTCTTCCTCTTCATTAATTGATAAAGTCCAAGTGTGTCGAAATGGCAATTTGTTTCTCTCTCTCCCTGACTTTTTCTGCTTCAATAACAAGTATTCTTCCATCGTGAGTTCCTTATCCTCGATGACTTGTGCACCATATCTTGCTCCTTCCCACTCGTATATCCCATTATTGCTCAAGGCTCTTTCCTCTTCAAATCTGATATATTCTTCCATTGTAATATCCGGATCGTCCATCTTCCTGAAATAAAACTTACTCTTGCAAAAGAAGGGTGAAACGATCAAGGTAAAATAAAAGTTACTGATATCAGCTGATGATGCGCCGTATCCTATAAATGGGATACGCCGTATCTTAATTCTTTTAAAATAAATCAGACTTTATCCAGAAAATAGATACGCCGCTTTAGAATTTATGAATGCGCCGTATCGAATTAATTAATCAAAAATCAGCTTATCTAATTAAAATTAAATGCGTCGTATTAACGAAAGTTAATGCGCCGTATTTTCGTTACGTTTAAAAATAAATATCGATTTTTGATTCAGAAAGATGTGCCGTATCGACAGAGATCGATACGCCGTATCTGTTTAATAATTCGCAAACTGTTTTTAATTAAAATAATAGATACGCCGTATCTGCTAAAGCAGATGCGTCGTATGGCGTTAACGTTTAGAAAATTTTTTTTATATTTTTTTTTTTTATCGAAAAACAGATACGCCGTATCTGCTAAAGCAGATGCGTCGTATTACTTTATCGCTTAGAAAAATTTTCTTATTAAAAACAGATACGCCGTATCTTGGGGAAAAGATGCGTCGTATCGAATTAATTAAACGCGTTGTATATAAAGAAAAAATTAAACGCAATACGCCGTATCTGAGAGATCAGATGCGCCGTATCGTTTGATTTAGCACAGTACAACGATAGCAGAACAGAAAAAATACGAAAAAAATAAAAACAAAAAACACACAACGAAAATAAAACACACAAAAATAAAAAGAAAACAATTAACACACAATACAACAAATATGCAAAATAATACAATGATGCAATTAATCTAATAAAAAATAAAAACCTAATTAAAATACTAATCAAATTAACAGATAATAACAATTCACTCCCCGGCAACGGCGCCAAAAACTTGATGCGCGTGATGTGTCGTTGCGGTTTAGCAGTTTTAATGCCTACTCAAGTTTTAAATTTATATTTAGCCGACTTATCAATAACACACACACTTAACGAGCAGTGTACCCGGTCAGTATGAAGATAATGGTAAGTAGAGTGTCGATCACTAAGAGTGGAACGTATTATCTCGTTATTCTAATCAGTATTTTAATATCCTAACGCAAGGGGGTTTCAGCCTGAGAGACTGGCACGGTTTGTTTGCAATTAAATAATAAAATAAACCAATAGGCACGAATCAGCAAGTAGCACACACGTACACAGATAAATACTTGAGACAATAAGAGGGCTGTCCTTATGATTAAGTAGATTGTCACTTGTTTTATTGATAGCTTTATATGAAGTGTATGTAGTTAACCCTTTCTCGTTGGTCCTAATCTTATCGGCGAGTAAACCCTTAATGATTACTTATGTCTAAAAGTTATTCCTAAGTGATCAATTTAGAAATAACCGTGGGAGCCACATTATGTCCCGCAGTCAAATGCCCGCAAGCCACTAATAAACACAGAGGTTATCAATGCACTAATAAGTAGTAACCAAAGACATCAACATATAAACTTTAATTGATGGGAAAGCAAGTATTAAAGGGAGTGCAATCTTTCGTTGTCACATTACACAAGCCACCAATCCTGATGAATTAAAGTTTGCTAACACAATAAAACAAAACTACTTAATGAATTAAACACATGCAGCACCTTCTTACAGCTCTTGTATCTTTGATTTGGGTGTGTCTTGTGCTGCCTCCTTGACTGAATTCGTCCTTTGTTTCTCCTGTTCGAACTTCGGTTTTAGGTTTTCCGGAACTTGTAATTCGTCTGGTCTACGGGGTATTTATAGTTTCTGTCTGAGGGAAGATGCGGCGCATGTACTTAACTTCGCGTGGGGTCCAAGATTATAATATTCAGGAATATTCGTACACCGCCAGAAGATGCGGCGTAACTCCATGATTAGATGCGGCGCATGTCCTCTTGTATCTTGGATCGTATCTGGTGACATCTTGATAGAGATGCGGCGCATGTCGAGAGTGAGATGCGGCGCATCTGGAGCAGAATTGACTTGATCTTGTCCATGTCAGTAGACCTTCAACTTTATGCACGTTTTGCTCCATAATTAGTCCAAAATCGCTAAGTTTCACCAAATGCTTGTTTTTACCTGAGAATTACAAAAGTAAACGATTAAGTATCAATCCTCATACATAATATAGTAAAACAAGTCAAATTAATAGGATAAATGATAGTAATAAAATGTACTTATTTGAGTTCATCATTTATCAATAAAATCATCCTCTCTACTAATGAACACATTTCTCTCCATCTCTTCCTTATAGCTCAAAATCTCACTGTCCGATTTTATCTTATAACCTAAGCCGATTTTACAGGTTGAGCTCATACCAGAATCAACTAGCCTACATAGATTTTTAGAGGAATGGTTCCATGTGTCTATTCTCTTTTGCAATTCTTCCTTTTCTTTTACTGCTTTCATGCCAATTCTCCTATATTTTTTGAGTTTTTCATCTTTTTCATATATTTCATTGGCCTGAAAGGTAAGTTTTTCATTTAAGGCAGATTGCTGTTTCTGATAGGTGACTATTTGTGCCTCTAAAGTTTTAACAACATTAGTATAGGCAAGTATTTGAGCCTCCTGGTAACCTATTTGTTGCATTTGTTCATCACACAAAGTTTTAAGACTATTATATGATTTAATGCAAGTTTTGGAACACAAAGATACCTCAGTACTGCAACCAATAGCCATGAATGCATGGTTTGGTTCTGTTTCCTCATCTGCATGCTCTCCTCAGTTAACTGTACCAGCTTCCAAAGTCAACATGCTCATCTGATTCTTCTCCAGCTTGTCTTCATCTTGAGAGTCAGAATCCTTCTTCTTTTTCCCATCAGCAGTCATCTTTGTTTTGCATTCCCTAGCAAAATGACCCATGTTGTGACACCTGTAGCACTCAACATTCTTCTTATTGAACCCAACTGTTTTCATCCCATCAAATCCTATATTCCTCTCAGTCTGCTTGTAGAACTTCTTCATTCTAAGGGCAATCATTGCTATTTGCCACTTAATATCCATCTCTTCAAGGTCTACGTTATTAATCTGTTCAAGATCATCACTAATGAGGTCCTTCTCTTCTGACCTCTTAGCAAAGAGTGAGTAGACAACGTCATCAGCAAATCCTGCAGGAACTTCACTTTCTCTCGTGCTGCTTGAAGAAGTTTCATAACCACCAGAACTAAAGCCACCAGAATTAACCTTGCCAGTATTACCCTTGCTTTGAGAAACAAAAGCAACATTGGTAGTACTTGAAGATGCCTTTGAAGTACCTTGGATTTCACTTTCAAAGACCCGAAGATTATTATACAAATCATCAATTGACAAGGTGTCAATTTCTTCTTTCATTCTCATGGTCATTGCCAGACTTGACCATTCTTTTGGCAATGATCTGAGAAATTTGTGATTTGCATCTTCATTAGATGCAGCAGCATCATGAGCCTCCAACTGTGAGAGAAGATGTTGGAACCTGTCATAGCCTTTTTCCAACCCTTTAGAGCTGGTTACACTGAATGCTTCAAACTGTTGTTTAAGAACAGCCTTCTGCATCTTCTTGGAGTTAGCATTCCCTCCAAACCTTATTCTGATAGCTTCCTAAATCTCCTTGGCATCATCCATGCCATGAAACCTTCTTAAGTGCTCCTTGGGAAGTGACATAAGCAAGATAGTTCTTGCCTTTCTCTCCTTTTCCACAACATGAATTTCTGAAGCAGATACTGGTGGAAGTACCCTAACAACACCATCCTTTCCAACGGAGACCCTCTTCTTGGAATTCCCATTCTGTATCACCTTCTAGACATCATTTTCGACATACTCCAGATAGTGCTCCATCTCCATAGCCCAGATGTCATACTCTTCCTTCTTCAAGATTGGAAGTTTGATGTTTGAAATTATGGTTGTTGCAGTGATGTTTTGTTGTTGCTGTTTAGGTGTTCTGGTTTCAGAGGCATTATCATCATTGTTTGAGACATCATCATCACTGAGATGGTTTAAGAATTCATCAGCCTTAACAGACATTGTGCAGGGTGTTTTTTTTTAAGTGAATGAGTGTTTGTGGTTTATGTGTTTCTTCGAACTCAGAGTCCCTCTATAGGCTCTGATACCACTTGTAGGTCTACGGTTTATGGATCTAAGTAGCCTTTGTTACTTAATAGACAACTTGAATAAATCCAAATTGATCTAAGTGAGAAACTCTAAACAGGTTGTTTATTGCTAATGCGGAATCTTAACAATAACAATGAAGAACACAATATACTAACTTTGTAATTCTATTAATCTTTTATCACAATGTCGTACAAACTATTAAGCCGTAGGGTTCCTTTTATACACCAAGGAAAACCCTAGATACAAAACGTGTGAAAGGATAAACATATCTTCTAATAAGATAACTAATTCATCTGTATCCTTTCCTAACTTATAGCTAACTAACTTTACTATAAATCATAAACAGACTTAACTATTTCTGTCGACCAGTCATAACTAAGTAACTATGTCTACCAGACTTAACAATGTACTAGCAGACTTAACTATAACTTGACTTAACTAACAGACTTAATGAGTACTCCAGCAGACTTAAGTCTATTCTTCAAATAATTCCCAACATCCTCTGTTGGTGAAAATTTGTACACAAACAATTCTAATTTACATATGAAAACATAATTATACATACTATAACAATTAAACTCTTTCAGTAAGTTAGTACTGCTTCTTTAACAATTAGATTACGGCAGTACTAACTTGTAACTTAATATTGCGCATGTAAATTCATCGTAGCAGTATTAACTTTCAAGATAGTACTGTTACTTTTACATTAGTACTGATAACGTTTTTAGTAACACATAATTCAAAGGTATATAAACGGTTCATAATACGGTTCATATCTATAAACAAATCGTCAATGTTTAACTCATAATACGATTCATAATTATAACTAAACAATCAAGGTGTAACTATTTACTACACAAAATTACCGGATGAATCAAGTGTAGTGTTTTTGCTTTTCTTCTTTTGCGTCCTAGTTTCAGACATTTTCTTAGCATTTGATTTTGACAGCATTGCTGAATGTCTTTGGGGTTGCATATTGATATACGGATTGTGTATAATGTGTGTTTGTGAATCGATTATGATATAAGATAATAAGGCATATATATAATGTAGAATTAGGTTTAAAAAGATAAACATTAACTCCAAAATGGGCTAAGATCACAATGAATATTTTCCATACTTATCAAATACTAAAAATATAATGATTGCGTAGTATCCTTTATAGAGATTTGTCTGCATAATGTTACCACAAAATTAAGGTGATTCAGTGGGTAACACACGACATAATATGAACATGGTGTGGAGTTCGAATCCATGCATGTGATTTTTTTCTCATAAATCAGCATACGGATGCTTGAGCAGTACTAACTTGCAAGTTAGTACTGCTGAAACCTATTTGTTAAAGGTGCAGTACTAACTTGTACATTAGTACTGCTTACATGGACTAATTGTGCTTATGTGGCCTTTTACGTGGACTTAATTGTGCTGGCGTGGACTTAATTGTGATGACGTGGCTTTATCTAGTATCATTATATATATTATTATATATATATATATATATATATATATATATATATACTGTTATATATATATATAGATATTGGTTCTTGGAAAAAATCCACTTTAGTGGAAAAGTGAGAAAACAGTGCAAATCACCCTCTCCTTCCCCTCCCTTTTTTCACACCAAACTACAGGGACCTTATTGTATTTTCCTTCATTCTTTAAGGGAGGTTTTGTACATTCGCACCCTACCCCCCCCCACCCCCACCCCATCCCCCCCCCCCCGAAAAAAAAAAATTCCCGCCAAAAAAAAATTTTTTTTGGGCAAATTTTTTTTTTTTTTTCCAGGCCAAAAATTTTCCCGCCAAAATTTTATAACTGTAATGCACCTTTTTATTTTGGTGCATCACAGTTATAAAATTTAGTTATAACTATGATGCACCAAATTTTATAACTATGATGCACCAAAATAAAATTGTGCTTTTTGGGGTCCAAAATTTTTTTTTTCCAGGCCAAAATTTTTCCTACCAAAATTTTATAACTATGATGCACCTTTTTATTTTGGTGCATCACAGTTATAAATTTTGGTGCATCATAGTTATAACTAAATTTTATAACTGTGATGCACTAAAATAAAAAGGTGCATCATAGTTATAAAATTTTGGCGGGAAAATTTTTGGCCCGGAAAAAAAAAATTTGCCCAAAAAAAAATTTTTTTTTGGCGGGAAATTTTTTTTTCCGGGGGGTGGGGGTGGGGGTGGGTTTCAAAACTTACCCTGAAGTTTGAGATGTTTCAAATCCTACCCTATAATTTTTTTTCTCACTTTTCTATCTAATTACACTTTTTCCTAGAACGGACCCTATATATATATATATATATATATATATATATATATATATATATATATATATATATATATATATATATATATATATATATATATATATATATAAGTTATCTGATTACACTTTGCTTATCTTGTGCAGACCATTCTGTTGGCCAAGCGGTGATGACGTATAGTCCGTATTCGGGTCACGAACCCGGCCCATACTTAAGTCCATCACGAATGGACTCTAGCCCGTCACGATATGGGCTATTGCGATAACGGTTTGGGCTTACGATGGCCCAAACCCAACGTTATTTATGGCTGCGATAATATATCTTTTATTTATGGGATATATATTGCTTAACCGCCCTACGCGGGATAGACCGAAGATTGGGGAACACGAAACCAATAAGGATTTCGTGTCCATATATAGAGGGCATCTCAACCCTCACAAAGGTACGACTTACAAACCCTAACTCTTCTACAAACCCTAAAACCGATTACTTACTCTCACGCCGGAGGATAATCGTGGGAGACAATCCCACGATAAGCCTAACGGTGTTTTTTCTGTTTTCTTAGTGCGCAGGTCTCAAGCATTAAGATCGAATTGGTACGGAATCAAGGAACGCCCAACTTTTGTATCAACAAGTGGCGCCATCCGTGGGACACCACACTAAGAGCTTTGCTAAGAACTGGAATGACGAAGCACGGAAAGGAGCGGACTCCGCATGCGAAGAAAACGCATGACGATTTACTAGGGAAGAAACAGCAAACTGATGCGGCCTCCAAGCAGACCTCTGGAACAACCAGTGTGCCTAGAAGCTTTGGAGCGTACTCAGATCTGCTCCTTACTCCAGTAGAACCGCCCACTATGACTACCAATGCTACTACAACAAGTACTAGCGCGGTAGACCCACAGCGCACTCCCCTTGCCATGCCAGAAGTGAACTTCACTGAGCCACCAAATGCGCCTATCCGAAACAAGGATCTTGTTTTGGAAACGGACTCTATCGCGCTAGAAGGAGTCACGCCTGAACTAGCGCCAAGTGACTTCGTATCTCAAAACTACGAAGCCTTGGCCATGCTCATGCAAGAGGAGGCAAAGAAGAGGTCAAGCCAAAGTCTGCACGCCAGGCTCAACTTCGACCCTGAGTACGAAGCATCCTCACCGCGCTACCGAAAGGAAAGACGCGAGAAGGATAACCGCAAGCAACCAGTGTTTACCAGGATTGGAAGGAAGGTTGTGGATGATGAAGCAGCCGACTTTCAGCATTTGGAGGAGCATAAAGATGGGGAACGGCGCGCTAATGTCCACGCTAGACTTGGCAGTCGCAGGGTTCAGGATAGGCTTGGGCGACGGTGCTCCCCAAGTGAAAGCCCTTCAAGCTCCGATTCTGAGGATAGTCGGCGCAAGCGCCACAGAGGAGCAAGCTCAGATTCTGATGATAGTCGACGCAAGCGTCGCAAAAGAGTACGCTCATCTTCAAGTGATTCCTCGGACAACGAGGACAAAGAAACTAGACACTGGAAATCAAGAGGGAAATACCGCAACCAGGAAGACGAAGACATGTCTCTTCCTGGCGTCGCCAAAAAGTTGATGCGTTTACTAGGCGCATCAGCGATTTTTCAGAGAATAAGAAAAGGCGCATGCCTGCTAACGTCAAAACATATGATGGGACAGGTGATCCTGATGATCACCTAAAAATTTTCGAATCAGCAGCCACTATCAAAAATTGGCCACAACCTGTGTGGTGCCATATGTTCAACTCTACATTAGTAGGGAATGCGCGCAACTGGTTTAGTAAGCTTCCACGCAGAAGCATCGGTGGGTTTGAAGAGTTGCGCAAGGCGTTTCGTTTAAACTTTACTCAAAGGAAGAAGTGCGCCAAAAACCCTATCGAACTCGCTAGGGTTAAACAGCGACAAGGGGAATCCACAAGCGCTTTCATGGAACGCTTTAAGGACGAATGCATGCAAGTCAAGGCGTGCCCAGAGATACTAAAAATATCGGGTTTTATGAATGCAATCAATAACCCAGATTTGATAAAAAGGTTAAATGATAAGGTTCCCCTAACCTTTGACGAACTCATGAAGCGCACAAGGTCCTTCGTCCAAGGAGAAGCAGCCGCTGCGGATAGCAAGAAAGGCTACTCGAACCATAGGTCACAAGAAGAGTCAAGGAGACAATCCAATGACCAGAGTGGCAATCGTAACAAAAGTTATCGCAACCAAGGAAGCGGAAGGGGAAACGACAAGTACACCCCATTAACAAAAACTCCAAAGGAGATATTCGCGACGGAAGGTGCGAACTTTCCAAGACCCCCACCTATGCGCACCCCTGAGGATCGGCGCGTAGGGAATGGATACTGCGAGTATCACGCACAGAAGGGCCATACTACTAATGAATGTGTCCAGTTACACCAACTAATCGAGAAACTAGTGAAAGAAGGCAGGTTGGACCACCTCGTTAAAAATATTAAAGAGGGGAAAGACAAGCAGAGAACCGGAGGCAAGAAAGAAGCGCCTAAGGAAAAAGCTGATACCATCTACATGATACAATCATGGCAGCGAAAGACTAGGCAAAAGGTGAGCCATAAATTCTCTCATGGAAGCGAAATCTCCTTCCCCACCTTGACTGCGGACAACGCAGTGGCAGAACCACTTACCATTGAAATAAATGCGGGGGGTCACGACATCCACCGCATGTATGTCGATGGGGGCGCATCAGCAGATATAATGTATGAACATTGCTTCAAGAGATTGCGTCCTGAGATACAAAGACAGTTAAGTCCAGCCACGACTCCACTTACTGGCTTTACAGGAGAGAAGATATGGCCTATGGGGCAACTGCGCTTACTAGTTGCTGTCGGTAACAAGGAACACTCCACGACAGCCTGGATGAACTTTATGGTGATCAAATCCCCTTCGCCATACAATGGCATCATTGGAAGGTCAGGAATCTCAGCGTTGCGCGCGGTACCATCCACAGCGCATGGGATGCTCAAATTCCCAGTAGAAGGTGGCATTGTCACCATTTACAACAACGCTGCGCCACCAGAAGAATGTAACACGATTACATGTGAGATGACGCACGTCCCAGAACAGAGCGCAGCTAAAGTTCCAAATTTGAAGGTCGCAATTCACCCTGATTACCCAGAGCAAGAAGTATCAATCGGAGGATCGCTGTCTGACAAAGGCAGAGCAGCTGTGTGCACACTCTTACAGAGGAATCTGGATATCTTTGCCTGGGAACCAAAACACATGACTGGCGTACCACGATCGATAGCAGAACACAAGTTACAAATCTGACAAGGATATTCACCAGTAAGGCAGAAAAAGCGCGGCCAGGCTCCAGAGCGCGCAAAAGCCATACAAGAAGAAGTACACAAACTTGTGGACGCTGGCATCATGTGGGAAGTCATTACCACGATTGGCTCTCCAACCCAGTGATGGTCAAAAAGAGCGATGGCAGTTGGCGAATGTGTGTGGACTTCTGATGAAGCGAAAAGTGTACCGCTTTTAAGGGGTCATTTAAGCCCTAAATCGTATTTATTTGATCAAATATTGCCCTAAATCGTTCCTTTTGTCATTTTAGGTACTTTTGAGGAGAAATCTGGAAAAGGAGGCATTTTGGACGTTTTTGGAGCATAAAAGTGAAGAAAACGACAAAGTCTCAAAAATCGGCTGGAAGTTACCTTTGACGGCGTCAGGATTATGCCTGGACGGCGTCATGGCTTGGCAAAAGTGGTGGATGTGAAATTTACTCATGATAAGCCAGTGAAAATTGCATGGGAATTCTGACGGCGTCACCCTTTAATTTGATCAAGGTCGTCACGTTATAATTTAAAGAGGGAGGCGTCACGTTCATAGTCTGAGGGCGTCAAGCCTTGATAGGCCAGAACGGATTTTGGAGAGCTAAAGAGGGACGGCGTCAAGAAGGTCATCCGGGAACCCTAAAAGCGGCGAGGTGACGGCGTCACACTCCATAACGTGACGCCGTCAGATCTAAAAATCTATATATAGTTTTGCAATTCTTTGTCATTAGTGTGGAACTTATTGGGGAACTTTGTGTGTGAAAACCATAGGACGAATTTGGCAGCTCTTTCAAGGCTTTTTGCCTTGAGATCTTCCATGTTACATTGAAGATAAGTTATCAATTAATCATTCAATATGTCTATGTGTTGTTTGATTCTATCTTATTCTTGTCTTTTGTTTAACATGTTAGGCTAGATTTATCTTGTGTTTGCTTAGATCTAATGAAACCTAGCTATTGATTATTGGTTATTAGTGTGTTATTAGTTGTATTGGATGATTGTTTATCTATGTTAGGCTTAAGAAAACTGGCTAACTTCCTATTCGGTAACTTGCTTGAACGTCTTAAGAAACATGAACCAATGCGTACTAAAGGTTTTTATGGTTGTATTTAATGCACAAGCGAATTCTAGTGATCCCATGTTAGGAGCTTCCTAGCCGGCTCGACATAGGAGTGAAGTAGGAGCTTGTAGAGTTGGGGAAGTACGTACGCCACCCCACGAATGGTATTAAGGAATACACCCGTCATCCACGCAACTAATACACACTAATCAACCGGTAAAAGATAGTTAGGGAGTAAGGAAATCTAAGTAAACACATTTCCCTCCACATAAGTTTTCACCAACATTTTCATTTTTGTTATTTTATTTTATTTGCATTCGTAGTAATTTGGGTTAGTTGACTAGCAACCAATTCCGCCCACTCTTTCAAACCCGAGATTTTACTTGCTTTCATAAAAATATAAAAACATAAAAAGAATCTTCTCTCACCCTTAGACCTATTAGAGTAATTTTTCATACCTAACGAACACTATTCCCTGTGGAGAACGATCAATCCCCCGTACTTACCACTACACTATACTACATCGGTCAGGTACACTGCATGGTGGGGTTGTAAGCCTCTTGAGATCCCTCGAGAGGTAAAACCTGTTGTAAGGTTGCAAAACCACGCATCAAGTTTTTGGCGCCGCTGCCGGGGAATAGTTATTGTTTAGGTTGAATTTTTATTTTATAGGTCTACTCACTAGATTCCTTTCTAGTGAGATTTTTATTTTATTTTTCTAGGTTTTCTTTAGTCTATCTATTTTCTTCGTTTCTTTGTTCGTAACCATTACCATTCGACATCATGGAAGATGGTAATATCCTTGATCCCAACATCCCACCACCACAACAACAACCACCACCTCCTAGAGCCCGTACTTTAGGAGAGTACTCCCGTCCTAGCCACCATGGCTATCGAAACACCATTGAGCTCACTCAAGGAGCCAATGTCACTCCCTTGCGATCCGACACCATCCGGTTGGTGCAAAGCGGATGCGCATTCCATGGACTTCGTTCTGAAGATCCTAATCAACATCTCAAGGACTTTCTCAAAATCGTTGACTCTATAGACCTTGATGTTGCCACTCGAGAGACGACCCGATTGCGTCTCTTCCAATTCTCTTTGCGGGACCAAGCTAGTCAATGGCTAGAACGTCAACCCGCAGGATCCATCACCTCTTGGGATGATCTCACCACTCGTTTCCTTGCTCAGTTTTTCCCACCGGGAAGAACTACCAAGCTAAGGAATGATATCTTGATGTTCCAACAACGTCAAGGCGAAACCCTCTACGAGGCATGGACTCGATTCAAGGACTTACTCCAGAAAGTCCCTCATCATGGCATAGAACTTTGGCTCCAAGTCCAAATCTTCTATGACCATATCAATCTCTCCACGAGGCAAACCATTGACCAATCGGCCGGTGGCAAGCTACGTGATCTAAGTGCGGAACAATCATGGGCTCTCCTAGAAGATCTTGCTCTTTATGACAACGAAAGTTGGAGTAATCCCCGTGATTTGAATAAAATGGTCAAGGCAATATCTTTGCCTTCGAACAATTCAAGCACTTCCGACCGTAGGATCATAGAACTTGAAGACCAAGTCAAGTTTCTCATGAAATCCTACGAGGCTCCTAAACCTTCAAGCCAAGTGAATAAAATCACTTCTTCGTGTAAATTATGTAGTGGTCCCCACAACACTCATGATTGCATGGAACTCCCCAAACAGGCTTTCAAAGAATTCGCATCCTCGCGAATCGATAAGGCGGGAGATAAGTGGCTCACTACTAATTATGGACACAAGAATTTCGAAGATAGGTATGAGGCATGGAAGAGTAAGCCAAATTTTAGTTGGGACCAAACTCGAAGCGTATCATTCAATGACTCTACCCCACTCACCTGGTCTGAACATTATCCTCAGCAACATACGCATAAACAACAAAATCGCGAGGAATCACTGCAAAAATTCATTCTCTCTCAAGAAACACAGCTCTCCAAACTTGAGAATCAATTCAGACAACAGCAAGTTGATATGAACAACAAGGTTGATAACCTGTTAAAGGTTATCAATGATCGCCTTGCTGGCAGGTCAACTTGTGAGTTGTCACAAGTTAATGAGATCAAATCTGTCACGGTGACTCACCAAACACCCCCTCCTGTAAAAATCAAGCACCCTAGTAAACTCTTCAAACACATATCACAAAATGGTAAAGGAACTGGAGATACTCATACCCCTTCGAAACCTCTCCACTTCGTGAACACCATTACAACAATACCTGTTCCTAAACCCAATCTGGACCAACAATCAACCGAGAATTTGGACAATGAAATGGAGGGTGAAGTTCCCGAAAAGAACCCCGAGGCGCCCGACGACTATCTAGACTCACCAAAGAACTCGAGTACAAGAGAGGTGAGTGATGAGGAGGGCTCGGAAGAGAAATCCGAAATGCCTCATGGGCTCCCAGTACCGCTAAAACCGCCCCCTAGTGGAGGAACTTGAGAGGGGCACAGCAAAGTTGCCTAAGGAATTTGGAGAGAGAATAGAGGATGGCGCTCCCAGGGTCTTTAAGATATCTTGCACCACTAGGAAAAAGTTCATTAAAGATGCCTACATAAACCCCAACTCTTCTATGAATGCAATATCCCTCTCTCTATATAACGAAGCCTTCACCGAACAGGTCAAATATGAAGGGTCTAATATCATCGGGGTAATAAGAAGGGTACCAATTGTGATAGAAAAGTTCCTCTTTCATATCGAGTTAACTGTTATTAATAACATGAACCCTATCATCAGCCCATCCTTAACTGGCCTTGTTCTAGGCAAACCATTCATAAAAGCAACAGGAGTGATACTCGATGAGGATGATAGGAGTGCATTATTTACCGATGGTGTCAGGAAAGTGATTTTTCGGGATGGCTGTGAAGAAGTGTATGAGTATCAACCATCAGCATGTGGCAACACATGGGGGCTATGCGGTAGAAGGCCTGGCCGAATTAAGCGATGTGATCCGAATAATCTCAAAATACCTTGCATGATTGGTCACAAGCATTTTTATAATGTTTACATCGACACATGTTTACCCAAAAATGTGATGTCCTTGTTTCATTATAACAACATTTGCAGATGGGGAATGATTCATAAAGGGAAGGACGACATTGGCATAGATGATGATGTACAGGTGTTTGTAGGAAACATGACATTCACTATGAGCTTCGCAATCGTCGATAATATCGAAAAGTACATCGATCCCAGGTTATCTCAAGTTGTTTTTGGGGCACCTTTTTGCAATACCACAAGCTTTGTTGTGGACGAGCTCAATGGGATCATGACTTTCACCGATGGGATTAGGGAAATCTCATACCAAACGCCTTACAAGATGAGAGAATTCAAGGAGATTGATTATGGAGGGCTCGATGAGCTAAGTTCCCAACTCGTGTTATGTGACGATGATGTGAGACGGGGATGTAAGGACACTTTTGACCTGTCAAGTGGATTCTTTAAGCATGATAAGGAGCTTAGTTCTAAATACCGAAACAATCCTTTCGATCTCAAAGACCCGAAATACCTTTACTATGAAAGTGATTCTGATAGAGAATCAAAGGAAAATGGCCTAGGAACCGTAACCAATGATGGAGTCACGTAATGTGCGTGACTTTGAGTCTAGCTACAAGACTCGTTAATAAAGAAAAGCGCTTCTTGGGAGGCAACCCAAGCTTTATCTGCTTTGTGTGTTTATTTGTTTGTTTGTTTGTTTTTATTTGTTTCCGTATGCATGTTTAAATTTTATTATTATTTATTCATGTTCAAAAGTAATTTGTAAAACTGCTTTATTTTGTTTTTAACTTCGTCTTAACTACATGTAAAGGTATTTTGCAAAAGTTAAGTGTAAGGGAAATCTAAATCGGTTTATTAGAACAAATGAACATGAATCGTAATAATAATAAATTAACATACATATTAGTATTTGTTTGAGTCAAATGCTTGTATCGAGTCATAATGATGTTTTGCAGGATTTCCAGGAAGTAAGGTATAGGTTTTTCCAAAATTTTTCCGGAAACGTAACATGAGAATTCTGTCAGATCATATCTGACGGCGTCAGGAGTTACAACCTGACGGCGTCAGGTTTAATTTTCTGAAAATTTTTGAAGGTTTTGTTTTCATAAAAAGTTTTTATTAAATCTCTAACTTATAATCTCCAGGAATCTGCAAAATTATCATTCCACAAGCATTATATCCTTATATATAGAGTTTATCCCGCCGATGTTATGCAGGTTTTCGTGTTTGTTTTCTCAGGTTTAACAGGTTATTTTGGACAAGGAAATGTTTTGAATCAAGCTTATGGCGATGCATTAGTCATGAAGCTTTTACATTCTCTTTGGAAGAAGATTTAACCATGTTACTTCATTATCCACCGAGCGAATCAGGGGAGTATTTGATTTCATTCTTTTACTTTTTTCTTTTACATTTGTTATTTGAACATTGGGGACAATGTTCATCTTAAGTGTAAGGGGGGGGGGGTAAAAGTACGATTTTAGAGAATACAATTGCGCTTGATTTTTGTTTGTTTAATAGTAGATGTGTAATAAAACTGAGATAAATACCTGTTAGGGTAATTTTAGTGCCAAATTTAAAATTTTACAACATTTAGGAGTGAAACTTTGATCTTAATGAGCGTCTCACGGATAGGAGTTATATAACTAGCACAAAAACCGTACCACTAAAAAATTTTCCACCCCCAAATATGTGAGGTTCGCCCCTAGAATTGGTAGGAAAAGCATTTTGCTATGATGTGTGTACCGGTAGCACTTAGATTCTAGAACTTGTGTTAGGACCATTCCGAGGCCACAAGTGAGACTACATTCGTGTAGTTAGATTTACGACATGATAAGAGGCATTAGGATTAACCCATTGTTTTACACCTGTGTTTTTGTTATAATTACATTGGCTACATTGGTCAAGTAATTCTCCCACACCCTTTGCGTTGTACTCATTTTTAGTACACGATACCCCTAGTACACCCCTCAGAGCCTATCTTTTCGTTTCGACCTTTAAGCATTTTACTTAAAGGAAGAATTTGTTTACACCCCACTAAAATGTACACCCAAATCGCCTTAGCCTACCTTGTATGCACTCATTTTTAGTGCATTATTGTGACAACATTTGTTTAAACCCAAGTTAATTATCTAGTTGATTACATGGTTGCTAAGTCGAGTCATATCCTTGTACATATTGTTTTGGACGATTGGGACTCATGGGTAAAGTACTAGTGTAATGAAGTAATGGGGTAGAACATCATTTATTACCCCCATATGTGCTAAATATTTTAAAAGTACTCCAAGTGTTTTGATTATCTTAATTCGAGTCATTAGAATAGTAATTTGTAAAGTTATGTAAAAGTTCAAGTGTAAGGGGATGCAACGCCCCTATGATGTATTATTTTGGATGGTAGGGCAAGAGTGTATGCAAAAAAAAAAAAAAAAAAAAAAAAAAAAAAAAAAAAAAAAAAAATCGAAAAAATAAAGAAAAATACAAAAAAAAAATGAGAAAAAGAAAAGTAGAAAAAACATACGGACTACCATCCCGTTTCATTTTATGTTTGTTTTATGTTTTTTGTTATTTTGTTTTTAGCTTAAGTTGAGTCGAGTCTTGGCTTAGCAACATTGTATAGTACATGTAATTGATCAAGATCTTTAACTCGCCACCAGTAAAATATCCTTTATCCAACAAAACCGTGTTTTCATTTTCCCTACACCTAACGTTATAACCCATTTAAAAGCCCTCTTTGATAGTTTATCTTAGGTGCTTACGCCTAGTGGAGGAGGTTTTCGATCCTTTCCCAAGCCTATGGTAATCTATTTGCTATGACAGGTAGTGAGAGATATTATCCGTTTTCATTTATGAGATTTATTTTGATGACACTTGAGAGATGTGAGTATCTAAACACTACTTGTGAGGTGCTAGTATGTAATCTCCGTGCTTATTATGATTAAAGTGGAACGACTATTTGTTGTAATTACTTTTATGTTAGCATTAAATGACCCCTAACTTGTATTTTGATTAGAATAAAAGCACATTTGCTTGAGGACAAGCAAATATCAAGTGTAAGGGTATTTGATGAAGCGAAAAGTGTACCGCTTTTAAGGGGTCATTTAAGCCCTAAATCGTATTTATTTGATCAAATATTGCCCTAAATCGTTCCTTTTGTCATTTTAGGTACTTTTGAGGAGAAATCTGGAAAAGGAGGCATTTTGGACGTTTTTGGAGCATAAAAGTGAAGAAAACGACAAAGTCTCAAAAATCGGCTGGAAGTTACCTTTGACGGCGTCAGGATTATGCCTGGACGGCGTCATGGCTTGGCAAAAGTGGTGGATGTGAAATTTACTCATGATAAGCCAGTGAAAATTGCATGGGAATTCTGACGGCGTCACCCTTTAATTTGATCAAGGTCGTCACGTTATAATTTAAAGAGGGACGGCATCACGTTCATAGTCTGAGGGCGTCAAGCCTTGATAGGCCAGAACGGATTTTGGAGAGCTAAAGAGGGACGGCGTCAAGAAGGTCATCCGGGAACCCTAAAAGCGGCGAGGTGACGGCGTCACACTCCATAATGTGACGCCGTCAGATCTAAAAATCTATATATAGTTTTGCAATTCTTTGTCATTAGTGTGGAACTTATTGGGGAACTTTGTGTGTGAAAACCCTAGGACGAATTTGGCAGCTCTTTCAAGGCTTTTTGCCTTGAGATCTTCCATGTTACATTGAAGATAAGTTATCAATTAATCATTCAATATGTCTATGTGTTGTTTGATTCTATCTTATTCTTGTCTTTTGTTTAACATGTTAGGCTAGATTTATCTTGTGTTTGCTTAGATCTAATGAAACCTAGCTATTGATTATTGGTTATTAGTGTGTTATTAGTTGTATTGGATGATTGTTTATCTATGTTAGGCTTAAGAAAACTGGCTAACTTCCTATTCGGTAACTTGCTTGAACGTCTTAAGAAACATGAACCAATGCGTACTAAAGGTTTTTATGGTTGTATTTAATGCACAAGCGAATTCTAGTGATCCCATGTTAGGAGCTTCCTAGCCGGCTCGACATAGGAGTGAAGTAGGAGCTTGTAGAGTTGGGGAAGTACGTACGCCACCCCACGAATGGTATTAAGGAATACACCCGTCATCCACGCAACTAATACACACTAATCAACCGGTAAAAGATAGTTAGGGAGTAAGGAAATCTAAGTAAACACATTTCCCTCCACATAAGTTTTCACCAACATTTTCATTTTTGTTATTTTATTTTATTTGCATTCGTAGTAATTTGGGTTAGTTGACTAGCAACTAATTTCGCCCACTCTTTCAAACCCGAGATTTTACTTGCTTTCATAAAAATATAAAAACATAAAAAGAATCTTCTCTCACCCTTAGACCTATTAGAGTAATTTTTCATACCTAACGAACACTATTCCCTGTGGAGAATGATCAATCCCCCGTACTTACCACTACACTATACTACATCGGTCAGGTACACTGCCTGGTGGGGTTGTAAGCCTCTTGAGATCCCTCGAGAGGTAAAACCTGTTATAAGGTTGCAAAACCACGCATCAACTTCACTGACCTTAATAAAGCATGTCCATAGGACTGCTACCCACTACCAGAGATAGACTGGAAAGTGGAATCGTTGTGTGGATATCCTTTTAAGTGTTTCTTGGACGCATACAAAGGGTACCACCAAATCCAAATGGCCAAGGAAGACGAGGAAAAAACAGCTTTCCACACAAGCCAAGGGGTCTACTGTTACACAAAGATGCCTTTTGGCCTGAAGAATGCGGGCGCCACCTACCAGCGATTGGTAGATAATGCATTTGAAAAGCAAGTGGGCCGCAACTTAGAAGTTTATGTGGATGATCTTGTCATAAAAAGCCATACTGAGGACGAAGTGGTGCGCGATATAGAAGAAACATTTAGAACGCTACGGGCGATCAACATGAAGTTAAATCCCAAGAAGTGCACTTTCGGTGCTACAGAGGGAATGTTCTTGGGATATCTGATAGAACCAGATGGCATTAAGCCATGCCCAGAAAAGACAGACGCTGTCCTCCAACTTCCTTCACCACGTACGTTGAAAGAAGTTCAATCTCTAAATGGAAAGCTAGCCGGTTTGAACAGATTCCTGTCCAAATCGACAGATAAGTCACTTCCTTTATTCAAAACACTCAAGAAGTGCACTAAAAAGGGAGACTTCCGGTGGACTGCGGAAGCGGAAGAAGCCTTCACCAAGCTTAAGCAACATATAGCAGCGCTCCCTAAGCTAGTCGCACCCCGACCAGGGGAGGAGTTAATCATCTACTTATCCGCCACCCAAGGAGCGATCAGCGCAGTGCTACTGACGGATAGGAATTCTGTGCAAACACCAGTGTATTTTGTAAGTAAAGCACTCAAAAAGACAGAGATCAACTACAGCTCAATGGAGAAGTTGGTTTTGGCGTTAGTATTTGCTGCCAAAAGACTGCGCCGATACTTTCAAGCGCACCCAATAGCAGTAATTACCGACCAACCTATCAAACAAGTTATCTCTAAACCTGACGCATCGGGTCGATTACAAAAATGGAGTGTGCTATTAGGAGAGTATAACATCTCTTATAGGCCACGCACCGCGGTTAAAGGGCAAATACTAGCAGACTTCATCATCGAAAAACCAGATACCGATGACGCACCCCCACCGGACAAGGTAGAATTACAAGAACCATGGGTCTTGTTCACAGATGGATCTTCATGCGTGGATGGATCGGGCGCTGGCCTTATCCTCACTAATCCAGAAGGAATGGAATTCACTTACGCACTGCGTTTTGAATTCACAGCCACGAACAACGAGGCAGAATATGAAGCCCTAATCGCTGGATTACGCATTGCAAACCGAATGGGTGTACGTAACCTAGAAGCAAACGTGGACTCCCGATTGGTAGCCAACCATGTGTTGGGCGAGTATGTGGCTAAAGAGGATAACATGGTCCAATACCTCGACAAAACCAAATCGCTAATACAAGGCTTCGACAGGTTTACAATTAAGCAAGTTCCTAGAGGCGAGAATAAAAAAGCGGATGCGCTAAGTAAGATCGCATCCACCAGCTTCGCGCACCAGTCAAAACAAGGTTTAGTGGAGATCCTAAAGAATAAATCCATCTCGGAGATGGAGATATCCACGGTAATAGAGGAAGAGAATCCTACATGGATGACTCCTATTATCGACTTTATAAGCAAGGGTAACTTGCCCGCTGAGCAGAAGGACGCTAGACGGATACGGCGCGCAGCACAGAGGTTCGAACTTAGAGATGGTATTCTATATCGACGCTCATTCCTACAACCATGGCTTCGATGCGTTGGACCTCTTCAGGCAGATTACGTACTCTGAGAGATCCACGCTGGTTCATGCAGTATGCATTCAGGACCACGGTCCGTCGTAGCGCGAGCATTGCGCTCAGGATACTATTGGCCTACTATGCACCGTGATGCACGCGATGTGATAAAGAAATGCAACGACTGCCAAGTTCATAGACCCATCCCGCGCAGACCAAAACAAGAGCTAACACCTATCACTTCTCCATGGCCATTCTATAAGTGGGGTATCGACATCGCAGGTCCCTTCCCTGTCGCAGTAGGAGGACTTAAATTCCTTATCGTTGCAATAGACTACTTCACTAAATGGATTGAAGCAAAGGCAGTAGCGACGATCACAGGTAATCAAGTAAAACGCTTTGTTTGGGAAAATATTGTATGCCGCTTTGGATTACCTGGGGAGATTGTTTCGGACAATGGAAAACAATTCCGCGATAACCCATTCAAAGACTGGTGCGCAGAGTTGCATATCACACAACACTTCGCATCAGTAAAACATCCACAAACCAATGGCTTAGTTGAGCGCGCAAATCGCAGTTTAGGCGAAGGGATTAAAGCGCGCCTGGACAAACACAAAGGAAGATGGGTGGACGAACTGACACATGTCTTATGGGCGCACCGCACAACAATCAAGGTTAGTAATGGAGAGACTCCTTTTTCCCTTGTCTACGGGACAGAAGCTGTCATACCAGCTGAAATTGGGATGCCAACTATCCGCACCGCGGAAGTTAATGTCGCGACCAATGACGACGAACGACGGATAGATTTGGACCTACTGGAGGAAAGGCGCGAGCGCGCAGCCATACGAGAGGCAAAAACCAAGTCCAAGATGAAGGGATACTACGATGCTAAAGTTCGAAGCACCTCATTCAGACCTGGCGACTTTGTGTACCGCGCTAATGATGCAAGCCACGCAGAAGACACAGGTAAACTTGGACCAAAGTGGGAAGGACCCTATGAGGTCATTGAAGCACTAGGACAAGGCGCGTACAAGCTGCGCGACATGGAAGGCCGTGAGCTACAACGCACATGGAATATCTGCAATCTCAAGAGATGCTATCTTTAGGAAAGGTTACGACCCAATGCATGGACACACACGCACTTTAGTAAGTGCCAAATAAATATCCGTGTATTTACATTCTTTGTTTCATTTAGACAAATGTTTTTTATCTTTTTACAAAAACTTGCAAGTATTAATAAAATGTTGCGGTTTCTAGCTAACTCCGTGACACACTTTACTTTATTGCTTACATATAATTTATGTCTCAATATTGTTTATTATATTATCTTTTGCCTACATGGCGTGCATGCACTAATTAAAAACCCACGATGGTAAAAGGATGAGTAAACCTAACAAATGACTCGTTGAGTAAGAGGGTTGCAAACCCATCAACACCGGATCACGCATCCTTGTTAAACACCTTATTCTCAAGACGTTGGAGTAAGTTCCATGCGTACCCCACGACGGGTACACATCAATGCACACTGTGCGCGTTTAACAAATTAGGAGTTAAGACAACTAACCCCTTAGTATGGTCCTAGTAGCACGCTGCAATCCATACACTTGTGCACCCCATGATGGGTACACAGCAACTTGTAAATTTCATACACAATTATGTTATATACAACCATGTCATACACGACTATGTCATAATTTTCATACAAGATAAGTATAAGTGATTATGAATCCTTGTAAACCCTCTTCAAATGTGTTTATACAAGCGATTTGACTCTTAGACATCTTTTATGCAAAAATAAAATAGCTAAGTACAAACGTTATAACCATAGCCAAATTTGATATAATATGCATACAATGGTATTATTTAAAACCAACGCTCCATTATAACAAGTTCATCAAAAGTACACATCCAACAAGCATATGTACAAGGAAAAAGTGGACATATAACAAAATACCACTACACCAAAACTACCAAGACATGCTACGAGTACGCCTTAGCCCTGAGCTACCTGCCTGGTGCGCCACACGACTAGCATCTGTAAGCAGCTGCAACAACTCAGCATCCCCGGGCGCTATTGTTGGTACGCTAACAGGCACCCCATCAGATCTAGGAATGTGGGTTGCGCCAAGACCACACAGGATAGCCTTCCCCTTCTGACCCCTCTTCTTGGCAAGTCTCATCTCGTGAGCTTCCAAAGATGTCTTCAATGGAATCTCTTTCTCAAGAGCAAAAGGGTTTAGGATGTCACGAGGGCGAGCGAAAATGGGCACCTGTAGCTGAGACACATCCGGCTTCAAAAAATAATCAAGCTGCTCCTCAGCATTCGCGGATGAATGTCTAGCCAAGGTCAAACCCTCCATAATCACACTAATAGGGAAGTCCTGGTCCCGCTCCAGCTGCGCTATATGAGGAAGCTCAAAAAGTTTTAACTTCTCCATAGCAGAAACAAGCTCGCCATAAGCATTCTCATTATAACCAGGCACTTCTGAGGGAGACATCGCCAAAACCTTGGATGCGCACAGTTCCTCTACCGCTTCCGCCCTACCACGCGCTAGGGCACATTGAACCACATTCCCGAAGGACTCCTTAACCTCTCGAGACTCCAGCGTGGTCATGGCGGCCAGACGCAAACCATGGCTGATAAGCCACCTGCGCTCAGCTATAGTCGACACCAAATGAGGATACAACTCCTCATCATACTCAATGCTGAGTTTGCGCAGTTTGCCCTCCTGATTCTCCAGCAAGCTCTCCACAGCCTTGCGGAACTCATCCAAATCAGACATGAGCTTCCCCTTATTCAGCTCCATATATCTCATGGCCCACAGGCAGGAGGCCTTGTACTCTTTCGCTCCAGTGCGCTCTTTAGCCAGATCAGACATGAGCAACATCTTCTCATCAGCAACCTTCTGGTCATACATAGCGGATGCTCTCAATTCAGCCTGCGCCTCAGCCAACTGCGCCCTTAGAAGCTCAATTTCCTTATCCCTTTGAGCAACCAGGCTGCTCTCACCAGCATACTCAGCCTGTAGCCGCGCCACCAATGAAGCCTGGTGCGCAGCAGACAATGCCAACTCCTCAAGAAGGCTACTCCTTGGCGCATCCCCGGCAGATTTTTCCTCATCCGCTGGACTTTCAGGCCCAAAATCACCAACATCAGTCTTGGGAGGCGAACTCTCCACATGCGCATCATCATCAACAGCAGTCTCAGCCCTACACGCGATTAACAAAGTTACTCTATAATACTAATAGCGAAATAAAGGACTATCTAAAGACACAAATGCTTACGTAGGGGGAGGAGTTTTATGCGATGACGCATCCTCTTCGGCTGGTTGCTCAATAGAAAGAGCAGGGCGCTTACTTGATGTCCCTGCGCCATCATCACCAAACGACCTCTTGCGTTTCCGCAACAAACCTTCCTCTCCAAACTCATCCATAGCACTCTCCGACGAGTCCACATGCAACAACTCAACAGGGATCTGTGACTCAGCAGAGGGAAAACTACGCAGAGGGGTTGCCATAGTGACACCGGCGGGGACCTCCCCCATTTCCTCTGTCTCCTCTGTCTCCTCCTGCGCAATCACCATTGTGCGCCCTGCAGTAGCCTGAAGCAATGGCTGCTCCCCATCTCTCAATGGGCGCACCCCTACGATCACCTTTGTGGGCTTCGCCAAGCGAACAACATCAAACAAGTCCATCTCTGCGCAACAAAGCAACAAACAAATAGCAAATGCGTTAGCAAAACTACAAAGGGAAGAATGCTTACAACTACCAAGTGAAGAGGAGGGAAGAGACAAGCACCCACCCCGGCTGTCTTCATCCAAGAATGTTGGCACCTCTTCCGGACTACCAAAGTAGTTGTGACTGATGCCCATGTGCACCAGAAAATCTTCTGGATACGGTTCAATAGGTATGCGATTGGTGTTTATCGTCTCTGCATCCGCCACATTATACAATCCGGGGTCTGGGCGCTCATCTCTCGGCAACGATTCTTGAGTATAAAACTCAAATGCCCAGGGAAAAAATGCACTATCAATCCAGAAAATTTTTTCCCTCCATACCCTTAGTGCGTCTAATTTCTTTGCATAACACTGCAGAGACCCCGCGCGCTTAGCAAAAGTGACCCACCCGTTCAACCACGACGTGTGGTAAAATGCGCGGAATAGATGCACAGTGGGTTCAATCGCCAACAGGCGACAATTTACCTCAAAATTGGTAACTTTCGCCGCACCTATACAGTGCAGTTGCGAGATGTGCAAGCGATAATGGTTTAAGATATCGCACAAAAACAGGGAAATGGGAACACGCTGGTTCGCAAACTCGAAGAAGCGCGTATAAACCCCCACCTTCCCTTGCGGGAAATTCGCTATTGATGCATTTGCGGCCAGAACTACCGGATGCAATGCGAGAGGGATATAATAGTCTGAGGTGAACTGACGAAGTTCATCCTCAGATATATCGGAACTAATCTCAGATAATTGAAGAACCATGATACCTATTATCGGCGCACGCGCTACTATCTTCGCTTTTGTTGATTTGTTTCTTGAAGGTTTAACAATGGCGAAGAATGATGATTTTTTTTACTGTGGTAGCCACAGAGAAATGACGGCTTCACTTTATATAGGGTACACATATTCGTGGATGTACGACATGTGTACCCCACTTGCTCTAATCGTACGGTTGGGAACTCAAAAGGTAACGCACTTTTTCACCCACCACACACGATTTTCGAAGAAGATACTTGGACTAGGTTAACTCGCTACTTTTGGCGGGAAATACTTAAAGCTTCCCCGCTACGCATTGAGGAATATATTTTTTTTTAAGTTGTTAGTCTAGTATCCGCAATCACGCATTGCGCACACTAGACTGGGGGGACATGATGACGTATACTCCGTATTCGGGTCACGAACCCGGCCCATACTTAAGTCCATCACGAATGGACTCTAGCCCGTCACGATATGGGCTATTGCGATAACGGTTTGGGCTTACGATGGCCCAAACCCAACGTTATTTATGGCTGCGATAATATATCTTTTATTTATGGGTTAAATATTGCTTAACCGCCCTACGCGGGATAGACCGAAGATTGGGGAACACGAAACCAATAAGGATTTCGGGTCCATATATAGAAGGCATCTCAACCCTCACAAAGGTACGACTTACAAACCCTAACTCTTCTACAAACCCTAAAACCGATTACTTACTCTCACGCCGGAGGATAATCGTGGGAGACAATCCCACGATAAGCCTAACGGTGTTTTTCTGTTTTCTTAGTGCGCAGGTCTCAAGCATTAAGATCGAATTGGTACGGAATCAAGGAACGCCCAACTTTTGTATCTTGTGCAGACCATTCTGTTGAACAAGCGGACTACTTCATGCCGACTTGGTCTCTCCATGATGATGTCCGGCTAAACTCCTACAGGGCGTGCATAGAGTTAGTCACTCATCTCCCTACTCCAGCTGAACAAACCGCCTTAGAAGAGCTGGACAATATACCGTTAACAAGGCAGGCTTATAAGCATCTTGGTGTTAGGAATTCATATTGATTAAACCATCAATACCAAGAGTACGCAGCAGATGGATCTATATTTTATGTTATGAATTAAAACACATAATTAAAACACATAATAAATACTAACCTCGAATCTTTTGAAAAATAGATAACCACCAAGTCTTGATCTTGACCACGAACACTTCAATGGATCCCGTATCACCACGAAATCCTAATCAACTATAGTGAGTTGATCTCTATTGAAAACTCACACTACACGTCTAACGAGAGCGTTAGGATGCTAGTGCTTAACCCACGAGCTTACGAACTAAACACGAATGCTAGTCGTAGAGAAGAAACAAAGCCAACTCCTTTACTTGGGGTGTTGGACGATTTGTAGAGAGCAAGAGAGGAAATCAAAGAATGCTTTGATTTGAAGGTGTGAAAAAATGAAGACCCAGAGGCCTCTTTTTATACTAATAGGGTAGCTTAGGGAAAAAGATACTCCCCTTCTTGCCCTAGCCCATATGGCTGGCCACCATAGGGTGTCCATGGGCTTCCATGTTGCCTTTTGGTCCTTGTGAAATAAACTATGTACAATACAAGCTAATTTTGGACTTAACGACCATTAACCGTTACACTAACGGACTAACGACCGTTATGTATAATTCGTGGATTATATTAATTATAATTAATAGTATACATTAAACATATTAATTATATTTAATAAATGCTCTCTAAATGTATACGTGTGTGCCCTGATAGGCTCACATAATTTCTAGCCGTATAACTATTGATTTACGAGCGCATAACCAACATCTCCCACTTGCAATCGTAACAATCAATAATGTATACTAACAATGCTAAATGTCTAGCAACACCGCATTGCTCCCAGAAATACCTGAGTGTGGTTTCATAAAACAACTAGGTAAATGGTTTACAATTTTTTAAATTATCCTTTTGTTTCAGATACTTGTTGAACTATGGATATGGATCAAAGTCATTCCATATTGTTCAACTATTCTGTTTCTTGGTTTAGAAATTAATCAAGATTACCAAACGTAAAACAAGTATCATCTTGATTTACACTTTGGGCACAGCCATGCAAATATATGATTAATTTAGCGAGGGGCCCAGTAGTATCATACTCCAGAAGACAAGTGGAGGAACAAATTCTATTTTGACTACACGTGTCATTCATGTGCTTCAACCAACTTCTGAGAATAGCCTTTATAACCACCTTGTTCAGGATAGCGTTCAACTATAGTCAAGAAGAAAGATCCACACATGCAAGACCTACTTGTATCTCAAGTCAGAGGACAAATAAAATGACCATTTGCGAGATATCACTCAATGACGCCGATCTATAAAGTGATGACTCGTAAGTTTGGGGAAGTCCAATATCCATAGCACATGGATAACATGTGAGTTTGGCGGACACATCCTTAGTATTCAAAGAATATAACCAATCTCTCACATTTGCCTTAATTCAACAATACTCCTATATCATTGATCGACAACAGACAATTTAAAGTAATAAATTACTTATGGATTAAACATGCAAATATATGACACAATTAATATATGAATGAATAACTCAAGTATCACGTATATTAATCATCAAAATAATAAATGTTTTACATATCCCATTATCCAAATACGAAAATCAAAACAGATTTACATGAGACTACTAACTGAACGAAGTCCAATACCACTAGCATGCTCAACATGCTTGTTCAAAGGCAACGCCTTAGTAAACGGATCAGATAAGTTGTCATCTGTGTGAACTTTGTTAAGTACTACTTCATTATCTGCGATAACCTCACGGAGATAGTGAACCTTCCTTTTGTAATGCTTGACGCCTTTCTGAGCTCCTGGCTCGTTGGCGATAGTTAATGCTCCAGTGTTGTCACATAGCATTTCCATAGGTTCTTTATTGGTGGGGACTACTCCAAGCTCATCAATAAACTTCCTTATCCAAATAGCTTCCATTGAAGCTTCTGAAGCAGCAGTGTATTCAGCTTCTATAGAAGGCATCGCTGTAATGCTTTGTGATGAACTCAAATAAGTACATTTTATTACTATCATTTATCCTATTAATTTGACTTGTTTTACTATATTATGTATGAGGATTGATACTTAATCGTTTACTTTTGTAATTCTCAGGTAAAAACAAGCATTTGGTGAAACTTAGCGATTTTGGACTAATTATGGAGCAAAACATGCAAGAAGTTAAGAGTCTACTGAAATGAAGAAGATCAAGACTAATCTGCTCCAGATGCGCCGCATCTCACTCATTACATACGGCGCATCTATATCAAGATATCACTAGATACGATCCAAGATACAAGAGGACATGCGCCGCATCTAATCATGGAGTTACGCCGCATCTTCTGGCGGTGTACGAATATTCCTGAATATTATAATCTTGGACCCCACGCGAAGTTAAGTCAATGCGCCGCATCTACTTACTAGATGCGCCGCATCTTCCCTCAGACAGAAACTATAAATACCCCAAGACCAGACGAATTCCAAAGCTTTGGTCAGACATATATCAGAACCGAAGAGCAGAACCCTAGGACGAATTCAGTCAAGGAGGCAGCACAAGACACACCAAACGAAGATACAAGAGCTGTAAGAAGGTGCTGCATGTGTTTAATTCATTAAGTAGTTTTGTTTTATTGTGTTAGCAAACTTTAATTCATCAGGATTGATGGGCTTGTGTTATGTTATCATTCACTTCAACTCCCCTTAAAATTGCTTTCCCATCGATTAAAGTTTATATGTTGATGTCTTTGGTTACTACTTATTAGTGCATTGATCACCTCTGTGTTTATTAGTGGCTTGTGTAATGTGGCAACGGAAAGGTTGCACTCCCACGGTTATTACTAAATTGATCACTTAGGAATAACTTTTAGACATAAGTCATCATTAAGGGTTTACTCGCCGATAAGCTTAGGACCAACGAGAAAGGATTAACTACATACACTTCATATAAAGCTATCAATAAAACAAGTGACAAACTACTTAATCATAAGGACAGCCCTCTTATTGTCTCGAGTATTTATCTGTGTACGTGTGTGCTACTTGCTGATTCGTGCCTATTGGTTTATTTTACTATTTAATTGCAAACAAATCGTGCCAGTCTCTCAGGCTGAAACCCCCTTGCGTTAGGATATTAAAATACTGATTAGAATAACGAGATAATACGTTCCACTCTTAGTGATCGACACTCTACTTACCATTATATTCATACTGACCGGGTACACTGCTCGTTAAGTGTGTGTGTTATTGATAAGTCGGCTAAATATAAATTTAAAACTTGAGTAGGCATTAAAACTGCTAAACCGCAACGACACACGCAACAACATCAAGTTTTTGGCGCCGTTGCCGGGGAGTGAATTGTGATTATCTGTTAATTTGATTAGTATTTTAATTAGGTTTTTCTTTTTATTAGATTAATTGCATCATTGTATTATTTTGCATATTTGTTGTATTGTGTGTTAATTGTTTTCTTTTATTTTTGTGTGTTTTATTTTCGTTGTGTGTTTTTTTGTTTTTATTTTTCGTATTTTTTCTGTTCTGCTATCGTTGTACTGTGCTAAATCAAACGATACGGCGCATCTGATCTCTCAGATACGGCGTATTGCGTTTAAATTTTTTTATAAATACAACGCGTTTAACTAATTCGATACGACGCATCTTTTCCCCAAGATACGGCGTATCTGTTTTTAATAAGAATTTTTTTTTTCTAAGCGATAAAGTAATACGACGCATCTGCTTTAGCAGATACGGCGTATCTGTTTTTGATAAAAAAATTTCTAAACGTTAACGCCATACGACGCATCTGCTTTAGCAGATACGGCGTATCTATTATTTTAATTAAAAACAGTTTGCGAATTATTAAACAGATACGACGTATCGATCTCTGTCGATACGGCGCATCTTACTGAATCAAAAATCTTGTATTTTGAAACATAACGAAAGCACGGCGCATTAACTTTTGTTAGTACGACGAATATAATTTGATAAATATAGTTGATTTTTGATATTTACTTTGATCGGTCCGCTACTCTCGTGTGCAAGTTGTTTATTTTCAGGATAAATGATGACTCGAGCATCACCAAGAAAGATTACATTCTGAACCAAACCAAGAGACGCTAGCTGAAGTGACCGAACATAAGACGACAAGAGTGGAGGAAAACTCAGTACTGGTAACATTGAACGTCTTAAATTCTTGAAATAGAATCCCAGGTAAACTCTACGATAATTCAACCTGCCCAAAGGAAAGTTCTCTACACTATAATCTCAGTTTTATTATCCATATTATACATCTGATTCAAATCGTAATCTTAATTTTGTATGCTTAAAAACGATATTTGTTCCTAACCTCGGAATAAATCCTTATCCACTTAACAATAAGATTACGACCATTAATAAAACGTTTATGCCTATTGCTCTTATTTTGAATTCATATCATATGGTATACCGTTTAACCCTAATTTGATGTATATGGAATTGTGTTGCGGAGGCCAAGGTACGTTCTTTATTTAAATTTCGTTCACTATAATAGCGATACGGCGGATCTAAATATCCAAAGCGCCGTATCCCTGACCAACTAGAACTTATTGACTAGTCAACGAGATTAAATAGATACGGCGCATCCAAATTTTCTAATACGGCGCATCGTGTCGCCCTATAAATACGACGGGAATGCGCCGGATCTAAAATCTTTACCGCATAAACACACACAGTTAAGAACTTACACACACTGATATTATACTCAAATTCCGATCATTTTTCTTAAACCCACCTTTAATCCGACCTAGAATCTTCCTCCTAATCATCAAATTAAGGTAATTATTCCATTTCGATTTAATCTTGATTAATACGAAAATTAGGGTTTATATGATTGAATCGATTCGTGCTTAAATGATATAGAGATATGATTAGGACTTGCTCTAGATGGTTTCCCCCGTATTTAATTTGCATAAATAATTGAACTTATAACCTAATTTGATTTAACCGAAAATTTAGGTTTTGGGTTCGATTTTGAATATTTAGCGGGAAGGCGAATTAGTAGTGGTGGAATGAGATATTAGAACTGATATAAGGAGAATATGATACTGTGATATTTAGTGGTAGTTTACGTCACGGATACGGATTCTTGAAAAACGTGCCTGACCCTTTATTTTATACTGATATGCTTTTAGATGCGGCGCATCTAGGTTGATTAATGCGGCGTAACGACCTATTTCAAAATTGATAAAATTCTAGATACGCCGTATTGATTAATCTAGATACGACGCATCTCCATACGCCGTATCTATTGTCTTGCACCGCATCTCTTATACTTTATACAGATACGCCGCACTGATTAAATCAGATGCGCCGTATCTACCTATTTTGCAGACTGTTTACTGACTGTGAATATTTGTTTCAGATGGCATTACCAGAAGTCGCGCAGAGGCATCAGTGGTTACGATTCGAGAACATGGGACTCACTCCTGCCACTCTGGAGGATTACTTGCGTAGGCTTGACTCGATTTACTTCAAGAAAATATTCAGAGTCCAGGTTTTGAATTTTGATGATGTAGGATTGATTGGTGGTGGACATGCAGCTGAGAGTTTACAGCATCGTATGGAGATGGTAGTTGCTGGAGATGATGAGGAGGTGGTGTTCAGGTCTAGTGCTTGGGAGAGACTGTTTAGGATTGACGAGCCTCTGATTAGGGAGCTCATGCTGGAGTTCTTTAGCACGATTCATTACAGGGAGACGGATTTGGAGATTGATACAGCTGACACTCTGGTGTTCAGGTTAGGAGGTGTGCATAGGCAGATGTCGATGAGGCAGTTTATTTTGGCCATGGGTTTGCATACAGCTGAGGAGCTTGAGTCAGATGGGTTTGATAGATATTGGGATGATAGTTTGCGAGCGGTCCCTGACAGAGGGTTGTTCAGTGATTACTGGGATAGGATTTCTTCGGGGGTGATATCACTACTTCCACCCCCTCATATACTTTGATCAGGGAGCCGATGAGGAGGCTGTGCCACAGGCTGATTGCACTTACTATTGCTGGGAGGGGTCAGTCACCTGAGAAGGTGACCACTCTGGACCTCTTCCTCCTTCGGAGCATGGATGAGGGGTTGTCAGTGAACATCCCCCACTTTTTGGCACACTACCTCCACCGATCAGCTGCGGGGAGAGATCGGAGGAGCCAGATGACTGGCGGGCATTTTGTTTCTCGGCTAGCCCGCCATTTTGGAGTCATTGGAGCGGAGATTCCAGCGGGGCTGGAGGTTGTGGTGACCCATCTCCCGGTTATCGACAGGGACTATTTGGTTAGACTCGGGATCTGCCAGGTGGTTGCGGGAGGCCACTTTTGGGTAGCATTAGGGCCCGCCAGAGCAGCAGGACCAGAGGCGGAGCAGGGAGGCCCTCAGGGACCTCCGGCTGCTGCTCCAGCCCATCAGGAGGAGCCGCAGGCACCAGTACCCCCACCAGTCCCTGTACGCACCATGGGTCAGAGACTTGACGCAGTCGAGGGAGAGTTGAGAGCCCTGAGGAGGGACTCAGACTGGCTTGTTGTGAGTGTGAGCAGACTTCTAGAGCACCAGGGTATTACACACGATCGTCCGGATGGGACTCGTGTTGTAGGAGTGACACGTGCATATGATCGCAGGGTCCGGGCTAGGACTGATGGAGCCAGCACTTCCGGGACCCATCCAGACGACCTCAATCACCCATGATCTTACTCTCTTGATTTTATAGACATTGTTCCACACATTATTATTACTTTTTGGATTGTACTGATCACTATTCTCGTGTATATATTTAATGTTTCAGTTTATGTTTCTTGTTATATTTGATGAAGACTGGCATTAAGTTCAGCATGAGAGTACGAGAGAACGTGAGAGATGAACCGTGGAACGAGTCATTTTACAACAGACTGTTAACAGTCTGTTTGGTAACTACATGCGCCGCATCTGGTAAACAGATGCGACGCATCCTATCCTTTATTTCGTTTTATTTTATTTTTATCAGTTTATTTTAATGCGGCGCATCCCTGGTTAAGGATGCGGCGCATCTTTTATTCTGATCCGTATTTATTCCAGGCTCGATACGGCGTATCTTCTTCCATAAGATACGGCGCATCGACTGACCTGATGATTTTCAGTTTTAATTTTTAAGTTTTATTTTTCCTAAACTACTAATGTATTATGCAAGTTTGAACCTTTCTTATCTTAGGTGTGTTTTAAAGTGTTGGTGGTATTATAGTTTCCTGGATTTCCTGTGGATACACCAAGTATGAAGCTTTAACGTTCTAATCCACAAGAAAGATGATTTTTGCTCTTATACAAATGGAGGATCATACCGAGCAAATCTCAGGGGAGTTTTTCTGTTCTAATTCTTTTATTTTCCAGTTTTTAACCTTTTATACAAACAACGAGGACGTTGTTTAACTTAAGTGGGGGGATTGGAGAATTAGAACACTTAACAATTACTTGTCCTAAACTTTTTCAAAAATTATGCTTAAAATGTGCTTAATATATCAAACTTAAAAATTTTTAGCATGTTTTTGTTTAAGATCTAAGTTGCATAACTGCACACAAGACGTTATTTTCAAAAATTGTGATTTTCAAAAATTCACAAATCTATGAGTGTGCCGGTGACTTGTAAACTTTAGAACTTGGCTTGTATACTATTCGAGACCACCATAATGAGTATTATTTATATAATTGGAATGACTTGTCTAAATTGGTAAATTTCTAGGATTACACCCAAATAGCCTATTATATGTTATGTGTTATTAACTAACTACACTGGTTAGTTAACCCCCGTATAAACCCTTTTGTTACTCTCATTTTTAGAGTAAGATACCCCTAGAAAAACACTCAGAGCCATTCCTTTCGTTTCTTACACCTATGTTTAAAATGTTTCGTTACACCCTTACACCTTAGCCTACCCTGTAGATTAAAGTCCGTGGTTGGTTAATTGCTATAGGCAAAGTGTGTTTCCTTACATTACCTGTGTTCGCGTGCGTAATTCATTATCTTTGGTTAGGTCGGGAAATTGCACAATGCAATTGGAGTGAAAGTAAATATTGTATATCTTTGAGTTTATTTTTCGTGTGTTTACTACTTTCACTATTACCGTTATTTCTGAAGTCATGAAAAGTATGGAAAAATTATCCAGAATTATCATTATAGTGATGTGGTGAAATTTTACACATCTATGTCTTTGGTTATTAAAAAAAAAAAAAAAAAAAAAAAAAAAAAAAAAAAGGAAAAAAATAAGAAAAGAAAAAGAAAGAAAGAGAAAAGTTGGATGTTTGTTTTTAAACCAACGATGTAAAGTTATGTAAGTGGTTCATATGGCCACTATTTGTTGTACTATATCTATGGATTGAATGGGAATTGGCGGTTATGGGAACGCCAATTAAGGTTTATTCTTTGATTAAGATCTTGTTGAGTATAATTCGTGTCTACCTAAAGCGTGTGTTTCAAGTGTTAAAGCGTGAGTTATTCAATGATATGAGTCTTATTCATGGGATGGTTGGGATAGTGATTAACCACACTTAGGATTTTAATTTATTTGTTTTGTTTATTTTTCATTTTACACCAATTTATATCCCAAATATTATCCATACCCTATATTATTCTTTATCCAACCAAACCTTTGATTTATTGAGATTAGGGATTTGAGCAATCTTAAGTATCGTAGTCGTGGATTCGGCTATGTATTTATGATTTTGTCGCCCTTTTTGATATATTATTATTGGTGAAGTTCGGACCTATCTTTAGCCTATTCGAGTTAAGGATTTGAGCAATTGCAAGTATCGTGTTCGTGGATTCGATCATGTATTTGTGATTTTGTCGCCTTTTCTGGAATTTGAGATCGATAGTGAAAGAGAATAATTAACCCTTAAGCCTACAAACCCTTTTTACAGCTTTAGACTTGTTATTCCTTAGCTTTAGTGGTGGAGATGTGTATACTTGCCAAGCTTATGATAGAATATTCGTCACGACTGGACAGTTAAACGATTAGATTTGCTTTTATCAACTTATTTTATTTTACTTCTAATTCGTTAAGTGTTTAGTTGTGTGATTATGAAATAAACGAATACATGCTTAAATATAAAAATAAATCCTAACATCTTTTAGGATACATTTTCATAAGAGAAATTCTAAGGTTTACTTGGGGACAAGTAAAGTTCAAGTGGGGGGATATTTGATGAACTCAAATAAGTACATTTTATTACTATCATTTATCCTATTAATTTGACTTGTTTTACTATATTATGTATGAGGATTGATACTTAATCGTTTACTTTTGTAATTCTCAGGTAAAAACAAGCATTTGGTGAAACTTAGCGATTTTGGACTAATTATGGAGCAAAACATGCAAGAAGTTAAGAGTCTACTGAAATGAAGAAGATCAAGACTAATCTGCTCCAGATGCGCCGCATCTCACTCATTACATACGGCGCATCTATATCAAGATATCACTAGATACGATCCAAGATACAAGAGGACATGCGCCGCATCTAATCATGGAGTTACGCCGCATCTTCTGGCGGTGTACGAATATTCCTGAATATTATAATCTTGGACCCCACGCGAAGTTAAGTCAATGCGCCGCATCTACTTACTAGATGCGCCGCATCTTCCCTCAGACAGAAACTATAAATACCCCAAGACCAGACGAATTCCAAAGCTTTGGTCAGACATATATCAGAACCGAAGAGCAGAACCCTAGGACGAATTCAGTCAAGGAGGCAGCACAAGACACACCAAACGAAGATACAAGAGCTGTAAGAAGGTGCTGCATGTGTTTAATTCATTAAGTAGTTTTGTTTTATTGTGTTAGCAAACTTTAATTCATCAGGATTGATGGGCTTGTGTTATGTTATCATTCACTTCAACTCCCCTTAAAATTGCTTTCCCATCGATTAAAGTTTATATGTTGATGTCTTTGGTTACTACTTATTAGTGCATTGATCACCTCTGTGTTTATTAGTGGCTTGTGTAATGTGGCAACGGAAAGGTTGCACTCCCACGGTTATTACTAAATTGATCACTTAGGAATAACTTTTAGACATAAGTCATCATTAAGGGTTTACTCGCCGATAAGCTTAGGACCAACGAGAAAGGATTAACTACATACACTTCATATAAAGCTATCAATAAAACAAGTGACAAACTACTTAATCATAAGGACAGCCCTCTTATTGTCTCGAGTATTTATCTGTGTACGTGTGTGCTACTTGCTGATTCGTGCCTATTGGTTTATTTTACTATTTAATTGCAAACAAATCGTGCCAGTCTCTCAGGCTGAAACCCCCTTGCGTTAGGATATTAAAATACTGATTAGAATAACGAGATAATACGTTCCACTCTTAGTGATCGACACTCTACTTACCATTATATTCATACTGACCGGGTACACTGCTCGTTAAGTGTGTGTGTTATTGATAAGTCGGCTAAATATAAATTTAAAACTTGAGTAGGCATTAAAACTGCTAAACCGCAACGACACACGCAGCAACATCACTTTGCTTGGCACTCTTCCAGACTACAGCACCCCCGTTTAAAATGAAAACGTATCTAGTTTGCGACTTGGTGTCATCCTTGTCGGTCGGCCACCCAGCATCAGTATAACAGGTAACTCTGAGCTCTCTATTTGGGTCTCCACCGTAAACTAGAAACATATCTTTAGTATATCTGAGATACTTCAGTATGTTCTTCACAGCAGACCAGTGATTCTCACCTGGATCTACTTGAAATCGACTTGTTAAGTTCTGAGCGAACGCAACATCAGGTCTAGTGCACCAGACTGCATACATGATGGATCTTACAACCGAGGCATAAGGAATCCTCTTCATGCGTTCAACCTTTGCAGGTGTTGAGGGTCCTTGATATTTTCTCAACTCAAGTTTTACTTGCATTGGGGTAGTTGCACGCTTGGAATTTGCCATATTAAATCTTTCCAAGATTTTCTCAATGTATGCACTTTGACAAAGTCCAATCAACCGCTTAGATCTATCTCTGTAGATCTTGATTCTGAGAATATATGCAGCTTCACCTAAATCCTTCATAGAAAAACAATTTCCAAGATAGGCTTTAATGGCTTGTAACGTTGGAATATTGTTTCCCATGATCAATATGTCATCAACATATAAGATTAGGAATGCTACATTACTCCCACTAGCCTTACGATATACACATGGCTCATCAAGGTTTTGAGTGAAACCATACTTCTTGATTTCCTCATCAAACCTTTTATTCCATTGCCTAGATGCTTGCTTTAATCCATAAATGGATCGTTGTAGCTTGCATACACGGTTAGGATATTGTGGATTGACAAATCCTTCAGGTTGGTCCATGTAAACCTCTTCGGTTAAGTGACCATTCAAGAAGGCAGTTTTGACATCCATCTGCCAAATCTCATAGTCATAGTACGCTGCTATGGCTAAAAGAATCCTAATAGCTTTTATGTCTGCGACAGGCGAGAAGGTTTCCTCATAATCTACACCATAGGTTTGAGGATGAGCTTTATAAGTGTGTACCTTTCCATCCATGTCAGTCTTCTTCTTGAAGAGCCACTTGCTACCAATGGTTTTAGCGTTAGGAGGGAGGTCAACTTCAATCCAGACTTCATTATCTTTCATGGATTTCATTTCCTCGTTCATAGCATTAAGCCATTTTTCAGATTCAGAATCTGCTAATGCAGCTTTATAGTTAGCGGGCTCATTGAGATCCCCTAACTCATGCTCCTCTGAATCGATGTACAAACACATACGTTCAGGTGCACGTATTGTCATTGAGGACCTACGAACAGGAATAACTTCACTTTCTGGTTCAACACTTTCATGTTCAACCATCTCAAGAAGTTGGCTAGTATTTTCATAAGGGTGAGTATCTTCTTGAATTTCATCAAGTTCTACGATCCTCCCACTTGCTTCTTGCGAGATGAGACAATTCTCAAAAAAGTTAGCAAAACGAGCAATAAATACTTTGTGCTCAGGTGGGTAGTAGAAGTAGTAACCCATTGTTTCCTTTGGGTATCCTACAAAGATACACTTAATAGATCTTGGCTCAAGTTTGTCAGGCGTATCACGTTTCACGAATGCCTCACAACCCAGACCTTTAAGTAAGACAGATTAGGGACTTTTCCATGCCATAGTTCATATGGTGTCTTTTCAACCTTCTTTGATGGAACCATATTGAGAATGCGAGCAGCAGACTCAAGAGCATAATCCCCAAAGGACATTGGTAGAGCTGTTTGTTTCATCATAGATCTTATCATGTCAAGCAAGGTTTAATTTCTTCTCTCAGATACACCATTATGTTGTGGTGTACGTGGAGAAGAGAGCTGTGAGACAATCCCACACTTCTTAAGATGATCTATAAACTCTTGACTCATACACGTCATTTATTGGAATTGCATTAAAGTAAAAAACGTTATTAAAAGAAACCGAAATTCCATAATCAGTAAATGTGTGAACAAAACCATTATCCTTTAACAAAGAAACTGAAATGACACCCCTAATGATAGAAGGTGAATAATGACAATTATTCAAAACTGGTATTAAACCCGAAGGTAAGACTAAATCGAATGTCCCTATGGCTTCAACAGCTGCACGTATGCCATTGCCTACATACAAGTATCTTTCTCCGTAGGTCAGCTTCCTTGCTCCTCTAAGCCCCTATGATTTGTTACAAATATGAGTACCACATCCCGTATCATATACCCATGAATTAGGCTTACGAGGAAAAGAAAATAATTCAATCATAAAAATACCTGAAGTGCTCGCGACATTCCCATCCTTCTTATTTTTATTCTAACGTAACTCCTCTAGAAGCAATGGACAGTTCCTCTTCCAATGTCCTGGAGTGTTGCAGTGGTGACAAGCAGCCAAATCCTTCTTGGGATTCTCCTTCTTCTTAGGAGGATTCTGCTTCTTAGGCTTTTGTTGATAGGTCACAACTTGTTTGCCCTTTTCATTGCCTTTACCCTTCTTGTTCGCGTGTTGCGGTTTGTTGGACTTAGTAATCCTACCACCTTGTATTGCTAATACCGTGGGTGTAGGTGGCTTCTTTGATAATCCCTTCTCAAAGTCAATCAGCATTGCATGTAACTCACTTATTGTCTTCCTCATGCAATGCATATTGAAGTTGCACACAAAATCACCAAACAACTCCTCGTTAAGGGATCAATTGATGAGGCCAACACATACATCTTGCACATAACCACAACCGAGTCGCTCTAATTGTTCCAAATAACTTTTCATTTTCCAATACATGGGTACTCACTGGTTTACTAGCATCCTGCTTACAACTATGCAGAGAATCTATCAATTCATATAACTTTGCAGTAGGTGGTTTCTCAAACATACGTTTGAGCTCATTGATTATGTCCATGGGACCATAGTTCTCAAATTGTTTTTGCAATTGAGTGTCCATCCCAGATAACATAAGACAAGCCACATCATTGTGCTTCTTATACTCAATGTTATACTCTTCATGGTCTGCATTAGATGCAGTACCAGTAGGAGCAGTAGGAAGAGCCTTACTAAGATAATCAATTCTTTTGGCCATTCGCAGAACAATTCTCAAAGAACGATACCAATCATTGAAATTCTTTGTACCAGTCAACTTTTCTCTTTCAATCATTTGCTTGAAAGCAGAACTCATGTTGTTCATGTTAGTGTCGTCGGATTGGGCCATTTCTACAGAAAAAATTCAAAATTTAGTCCTTTCGATAATAAACCTTTCAAGAAAATTAAACACCCATGGCAAATAACATTTAACCATTTAATTTTCACTGAAATCTAGGATCCAAATTGACATAGTTTCATCACATCAGCTGAGGCTGCTAGTAATGAAAGTACTCAATAAGGTACAAGTCAAACTCAATTTCCAATCTCAAATTGCAATTCCTAGAATTATGGGATTTACACATTTTGCCTACCTCAGTTGCAAATGTAAGCATGTTTTATCCCCATCTTTATGCCTTGAGTGACTAGGTCTCACTATCAACACAATTAAGTCAACCAACTTAAGAAACTGCAAATACTTCCGTGCTCATCCCACGAAAAATGGAGATGTACCCTTTGATTACCATCCATGCTCGTCCCACGACAAATGGAAATAGTAATCTCAGGTGTTTCCGTTTCATTGGATGGCATATAACTTAAATTAAGGGTAGTAATTTGATGTGTGTAATCAAAATAAGTACAAAGATGTCATGCATTCATCTTGTATCATATGTTTCAAAAAAAACTTTTACTTATTAGTTTATTTACTAAGCTTAAATCAACAAAGTTTTAATTGATGGCGTTGAGAAACTTACAACTTTGCCTTAAGATGCTTCGTACATATAATGGTTGCACTTAGTAAGTCTAATTTGATGCACAAGCGGGCAGAGAGACAGAATTGAGTCTCTTTAAGGCCAATGTGGAAAACTAGAAGGGGGGGGGGTTGAATAGTTTTACCGGTTTTAAAGTTCTTTTAAAATCTTATTAAAAGTTTACTTATTAAAAACCTTGATTCGAATCTTATGTGCAATCAATAAACACCAATATGAACTACACACTAAACTAACTAACAATAAGTAAAGTAAGTAAAGAGAAAAGTTGGAAAGATCAAACCGGGACAAAAGGATTTACAGTGGTTCGGCTACAAAGCACCTCTTCACCCTACTCCACTGCCCGAGTACCACACTCGAGAGTTTCAAGCACTATGTCAAAAACCTCCCTTAAGGCGAAGAAAACCGTACACGTCGCTTATCCTATTTCCGACACTAAGCTAAATGTCGAGTGCTAATCTTAGCTAGCACCAATCTACCACGATCCACTTGATCAAACACACGAGCCCAATGGCTTCAAGAGATCACCAAGATCTCGACACGATCACAATGATCAACACTCACTCAACTAACTCTATCCTGTCGACCCTTGATCTTCTTGATCAATCACACAAGCCCAATGGCTTCAAGAGATCTTCACTATCTCTTAAGATCACAATGATCTTCACTCACACTCTCACAAAAGGAAAATAATCTTGATGTATGCTATGATACAATCAAGGATGTAACAAATTTTACAATAAACCTAACAACTATAACTCTTGTATCTTCTTGGATACTTTGAGCTCTTCTCTTGCACTTGAAGAGGTATGATAACACTTTGTATCTTCTTGGATACTTTGTGTTCTTCTCTTGCTATTGAAGAGGAAATGAAGAGGATCGCTTAATGGGATGATAGGATCACTCTTGAACAAAAGAAAAACTAATCTAAATGATCAAAGAAAGAAAATGGTGTGAGGGATTTAAACTCAGAAGTTTCTGTGTGTGAAAGGGTGCCTAAAATTTGTGAAGTGGGTTGGTATTTATAGGCAAAGAAAATCTGAACGTTACAGGGGGACGGCTTCACTAAATAACCAACGGCTCCACTAAATTTAGTGGAACCGTGGAGCCGTCCCAGACAAAGACGCTCCAATTTTTGTCTTTTCTGGTGAAAACTTATTTGGGGAAGTTTGGAGCTGATTTTGGGGGGAAAAATAGCTGTTATGCAATTTAAACATATTTTTCCATTAAAACATTTCTTAAATATTCAAAAATAATTTGTAAGGTTTATTTTTGAAAAAATGTTTTGTCACATTAAAATGTGAAGTCTCAAAACCAAAATTTACTTCTTTGATCATTTGTCAAGTTTGTAAATTTGTTCTAGAGTGGTTTGCATAGAAACGGGATCTTCCGATTAAAAACTTGTTTACGTTAATTTTAACGTAACGTGATTTCACATTTTGTCATCCTCAAAACGTGAAGTAATCAAAAGATATAAATAACGTTTTTAGAACATTATTTGCCTCAACAATCTCCCCCTTTTTGATGATGACAAAACATAAACTCATTTTAAGTTAAAATTAGTTTTAACAAGTTTTTAATGAGTTTACTCCCATTTCTCCCCCTTTTTGTCGAAGCAAAAAGGTTGCAAGGCTCCCCCTTGATGTATACTCCCCCTCATTTGGAGAACACCAAGGAATCGAGCAATGATTCGTGCTACAAAATAAAGTTAGATGACATATATACAATATCTAACAAGTAGCACATTTGACAAATATCCAACCACAAAAAAAATAGCTAAGTAGCCAAAATAAACATGAAACAACCACAAAGAAGCCCATTCATTGATAAAAAGAGAAAAACAAGTGTCATACAAGTGTATGACTACATACTAAACATAAGAGGAGACAACTTAGAAGCATAAATCCCTAATGACTAGAGGCAAGCTTCATTTCCAACAGGAGTCCTAAAGGTTTATTGTTGAAAACTAAACATGAACATGTTTAGTTTTGTGGGCTATGAGGTGGTGGAGATGGTGACATCATTGGGGGTGGTGGTGGTGTTAAAAGATGTTCCACATAGGAGAACATGAATTGAATTTCATCTCTTAATGAGAAGATGAGGTTGCGGTTGTAGAGGCAACATAGGCAATTAGCACTATGTAGATCAAAGGGATGGGGTTGGATGGGTTGTGCCATGATAGGTGATGGAGGTGGTGGTGAGTTTGTTGGTGATGGAGTTGGCATGTTATAGTCCAATGGAGTTATGGGTGAAAGTGTGTAGTCCATTGAAGATGGCATGGTGTTAAGGGAAGGAGATGATGAAGTTGTTGTGTAGGTAGAGGATGTTTTGGAAGGTGCATTAGGTGGAGATGGTGAGTTAGGAGTGGCTTGGGAAGGTGGTGTGTTGGCTTCATCATCTTTTGTAAGATCCACAAAGAGAGGCTTTGATGGTGGTCTTACGGTTATCCAAGGTTTCTTTGAGATGTGGGTGGTTGATCCTTGTGTTGAGGACATGGTGTTAGTGTGATATAAGGTTGAAGATGATGTGCAAGATAATCTTGCAAGGATGAGGCCTTATATAGGCAAGAGGGGTGAAATTTGAATTAAAGTGGATGGGAGTGGGTTATGTTGTAGTAAGGGAATCTTAGGATGTATGTGAGGGTGCAAAGTTTGCAGGTTTAAGGTTAGGGTGATAGGGATTTAGGAGGAATAGTGAAAATTCCGTCAGATAAGTGCACGGCTCCTCTAAACATCACACAGTACCGTTAAATTTAACGGTACCGTGGCTATTTAACGGTACCGTGATCCTATTTTCACGGATTTTTCTGTGCAGGCTAGTTCTGGGCAGCTAGAGGGATGTTTTCAAGGGGAGCTATGTCCTGGAAATGATAGTGCCTCAACTCACTGAGGATTTATTTTCCTAATATATCCCATACAAGGCTACATCTAGAACATAAAGATTATCATGTAGTTTGTCAAGATAATCATAAGCATGCAAGCACAAAGGACAAGATAGACTATCATCCAAATATCACATATAATATTCATGTAATGTGATAGGTTTAATGTTAAGCATGCAAGATAATTAAGAGTATTAATCCCTAATATGATCTATTAAGAATAAACCCTAATAAGAGATATAAATCCCTTCATAACTACTTATGACTTGAGCATTCTCCCGTTCTTGTCACATTCTTGTCTTGAACATGCATCTCATTCTCATGATTAGGATCATCAAAGGGTGCATAGTGGGTGGAGGATTCGGAAATGAGAATGGATGAGACATATGACTCGGTTATGGGTTTCATGACGGGTGTGAAAAGTGAGTATTGAGGACCATGAAGGAAAGGGTGAAAGGTCATGAAGTGGTGATAGAGACGGGTTAGGAACATCCCATAGGGTATCAATTTATTTTTGTTACCCTTGAGATGTACAATTCGCTCAGCGAAAAAGTAGGGGAGATTGTATGGTTGTTGGGTTAGGAGACAGTAAATCATATGAGCACAACACGCCGGAAGTTGCTCACGATTGCCTGTTAGACTTAGAACATTTTCTCGCAGGATGGCTGCCCAAGAAAGTAGTTCATGACGAAACTCATCCAAACGGATTTTCGTTGGATTTGGGTATGATGAGTACTTATGAGTACGAATAAGTTTGGTAAGTTCGGTTGGAGAGGGTATGTAGGAACAGTATGGACTATTCTCTTCACGAAAGTTGAAGAGAGACTCAAGACACCAATCCTCAGTATAGGCACATTGCCCATGATTGGGGATTTGAAGGATTTGAGCGAATTGCTCAAGGGTTAGGACGAATTTGGAATTTCGGACCCAAAACCAAAGTGACAAAGACTGATCCTCCTTACGTACGAGTTCAACTTGTCGAAAGATTTCCAACACAAAATGAGGACAAATGTGCTCGTTGATGTGGAGTAGACAGTCGAATCCTATAGCTCTAAAGGAAGTGTTGATGTCCCGATGGTAAATAAGGGACGGATCAACGATACGGCCTTCATGAAACCGACGGGTTTCAAGATTGATATAGGCACGAATGTGGTTACCGGGTGTTGTGGGTTCACGAGAAATTTTGGGTGTATAGGTATCGGTCAGAAGATGATCAAAATCATATTCATGAGACATTTTTGTTTCCTATAAGAAAATTTTTAGGAAAAATTAGAGCTAAGAATATTTGCATTAAATAGACATGCCTAGTGTGTGCCTATATGCAGACTATGTGGAGGTGCGGTAATCTTGACTCAAGAGAAAATAATGAGATTACCCAAACACTCCTAATTTTACTTTTGCTCAAACAAATATATCGAAAAATACATATTGATTATGTAATTCGATCAATATTTGTGAGATCATGTATGCATAAGAAAATGTTTTTAGTTTGCATCAATAATGCACGAAAAATGTTTCATTGTCCTAGTTTCGTGAAATTTTTGAAAACATTAGAATTGGGATGTTTGGTGACCAAATATTTTGAAAATTTTAGTGTTGATGACTTCTAATTGAAAATTTCCTAGTAAAAATTGAAAAACCCTAATTCAATTTCTTTATCAATGAGGAAACCCTAGACTAAAAATTAAAAAGAATTTGAGTAAGATAACTTACAATTTTTGTTGAAAATGTGGAAATGATTGAGGATCTTGAAAATCAATGTCTTGAATATGAGCTTGAAGAGGTGTAATTGAGTTTTGGGTTGTGAGGTTAGGTTATGACAGCATGTGACAACCTGTGATTTTTCCAGACCTATTTTTAAACGAGATTATCCCTGTTTTTCATATATGAATTTTCTTGAACTCATTGGGTTTAAAAACGTGAATTTCTCTCGTGAAACGTGAAATTTGTACACAACGCGTACTGGCACAACCGACGAATTTATTTGATTATTTTATTAATTGTGAGAAATGAGGCGTATGTATAGTCGTTTTTATTGAAAAAATTGTTCTGAACGCAATGGTGAAATTCCCGTGTCTCAAATCCGTTGTTTACTAGTCTAAATTAGCCCCGAGCCTCATTTCAAGAAAGATTACAAAAACTACGGAATCGGCCCCTGGACTAAAGATTTACTGCCGCCCCTAGACTTTAATTATTGATAGCTTTGGTCCCTAGGGTTTTTATTAACTTTTAGCCACCTATATAAGGATCATTATAACATTTTTAGGGTTAATGTTAAACCCTCCTCTCCTCCCTTTCCCTACAGCCGCCTACCCTCCCCCTTATCCACCAATTCTGGCCATCTCCGGCCATCCCACACCGCCACCTCTACCATTAGAACAACCACACCCATCTATAAATTGATGTTGTGATCACGTTGTGAAGTCCACGCGCTTCAAGAAAGCCGTCACACCCACTCACACGCGCCACCACCGCCTGTTTCTCATCCCGTGGTAGCGTTTGGTAAGTGTTGGGCCCAGATCTAAGCGAATAAGGTAAAAGAACCACCAATTCACAGCCTCTTGTGAATCGGTGGAGGCTAAAACAAAACAAAAATGAGTTTTTATTAATAAAACATGTATGAACTTGTGGTATCATCTCGTGTTGCATCTCTTTCTTCTCTTAGGTTTCGTTCCGAGAGCTTAAAGCTCTCGTATGACTAGTGGTTTGTTGGTTTCGAGCTTATTAATAAGCTCACGAGCTTATTTTGATACTGAATGTTATTTAGTTTAGTGTTGTTGGTTTTGAGTCTCGGCTAAAGATAAATCCGCAAGTGGGTTATTGTTTATTTGTGGCTATTTTGGTTTGAGTGTTTGATTGAGGTCTGTTTGGGTGGTTACTATCAACAGATTCAAAGCCGAGACCTTCCATGGTCTCAGCATGGTGAGATTATTATTATTCTTGGTTATAGTGTTGCGTCGTAATGTTAAATTTGGGTACCGTGACTATTTTTGGTCCGTTTGATTATTTGCTGTCGAAAGGGTTGAGCCGAGACCCCTTGGTCTCGGCATGGTAAGTTTATTTTTATTGTTGTTATTGTGTTAAGGTTGGACATGGATTCGATTTTGAAATAACGTGATGTGGTCGAGACGCGAATATTTTGGCCGAATTGTAGTATAGTCGAATGGCTTTGTGATTTAATTTTTGGACTAGGAAGTTAGGATTGTGATGTTGTGAGCGAAGTCGGGTGCTAACCAAGACTTTGTAGTATCGGCATGGCCTCGACAAGCCAAAAGATGGGTTGGAATTGTTATTTGGACCGGCGGATATTAATATTGACTTATTGACCCGAGTGTATTAAAAACTCGGATTGTGACTCGGAACGTTATTGACTCGAGACGTATATAACTTAGATATGAAAATGGCAAAATAAAGAGTGACATAATAAAAATAATTTAAATGGAAAATATTAATTAACAAAATTTATGTTGTTATTTAATATTTAGAATAAGATTGTGATTTAAAAAGGAAAAGTAAATAAGTGAACGAAAATTAAAATATGTACGAGTTATTAAGCGTTCTGAGCACATGCTTGTCGGAGAATACCACTTAGATTAATTTTGGGACTTACTATTGAATGTTTGGTAGTCGGAATTTCTTGGAATAAATGGTAACGGTTATTACTTTAACGCGTTGCTAAACTCATGAATTGTTCGACATGGTAACGTTCCATTAGGGGACGAGCCATGGCGAATTAATGTTTTATTTTATATAACATATAAGAATCATAACCTAACGGGATGTTTGGAAAATACCGACGACTACCAATCTATTCACTTGATTTGGGTGTGTTTGGTTTGTGTAATTTATTAGGTTTGAGCCCATCGTTTCGTCCTGAGTTCTATATCATTTTTCTAGTCGAATTCGTTTGTTTATTCTTCATTTGGCGTGCATACTCCTGCGTCGTGTCTTTCTTCCGTCACACGAACAATGATACCCAACTTATACTAAAGGCTAAGAGTTGATTATTTTGGAAATGGAATTGGATTATTTCGGAAGGGAAATAGTTAACTTTCGGAAACTTTTACGCTTTTAGTTACCGAGTGGTATATATGTTGAGACGAGTCTTTATACATTTTAGGTTGTGCCGATCCTAGACCGTTGTGTACCGTTGTGCTTGTATATCTTGGATCCGTCATGCTATATGTCTTGAGACCGTTGTGTTTTGCTTCTCGATGCCAGTCGTGTCAATTGTGATCTTTGCATTGTTGTGGCTAAGGTGAGTTCATGGCCCATACTTTTACTTGTTTTATAACCTTTTTGGGGGGGAATACATGCTCGTTTTTAACTAAACTCAATGCTTTTGAATGCTTTCATGCTGTGATCTACTGGTTTCGTGATTTTGGACAATATGCGTGTTTGATTGCAATATGTGCCTTATTGTGTGAATTCAGTTTGTGGACATGGATTGAACGTGTGCAACTATTCAGTGATTCATTGACAGTATTATTTTGGGAAGTGGCACCCAGTATACATTTTGGGAAGTGGCACCCAGTATATCATTTTGGGAAGTGGCACCCAAACTATGTGTGGATCATTTATGCGTGTTTGTAGTCTGAGGTTCAGTTGTTGCTAGTTGGTTATGTGCTCACATTTGTATATCCTGCTCACTGTTATCCTACACTTCATTATTCACAGCTTTGTGGTTTAATTCACAAACCTATGAACTCGCCAACCTTGTGTTGACACTTTGCATGTATTTTCAGGTTAAGGCAATAGTTTATCTCTGGAGGCGCTTGGCAAAGGGCACGGTCATAGACTACTCTGATATGCTTGTTGGGACCAATTTATATATTTTATGGGCCTATTTCCGCAATACTTTTGAATAATATAAATTTAACATTTTTGTTAATAAATTTTCTTCTAAATGGTTGAGGTAAAACTGTTCTTGGTAACTTGTGTTGTGATACCAACTGAGTAGCACCCTAGTCACATGTATGCTTTCGCTAGACCCAATTTTCGGGGTGTGACTGTAACACCCTAGGCAAATCCCACATCGGCTGTGGCCTGGAGAGATGCTGGGTTCATAAGATAACATTCGCCTTATAATGACACAACGCGTTTTGTGGTCTACTGCGAGTGGGGTTCTTAGGAACTGGCAGTTAAGCGTGCTCATGTGAGAGTAGTACTGTCTTGGGTGACCTGCCGGGAAGTCTTCACATGAGGCCACAAAAACAAAGCCGTGAGCCTGCGGGCAAAGCGGACAATATTGTGGTCTGAGTAGGCGGGATGTTACAAGTGGTATCAGAGCCACTCCAGAGCCGTTCAGGATGGTGGGGCAAACCTCATCGAGGACGATGAGTCCCTGAGGGGGGTGATTGTAACACCCTAGGCAAATCCCACATCGGCTGTGGCCTGGAGAGATGCTGGGTTCATAAGATAACATTCGCCTTACAATGACACAACGCGTTTTGTGGTCTACTGCGAGTGGGGTTCTTAGGAACTGACAGTTAAGCGTGCTCATGTGAGAGTAGTACTGGCTTGGGTGACCTGCCGGGAAGTCTTCACATGAGGCCACAAAAACAAAGCCGTGAGCCTGCGGGCAAAGCGGACAATATTGTGGTCTGAGTAGGCGGGATGTTACAGTGACACAGCAGTTGCAGAAGTTGAAAAGGTTTGAGATGAGTAATGTGGAAAAAAAACTGAAATACGTGATGTACCAGATACACGGTTCCACGGTACCGTTAAATTTAACGGTGTCGTGCCACATTTAGTGGAGCCGTGATCTGCTGGGATAGTTTTCTGTCCCATTTTGATTTTTGACGAATAAGTCTCGCTGTTTTAGTGAGACTTTTTAACACGAGGAAAGAATTTATACCTAATAAATTCTTTTGACAAGGGGAACCTAAACTAGACATAACGAGACACACGAGATGACTTCAAGAGTCATGAGATTTATGGAATGTGTTCCATCATACCTAGAACTAGACGAAGGTAGTTGAAGGATTCTCGTTTGAGAGGTTTGGTTAGAATGTCAGCGATATTGTCTTGAGAAGGAACTTTCTCAATAGAAATGTTTCCTTTCTGAACATTATCGCGAAGAAAGTGGTGGCGGATTTCGATGTGTTTAGTACGGGAGTGTTGAACGGGGTTTTTGCTCAAGTCAATAGCACCTTTATTATCACACATAATGGGGACGTCATCTAGATGGATGTCATAATCTATAAGGGCTTGTTTCATCCATAGTGCTTGTTGACATGCCTTTCCGGCGCTTACGTACTCGGCTTCGGTCATGGAGATAGCAAGAGCCGTTTGTTTCTAGGAGAACCAAGAAGTTAGACAACAACCCATGAAGGTACAAACGCCACTCATACTCTTTCGATCCACATAATCTCTCGCATGATCAGAGTCGGCATAGACAACAGTTTCTACACCGACCCCCTTGGGATAAAATAATCCCAAGTGTATAGTGCCTTTAATGTATCGGAAGATACGCTTAACCGCTTCAAGGTGAGAGGTTTTGGGATCCTCTTGGAAGCGAGCACAAAGGCAGACTCTAAACATGATATCGGGCCTACTTGCCGTGAGGTATAGTAAACTTCCTATCATACCTCTATACTTAGTGCTATCCACGGACTCACATTCTTCATCTTTCATGAGTTTTATTTTCGTGGACATGGGAGTTTTCATGGGCTTAGACTCTTCTAAACTAAACTTCTTAAGCATTTTCTTACTTTATTTAGATTGGTTAAAGAAGATACCATCTTTCATTTGTTTAATTTGTAAACCAAGGAAGAAATTTAATTCACCCATGTTAGGAATATAAATATTTATCTGAAGACTCGGTCACCCCGAGTACTTATTAGCATTTAATAGCTCGTAGGATTATTAGTAATATTAATAGTAGATTAGTTATTATAGAACTTGTGGAGTGGGTTGGGTCTTTACCCACTGTCAGCTCGCTCCACAGCCCACTCGGGGCACAAATAGTAAGTAGTATAAATACCCCTCTCCACCTAGGGAGAGGGTTGGAACTTCTCATACATTCAACTAATACATATTCACTTTCTCTCACTAAGTTCCCTACTCTCTTTCTCTCTCTAAATCTCCTTCTTCTATTCGGCCTAAAATCTCTCCATACGTGTGTTATCTTGTTATGAATATGCTACAATTGGTATCAAGAGCCATGGTTAGGTTCTAGTTATTGCATATTCACGGATTCGTGTTGAGTTTTTGGCACTTTTATGGTTTTTTTAGGTCAACTTAAAAGTATAAGAAAATCATTAGTAGTGCTTTATTTGTGGTTAAATCTATTGAAAACGCGTACTTTTGAGTTCCTAAAATTGTTTTACACCTTCTTTGATAACATAAAACCTAGTTTGTGCTTGTTTGTGGGAGATTAGAAGTCTTTCTTGGCAGCGGTTTGACTCTCGGTACATATTTTCTTTGTAGCGGTTTGAGTTCTTTTGGTAGTATTAGTAGCGGTTTGGTAGTTAGCGGTTTGGATTTTATTCATTTCGGGAAACAAGACAAAATGTACGAAAAGTGACGTTTTTGTCGTATTACTCCAGCGGTTTGAGTTTCTGTCGCTAGCGGTTTTTCGTTTAGCGATAGCGGTTTGACTAGTCCCTGTGGTTCTGTACTCAGCGGTTTGGGTCTTAGCGGTTCAGACTTTCAGCGGTTTAACCATATAGCGGTTTTGGTCTTTGTGGTTCTGGTATTAGCGGTTTGACCTTAGCGGTTTGAATAGTGTTCCGGCGGTTTGAATCTAGCGGTTTGACACTATGGTTCAACGGTTTAGTACTAGCGGTTTGGTCTTCAGATTCAGCGGTTTGACTTAGCGGTTTGTTGCATGTTAGCGGTTTATATACAGCGGTTTAGTTTTCAGGTTTGGCGGTTTAATACTCGCGGTTTGTCTAAGGTTTTAGCGGTTTGATACTTGTTGTGTGATTAGTATTCCAGCGGTTTGGGAATAGCGGTTTGGTATTCTGAGTTTGCGGTTTGACTTTTTACGTCAGAACTTCAAACGGCTATAACTTTTGAACCGTAACTCCATTTTCAGCCCACGACCTGTCAAAACGACCGTGAGACCGAGGAGAAGGACACGTTGAATCGCTCCAAAATGAAGTTATTAAGGTTTTAAGTTTTCAGACCAATATTTCACCATATCAACTTGCATCAACCAAACCAAATCACAACTAAACAACAGATCACCAAGTCTACCAAACTTTCATCATAACACATTCAAGTAATCAAATCACGGTTCATTCTTGATTTTTGTAAAATCCCGCGAAAGAATCAATTTCTCGGTTTAAATCATAGAATTGTAAAATCCCGTGCACGTTTACATCATGTTTACTACGTCAGATTCTGCTATATCTGAGATACTCAGATTGTACAACATGATTGACAAACAAAAGATTCCCAAAGATGAACGACAGATAAACATGTTTGACTATGTTGGTGCTAATAGGGACTTTGTGTGCCAGAATTCTCAAGAGAAAGAGCTTCATCAGCCACAGAAAAACGTTGTTGAGTCAGATACTGCTATGAACAACGTGCAACATGGGAAACACAATGAAGCGTCGGCTGAACCTAGTGGGGTATCTTCTGTTATTAATGATGATAATGTGTTGCATGAACAAAAGATTCCCGACAAAGTACAACAGACAAACGTTGTTGAGTCACATATTTCTAATATGGGAAATAGAGATGTTATCCCATATGAACAATATGTGAAACACAACGAAGCGTCTGTTGTACCTAGTTGTGCATCTTCTGTTCTAAATGATGATTATGTGCTGCATGAGAACACTGAATTTGTCCCTGAAGACTCATTAACCACCCAACTTAACATCTATAAAGATCAAGTGGCCATATATGAACAACGTGCTAAGTTTGAGTTAACTAAACGTGAGCAAGAAATGGATGGTCAGATGCATACACTTATTTCTGAACGTAATCTAAGGGAAGAAAAATTGAAAATGGAGTTACATTCTTTACAAGTGAAACTTAAGCAAACTGTTCAGCTTAAACAAGTAATGCAAGAAAGTGTGAAAACACTAAAGCAAGATTTCAAAGAAAAAGAATCTAAACTCTTAAATGATTTTTCCAGACTTAAAACGTTAAAGAATAAACTTGAAAACAAGTTGTACACACAAGACCAGACCAGACAAACTGCTCAAATGATTAGAAAGCATAAAAAGTTGTGTGATGAACATAGTGAGAAAGCCATAGGTGAACCAAAGTCTGCTTACCTTAGAAGTGCTAAAATGGCCCAACCCGCATTGTATGATGCAAATGTAATGATTGTGCCGGGCCATACCCCTCCCGATGTGTCCTCATTAGAAGAGAGTAATGAGATAGAAGTGATCAAGAGAGAAAAGATGAATGAAAAGATGAAGGATCCCAAATGTATAGCAAATAAAGTCATAATCAAACCCCATAATTACTATGAGGCAAACTTATTGACTGTCTTTGCTCCTCAGACTAAGTTGACGCCTGAACAAATCTTTTGGTCGTTAGACATGGAAAAGAATAAGGCAGATGAACTTAAGGCCAAAACTCCACCCCTTAGGAAAATTACGGCTACAACGGTGTATCCTCCCAATACACCCATGAACTTAGTTCCTTTAACTCTTCCCACTGAATGTAAAACTCTAATTAGCATATATGTACTTTGTCAACTATTTGCTGATTTTGATAAAACATGTAAGAAGAGAATTACACCAACAGGAATTACTGAGGCGGAAAGGGGTTTTGAACAAACAAAAAGGTGTTACTTAACTGAGGTCATTCCATTCTTTAAACTACTCAAAGAACATTTTGAAGGGATGCAAAAAACCCTTAAAACTGAAGTAAATGAAATGAAAGTAGTGTTTAAAGATATGGAAAATGAGGTAGCTCAAAATGCGATAGAACTTAAGAGTCGTGAGATTGAGAGAAAGAATATTCTCATCACCAATGAGAATTTGATTGCTAGATGTATTGCACAGGATATATTTTATACTGCTACTGATGCTGCATTAACTGCCTGTCAATTTCATGAGTATTCTATTGCATTGAATGTTACCCAGAATCGTGTTGTTGAGCTTGAGGGGGAGAATTTGAAATTGCATGAAAAAATTCAAAATGATGACCATGATAACATGGTCAAGCATTTTTCAAAACTAGATGTTGATTATCTTAATTTGCAATTAAAATATCAACACTTAGAAGAAAGATGTAAAATATCAAATGCCAAGACATCTTTGGATGCTCCTGAATTTGATACATATTTTGAATTAAACAAACGCGATGAAAAAATTTCAAGCTCACACTAACATGATTCGACAATTGAGGGCCCAAGTTGCCCAATTAAAGTCAAACAAGAGTGATGCAATTGGCACCAATAAACCATCGTCTCTAGATTCTCAGAATTTTCACTATCAAGACACCATCAATAAGTTACACTATGAAAATGAGTGTTTTCGAGTTGAAAATTCAAAAGTCAAACAACATTACAAAGAGTTATATGACTCAATTAAAGTCACACAAAACAGTCACAATGAAAAGATAACTTCTTTGTTAAATGAAATCGAGAATCTTAAGACTCAGGTGAAAGGGAAAATGCCAATTATCACTGGTGATAATGTTGTTCCAAAGGTTTCTGCTTGTAGTAAGTATGCTGTTGATGTAGTGCCTATTCCATTTCCCCTTAGGAACAATAGGTCTGCCCACCAAGTATATCTCAATCACCTTAAGGATAGCCTTGATACCTTGCGTGAGATCGTAGAAGAGGATAGGATAGACAAACCACTTGATAGTGCTGTTGCAGATGTCTGCTACCTTACTAAACGATCTCAGGAACTCTTAGAATACGTCATTGGCACAGATCCTAAGAATGATAACAAGCGAGATAGGTTTATTGCATCATCTTCAATGACTAAGAACAAGCAAGTAACCTTTAAGGCACCCCTGGAAACTTCAGATCCCAACACATCAAAACATGTTCAGCAACTGGAAGTGAAAAAGACTAAGATTCCCATCAGTCCTTCTACAGGAGTCAACAGAGACACTATAGCTAGCGAGTCAAAACCTAGGAGAAATAAAAGGAATTATAGGACTTCACCAGCTAAAAGTGTTCCTAAGAAGAAAGTAGAAGACCACATGAGGAACAATAAGTCAGACCCTAATTCACTTTGTAAAACATGTAATGAATGCTTAATTTCGGGTAATCATGATAAATGTGTTGAGAAATTTTTGAAGTCGTCCAACAAACCCCCAGTTAAGAAAGTTTGGAGAGCTAGACAAATTAAGCAATCTTGGAAACCTACAGGGAAAATGTTTACCAATGTGGGCTTTCAGTGGAAGCCCACGGGCCGAATATTCACACTAGGCGAACATTGCCCTTTAACGAGGATTACCATGCCTAGAGTAGTGCCTGTTAAGGAATGGAAGCCAACTAGTAGAGTTATCCCTTTAGATACACAATGCCCTTTAACTAGGTCCATTGCATCTACTAGTGCTGCCCCTATTGTTAAAACCAAGGCACCTATGGTTTTAGCAGCTCCAAAGATTGTTTGCACTAACCAACTGGAACCCAACTTAAATTGGGGATCCGACACTCCAAACTCTCTTCTTTCGTCAGTTTTCAAATGCAGGTCGTACGGATCATCTTTTGACATTTGGACTCAGGCTACTCACAACATATGAGGGGAAACGACAATGACGTCTGTTCACATCAGTTCAGGCCTCGATCTTCAACGACAATGACGTTTGACCTCAACAGTTCAAGCCTCGTTCTTCATCGACAAATGACTCCTGAACAAATCAGCTCAGGACTCGTTCTGCAACGATTTATCTTGGGAAGAATATCAGTGGTTATTCTTCATGTATCCTTTGTACATATCTTAAACCAAAAATGTAAATAGGAAAATACAAAACCAACAAATTGTAAATAGAAAAAATATAAAACCTATAAAAACCCAAAAAAAATAAGAAAAACAGAAAATACCAAAAATAGTTCTTCTAGGCATGTCTTCTGTTTATCGATAACATTTACGGACCTAGAAATGTCATTCAATAATGACACGGGTCTTTAAATGAAGCTCGAGCAGAAGTTATACTAACTGGTTAAAACATGTCTAAACGGCTAGCAGTTACTTCAGACTGCAACCCATGCATTACTACGGGGAAAGCATGTCGCCAAAAAGATGGTTGTTCCTCCAACTGGGTGATGTTCACCTGGGCATGGATTACTTTACATCCATGTTTCTTCGATCTGATGTACGATTTAGTGCATCATTTCTTGTATAAGAAGAGAAGTCTTCTTTACTGATATGTGTCTAAATACACATATATTTTACATTGTTTAAACCCACAAAAACAGCCAAAAACACTTTGAAATGTCACATAATACAATAAATATCACTGGAATGTGTTTTTATGTGATTCAGATACAAAAAGATTAAAATCGAGTGAAAATGAGCAAAGTTTGCATAAATGGCAAGTCTAGTCCCTCAAGTTTCAAAAGTTGTCAAAAATAGTCCTTGGTTTGCAAAAAAATGGAAAATTATATTTTATGGCCCTTGTACTATTGAAACTTGACTCAAATGGTCCTTGGAAATAGTTTGGAATTTTGGCAGCATGGGTCCTTGGATTTTCAGCATTATTCAACATTGGTCCCTAAAGTTTATCTATAATCCAAATCCTATCCCAAATAATTAAACCCAACTGCCAAATCCAATCCTCAACCCAACCCTTTAACTAAACCCAACCCATAAGCCTAATCCACCCAAATAACCCGACCCACCACACCTTTGCTAAATATCCCAGGTTTGACTCAAGTCAAACCTTTCTTCTTCCACAAAACCACCCCGCCAATACCACCACACCCACAACATTGCTCTGACAAACCCACAACCCTTATCCCCTGACAATCCACCTTCCCTCTCCTCCAATGATAGTCCTCCACAAGTTAACACCCCCACGTTCTCAGTAGAAGCCAAATTACCCACTTGATGACTTTCCCGCCAAAAATGCCAATGAACGGTTAGATTGAATTGAGGCCATTTTAATGGTGGGATTAGCTCGAAATTCATCAGAGAGTCTTTTGGGAGTACTATATAAAGAAGTGAAGCCTCAGAGAAGACATGGTCAGTAGTTTAAGACCACAAGTAGTGTATAAAGTAGTTAGTACTTAAATCTAGTTTCAAGTTAAGTTGTTATTGTTAATTCAAGTTGTTTCAAGTAATCTTTTACTTCTGTATTGTAATTATTCCAAGAGTTAATGAATTTCAAGTTTCCATGTTCTCTGTTAATTCGTATTAAGATGTTCAGTCATTAAGAACCAATCAAAAGCCTTAAAAACCCTGGCTATAAGCTTATAAAAGCTTTTCATAGCTTTTTATAAGTTTATATAGTTTAAATCAGTTCTGTTCCAAGAAAATCAAAAAAAAAGTCAAGAAAAGTCAAAGTTATGTCAAATAAGCAATTGGGTGAGTTAAGCTGAGGTTATGAAGCTGGATTGGGGTCTAAACTTGGTAAGTGACATTCCAAGCTCAGTTCTGATCTAGTTCTCCTCTGTTTCTTATACCATTCAGTTGTAAGCTTTTTCCATATTTTGCATCATTTTCTTGTTCACTGTACTATAGCTTATTTTTAGCTTATTAATATAATTTCCTGCTTATTGATATTTTTTTAAGTATACTTGATCTATTTTATCTGTAGTTAATATCATTTTCTTCATTTCACTTAAAAAACACAAAAAAGACCAAAAATAGCCTTAAGTAGCATAGCTTATTATCTAGCTTAATTTTGTTTTCAAAGTTGTTAATTAGTGCTTATTTAAGTTAGTCAAACACAGTTCATTAGATAAATCTAGCTTAAACAACCTTTTTCAGTTCAAAACTCCAAGACAGTCCCTTAAAGAACTGTTTGGTTTAAGACAGTCAACTAGGCCAAACCTAGTGTTACTGTAGATTGACCAAAAGCTTAACTTCATACTACCTTTTCTTGGCCAATATAAGCTGATTGTAAATTCTGATAGGCTTTTTAGATTGATATGGTAGTTATTAGTACCCTGTGATAACATCAGTCCATATAAGGACCTTATAAGCTCTAATTAGCCATAAGCTTGTTTGGCCCCTATAAGTAGCATTTCTGAGTTCCCTTAGACCCTATTAGAAGTAATCAAAAGAGTGGTTTGAATCTCCCTTGGGTTTGAGCAGTCTGCACATAGTCTGCATAAACAGACTGCAAGTATTTCTATCAAATCAGCAGACCATGGCTACACCACTCTTTTCATTAGCTTATTTATAAGCTTAAATTAAGTCCATAAGCCTTGATTTTTGTTTTATAGATAGTTCATAGTATTAGCTTCATATACTGTAACTCTCAGACACTAGCTTAAAGCTTATCATAGCTTTTTCTCAGCTCAAAAATCACTCAAACCCCTCAGTGTATACTGAGTCAGTTAAGCATTGAGCTTGTTGAGAGCTTTTAAGCTTTTCAGCCTAGCTTTTCTTAACTTCTTTAGCTTCTTTATAGTATTTTCAGTCCTTTTGAGTTTTTTCCATAAGCTCATAGCTTATTGTCTAGCTTTTAGCTTCTTTTGAATAATCAAAGTTCTATAAACTTAAAAAAAGTGGACTGTTAAGCTTTTTAAGCTTATTCTAGCTTATTTCTTAATATATAAAAATATTTCCAGTTTTAAAGTAGCTTATAAATAGCTTAAAAGTAAGTAGCAAAAAGAAAAAGTTCAAAAAAAATTAGTTTTAGCAAAAGGCCTAGGTAAGGTTCGAACCCCAGACCTCATGCTCACAACACCAACACCCCAACCATTGTGCCCGTAGGTCTTTTCCAATATTCATTTGCAACATTTATTATTTAAGTAGTTTAGCAGTTTAAAGCTTATTTAGCTTATTAGCTTATTACAGCTTATCCACAAAAGCTGTCTTCACCATTTTATTTTTCTTAGCTTTGTAATAACTTAAAGTAATTTAGAAAAAAATTTCAAATTTTTTCTAAAGTCATTTGATATTTTTAATCTTTTTAATTAGTTTCTATTAGTAATTAAATCATAATAAATAGAATAATAATCAGAAAAATATAATTTTAATTTTCATAATTTTCTTTTATTAAGTAGAATCTAGGAAAAATATAATAATCTTTTTAGACCTTAAGAAAAATAAAATAGAAAATAAGTGATAGCTTCTATTTAATAGATTTTATCTTTTTAAATTTTTAATTAAGCATTTTTCATTTTTATAATTTTCTTAGCTTCTTTTCATCTTATAATATTTATAGAAAAAGTTTTAGATTTTTCTTTGTTCATTTAGTATTTTTTATAAATTTAAATAGTTTAAAAAGTTATTAAATAATAAATAATTAATAATAATTAAATAAAAAGTATAAAAAATATAATTTTAGTTTTAAAATAAGTTTTAAGTAATTTTACACTTTTAGGTTTTAATTTTATATTATTTCACTTTTTAGTTCCGTTTTAGATTTCCTGTTACGCGTTTTCAGTTTATTTAAATTCACGTTTAATTTTCTTGTGTATATTTGTTTTTAATTTGTTAATTAGATATAAAAGCAAAATCCAAAATATCTAATCATCTGTCACTCTAATCCTAAGCTTTCCACAGTTTGCCCATTCATACCTCGTTGGGAAATGATCCGGGTAAACACTTACCTGGCTTCACACTACACATGAACGTGAGTTTTTGCAAGTATCCTTTTTTCACAAAAGGGTGATTTGTATTTATTCACGCGTATCCGCTGTCTGCATTTATTTATAAGTGTATTCAGCACGGATCAAAATTTTGGCGCCGCTGCCGGGGAGGTTGTGTTGCGACAATTGTGTAGAGTTTTAGCGATTAGTGATTTGAGATCCTTCTTCCAGAAGTTCCTATTTCCCATAAAAATATAAAAATACAAAGATATTTTTCTTTTCTTTTCTATATATATTATCATATAAAAAATAAAATCACCAAAAACATTTTCCGTTTTCTTTGTTTAATAATAACAACAATAAAATTTACCATCGAGAACTAAGACAGAGTACTACCTAACTGGGGGTACGACCATAATAAGTTCCCAAACATCAGATTTAAAACTTGCCTCTGTATCACTTGCGAATATCGGCTCACCTTTGATTGATAAACAAACTATAACGGAGGTTTAAGGATAGTTTGACATTAAATTGTCGAACTGAAAGAAGCGGGTTTTTAAGGAGCATTAATTGCCCACCTTTGCTTCTCCGCCACTCTGTGCGTTTTTCAGTCAGAGAGCTACCGTATGCTGGTTGATTTAAGGTTTAAGTTCCTTGTGTTTTGCTTTGATCTTGTTGAAAAACCAAAAACCCAAAAATATTCATCTTTACCCTCTTACCCTTTTTGATTATCCCTTTATCCTCTTAAACCGTTTGATTCTATCTTCTTAAACCTCCTTAATATTTAATTCTCATGTCGTCGCGGGGCTATCACTGTTGTGATTGTAAAGGTCCACTGGATGATAATAATCGTTGTTCCAAGTGTAAGTGTGAGCAGTGTGGAGAGCATGCACCAAAAGGATTTTGTTATTGGTGTGAAGTAGCCCGCAAAAGAGAGCTTAATTCCATCATTAATTCCATCAAAAGTTTTTCCGAACGCCCTCCACAACCCCAGCCATCTTCACTCACTCAGCTTAATTGTTGTATGTGTGAAAATCCGTTGGGGGATGATTCACAGTGTAAACAATGTTTTTGCACTTATCAATCCGCCACACTTGATTATCCAGATTTTCACAACGATTTCAGTACCCCTTCTCAGGACTCATTTTGGCAAGAGCCGTCTAATCAAAACTTCAATGATACATCATTTCAAAATATGCCAAATGATCCTTGTGAATATTGTGGAGGTCCACACTCAAGTTTTGATTGTCAAACAAATAACATGCTTGTCTATGAGCAGGTTTCTTGTAACAGTCAAAATTTCGGGTATGACCAATATCCATATGATTCACCGAATCAGTCACAGCAAATGTATTGTTGTGAGTACTGTGGTGGTCCACATTATGAATCCGATTGTCAAACGAGGACCCCGCTTGTCTATGAGCATGTCCCTTGTAACAATTACGACTATTCTTGTCATGACCAACCTCCACAGTATCAAATGATTCAACCTCAGCCATCTCCTTTTGAAAAATCTTTTGAAAATGTATTCCAAAAACTCCAAAATATGATGGATACATTTAATGATTTGGCTGTTAAACCTACCCAAGAAGATCCTCATCAGAAAACCATTGGAGAGCTTCTAGCTGAAGAAGAACAAACAGCTAGAATGAGTTCCAAATATCGTCAAACTTTCATTTGTGATGACGATGATGAAGATTCTATGTGGGAAGTTTGCGAGAATTCATCAGCTGCAATTACACCTGTCCAGAAAAGGCAGGAAGACAAGACTATTGCAGAATTGCTAGCCGGCGAGCAAATGAAAGCCATTTATGCTAGCAATATTGATGAGGAGGAAGACGAGGAGAGTATTATTCCTTTGAGTGACATCATTTCTCAACTCCCTCAGTCTATTGCAATCCCATCATTCTTTCCAACTTTGGACCCCAAGGACTCTCTTATTATGGGGGATGAGCCTATTAGCACTATTCCTGAAAAGGAATCGGACGAATTCATAAAGTCTAGTGCTGAGAACCTTATCCCAATCCCAAGTAAATCTGAGGATATTTCCGACAGTGAAAGTGATTGTTCTTCTAGTAGTGATCAGCCTCTTGACACTACTGATGATTTTTTCGGGACGTTTTCTAACCCTCTTTTCAATGATTCTTTCGGGATTTTCTCTAATCCCCTTTTCAAATCAAATGATGATTTTTCCTCTAGTGATGATGAATCACTTTCTGATGAGGAAGTTCAAAATGAAAGTCTCAAAGTCCATTCAAATTCTCTTTTTGAATTTGATAATGAGTGCTTTTCTATCAAAATAAATCCTCTCTTTGATGAAGAATTAGAAAACAATGAGGTCAAGGACTCTATTATCCATAAACTTGATGATGTGACCTCAACTCTTAATCCCGATCCTTCTCCGACATATGTGCCAATTCCTTCTGAGGATCGCCATTATATTGACTTCACATATGTCGTTCGAGTTTTTCTACCTTTCTGTCCTTATAAGGTAGCTTGTCCTTTCCCTCACTCGTTTGGGAATGAGAACAAAGTCTTTGACCCCGTCATTTTCATTTATCATTTGTGAGCCGGGTCTGTGTATATCTCATCGGAGTGGAACTTTCAAGTACTTCAGTGTTTATCCAAACATCTTGAACGAAAGTCCGATGGAGATGGTTTCTTCCACTTGCTTCCCCATGAACCAATGAATTCGGGGTCGAGTCAAGCTAGCGACTCGGTTAATAAAAACAGTAGTAAAACATGGGTTATCACCCATGTCTCACCCTAGTGTGGGGGAGATGCCCCACATGTTGTATATATGTATGAATTCGAAAAAAAAAAAAAAAAAAAAAAAAGGTTTCCTTTTTACGTTCTAAGTGTTGGTTTAACAGCCGGTACTTTGAATATTGAGGGCAATATTCAGTTCTAAGTGTGGGGGGGGGGGGGGGGTGGGAATTCTAGCGAATTTGATCATATGTACCATCTAGTACCCCCATTTTGGCCAAAATTTTAAAATTTTTTCTCACTTAGAACGCAATAAATGGTTATCAGTCCGCCATGTCTAACCCACATAAGGATTGGCTAATCCGAGAGCAAACGGCTCTTGGTAAAGATGTCTCAAATCCGTTTATGGCTGACAATTTGCCGAAAATTGTATGGTATTCGACTCACCATATCTTTATAAGTGAAGAGTTGGCTAGCCCGCAAGGTTATGGCTTGTGGTAAAGGCATTGGAAAACCATGATTGGTAATCAGCTCACCAAAAATAATAACTGTATTTTATCTAAGAGTTGGCTAGTCCAGAAGCAAACGGCTTTTGGTAAAGACAAATCAAATCCGTTGACAGCTGATGGTTTGCTCAAAATCATTTGGTTATCATTGTACCAAAGTATCACATACTAAAACATTGGCTACTCCAGAAGTAATGGCTTTTGGTAAAGACATAAAATCCATTAAATTTTCATAAAAGATTGCTAGGGACTAGCAATAGTTTAGTGTGGGGGATTTGATATGTGTCTAAATACACATATATTTTACATTGTTTAAACCCACAAAAACAGCCAAAAACACTTTGAAATGTCACATAATACTATAAATATCATTGGAATGTGTTTTTATGTGATTCAGATACAAAAAGATTAAAATCAAGTGAAAATGAGCAAAGTTTGCATAAATGGCAAGTCTAGTCCCTCGAGTTTCAAAAGTTGTCAAAAATAGTCCTTGGTTTGCAAAAAAATGGAAAATTATATTTTATGGCCCTTGTACTATTGAAACTTGACTCAAATGGTCCTTGGAAATAGTTTGGAATTTTGGCAGCATGGGTCCTTGGATTTTCAGCATTATTCAACATTGGTCCCTAAAGTTTATCTATAATCCAAATCCTATCCCAAATAATTAAACCCAACTGCCAAATCCAATCCTCAACCCAACCCTTTAACTAAACCCAGCCCACAAGCCCAATCCACCCAAATAACCCGACCCACCACACCTTTGCTAAATATCCCAGGTTTGACTCAAGTCAAACCTTTCTTCTTCCACAAAACCACCCCGCCAATACCACCACACCCACAACATTGCTCTGACAAACCCACAACCCTTATCCCCTGACAATCCACCTTCCCCCTCCTCCAATGATAGTCCTCCACAAGTTAACACCCCCACGTTCTCAGTAGAAGCCAAATTACCCACTTGATGACTTTCCCGCCAAAAATGCCAATGAACGGTTAGATTGAATTGAGGCCATTTTAATGGTGGGATTAGCTCGGAATTCATCAGAGAGTCTTTTGGGAGTACTATATAAAGAAGTGAAGCCTCAGAGAAGACATGGTCAGTAGTTTAAGACCACAAGTAGTGTATAAAGTAGTTAGTACTTAAATCTAGTTTCAAGTTAAGTTGTTATTGTTAATTCAAGTTGTTTCAAGTAATCTTTTACTTCTGTATTGTAATTATTCCAAGAGTTAATGAATTTCAAGTTTCCATGTTCTCTGTTAATTCGTATTAAGATGTTCAGTCATTAAGAACCAATCAAAAGCCTTAAAAACCCTGGCTATAAGCTTATAAAAGCTTTTCATAGCTTTTTATAAGTTTATATAGTTTAAATCAGTTCTGTTCCAAGAAAATCAAAAAAAAAAGTCAAGAAAAGTCAAAGTTATGTCAAATAAGCAATTGGGTGAGTTAAGCTGAGGTTATTAAGCTGGATTGGGGTCTAAACTTGGTAAGTGACATTCCAAGCTCAGTTCTGATCTAGTTCTCCTCTGTTTCTTATACCATTCAGTTGTAAGCTTTTTCCATATTTTGCATCATTTTCTTGTTCACTGTACTATAGCTTATTTTTAGCTTATTATTATAATTTCCTGCTTATTGATAGTTTTTAAGTATACTTGATCTATTTTATCAGTAGTTAATATCATTTTCTTCATTTCACTTAAAAAACACAAAAAAGACCAAAAATAGCCTTAAGTAGCATAGCTTATTATCTAGCTTAATTTTGTTTTAAAAGTTGTTAATTAGTGCTTATTTAAGTTAGTCAAACACAGTTCATTAAATAAATCTAGCTTAAACAACCTTTTTCAGTTCAAAACTCCAAGACAGTCCCTTAAAGGACTGTTTGGTTTAAGACAGTCAACTAGGGCAAACCTAGTGTTACTGTAGATTGACCAAAAGCTTAACTTCATACTAGCTTTTCTTGGCCAATATAAGCTGATTGTAAGTTCTGATAGGCTTTTTAGATTGATATGGTAGTTATTAGTACCCTGTGATAACATCAGTCCATATAAGGACCTTATAAGCTCTAATTAGCCATAAGCTTGTTTGGCCCCTATAAGTAGCATTTCTGAGTTCCCTTAGACCCTATTAGAAGTAATCAAAAGAGTGGTTTGAATCTCCCTTGGGTTTGAGCAGTCTGCACATAGTCTGCATAAACAGACTGCAAGTATTTCTATCAAATCAGCAGACCATGGCTACACCACCCTTTTCATTAGCTTATTTATAAGCTTAAATTAAGTCCATAAGCCTTGATTTTTGTTTTATAGATAGTTCATAGTATTAGCTTCATATACTGTAACTCTCAGACACTAGCTTAAAGCTTATCATAGCTTTTTCTCAGCTCAAAAATCACTCAAACCCCTCAGTGTATACTGAGTCAGTTAAGCATTGAGCTTGTTGAGAGCTTTTAAGCTTTTCAGCCTAGCTTTTCTTAGCTTCTTTAGCTTCTTTATAGTATTTTCAGTCCTTTTGAGTTTTTTCCATAAGCTCATAGCTTATTGTCTAGCTTTTAGCTTCTTTTGAATAATCAAAGTTCTATAAACTTAAAAAAGTGGACTGTTAAGCTTTTTAAGCTTATTCTAGCTTATTTCTTAATATATAAAAATATTTCCAGTTTTAAAGTAGCTTATAATTAGCTTAAAAGTAAGTAGCAAAAAGAAAAAGTTCAAAAAAAACTAGTTTTAGCAAAAGGCCTGGGTAAGGTTCGAACCCCAGACCTCATGCTCATAACACCAACACCCCAACCATTGTGCCCGTAGGTCTTTTCCAGTATTCATTTGCTACATTTATTATTTAAGTAGTTTAGCAGTTTAAAGCTTATTTAGCTTATTAGCTTATTACAGCTTATCCACAAAAGCTGTCTTCACCATTTTATTTTTCTTAGCTTTGTAATAACTTAAAGTAATTTAGAAAAAAATTTCATATTTTTTATAAAGTCATTTGATATTTTTAATCTTTTTAATTAGTTTCTATTAGTAATTAAATCATAATAAATAGAATAATAATCAGAAAAATATAATTTTAATTTTCATAATTTTCTTTTATTAAGTAGAATCTAGGAAAAATATAATAATCTTTTTAGACCTTAAGAAAAATAAAATAGAAAATAAGTGATAGCTTCTATTTAATAGATTTTATCTTTTTAAATTTTTAATTAATCATTTTTCATTTTTATAATTTTCTTAGCTTCTTTTCATCTTATAATATTTATAGAAAAAGTTTTAGATTTTTCTTTGTTCATTTAGTATTTTTTATAAATTTAAATAGTTTAAAAAGTTATTAAATAATAAATAATTAATAATAATTAAATAAAAAGTATAAAAAATATAATTTTAGTTTTAAAATAAGTTTTAAGTAATTTTACACTTTTAGGTTTTAATTTTATATTATTTCACTTTTTAGTTCCGTTTTAGATTTCCTGTTACGCGTTTTCAGTTTATTTAAATTCACGTTTAATTTTCTTGTGTATATTTGTTTTTAATTTGTTAATTAGATATAAAAGCAAAATCCAAAATATCCAATCATCTGTCACTCTATTCCTAAGCTTTCCACAGTTTGCCCATTCATACCTCGTTGGGAAACGATCCGGGTAAACACTTACCTGGCTTCACACTACACACGAACGTGAGTTTTTGCAAGTATCATTTTTTCACAAAAGGGTGATTTGTATTTATTCACGCGTATCCGCTGTCTGCATTTATTTATAAGTGTATTCAGCACGGATCATTTACACCACAAACTCTTTATCTTCTATGATTCTTCAGGAGAGTTTTGGTGTTACACAAGGTGGTAACTGGACTTAAATTTTCACAAATACTTGATCCTCAATTGAATGACTACAGCTCTTTCAATAGAAAATGGGTCATTAATTGAGGGGGAGAGTATTTGCTCAAATTTCTGACACCTTTTTAAGCAATGTGCAACATCAGCAGTGACACTCTCTCGTAGTTTAAGGGGGAGCATAGTATGCTCCGTAATCAGAATATATTAAACCTGACCACATTTTCTCCTATAATTTTTAACTTATTTAAATCAATTGGGATCACAAATCTCAAGTGCTTTGAAATTTTTTATCGGGGGAGTGAATGTGATTTAAATATGAAATTATGATAAAAATGTGATCTTTTGGAACTCAAGTGTAGGCTCTCCCATATGTGCTAAACCTTTTCGTATATCGATGCACATATTGAGGGGGAGCTGATGATTTATGATGGCAATTGTGGAAGAACACCAAAGACCGACCATTTTATTTAACGCACTGGAGTTATAAGGATGGTAAGGTTAGGAATATATTCCCACGATCCCGCCAGAACCGGAGGGATCTACCCAGGGACAATCCACTAGTTAGTATAGAAGTCCTTAGGTATGATTAAAAAGGAGAAAAGTGAATAAGGGAAGAGTGCCGACTGAGATGGAGCTAGTACTGGAACAAACCCAACAAGGTTCTAGTAATGAAGTCTCGGTAAGCACTGAAAAGGTTGAAGAATGAAAAAGAAATGTAAAGATAAAGGGTGAAAAGAAAGAAGCCCTCCTTACACTTTAGGCAGAAACCGGGTCAATACATATGCTGTCAGAATCACGTAGTTGATTGCTGGCATTGAAGACAAAGTATCATGGACCCAGTGATACGCTGCACAACCCTCCCTAGCCGCTCAAGGTCCCTCAAAGGATTCTTGTTTCATCTGTCACGGAGATCAATACATGTCTATTGTCTCTCTCACTCCGAGTTAGATGATATTGAAAAGGTGGCAGTCCTCTCCAGCCTTCGATCACTAAATCAAAACGCACTATTGAGTCTAGAGCCAAGAGATCATCAATAAATCTTATTAGGACACACTTCCAATATTCTTGTTCCTTCATACACCGTGAAAAGCAAGAAAATATATTAAGAGTCCTACGCATTATCCTTGTGGTATTGCCAGAACATCCGAGTGATACATAAAGTATTCACAGTGAAGATGGAAATCCTTCTAGAGCCAACATCAAACAAGCTCTTGGTGGGTGACATGTGAGATCCTTCATGGATCAAACTTGTGACAACTGGAAAGAAACAATGGGGCGATTCTCTTTTGAATCAATCCGGTTCCAGGAAAATGAATTGACGGTCTCATTAATCAGTAAATATAATTCACTGATTCACTCTACCGTGTTGTCTGCTTTGAGACGTTCCGGTATGAGAACATGCTTGTATGACTATTCCAAAGTGAATTCATTGGATGAGTCTTTACAACAAGCTGGAAATTCCTGTCAAGGAGAATTTTCTTTAAAGAAAATTCTACCTGATCACAGGTCGGTCCTCACGGATCCGAAGGTTAATCCAACCACACCGGACGAATGACAAAGCCATATTCGTTCCCTAACTTTATTGCTAACTGTTTTATTTCAGGTATATATAAAGATGGTGATGGTGGTTCCTGATTCCAGCAGAGACATGTCAAGTCACTCTCCATGCTCACACTTCCAACTCATTATCAAAGACATCATGATAGTTAAAAGACCTACTACACAGCTTCCGCAACTCTGATGAAATCTATCATGATCCAGAAAAGTGTGAGCATGCAGTCCAAAAGTCACAACAAATCACATGGAGGCAATATCACTGCAGTGGATAAGCTCAAAGATTTATGATGAATGATGATCACAAAGAAGGTTCAAAGATCACAACCACGCATGAAGACAAAGTTGCAGGATGACGTGAAGACACATGTTGGATGATAACATCGAAGAACACTCAAAGATCATCCAAGACAAAAGATCAGTCATCAAAGGTTCACTGCTGAAGGCACAAAGATTAATGACATTGAAGAATCAAAGACTACGAGCTATGAAGTCAAGACCTGAGGATAGAATGCTAGAATTCAGAACATTATTTCTAGGGTGACCTCCCTTAGGGGGAGATTGTTAGGAATATAAATATTCATCTGAAGACTCGGTCACCCCGAGTACTTATTAGCATTTAATAGCTCGTAGGATTATTAGTAATATTAATAGTAGATTAGTTATTATAGAATTTGTGGAGTGGGTCAGGTCTTTACCCACTGTCAGCTCGCTCCACAGCCCACTCGGGGCACAAATAGTAAGTAGTATAAATACCCCTCTCCACCTAGGGAGAGGGTTGGAACTTCTCTACATTTCACATAATATAATCTCACTTTCTCTCACTAGTTCCCACTTTCTCTCTTTCTCTCTCTAAAACCGCCGCCCATATCTCACCACTTGTGTGTTTAAGTGTTAGTTAATATGTTACAGCCCATCATGCTCATCTCAAACTCGTCGCGCATGATTTTAGAGAAATCATCGCACAATTCTGGACAAGTTGAGCCAAATATGATGTCGTCAACATATATTTGAACAATGATGAGATGTGAATTACGTTTCTTTGTGAAAAGCGTGTTATCTACCACTCCCATGGTATATTCATGTTCGATCAAGAATGCTTTCAGTCTGTCGTAAAATGATTCGGTTTCTCAAAATCAACGAATCCCGGAGGTTGTGCAACGTATACCTCCTCGTTGATATAACCATTTAGGAATGCACTTTTCACATCCATTTGGTACAATTTAAAGTCAAAGGCACATGCATAGGCAAGGAGTATCCTAATGGACTCTAATCTAGCTACGGGTGCATAGGTTTCATCATAGTCTATTCCCTCTTGTTGGTTATAGCCTTGTGCTACCAACCTTGCCTTATTCCTAGTTACGACGCCATTTTCGTCGAGCTTATTCCTAAACACCCACTTAGTTCCTATGATTGTTTGATTCTTAGGTGCAGGTACTAAATCCCAAACTTGGTTTGCGGTGAATTGATTAAGTTCTTCTTGCATGGAAACCACCCAACTTTCATCCTTAATCGCTTCACTTACATTCTTAGGTTCTACGGTTGATATAAAACAAAAGAAATTACTTTTGTTTTGGGCTTGTGACCTAAGGGTTCTTTGGTTTAGATTTCCTATGACATTTTCAATAGGATGGTTCTTAGATTCCTTAATGTTGACAACTTCGTCAACTTCAACTATTTCATCCTCAATGTCATCTTCTAAGGGTTTCTTGCCATTGACCCTAATGGCTTCATCCTCATCTAAGTCATCATCCACCAAGGGTGATGTCTTAGTTGGTGGAGGAATATCATCGAATGTCACATTGAGTGATTCTTCGACTTTCATGGTTTCCTTGTTTAGGACTAAATAGGCTTTACTATTTTGGGAGTAACCTAGGAAAACACCTTCGTAAAACTTTGGGTCAAACTTGGTGAGGTAGTCTTTAGTGTTAAGTATGAAGCACTTGCTTCCAAACACTCTAAAGTAATCAAGAGTAGGTTTTCTACCTTTCATGATTTCATATGGGGTTTTTCCTAAGATAGGTCTAATTAGAATCCTATTAAGAATATAAGTTGAGGTGTCCACCGCATTACACCAAAACTTTTGCGGAATTGATTGTTTATTCAACATCGTTCTACTCATTTCTTGTAGAGTACGATTTTTTCGCTCAACTACCCCATTTGATTGTGGAGTGCGTGGAGCCGAGAAATTGTGTGTAATACCATTAGCATCACAATATACTCCAAATTGCACTTCATTATCAAATTCCCGACCATGATCCGTCCTAATGGAAACTATTGAGCATCCTAGTTGATTTTGGACTTTCTTACTAAAGATTTCGAATTCTTCAAAAGCTTGTGTCTTATTCTTAAGAAATCTAGTCCAAGTATACCTAGAGTGGTCATCAACTATTACTAAGGTGTAGTAGTTTCCTCCATAGCTCCGTACGGCGGATGGACCAAATAAGTCCATGTGAAGGAGTTCTAGGCATCTAGAAGTCGAGACCATATTCTTAGCTTTGTGACTAGAATGAGCTTGTTTTCCAACTTTACAAGCGTCACAAAAATGTTTATCAAACTTAATCTTAGGTAGGAACCTAACTAGTTCCTTAGACGCCAATGATTGTATCAATCGCATATTGGCGTCACCTAATCTCCTATGCCATAGAGTGGAGTTATCATCTATGGTTGCTAAGCGTATCCTATCCTGTGGCTTATTTCCTATTTTCATGACAAATAAGCCATTTCTCCTAACTCCCTTGCCTATGGTTTTACCATCCTTAATGATCTCACTACCCTCTTCGGAGAATATAACTCTACACTTATTATCTACCATTTGACTAATGCTAAGTAAGTTAAATCCTAAGTTGTCTACATGCTCTACATTTCTAATAGTGAGGGAGTTTTGAGTGATCGTACCTTTGCCAATAATGTTGCCCTTAAGTTTGCTACCGAAAGTGACATTACCTCCGTTGTATGCTTTGTATGATGAGAAAAGATTTCGGTTACCCGTCATATGATTAGTGCATCCACTATCCTTGACCCATTCGTCAGGCTCCAAGTCGATTCCCAAGCATATCTATTGAATAAGACAAGCATTCAAACATTTGGTCCCCAATATCTCATGGGTCCAAATTTGTTAGCATTAAACATCCCATGCATTAGTTGCATTTGGTTGGGATGTTGGAACGGAGGACAAATTTCCCATGGTAAGTAACTTTGTAGATGACTGTCATTCCAAGTTACGGGATAGTTACTTGGATAACTTTGTCTTCTAGAGTTACGTCTCGGTAGAGGAGTTCTTGACCGAGGTCTAGGAGAATTTGTTTTTCTAGGTGGAGGTGTCTTAGACCTAGTGTCGGGTCTTACAAAGCTATGCCTGGGGTTTGACATTGGTTTGTAAAATCTTTTGGCTTCCTTTATACTAGCAATAGACACTTTGGTACCATTTACAACTATGTGACTTGGTTTAAGACTTGGTTTACTTTTCAAATCAGACTCAGTTCTGTCTTCAGTAGCACGGTACCACGGTACCATTAACTTTAATGGTGCCGTGTGTACATTTAGTGGTGCCGTCTGATGTTTTGACAAAACTTGTGGCTTTGACAGATTCTACCTTTTCTGTTTTACTTGTTGAGAAGTTATCTGTTTCTTTTTCAAACCTAATGATTCTAAAAGCATTTTCTTTGAGTTTTTCATTTTCTAGACGAAGGCTTATGCATGACTTGCATTCTACGTCTACTTCTTTATTTTTCTCAAGTCTCTTGACTTGATTCTTTAGTTCTAATACTTGCATTTCAAGTTCACGCAATTTTAATTTTAGCGATTTGTTTCTACCTAAAATTTTAGAACTAACTTCGCATAGTTTATTATATTCGTCATTTAGCGTGTTTTCATCTATTGACGAATTATCATCAAAATAATCAGGATAGTCATAACGTACCTCATGAGAAGCTTGAGCCATTAGGCATGTTTCGTCCTTGGGCTTCTTCTCTTCTTCTTCACCGCTATCACTCCAAGAGCCTCCTATTAAAGCTCGTTGGTTGTTGGATTTCGGTAGTTTGGGACACTCTCCTATGAATGATTAGGATCTCCACATCCAAAGCATTTCCTATCACTTGTCCCTTTCTTTTCAACTTGGTTCTTTTGTGATGTCTTCTTTTCATCACGAGATTGCCTAACGAACCTACCTCTTCTCCTAAAGAACTTTTTGAAATCCCTAACCGCTAACGCATATTCTTCATCTTCACTATCGGAACTCGAACATTCCTCATCACTAGACTCCTTTTGGCTTTCAATGCTAGAGATCTAACTCTCTCGCTTTTTCCTCTAACTATATCGGAGTCTTTCTTGATTATCATCTCGTGAACTTTCAAGTTTCCTATTAGTTCATCGAGGGACAACGTCGCCAAGTCCTTTGACTCTTCTATGGCGGTGACCTTTGCTCTCCATTTAGGATGTAGAGCCCTAAAGGAACTTCCTAACATAATTCTTGCTAGAGTAACCTTCATCAAGAGCTTTAAGACTAGTGATAATAGTATTAAATCTAGCAAAAGCATTATCTATTGACTCATCTTCCGAAATGGAAAATTGCTCATATTGTTGAACAAGAAGATCAATTTTGTTCTCTTTGACTTGATTATTACCTTGGTGAGTGACTAACAAGGTTTTCCAAATGTCCTTTGCCGTATTACACATAAAAATTCTTTCAAATTCATTTTTAGGCAAAGCATTGTAAATCATCATTTTAGCCTCATTGTTTTTGGCTAATTTTCTTTTAAGTTCATCACTTTGTTTATCATAAGAAACTATTTCATCCTTTTTAGTTTTCGGATTCATTTGAATTGGTTGAAAGTCACCCTCGGTAATAATATGCCAAAGATCAATGTCTTTTGATTTCACATACGTTTCGAATCTTGTTTTCCAATAAATAAAACAATCGGTTTCGAAAAGTGGTGGTCTTTGCATAGATTGCCCTTCTAGATATTTGTCAGAATCCACTGATCGATTCAAGTTTTAAAATACAATATACTTTAAAAAACTTGACTGATGTGGCTCTGATACCAATTGTGGAAAACTAGAAGGGGAAGGGGGGGGGGTTGAATAGTTTTACCGGTTTTAAAGTTCTTTTAAAATCTTATTACTCCCTCCGTCCCATAATAAGTGTCCACTTTCCAAATGCACAAAGTTTTAGGAAATTCCACTAACTACACTCTCCACCAATCAAATATCACTATTACCCACTAAAGTCTCTTCTCATTGGTTGAAAATATTCCCTGGACACTTAATTTGGGACATCCCAAGATTCCATTATGGACATTTAATATAGGACGGAGGTAGTAAAAGTTTACTTATTAAAAACCTTGATTCGAATATTATGTGCAATCAATCTGTTACACCCCGTGTCCGCTTAGACCAAAAATTAAAACTTTTTACGCGAAAACGCTTGACTTTTATGGACATCCGGACACTCTTTTGACAACTGACAAAAATCTATATACTTTCAGCCCTTGAGACTATTTTTAAATGAAAGTAGACTCAATTACCTTCAAAACGACGGGTGGCACGACCCGTGACGATTTACGGATTAAAAGATATAATTTTTCGAAAATTACCAAAATCTGAAAATTCTGCCAAACCGCCGGCTGGGAAAACCCAACCGCCGGTTCAACCCCAAAATCAGGTCTGAACCGCGGCGGTTCAGATCCTACTGATCCCCGAAACATGTTTTCAAGTTCCGCGCTTGGAAACCCGACCTCCCGAACTCGTTATCGAACAAAACTTTCCAGATTTACTTAGTATATCAATGGGCTCATTTTCATACAAAAACATTTACCGAACGACTTCCCGAAAGGGTACTTTACAAATGAGACGGGTTATGCAAATAACCCGTTTTGACCCATATTCACTACAAACAACCCATACGACTTCCGTTTTACACCAAACTTGACCAACATCAATAACTTAACATATCAAACATGTTCCAACGACACTTGACCCATTTACTACCCCAAAATGGGTATATTTACAACTAAACCAAACGCCCCTTTAACTTTACTCATAAACGCTTAAAACACACTTTGACTCATCGTTAGACTCCCAAATCGTCATGACTTCTTTGACATACATTTTGACACTCGACTCCACTTTACAAAACACTAAAAGACTCTCGGGGGTACAACCTTGTCTCGAGCTCGGTATTCTATACTAAGCTCCTAATTGCGATCTATCTATCAATCCGCTTCCAAATCCTTAGGCTATAGTCCAAGTACTTCCATTCCGCCGCACATAAACCTACAAAAACATTGACAACTAAAAGAATAAGCTTACGCTTAGTAAGTAACCCGACATAAACATATCTCATACACATATTTCCACATAAGCATCATAATCACATAAAAGCCTCTAGCTACGTCATACCACTCATATCATACACAACTTCAAAACATAATCACATCCATTCATCACAACCAAAATCAACAACATACCTTAACTAGTCCAAATCCAACAAGCTAACATACCCTTAGTCAAGATCACTAGCCATCCATCCTTAGCTTGCAACCATTCTAAATCCAACTCTTATACTCTTATACAACCACAATACATACATGATAAATACACATATAATACATGTTTTAGGGAGAGTTACTTACCTTCAATCCATGCTAACTATCACATCATTATTTCACCACAATCATCATTATCCTCACTAGTCACCATCATCACAATCATTTTTCCTACTTCATAATCATCATACACAAATACTTAACAACACATAATCAAATATCTATAACTACTATCATACCTTTTTCATACTTGATTATCATATGATCATACTTTGATCATATGATGAACACCCCTTTTATTTACTAACTAAACCCATACAAACTTACCTCATAATCACTATAACCCATTAATTGTCTTAAAACCATCATTTACCCATTTCCCCTAAATTGGGTACATAAACCCTAACCCTTAAATTAATCAATTAACACTAATTAAAAGTTATTTACTTGCCATAATCAAGCTAATGAGTAGCCATCTTCAACCCATCTCCATACCACCTTCATCTTCATCATTTTTCCCTATCTTTTTCTCTCCTAAAAACCGGTCTTCCAACTCTCTCTCAATAATGATAGAAAAGCCTAGAATATCCTGGATATATCTAGCTAGATTCAAGTTTGGTCCTTTGGCACATTAAGCCCCTCAAGTCCCATTCTTTCTTCTTTAGCCACAACACACTTTATCACATAATTAACACTTGGCAACCTAGGTCCCTTTAATTTATGCATCATATTTATATTACTACATTAGTCATACTTTGACTATTAGTTTTACTATCGGGTTTGACTTCCACATAACTTTGTTGACCAACCAATCACATTAAACCTTAGCATATTCCATCTAGGGTGGGGCCTACTCGTAACCGGGATACGGGTCTAACACAATCAACACCAATATGAACTACACACTAAACTAACTAATAATAGGTAAAGTAAGTAAAGAGAAAAGTTGGAAAGATCAAACCAGGACAAAAGGATTAATAGTGGTTCGGCTACGAAGCACCTCTTCGCCCTACTCCACTCCCCGAGTAACACACTCGAGAGTTTCAAGCACTATGTCAACAACCTCCCTTAAGGCGGAGAAAACCGTACACGTCGCTTATCTTATTTCTGACACTAAGCTAAATGTCGAGTGCTAATCTTAGCTAGCACCAATCTACCACGATCCACTTGATCAAACACACGAGCCCAATGGCTTCAAGAGATCACCAAGATCTCTACACGATCACAATGATCAACACTCACTCAACTAACTCTATCATATCGACCCTTGATCTTCTTGATCAATCACACAAGCCCAATGGCTTCAAGAGATCTTTACTATCTCTTAAGATCACAATGATCTTCACTCACACTCTCACAAAAGGAAAATAATCTTGATGTATGCTATGATACAATCAAGGATGTAACAAATGTTACAATAAACCTAACAACTATAACTCTTGTATCTTCTTGGATACTTTGAGCTCTTCTCTTGCACTTGAAGAGGAATGATAACACTTTGTATCTTCTTGGATACTTTGTGTTCTTCTCTTGCTATTGAAGAGGAATGAAGAGGATCACTTGATGGGATGATAGGATCACTCTTGAACAAAAGAAAAACTAATCTAAATGATCAAAGAAAGAAAATGGTGTGAGGGATTTAAACTCAGAAGTTTCTGTGTGTGAAAGGGTGCCTAAAATCTGTGAAGTAGGTTGGTATTTATAGGCAAAGAAAATCTGAACGTTACAGGGGGACGGTGTAACACCCCCATTTTTGGATTACGCAGCGGAATATAAGCTCGGGGTGCTACTTCATGGTTCACAGTCATGGAAATAGAAAACGACTCGAAAAGAGACGTTTTTAAATAAAAATTGTTATCATTCATTTATTTAATATCAGAGTACATAAGATAGGTCCCAGTGGGAGGTTTCGAAATACATTATAAATGATACATTATTCATTTGAATGATAACAAACGGACACTCTTTTAAAAGAAAGTCCACCGCCACTCCGTGCCAAATCGTACTTCCAGTTACCTGAGATAAACATGCTTAAAAAGTCAACACAAAGGTTGAGTGAATCCATAGTGTTTTCAGTTATAATCAGTTTGAACACAAGCCAAATAAGAGAAATCAGTTATATCACAGTTCGGAATATTGCACTAAGCCTCATGACACACAAAGCGTTAACAGGTTAAAAATTACCCCATAATTAAATGTAGGTAACCTTGCCCCGGGTAGGAGTCTGCCTGAAACTCTTTATTAAACTCAAATATAATGCATTTGGTCACTTAGCCAGCAACACAAATGGGACGTCAACTGCCAATAGATCTATTCACTATATTCGCGCTCACCCGCAGGTGATTAATGGTGCATGATAACAGGGTCTTTTAAAATAAATAGGCAACGGTTAACTTATTGCAATAACAATCAGGAAAATACTTGTGTTCGGTTTAATAGCATGTATCTCCCCACAAGTTTGGAAAACATATAAGAAAAGTGGGACTATGAACTCACCTGAGTAGTCTGGATGGAAAACAAAAGCTAAACAAAGTTGATAAACGTCTCCGGCTTGCAACCTGAATTGGTTATGTCAAGTTTCTCAGTAATTGTTTCTTAGTATATAAGTTTTTATTATTCGTTTCATTATTTGGTTTGTTGATTAAATGTTTAATTGAGCCAATATGTAGTTTCAAAAGTAATATTTTATTATATTTTCTTATCTGTAAGATTCGGTTCTGTCCGTTCGTTAAATGGATACTTCGTTTGCAAGTTACGGTAAAAACGTGTATTAAGTTTAAAATAAAACTTAATAATAATAATAATATTAATAATAATTATTATAAAAATTAAATAATAATTAGGGTTTATAGTTATATTTTCATTTTAGACCTTCAAGTTTCTAGGTTTGGCAAGTTTTACCCTTAACTTTAGAAAAATGACAACTTCTACCCTTGGACGTTAGTTATTTGACACTTTATACCTTTAAGTTTCAAAATAGACACTTTTACCCCTTTAGGGATTCCCTGATTACAAAACTAGTCCCTATTCGAAAGTTATATAAAAACTAACAGTTTCAGTCCCTATGTCTCCCACGTTTTGTACTCGACATCCTCTTTATTCAAAATGATTTATTTTTAACGTTTTAAGCCGTGACCTTTTACAAAACCTTTTCTAAAACATTTATAAGTGTTATAAAAGTATTTTTGTAAAATATTATGGCCTGGTTCGAACCCACGACCACAACAATATTTTTAGAAACTTGCGAACCATGTTTTAATCGACACAGAAAATCCATAACTTTACACGCTTCGTTCTCCTTCATTTCTTAACGAAAAATTATGATTGTTTTTCCTATGTGTAGCTCTTTTAGTTTACTTTAACCATGTTGAAAGCTAGAATTTATAAGACACGTTTACTAGGGTAAATTAAGGTTCAAAACTCTATATCTGCTGTTGTTATTATTAAGAATTAGTTCTGAAATTAATTTAAATCACCCTTTTTATGCGTTTTCATGACTCGAGGTCTAAATACTTTTTAAAGAAAACGACGTTCCGGACAACTTTCGTGTTTTAAGTTTTCGACGAAACGGACCAGAAATGCCTCGTTTCGCGTGATGTTCGTCTGCTGTTACAGAAACTTTATTAAGTTTATTTATAACTTCAATTCGACATATCTTTTGACTCGTTTAACCGTTTTCGATGATTCCAATTGCCAAGTTCTTCTAAAAATATCCTCTATAACAATATGTAAGTATCTTATATCCTAGGGTTTCCAGAAATTCGTTTCATATATGTTTGTATATATTTTCTAAAATTCATTCGGTTTTAAATTTAAGAAATAAAAATTAGTTTCTGCTAATTCTGGGCTATGACACTTATCAAGACATGTTCTAGGACTTATCTAGACACAAAATAAATATATGAAAGTAAATGAAAAGGGCTATAGATATACCTTTCTTATTTGGTCGATTAGGGCAATATTTTGGTGTAATGTTCGATTTGAGCTCTCCTATGATTCTAGCTTTATCCTACTGCCTTCTTAGGGTTATTTGAACTTAAATTGGACTAAGGGAATCAGTGGAGTAAAGGGTTGAGGCTGTTTAGCTTGGTTCGATGGGTTTATGGAAATTAGGGTTTCCTAGTGACTTCTATTTATAGGAAGGGGTTGCTAGGGTTTCTAGGGAGTTCATGGAGGTTCATGGGAGTGCAGAAGGTGATGTGGATGGCTGTGGAGGCGTCACAAGGGGTGGAGGAGAGGTGTATGTGATGTGTATGTGTTATATGCCATACACCTAGTTCATTTCTAGAAGGCAAGTGATGTGTATTCCTTCTTCTCCATCCAAATGGTTTCCTTAAAGTTTAAGACTTCTAGTTACTAGTTAGTTTAGTGTTAGGATTTAATTAGAAGGTGTAACTAGTTAGTTAGGGATCGAACTAGGCTTGAGAGAGTTGTACCTAGGGCTTTGTTGACTTGTAAACTAAGGTTTAAGGTAGAGTTAGGGTTTGCTATGTTTAGGGTAAGTTAGAAATGAAATTTGAATTTAATTAACCTAGTTTTGTATCTATCGAATTACATATTTTAAGTAGAAAATAGTTTTTGTGCTTTAGATAGTTGTACTCTAGGCTAAGAAGACTTGTACTAATGTAAGAAAAATAAGAAAAATATATTTTTAATTATTTCTTAATTTTCTATAATTTTTATGTAATTTTTATTAAGGTTTAAATACAAATAAATGAGTTTTTATGATCTTGTGCATTAAAGGGTTGTACATTGAGTTTATGGAGTTGTACATATGTTAAATAAATAAATAAATTATTTTTATAATTTATGATGTGAAAATGTTACATGAAATGTCATTTAGATAAGTATTTTTAAATGTTTATAAGATTTTTATTGTTATTTAGATGTCATGCTTAAAGGACTTGTACCTTGACTTAATTTAGTTGTACAATAATTTAGGAGGTGTGAAAATATAGTTTTAATAATTTAATAAACTATAAAAATTATTTGTTAATTTTTATCATGTTTAATAGTAATTAAATATGATTTTTGGTTCTTGTGCATTAAGCACTTGTACATGAAGTTAAAGGACTTGTAAATATATTTAAGGAGTTTAGAAAATATATTTTATAAAAATTATGCATGATTGGTTTGTACTTTAAGCTTGGAAATAATATAATTGGAATTTTCATAAAGATTTTGTAAATAAATGAATTTATGCATTAATGACTTGTACACTAGCTTAAGTAATTTGTAAACTTAATATTTTGTAAAAATATTGTATAAATAAATTACAGTTTATGAAATGTATGCATAAAATAACACTTATGTGAAATTAGGGTTTTATCGGAAGTTATTATGGATTTAGGGTTTTTGTGCTTTAGTGACTTGTACATTAGCTTAGATAAATTGTACTTTAATATTTCTAGAGTTTTGTTGTTATAATTATTATTATGGTAGTTTAGAGTTTCTTAAATTCTTAAAAACGTTTCAGTTTTAAACATACGTTAGCGAAGTAACGTAAAGTGGTAAGTGGAATCTCATAACATTTTAGATTAAAGATGTTTACTTATTTAAATATTAAATCAATTAAAGTTGCAAGCACGGTTATTCGGAATGTGATCTTCGTCACATAAGATAATAGTTTACAATCAGGAAAAAAAAAAAATTCACACGTAGAAAAGGATAAATATTCTAAGAGAGTGTTTATTTAAATGAGGGATTTTTCACAGTGGTTACAGTCACCCCCCGTTAAGGGAATCTCGTCCCGAGATTCGACATGTGTTGGTTGGAAATTTGGGAAAATTGACGTATAGGGATAGTTAGGTTCAGATTTCTATCTTATCCAGATAGAGAACGTGATAAAGGAAAATCGTACAACGATTTGGTTGAGATGAGAATTTGATATGCTTAAAATGCCTGTCCAATTCATTACATGATTCTTCCGGAATTATACATAGTTGATCAGGTTATGTATAATTGAGGACCAAATGATGTAATGTTTTGTTCAGCTACTGTGGTATTTATGTTTCTCCAAGAAGTTTTAGATGGTGTTCAACGTTTTGTTTTTGTAAATTAACAACATAATTATTCTTTACAAAATAAGAAAATTATTGTTCATACTATGGTGATAAGTCAGGAAATTCTAGGGTACTAATGGGATATCCTTAAAACAAATTTTAGGGTTCGAGTGGAATTCTCAAGGAATGGTAAAAACTAATGTTAATCAAATTTCTAGTGAGATGACAGTGTGTGACTACGAACAAAGCAAGTGAAGTAGAAACGTAATTTTGATTATTATGGAAATATTACAAGATAGAGCTTTCATACGGTAGAAAAGATAGTTAATACACTTAAGTTACGTCCATCGTAACTAAAGTAGAGTACAATAGGAAACATGCTTAGGAAGTTTACAATACGATTTATTTAGCTATAACAGGAATTTCTCTTTTGTCTACATAGGGATGCCATTCCTTGACATGGTCGGAATCTTAACGAGTTCTTACTCTCTTGCACTAGTCTTGGTTCGTCTGTGCGTTCCCATCTCCTAGCACATATGCTCTTCCACGGGCACCATTATTCTGGTCAGCTTTTGGTTTCGGGCACCGGCTCTTGTAATGTCCCTTCTCACCACATCCGTAGCAAGTTATAGCTTCTGGCTGTGGATTTGCTCCTGTTGCTTTACAGTCTTTGGTCTGATGTCCAACTTTTCGACAATTTGAGCACCTAATGGTGCATGGTCCGTAGTGGTGCAACGAGCATTGATTGCAAAATGGTTTTGTTCCGACATAACCATTTCTCTCAGCAGGTGTGGCAGTATAGGCTTTGGCTGTCTCTTGTCGACGATTCTGTTGGTTGTTACGGTCGTGCTGGTAGTTGTTGTGGTGATGGGAGATCCTTCTATCATCAAGCTTCCGCTTGTGATCATCATTTGCTTGAATGGAATTTCTCTTGATTTCACGATCCATCAGCTTCTGGGCTGTGGTCATTGCTTCCTCCAGCGATTGAGGATTTGAAACAATAACATTCCCCTCGATGCTTCGAGGTAACCCTTCAGTATACTTCTCTAACATCTTCTCCAGATCAGGCACAATATTTGGACATAGGAGAGCAAGCTCCTGAAACCTCCTATTGTAAGCCTTGATATCTGTTCCTTTTACTGCTAACGGGTGGAATTCATCCTCCAATTTCTTGATTTCGGTACGAGGACAATACTTATTTAGCATCTTCTTCTTGAGATCGTCCCACGTGAGTTGATGAGCTGCTTCTATTCCCATTGTCCGGGAAGTAGCAGACCACCAAGACAAGGCATCATCTAACAAAGTCCCTGTCGCGAAGGCAACTTTGCAGTCATCAGAACACCCGCTCCTTACAAAGACCACTTCCATACGTTCAAACCAACGAGCTAATTCTGTAGCTCCTTCTGTTCCTTTGAAGAAAGTTGGCTTGCAATTCATGAAATCTTTGTAAGTACACTTGTGAACATTTGCTGGCTCGATTTCTCCATTGGGTCGGCTAGTGTTTCCAGTACGAGCAAATTCTGCTGCTTGACTCTCCAGGGCTGCAGCAACACTATCTGCAACAAGCTTTCGGATAGCAGCTTGGGACATGGGTGGTTCGGGGGAAGTGCGAGGCATATTTCTAGTAATACGATGAGAAAACACACGTTTGAAATTTGACCATGTTAAATTAACAAGGAAAAATCTATGTTAATCATAAAGTCACAACATGTCCAAATACTATCATACGCGTATGTAAGATGATCATTACTGGCCCACATTAACCGATACCGTACACAGCAAAAATCAAAACCACATATAGTCATAAATAACTTGCTAACTCGTTATATATATATAACAAAATTAGTACAAACGTCATATTTATGCTATATATCTCATGGCCAAGATATTGTACAAAAGCTGGTAGATATAAATCTGATTTTAGTGGCTACCAAAAACTCTTTCGAGTCAACTTTTCAGTTTGACGATCATGCTGACGAGGATATATATATATTCTTAATATTTTTCTTGCATATCTTCCACTATTTTCTCCAAAATAGCGATCTTCGTCTGAGCTGTCGTCAGTTCTTCATTTTTCTTCTTCATTTCTTCTCTTCTCTTCTAACATCTTCAATTCGTCATAGGTATTTCTCGTCTCAGTTGCTCATGATGGTCCTCTGTCTTCTCACGATTCTCGTCCATCTTTTGCTTCATGGTCTCTGAATCTTCAACTTTATATTTTACACCCTCGATGCATTCTAGAGGTAGCTTGTCGAGATGATCTAAGCAGTCTCGATCCGTTCTTCTTGCTGTTCTAATCGCGTCAGCAGGGTGGAAATAGTCGGTTATCGTTCCTGTGCTGATTGCGAACATTTTCTCACCTCAAATACTCGCGGTGGAATAGGGAAGTCGGGAATAGGTAATCGGGGTAAAGTATGATATCGGGTGATAATGATCCTAATTTCTTCACTAAGTTTAAATGGGACAGATGGGGGATAGAAACTTTTAGATGATAGTGGAGGTGGAGGTAAAGATATATGCAGGAACTAACGGTATATGTGTAGGAAAGTGGATGTAGTAATGGTGACAAGGATGTAGGTATTATCATGATGTCCGGTACTATCGTGATATTTTTCCAATATCCGAGTCCGACATAAGAGGAATAGAATGGGTAGGGAAAGTCAGGATTCTGTAACCACTTTATAGTTATAAATATTCCATTTATGCAGTTTAAACGATTAACAACAACTTACATACAAATAACGTTTCAGTAACGGCGTGGCACGGAGGACTTTGGTTAAGTTTTTGTGAAACCCGGTTATAGTCCAATGTTTGAAAACATTTGGTTCTCTATAACCACAAGCTCTGATACCAATCTGTAACACCCCCATTTTTGGATTACGCAGCGGAATATAAGCTCGGGGTGCTACTTCATGGTTCACAGTCATGGAAATAGAAAACGACTCGAAAAGAGACGTTTTTAAATAAAAATTGTTATCATTCATTTATTTAATATCAGAGTACATAAGATAGGTCCCAGTGGGAGGTTTCGAAATACATTATAAATGATACATTATTCATTTGAATGATAACAAACGGACACTCTTTTAAAAGAAAGTCCACCGCCACTCCGTGCCAAATCGTACTTCCAGTTACCTGAGATAAACATGCTTAAAAAGTCAACACAAAGGTTGAGTGAATCCATAGTGTTTTCAGTTATAATCAGTTTGAACACAAGCCAAATAAGAGAAATCAGTTATATCACAGTTCGGAATATTGCACTAAGCCTCATGACACACAAAGCGTTAACAGGTTAAAAATTACCCCATAATTAAATGTAGGTAACCTTGCCCCGGGTAGGAGTCTGCCTGAAACTCTTTATTAAACTCAAATATAATGCATTTGGTCACTTAGCCAGCAACACAAATGGGACGTCAACTGCCAATAGATCTATTCACTATATTCGCGCTCACCCGCAGGTGATTAATGGTGCATGATAACAGGGTCTTTTAAAATAAATAGGCAACGGTTAACTTATTGCAATAACAATCAGGAAAATACTTGTGTTCGGTTTAATAGCATGTATCTCCCCACAAGTTTGGAAAACATATAAGAAAAGTGGGACTATGAACTCACCTGAGTAGTCTGGATGGAAAACAAAAGCTAAACAAAGTTGATAAACGTCTCCGGCTTGCAACCTGAATTGGTTATGTCAAGTTTCTCAGTAATTGTTTCTTAGTATATAAGTTTTTATTATTCGTTTCATTATTTGGTTTGTTGATTAAATGTTTAATTGAGCCAATATGTAGTTTCAAAAGTAATATTTTATTATATTTTCTTATCTGTAAGATTCGGTTCTGTCCGTTCGTTAAATGGATACTTCGTTTGCAAGTTACGGTAAAAACGTGTATTAAGTTTAAAATAAAACTTAATAATAATAATAATATTAATAATAATTATTATAAAAATTAAATAATAATTAGGGTTTATAGTTATATTTTCATTTTAGACCTTCAAGTTTCTAGGTTTGGCAAGTTTTACCCTTAACTTTAGAAAAATGACAACTTCTACCCTTGGACGTTAGTTATTTGACACTTTATACCTTTAAGTTTCAAAATAGACACTTTTACCCCTTTAGGGATTCCCTGATTACAAAACTAGTCCCTATTCGAAAGTTATATAAAAACTAACAGTTTCAGTCCCTATGTCTCCCACGTTTTGTACTCGACATCCTCTTTATTCAAAATGATTTATTTTTAACGTTTTAAGCCGTGACCTTTTACAAAACCTTTTCTAAAACATTTATAAGTGTTATAAAAGTATTTTTGTAAAATATTATGGCCTGGTTCGAACCCACGACCACAACAATATTTTTAGAAACTTGCGAACCATGTTTTAATCGACACAGAAAATCCATAACTTTACACGCTTCGTTCTCCTTCATTTCTTAACGAAAAATTATGATTGTTTTTCCTATGTGTAGCTCTTTTAGTTTACTTTAACCATGTTGAAAGCTAGAATTTATAAGACACGTTTACTAGGGTAAATTAAGGTTCAAAACTCTATATCTGCTGTTGTTATTATTAAGAATTAGTTCTGAAATTAATTTAAATCACCCTTTTTATGCGTTTTCATGACTCGAGGTCTAAATACTTTTTAAAGAAAACGACGTTCCGGACAACTTTCGTGTTTTAAGTTTTCGACGAAACGGACCAGAAATGCCTCGTTTCGCGTGATGTTCGTCTGCTGTTACAGAAACTTTATTAAGTTTATTTATAACTTCAATTCGACATATCTTTTGACTCGTTTAACCGTTTTCGATGATTCCAATTGCCAAGTTCTTCTAAAAATATCCTCTATAACAATATGTAAGTATCTTATATCCTAGGGTTTCCAGAAATTCGTTTCATATATGTTTGTATATATTTTCTAAAATTCATTCGGTTTTAAATTTAAGAAATAAAAATTAGTTTCTGCTAATTCTGGGCTATGACACTTATCAAGACATGTTCTAGGACTTATCTAGACACAAAATAAATATATGAAAGTAAATGAAAAGGGCTATAGATATACCTTTCTTATTTGGTCGATTAGGGCAATATTTTGGTGTAATGTTCGATTTGAGCTCTCCTATGATTCTAGCTTTATCCTACTGCCTTCTTAGGGTTATTTGAACTTAAATTGGACTAAGGGAATCAGTGGAGTAAAGGGTTGAGGCTGTTTAGCTTGGTTCGATGGGTTTATGGAAATTAGGGTTTCCTAGTGACTTCTATTTATAGGAAGGGGTTGCTAGGGTTTCTAGGGAGTTCATGGAGGTTCATGGGAGTGCAGAAGGTGATGTGGATGGCTGTGGAGGCGTCACAAGGGGTGGAGGAGAGGTGTATGTGATGTGTATGTGTTATATGCCATACACCTAGTTCATTTCTAGAAGGCAAGTGATGTGTATTCCTTCTTCTCCATCCAAATGGTTTCCTTAAAGTTTAAGACTTCTAGTTACTAGTTAGTTTAGTGTTAGGATTTAATTAGAAGGTGTAACTAGTTAGTTAGGGATCGAACTAGGCTTGAGAGAGTTGTACCTAGGGCTTTGTTGACTTGTAAACTAAGGTTTAAGGTAGAGTTAGGGTTTGCTATGTTTAGGGTAAGTTAGAAATGAAATTTGAATTTAATTAACCTAGTTTTGTATCTATCGAATTACATATTTTAAGTAGAAAATAGTTTTTGTGCTTTAGATAGTTGTACTCTAGGCTAAGAAGACTTGTACTAATGTAAGAAAAATAAGAAAAATATATTTTTAATTATTCTTAATTTTCTATAATTTTTATGTAATTTTTATTAAGGTTTAAATACAAATAAATGAGTTTTTATGATCTTGTGCATTAAAGGGTTGTACATTGAGTTTATGGAGTTGTACATATGTTAAATAAATAAATAAATTATTTTTATAATTTATGATGTGAAAATGTTACATGAAATGTCATTTAGATAAGTATTTTTAAATGTTTATAAGATTTTTATTGTTATTTAGATGTCATGCTTAAAGGACTTGTACCTTGACTTAATTTAGTTGTACAATAATTTAGGAGGTGTGAAAATATAGTTTTAATAATTTAATAAACTATAAAAATTATTTGTTAATTTTTATCATGTTTAATAGTAATTAAATATGATTTTTGGTTCTTGTGCATTAAGCACTTGTACATGAAGTTAAAGGACTTGTAAATATATTTAAGGAGTTTAGAAAATATATTTTATAAAAATTATGCATGATTGGTTTGTACTTTAAGCTTGGAAATAATATAATTGGAATTTTCATAAAGATTTTGTAAATAAATGAATTTATGCATTAATGACTTGTACACTAGCTTAAGTAATTTGTAAACTTAATATTTTGTAAAAATATTGTATAAATAAATTACAGTTTATGAAATGTATGCATAAAATAACACTTATGTGAAATTAGGGTTTTATCGGAAGTTATTATGGATTTAGGGTTTTTGTGCTTTAGTGACTTGTACATTAGCTTAGATAAATTGTACTTTAATATTTCTAGAGTTTTGTTGTTATAATTATTATTATGGTAGTTTAGAGTTTCTTAAATTCTTAAAAACGTTTCAGTTTTAAACATACGTTAGCGAAGTAACGTAAAGTGGTAAGTGGAATCTCATAACATTTTAGATTAAAGATGTTTACTTATTTAAATATTAAATCAATTAAAGTTGCAAGCACGGTTATTCGGAATGTGATCTTCGTCACATAAGATAATAGTTTACAATCAGGAAAAAAAAAAAATTCACACGTAGAAAAGGATAAATATTCTAAGAGAGTGTTTATTTAAATGAGGGATTTTTCACAGTGGTTACAGACGGCTCCACTAAATAACCCACGGCTCCACTAAATTTAGTGGAACCGTGGAGCCGTCCCAGACAAAGACGCTCCAATTTTTTTCTTTTCTAGTGAAAACTTATTTGGGGAAGTTTGGAGCTGATTTTTTTTTGGGGGGGGGGGGGGGGGAGGGAATAGCTGTTATGTAATTTAAACATTTTTTTCCATTAAAACATTTCTTAAATATTCAAAAATAATTTGTAAGGTTTATTTTTGAAAAAATGTTTTGTCACATTAAAATGTGAAGTCTCAAAACCAAAATTTACTTCTTTGATCATTTGTCAAGTTTGTAAATTTGTTCTTGAGTGGTTTGCGTAGAAACGGGATCTTCCGATTAAAAACTTGTTTACGTTAATTTTAACGTAACGTGATTTCACATTTTGTCATCCTCAAAACGTGAAGTAATCGAAAGATATAAGTAACGTTTTTAAAACATTATTTGCATCAACAGCCAAAATTTAATGCGAAACCAACCTTATAGTTTGTCAAAATTAGGTCCGCCTTTCGACCATTTTTGTACAGTTGCATAAATCAATTAAAAGTTTATGATTTTTAAAGCTTAAAACCATGTTTCGCCATTATTAAGTCTAGTTTAATTTTTATTTTTAAAATTACCCTTTGCTTACTATCATGTCACAACATATATAAACAAATAGCAATTAACAAAAAATAAACGACATAAATAATGGACATGCTAAATAAATCAATTAACATGTATATATTGATCCTAAGACTCCCATTGGTTTTCGAGCTAGGTACCAATGGACCACATACACCAATTACTTGGTTGCGTAAGTCTTACGATAAATATATACAATATTACACACATAATTGATTTTGATGATTCAAATGGGGTCTTCCCTGACTACATACTTAATTACATTTTTAGTAACTTTAACTAGTCAATACAATTTATTACTATAAACCCTATAAATCGCCAACTATAGCAAGTATTCAAAACACGTATCAACTTCCATGACAAAACATGCATGTTTTTGTCATGGATTCCCCAAATAGCACTTATTATAAACATAATCAAGTCTATGTTACGCATATCAATTAATGACATATAGCAAGTACTCATTAATTAACACATAAAAAAATTACATGCAACCTAGGGTTTCTACAAGTTTTACAAAATAAAACCCTAATCTAGAAAAATTTAGGGTAATCGACCCTAATATAAAAAAAATTAGGGTTTACAAATTTTTAAAACCCTAGAACACCATAAACATGTAATAATCATATAGATCCAATTTTATGTGCTTTGGTAATTAATTACACAGTATTAACCTGGCTCTTGATGCCACTGTTGGAATATGTATATCATAACAATTATATAAAACATAAACATAAACATCAAAGCATGCAGCGGAATATAGGATCTAATACTTGTAATTAATTAACCAAAATAAAAGAATATGCGTACCTTTGATTTCTAGCAAAACAAGAAATCGATTAACCAAGAACTAGTTAAACCCTAACTTAGGGTTTAGTGTACTCGACTTTAACTAAGTCGAATGGGAAAAATCACTAACAAAAGTATGTTAGTTCTTCGTTCTCGTACACACGTATTACTAACGTTTCAATGTGAAAAGCTAGGTTCTTGATCACAAACAAACCAAACACTTTTATTGTGTATGTTTGATCGAATTCCCAAGGGATATGGGAGGGTTCGATCGGCCAAGACACAAGGGAGGAGAGAAGAGAGAAATTAGGTTTGCTAGGAATCAAGATTGGAGAATAATGAATACAAGGGGTTTGTATTTATACTAATCCAATCTTGTAGAACAAGTTAGGGTATGATTTGGATTCCTAACCCCAACCGATCGGCCAAGAGTAAAAGGAAGGTTTCCGGATCCTTCTTGCCTACTAATTTCATCTCTAGTCCCTTAACTTGTTATTTAACGTCCGTTAACTAAACCTCGTTAAATATTAACGCCCGTTAAGTGTTTATTTGTGAATTTAATAATTAAACATAACCTATTATATTAATTATTAAAACATTGAAACTCATACGTAAAGTGTGCAATTCCGAAGTCTCGTGTTCGAATTCGGTCATACGTATATTAATTTATATCCATAAACTTAACACGTAGAGTGTTTGATGAGATGGGTGAACGAGATTTGGTGTCGTGGAATGTTTTGATATCGGTGTATGTGAAGTGTAAGAGGTTTGAGGATGCGGTAGGGGTTTATGTCAGGATGAGGGGGGATGGGATAAGGGCGGATGAGGCTACGGTTGTTAGTACTCTTTTTACGTGAGTTACGTTAAGGGATTTGGAACTTGGTAAGGAGATACATGGTTATGTCAAAGATGAGATTGATTTTACTATGATTATTGGTAATGCTTTGTTGGATATGTATTCTAAATGTGGATGTTTAGATGTGGCGAGTGAGATTTTTGATGGGTTACCGAAGAAAAATGTGATATGTTGGACCAATATGGTGTCTGGTTATGTAAGTTGTGGTATGTTAGATGAAGCTAGAGTATTATTTGATAAAAGCCCGATTAAAGATATTGTTCTGTGGACAGCTATGATAAACGGATATGTTCAGTTTAATCACGTGGATGAGGCGATGAGTTTATTCCAACAAATGCAAAAGTTTAAAATCAAGCCTGATAAATTTACGGTTGTTGCTCTTTTGACGGGTTGTGCACAAGTTGGGGCTTTAGAACAAGGGAAATGGATTCATGAATATATGAATGAACATAGAATGATAAGCGATGCTGTATGTGGAACTGCTCTTATTGATATGTATGCAAAATGTGGGTGCATAGATAAGTCTTTGGAGGGTTTCTACGGATTACATGACAAAGATACAGCCTCTTGGACTTCAATCATATCTGCACTTTCTGTAAATGGAAAAACCAGTAAAGCACTCGAGTTATTCACTGAGATGAAGGAATTAGGATTTAGACCTGATGATATTACCTTCATAGGTGTTTTAAATGCGTGTAGTCACGCGGGTTTAGTGGAGGAAGGGTGGAAGCATTTTGAGTCGATGAAGTCAGTGTATCAAACTGAACCTAAAATAGAACATTACGGCTGTTTGATTGATCTTTTGGGTCGTGCTGGGCTATTGAAAGAAGCGGAAAATATAGTTAACAGAATCCCGAAGGAGAAAGATGATATTTTAGTTCCGGTTTATGGTGCTTTGCTTAGTGCTTGTAGATTATACGGTGATGTTGATATGGGTGAGCATTTAGCTGACCGATTAATGAAAATTGAAGTTGGTGATTCGAGTATTCATACACTTTTGGCTAATATCTATGCGAGTGTGGGGCGATGGGAGGATGTGAAGAAGGTAAGAAGTAAAATGAGAGTTAGTGGAGTTAGAAAGGAGCCAGGATGTAGTTCTATTGAGGTTAATGGCGATATTCACGAGTTTCTTGTTGGAGATGCTTCTCATCCTGAATTAAAAGATGTTTATTTTAGTTTGAACACATTGGCGAAACTGTCATCTGTTTCTGAAATATATAACGTGGATGTAGATAATATTGTTTCAATAAAGTCTTAATCCACTGTAAGCATATTTGATGAGATATTAGCAAATTTACTTTGATCTTTCTAAGGAGCTAACAGTTAATAAGGTAACTCGAGCCTCTTTAGTATAAACTCGCATAGTCCAATGTATATATGTATATGTATGCATCTTATATGTGACTCTGTTCTGATTCTGACTAGATATGATACATAATCCCTATGATGCCGACAAAGTTCTTGACTGGTGGCATGGTCTGGATGGAAGAATGACTCAAGTTTCTGATAGATTGATTCCAGTTTAACCATTTCGATGAGGTACTTTTGTGTAAACTTGCACATACTATTATCGCCTATGTATCATGTTAATTTATTTATATCCATTTTAGTGGTGCCGTGTTTTTGCTAACACTAGCAGGCACATATAGGTATTTTGCAGTTGGTACTATTATAAATGTCGATGCAATTTATGTTCGGTCTTGAATAATCAAGTAATGGTTATTAGCAATGACTAGCAATGCTTATTATGGTTTCCGTTTGAGTGTGTTATAGAGAAACAGAGAAGCTATATAATTGTGGGAGCCGGGAAAGAAAAGGGTAAGAAAATGGGAATGGAAAAGGTTAGAGAGGTGTTGGTGTTGCACTCATTTTGGCACATGTTGTTGGGATTTTATAATCATGTTAACCATTAACTACGAGTACGCAGCGGAATATGGATCTAGTTTGGCTATTAGAATTAATACAAATAATAAACAAATATAACAACTAAAAGGGACAAGAAAAATAAATCGAAAACTAACCCTTGTAGTCATCCGCAAATGAAACTAAGTAGTAAATATATACTACCTCTACGGTTGCTCACACAAACACGTCAAACAAATACGTTACGATGCTAGTCGCTTGCTTCACGATTTATCAAAACAACTTGTGTTTAATACTTGTTTTATATCCGATCCAAATACCAAATGGTATGCGTTTGAATCGAACTAAAACTGCCCAAAAAGTTAACCAAAAAGTTGACCACAATGGGAATCGAACCCCGGTTAGTGAACCCAAAAGTGAGTAACCTCACCACTGGACCATAAGTCCTTTATGCAATTAATAGCAAATCTAATGCTATTAATACCGAAACTGTGGACACTGATTTTTGGTTATTTGTTTTTGATTCTAGCGTTTCTTGGAGAAAATATATATACCGAATGACTTGTTCGGTTTGGGTTTTTTTCTATTTTGTGTGTTCGTTATAATGAGCAGGGATGGGAGGTTTATATAGCCTCTCAATTCTCACTCATGATAAAGCTAAAACACATTTATGATAAGCTTAAAACTCTTCCAACTTTAAGTCTTATCACAACTCTTCCTTTCCTCCTTATCACTAATGAATTTAGACACTCCAAGATCCCTTCTAGATCCTTCATAAGCTGGCCACACTGGTTAGGACAAGTAAGGAGTCTTGTCTAGTTCATTTCGTGTCCAAACGGGTCATTTTGAGCTTTACATGAAAACGTATTCTAATGTTTTAGCGTGTGTGCCCCCAATAGGCTCACACACCTTTAGTCGTATTAGGCTAGTCCAACTTCCATATTCCAACAGCTCCCACTTGGGAGTTGGAGTAGCAGATAGCACAAATACCAACGTCAGAAACGTTTAGCAACACTCTCACTCGTTATTTAAACTAAAGGTGTCTGAGATGTAGTTTCATAAATCATTCTCAGTAGCATGGTCATTTATGTCTTGCTTTCGTCATCCTTTGTTATAGATACCGTTAAACCATGGATATGGATCCTGACTCATTCCATATAGTTTAACCATTTAGATTCTCGTTATAGAATTTAATTCAGATATACCAAACGTAATTAAGAATCATCTTAAATTACCCTTTGGGTGCGGCCACACAATTATCTGATTAATTCTGGAGAGGGCCCATGGTATCTTTCTGCACATATCAAGTGGAGTAACAAATCCTTTGTTGACTACAAGTGTTGTGGATGCTGCTTCACATCACTCCGAAAAATAGCTTTTATAACTACCTTTTTCAGGACAGCGTTTGGCATATAATTACAAAAGTGATATCCACACATAACAGAACTTGCTTGTATCTCAAGTCTAAGGATGACTTAATAAACCATTTTCAACATCTTACTCATGACTAGGATCCAAAAGTAAATGTTTGAAGTTGGGGTATCCAATATGCATCCCTTGTGAATACATATGAGTTTGGCGGGAACAATCCACATTCTCATAGAATATAACCAACACTCACATTTGCCTTGCATAACAATATTCCCATATTGTCAACCGACAATGGACATATTTAGAATGATAAAATCATTCAAGGATTAAACATGCAAATATAGGATAACAATTATTATATGAATGAATAACAAATACCAAGTATCTTTATTCATCAGAAAGTAAAAATTGTCTTACAATCCCAATTATCCAAATACTATAAACAGATATGCATGAGACTAATTAGTAAGTTGAAGTCAAATGTTTCCAACATTCTCAACCTTTTCTTTGCAAGAAAACTAAATAGTCATCTGAATAAACTTTCCGAATACTAGTTTCAAATTTCACATATAGTGAGAGATTTGAGATGAGTGTCTTATCTCATATGCTCATACTACTACAAGTGTCATAGTATGGAGATGTCGCCCTACCTTGCATAAGGTATTAGAATTCAAAGACATACTGACAATCATCTTTACAATTTCTTAAAATGTAAAGTACTCTTTATTCCTTAATGTGTAATGCAACAATGCTCTTCGTTGAGCATATCTAGTTAGCAGATTTATCATAAATGATAAAATCCTACTTTAACTAGTTTTAATTATCCTCTAGCATCATTGTATGTATACAACACTATGCTTTATAATTCGTAAACATCTGTATTAACAATAATCTAAATACTCTCAATTAGATATTGTTGTTGTCAGCTCATCTTGCTCTAGTGCAAAAGTAACAACCAGTCTTATACACAATATATACATGACAAATCCTTAGTTAAAAACATAAGGTTTCCATCCATGTAATAAATTATTCCAAGTGAAATATACCATTTAAGACTTGCTTGAATGATATATTGCATTTGTGTTGGACTTAATTTTCCGCATATGTTTATTCCAAATAAACATTTATTCCAAGGTTGTTTGTTCTATTCCCTAAATCCCAAGTGAAGTTTCATTCCAAGCTTAAGGATTAAAATCTAGCTTAAATGGAATGATACCATCAATATGTTATACAACATATGAATTTTAAGGAAAAACATAGTGCTCCCACTTAATGTCAGATGTAATCAGGAGTTATCTTAATTCAATCAAAATCATATTGTAATTAAATTCAAGATCTCAGCTCCTAGATGCATGATCCAATCCAAACTTGGATTGCTTAAACTTGTATACTACATAAAGATTATATAAACTCATAACCATTTTGATTACACACCGTCCTCGCAAAAGGTAATCATAAAGGAAAGATTTATAAAACTTAATTGCCATATTCCACATTCAAGGAAAACTTGTATGACAATTAATTATCTTTATTTAATTAATGCGTGTATATAAGAAAATCTAATCACAGTCAATTGAATGAGTATGATTAAAAACTTCTTATTATAAACCATGCATTAATCATGTATACAATTTTGTCCTTGTAAGCCTTTCTTCAAAAGAAACTTATTCCAACCTCATAGGTTAACTATTAGGCGAAATAACAATCAAGATCAAAACATTGATTTGCCTTTTAAGGACTGCATCTTATCATTCATAATTCTAAGACATGCATCAAATTCAAGATGTGATAATGTACCTTATCAGTTAGCAGATTTACAATGATCTTCTAACTTATATCCCTCAGCATTGATATTAAAATATCACTCAAGTGATGAGGCATCCTTGCGGATTTATGAATGATGGTAACATTATACTTCGGTCAACATTTACATGTTTAACCTTAGTATGACATTAATAAGTGGATTTTAGAAACTTATGTATTTGTTCTTGAATATCTTCAAGATTTGTTAATGCTCCCACTTACTTTTGTAAGTAGAGACAATTCTCTAAATACTAAGTATTTAAGCAACAATAAATTGTTCTTTATTTGGGAACCATAAAATACATTTTAAGTTCTCATCTCAAGATTGTTAATAAAATGCTTCATAAGATTTTAACAAATTCAGAACTTAAATCAAGACATAATGGAATTTCTTCCAACAACTCTAATTAAGGTTTGTAGCAAAACCCTAATTTTTGTATCACCTTTTGACCGAAAACCTTAGCAACAGTTTTGTGTCTCGTCGAGCTAGGAGGAACACCAATACTACAATCTTCAAGCTAGGAAGTGTTGAAAAATCAAAAACCCAAAAGGGTTTAGGATTCGATTGGTTTGAGTGGAAAAACCGAAAATCCCTAAAGGTTTAGGGGTTTCGGTCATGGGTTGTCTTGAATACCTTCTAGGTTTGAACCAAATTGAGTATGTCTACGACACACGCAATTTTCTAACCTTAATAGATTTTGGAGGCAGAGCAATTAAAGCTATCATGAATTAAACAATATGAATATTGTTTTTTTCAACCTATTAGACATACCATAATAATGTGGTATTCTATAAGTATTTGAATTGTGAAACTATATCAGAATTCCATAGATAATTTAATTCTCTTTGGACCAAATACTTGTCAATTGGGTCGAGCCAAATTGTATATTAAGTATTTTCGAACCAAGTGCATTCTATAATGTATATTTCTTGAATAATACAAGAACCTTATGCTCATGTGTTCACAAGAAGACAGAACTGTTCAAGAATTATATGTTCATGTGTTTACAAGAAAACATAACATGTCAATAATACATTATAAGTCTTTGAATAATTCAAAGACCTCATGTTTATGTGTTAACTAGAAGACATAACAATTTTACTATATACTTTATGTTATAAGTCATTGATTAATTCAAGGACTTTATAATTATGTCTTAACATGTAAACATAATTATACTAACAAAAGTAATCATGAACGCAAACTCTTGAGTTCTGTAGTAATTTCAAGTTAATTTTATACTTCAGAATTATGATTATTATCATTTAACCATAATTATGTTGACTAAAACATGTAGTCGAAATGTTGAAGTATCTTTACACTATATCATGACATTTGAATGTAGTAGGGCAACAAACATCTTGCGTGTTCAAGTCCTAGTAGAATGATTAGCTTTCTTACCTTGCGGTCAAGAGAAACCAATAATATGTTGTTCCTTGCACACACTTTGAGATTTCTCCCACTTGTGTAAGGCACAACATCATATTATGAAAACAAACAACATGTGTTTGATTGTGCAAACAATATGATAATGTCATAGATATTACAAGTAGTTTTAGAACCATAACTTTTAATAAGGAATTGTGGATTATTATTCTATAGATAACGTTCAGAAAGCAACAGCAGAAAGGCAACGCGTTATCTAATAAAATAAAATGCAATTATCCTTTAAGCAATGGTCGTTCATATTCGGAAAGTAATGAATTATTTCAAAGCAAGTTTGAAATGATATGGGTGACTAACAAGGAAATAAATCTCGTAGCTTCCACTGAAATTGACAACATTACAGGAATGTTATTTCATTAATAAAACGCAATGCTCCCACTGGATTTGTCAACATTGTAAGTGTTACATTGCCAGTAGAAAGCATATTGCAATTTAATAGACTTTCCTATTCTCTTCAAATGCCTACAAGTAGCAATGTACTTAGGTATTGTACAGAGTATATGAAGTCCTACTTATGTAGTTGAGGGACTAGCCATTCATGCTTTCATTTAACTTGAATAGTTAGCATGCAATTCCTCCTTTATCGTCAACATAGCCCCAAGGGTATTTAGCACTATAAGGAATAATAAGAGTCCAGGAAAAATACCTAGCGAATATGCTAGTAATTTTCTTACTCTTTGCGGTTTAAACTCATACATCGTGACAAGTACAAGATGTCATTTATTTTGGTAGCTATAGACAAAATGTTTTCTAGTTACACAAAATATTTTATCTTTCAATTATTTCAATACCTGAAAAGGGTAATGAAAGATCATAAGTGAGTTTAACAATTGTAATCCTATCTTAGTTTGTCAACTAAGGAGAAATAAATAGGAATAAGTCTCACTCTTCTTACCAGGAAAAGAGACTAAGTGTGTCTTTTTAAGAAAAAACAAACTTTTGTTTACGAATTATGTTGCAACAACACAATATTAATCAGAACATAGAAAGTTCAATGTTAGTATTTTCGATAATTATATTCTTAAAAGAATTAACTACCCAATTAATTACTAATTAAGACTAAGATCCATCTTGACCTCCCACTTATTACCGGAGGTCTGACCAGCGTGTAAACAAGTAGGGCAAGAGGTAAGCGACGAGCGTTAATTGCATAAACTGCAACTCTTAGACTTATGAGACTGATCAAGACATTAGTAGACAAGTAATAATGTCATGAGCATGTTTAGTCGCATCTTATGCCTCGGGTCCAAGGTCTGACCAAGCATACTCGAAATAAGTCGACCAAGCAAGAACGTGCAAATATAGCCAAAGGTCTGACCAATGAGCAAAATTCGCCATGGGTTGAAATGGCCCTAAGGTCTGACCAAAGAGGTCAAGTCAAATGCACGTGTTCTTGGTTGGGTGGCATAGACTTAAAATTTACATATAGGGTATACACATAAATGTGATAAAATCGTGTACAAAGAAGCATGCAAAACAACTTTGTAGCACTTTATTTTAAAAACTTTTAGTAATGACACTGTAGTGATCATCATGGTTCACGGTAGCTCCAATTGAACTCGCAAGGAAGCGGAGGACCAGGTTAGCGCGAAGCATATGACCGGAAATCCTTTAGGTGTGACTGTTGATGAACTCAAATAAGTACATTTTATTACTATCATTTATCCTATTAATTTGACTTGTTTTACTATATTATGTATGAGGATTGATACTTAATTGTTTACTTTTGTAATTCTCAGGTAAAAACAAGCATTTGGTGAAACTTAGCTATTTTGGACTAATTATGGAGCAAAACGTGCATAAAGCGAAAGTCTACTGACATGGACAAGATCAAGTCAATTCTGCTCCAGATGCGCCGCATCTCACTATCAACATGCGCCGCATCTCTATCAAGATATCACCAGATACGATCCAAGATACAAGAGGACATGCGCCGCATCTAATCACGGAGTTACGCCGCATCTTCTGGCGGTGTACGAATATTCCTGAATATTATAATCTTGGACCCCACGCGAAGTTAAGTACATGCGCCGCATCTACTTAGTAGATGCGCCGCATCTTCCCTCAGACAGAAACTATAAATACCCCGTGGACCAGACGAATTTAAGAGTTCGAGTTCGAAACCCTAAAACCGAAGTTCGGACAGCAGAGCAAAAGGACGAATTCAGTCAAGGAGGCAGCACAAGACACACCCAAATCGAAGATACAAGAGCTGTAAGAAGGTGCTGCATGTATTTAATTCATTAAGTAGTTTTGTTTTATTGTGTTAACAAACTTTAATTCATCAGGATTGGTGGCTTGTGTAATGTGACAACGAAAGATTGCACTCCCTTTAATACTTGCTTTCCCATCAATTAAAGTTTATATGTTGATGTCTTTGGTTACTACTTATTAGTGCATTGATAACCTCTGTGTTTATTAGTGGCTTGCGGGCATTTGACTGCGGGACAAGATGTGGCTCCCACGGTTGTTTCTAAATTGATCACTTAGGAATAACTTTTAGACATAAGTAATCATTAAGGGTTTACTCGCCGATGAGAATAGGACCAACGAGAAAGGGTTAACTACATACACTTCATATAAAGCTATCAATAAAACAAGTGACAATCTACTTAATTATAAGGACAGCCCTCTTATTGTCTCGAGTATCTATCTGTGTACGTGTGTGCTACTTGCTGATTCGCGCCTATTGGTTTATTTTATTATTTAATTGCAAACAAAACTGTGCCAGTCTCTCAGGCTGAAACCCCCTTGCGTTAGGATATTAAAATACTGATTAGAATAACTGGATAATACGTTCCACTCTTAGTGATCGACACTCTACTTACCATTATCTTCATACTGACCGGGTACACTGCTCGTTAAGTGTGTGTGTTATTGATAAGTCGGCTAAATATAAATTTAAAACTTGAGTAGGCATTAAAACTGCTAAACCGCAACGACACATCACGCGCATCAAGTTTTTGGCGCCGTTGCCGGGGAGTGAATTGTTATTATCTGTTAATTTGATTAGTATTTTAATTAGGTTTTTCTTTTTATTAGATTAATTGCATCATTGTACTATTTTGCATATTTGTTGTATTGTGTGTTAATTGTTTTCTTTTATTTTTGTGTGTTTATTTTCGTTTGTGTGTTTAATTTTTGTTTTTATTTTTCGTATTTTTCTGTTCTGCTATCGTTGTACTGTGCTAAATCAAACGATACGGCGCATCTGATCTCTCAGATACGGCGTATCGCGTTTAATTTTTTTAAAAATACAACGCGTTTAATTAATTCGATACGACGCATCTTTTCCCCAAGATACGGCGTATCTGTTTTTAATAAGAAAATTTTTTCTAAGCGATAAAGTAATACGACGCATCTGCTTTTGCAGATACGGCGTATCTGTTTTTGATAAAAATTTTTTTCTAAACATTCACGCCATACGACGCATCTTCTTTCGAAGATACGGCGTATCTATTATTTTAATTAAAAACAGTTTGCGAATTATTAAACAGATACGGCGCATCGACCTCTGTCGATACGGCGCATCTTCTGAATCAAAAATCTTATATTTTGAAACGTAACGAAGTAACGGCGTATTAGTTTTTTTTGCTGATACGGCGCATTAAAATTTTTTATAAGTATAACTAATTTTTGATTATTTAAACATACGGCGCATTTGATTTATCGAGCGCGGCGTATTGCTTTTCTGAATAAAAGTCTGATTTTTTTTTTTATTTTTTTTATGTATTAAGATACGGCGCATCCCATTTATAGGATACGGCGCATCAACAGCAGATATCAGAAGCTTTTATTTTACTTTGATCGTTTCACCCTTCTTTTGCACGAGTAAGTTTTATTTCAGGAAGATGGACGATCCGGATATTACAATGGAAGAATATGTTAAGCTTATAAAGGAAAGAGCCTTGAGCAATAATCAGATGTATGATTGGAAAAGAGCAAGATATGGTGCACAAGTCATTGAGACGAAAGAAATCACTATGGAAGAATACTTGATTTTAGGGCATGAAAAGTCAAGGAAAGAAAGAAACAAATTGCCATTTCAACACACTTGGTGTATGTCAAATGATGATGAAGAAGATTCATATACCTTGAAACCAATTCCGGCAATTGTTCTTGATAGTACTTTTTCTCCGGAGATTGCACAAGATGATGCGTATACGGAACCTTACGTTGAAGAATATTATGCAATCGTATTACCACCATTAGACAATCCAACGGATGAAGTTGAAAAGCATTCTAATTTTGATTTCGAACCATTTGACGCCATAGTCTATGATGACATACCTCAACCAGATTTTGACCCAACGAGGGATTTCGAAGAAATCTGGGATTACTTATTTAAGGATGAAATTCGGGACGATGCTGAAGTTGCAAGACCACTAGTTAAAGATGGAGATTCACAAGATGAATTGGAGTCACTTACAACACAAAGTGGTACAAATTTATTTAATATTACTAATCCCGTTACTAATAATCTTGCTAGTTTTCCTAAACAGGTTGCAAAACAAAAAGATGATGAGGTGAAATTTATTACACTACCTATTGAAGCACCTGTAATCAACCCGTATTTGGTGGAGCTCGAAGAGGAATTTGGTGATGAGCTCTTAAACATTGCTATGATTGATAAAGATGATGGTCTCGACCCTAAGAAGTATATAGAGGAACTCGAACTTTTACTTGCCAAAGACCCTTTCTCATCTTCTGCGGAAGTCAAGGGACGCCTTACTACCAAAGAGACTAACCAAGAAGAAAGGAGACTCATTTTTCCTCAACACACTACTCTTTCAGATGGAATGGTCAAGTCATCCAATTTATCAACCAAACCGGGTAAGGATAGGAAAGATGTACATATATTGCCAAGGTATGATCTTTATTTATTTCTTCCATCTTTACTAGCAAATTTACACTCTTTTCGTGTTTATTGCTACTATCACCCGCACTTGATCCCAAGTGGGGGGAACAACACCCTTTTACACAGTAAATAAGGGTGGAGTCAGGCTCGTGACTCGAACAAAAACAAGCGCTTCGTGGGAGGCAACCCATGCTTATCTTTTATTTTATTTTTTGATTTTGTGTCGAGTCAGTCCAGGCCGCACGAAGATACGGCGCATCTCAGTTCTGAGATGCGACGCATCTCCTGCAATGGTCATATCTTATTTTATTTTTCTGCATTTTTATTTTCGACTTTAAAACTATTTATCAGTTTATTTTAATGCGGCGCATCCCTGGTTAAGGATGCGGCGCATCTTTATTCTGATCCGTATTATTCCAGGCTCGATACGGCGTATCTTCTTCAATAAGATACGGCGCATCGACTGACCTGATGATCTTCAGTTTTAATTTTTTAAGTTTTATTTTTCCTAACTACTAATGTGTTATGCAAGTTGAACCTTTCTTATCTTAGGTGTGTTTTAAAGTGTTGGTGGTATTATAGTTTCCTGGATTTCCTGTGGATACATAAAGTATGAATTTTTAACGTTCTAATCCACAAGAAGATGATTTTTGCTCTTATACTAATGGAGGATCATACCGAGCAAATCTCAGGGGAGTTTTTCTTGTTCTAATTCTTTTATTTTCCAGTTTTTAACCTTTTATACAAACAACGAGGACGTTGTTTAACTTAAGTGGGGGGATTGGAGAATTAGAACACTTAACAATTACTTGTCCTACTTTTTCAAAAATTATGCTTAAAATGTGCTTAATATATCAAACTTAAAAATTTTTTTAGCATGTTTTTGTTTAAGATCTAAGTTACATAACTGCACACATGACATTATTTTCAAAAATTGTGATTTTTCAAAATTCACAAATCTATGAGTGTGCCGGTGACTTGTAAACTTTAGAACTTGGCTTGTATACTATTCGAGACCACCATAATGAGTATTATTTATATAATTGGAATGACTTGTCTAACTTGGTAAAATTCTAGGATTACACCAAATAGCCTTTATATGTTATGTGTTATTAGCTAACTACACTGGTTAGTTAACCCCCGTATAAAACCTTTTGTTACTCTCATTTTTAGAGTAAGATACCCCTAGAAAAACCCTCAGAGCCATTCCTTTCGTTTCTTACACCTATGTTTAAAATGTTTCGTTACACCTTAAACCTTAGCCTACCCTGTAGATTAGAATCCGTGGTTGGTTAATTGCTATAGGCAGAGTGTGTTTCCTTACATTACCTGTGTTCGCGTGCGTAATTCATTATCTATGGTTAGGTCGGGAAATTGCACAATGCAATTGGAGTGAAAGTAAATATTGTATATTTTTGAGTTTATTTTTCGTGTGTTTACTACTTTCACTATTACCGTTATTTCTGAAAGTATGAAAAGTATGAAAAAATTATCCGGAAAGAAAGTTGTGGTGATGTGGTGAAATTTTACACATCTATGTTTATGTTTCAAGTAAAAAAAAAAAAAAAAAAAAAAAAAAAAAAATCGAAAAAAATGAGAAAAGAAAAAGAAAAAAGAGTTGGATGTTTATTTTAAGCCAACGATGTTGAGTTATGTAAGTGGTCGATATCACCACTATTTGTTGTATTATATCTATGGATTGAATGGGAATTGGCAGTTATGGGAACGCCAATTAAGGTTTATTCTTTGATTAAGATTTTGTTGAGTATAATTCGTGTCTACCTAAAGCGTGTGTTTCAAGTGTTAAAGCGTGAGTTATTCAATGATATGAGTCTTATTCATGGGATGGTTGGAATAGTGATTAACCACACTTAGGATTTTAATTTATTTGTTTTGTTTATTTTTATTTTTACACCAATTTATATCCCAAATGTTATCCATACCCTGTATTGTTCTTTATCCAACCGAACCTTTGATTTATTGAGATTAGGGATTTGAGCAATCTTAAGTATCGTAGTCGTGGATTCGGCTATGTATTTACGATTTTGTCGCCCTTTTTGATATATTATTATTGGTGAAGTTTGGACCTATCTTTAGCCTATTCGAGTTAAGGATTTGAGCAATTGCAAGTATCGTGTTCGTGGATTCGATCATGTATTTGTGATTTTGTCGCCTTTTCTGGAATTTGAGATCGATAGTGTAAATAAGAATAATTAACCCTTAAGCCTAAAAACCCTTTTTACCGCTTTAGACTTGTTATTCCTTAGCTTTAGTGGTGGAGATGTGTATACTTGCCAAGCTTATGATAGAATATTCGTCGCGACTGGACAGTTAAACGATTAGATTTGCTTTTATCGACTTATTTTATTTTACTTCTAATTCGTTAAGTGTTTAGTTATGTGATTATGAAATAAATGAATACATGCTTAAATATAAAAATAAATCCTAACATCTTTTAGGATACATTTTCATAAATGAAATTCTAAGGTTTACTTGGGGACAAGTAAAGTTCAAGTGGGGGGATATTTGATGAACTCAAATAAGTACATTTATTACTATCATTTATCCTATTAATTTGACTTGTTTTACTATATTATGTATGAGGATTGATACTTAATTGTTTACTTTTGTAATTCTCAGGTAAAAACAAGCATTTGGTGAAACTTAGCTATTTTGGACTAATTATGGAGCAAAACGTGCATAAAGCGAAAGTCTACTGACATGGACAAGATCAAGTCAATTCTGCTCCAGATGCGCCGCATCTCACTATCAACATGCGCCGCATCTCTATCAAGATATCACCAGATACGATCCAAGATACAAGAGGACATGCGCCGCATCTAATCACGGAGTTACGCCGCATCTTCTGGCGGTGTACGAATATTCCTGAATATTATAATCTTGGACCCCACGCGAAGTTAAGTACATGCGCCGCATCTACTTAGTAGATGCGCCGCATCTTCCCTCAGACAGAAACTATAAATACCCCGTGGACCAGACGAATTTAAGAGTTCGAGTTCGAAACCCTAAAACCGAAGTTCGGATAGCAGAGCAAAAGGACGAATTCAGTAAAGGAGGCAGCACAAGACACACCCAAATCGAAGATACAAGAGCTGTAAGAAGGTGCTGCATGTATTTAATTCATTAAGTAGTTTTGTTTTATTGTGTTAGCAAACTTTAATTCATCAGGATTGGTGGCTTGTGTAATGTGACAACGAAAGATTGCACTCCCTTTAATACTTGCTTTCCCATCAATTAAAGTTTATATGTTGATGTCTTTGGTTACTACTTATTAGTGCATTGATAACCTCTGTGTTTATTAGTGGCTTGCGGGCATTTGACTGCGGGACAAGATGTGGCTCCCACGGTTGTTTCTAAATTGATCACTTAGGAATAACTTTTAGACATAAGTAATCATTAAGGGTTTACTCGCCGATGAGAATAGGACCAACGAGAAAGGGTTAACTACATACACTTCATATAAAGCTATCAATAAAACAAGTGACAATCTACTTAATTATAAGGACAGCCCTCTTATTGTCTCGAGTATCTATCTGTGTACGTGTGTGCTACTTGCTGATTCGCGCCTATTGGTTTATTTTATTATTTAATTGCAAACAAAACTGTGCCAGTCTCTCAGGCTGAAACCCCCTTGCGTTAGGATATTAAAATACTGATTAGAATAACTGGATAATACGTTCCACTCTTAGTGATCGACACTCTACTTACCATTATCTTCATATTGACCGGGTACACTGCTCGTTAAGTGTGTGTGTTATTGATAAGTCGGCTAAATATAAATTTAAAACTTGAGTAGGCATTAAAACTGCTAAACCGCAACGACACATCACGCGCATCAACTGTGCGCACCGCCTGAAACCCCCTTTATAGTTTGTTCTAGTGGGTGAGCCGTACTTCCAAAGTGTCCATAGCGTCCAGTTTTTAATTTCATGAAAACTTGTTTCAATTAATTTAGGTCACTTAATTTTACAAAAACAATTTTCCACGAATCAAATAGCAGGTCACAATGAGCATGGTATTTAGGCGTGTAAATTAAGACCATATTAATGTCATCTTTTTATAGGTATTATTTCTCTTTTTATTTAGTTTTAGGCGTGTAAACATGTAAGCTAAAAACAAAAATCACTAAAGAACATAATACTAAAAACATGACAATAATATTAACAAGTAAACATTTAGATCCGAGAACTCTGGCGAGTCTTCCCCAAATGGAGAACCATAAGACCCTCACTAGGTTTTCATCAAGTGCCTAGATCGCCACATGCATCACTAAAAATGATTGCGTAGGTCTTATAGCCGGAATATACACATAAAATAATCATGGCAAACTTATTAACTTTTAATTTTTACTATTTTATGTATCTAATTAACCGTTAATTAATTCGTTTGTGTCTTGTTATTTTTTATTAATTAATGACAAGTATTGCATTATAGTTGTCAAAACAAAAATAAAACAAATAACTAAGTTAGATTTCATGCAGCCTTTTAGCGTGTTTATTAAATCGTGTAACCCATAATCGATAAACGAGATGGCTCGTGATGCCACTGTTGGGATTTTATAATCATGTTAACCATTAACTACGAGTACGCAGCGGAATATGGATCTAGTTTGGCTATTAGAATTAACACAAATAATAAACAAATATAACAACTAAAAGGGACAAGAAAAATAAATCGAAAACTAATCCTTGTAGTCATCCGCAAATGAAACTAAGTAGTAAATATATACTACCTCTACGGTTGCTCACACAAACACGTCAAACAAATACGTTACGATGCTAGTCGCTTGCTTCATGATTTATCAAAACAACTTGTGTTTAATACTTGTTTTATATCCGATCCAAATACCAAATGGTATGCGTTTGAATCGAACTAAAACTGCCCAAAAAGTTAACCAAAAAGTTGACCACAATGGGAATCGAACCCCGGTCAGTGAACCCAAAAGTGAGTAACCTCACCACTGGACAATAAGTCCTTTATGCAATTAATAGCAAATCTAATGCTATTAATACCGAAACTGTGGACACTGATTTTTGGTTATTTGTTTTTGATTCTAGCGTTTCTTGGAGAAAATATATATACCGAATGACTTGTTCGGTTTGGGTTTTTTTCTATTTTGTGTGTTCGTTATAATGAGCAGGGATGGGAGGTTTATATAGCCTCTCAATTCTCACTCATGATAAAGCTAAAACACATTTATGATAAGCTTAAAACTCTTCCAACTTTAAGTCTTATCACAACTCTTCCTTTCCTCCTTATCACTAATGAATTTAGACACTCCAAGATCCCTTCTAGATCCTTCATAAGCTGGCCACACTGGTTAGGACAAGTAAGGAGTCTTGTCTAGTTCATTTCGTGTCCAAACGGTCATTTTGAGCTTTACATGAAAACGTATTCTAATGTTTTAGCGTGTGTGCCCCCAATAGGCTCACACACCTTTAGTCGTATTAGGATAGTCCAACTTCCATATTCCACTCATTTTGACACATGTCCATCCACAAGTGAAAGTAAGTGTTAGCAAAAGATGTGCATGACATACTATAGTTGATAGGTCATCAATCCACATAGGACGTTTAAGTGACATGTCAATAAAGTGTACGTCTTTTTTTCTAATGTCTAGAGGCTTATTATTTGCTTGATTGCTTCTACTCATATGGCTTTATAGTGGTTCATTAAACAATTTAAGGGTAGGCTCAAATAATCAGAATTTCCAATAAACTCGTAGCATCTAAATATCCAATTATCTGATTATCACACTGTAGAATTAAATTTAAAACAATCTTCTGCAATAACTTTTAAAACGCATATCCAAACACCCCCTAAATCATAACAACCAACTTCTTTGTTTAGGCCTCAGGTTTGTAACTTCCGTCACATTCATATTTGTGGTGGGAATCTTCATGTCATCATGGCTGGGTGCATCTGTTTTAAGCCTTGGTGAATGGTTCATTAAACGTATGCCTTTTGTTCGTCATATCTATGATGCCTCCAAGCAGATTAGCGCTGCCATATCTCCAGGCCAGCTAGTGTAACTTTTCCCGTTTAATAACCAAATAATCAATGGGACCCACAACTCAATACTCATCTTTGATGCAGATCAAAACTCACGAGCCTTTCAGGAAGTTGTCATTATTAAGCATCCACGTGCCGGTGAATATGCATTTGGGTTCATTACTTCATCCTTCATTCTTCAGGTGCGTCTTCTAAAACTTTATTGGGTGGTTAATGTATTCTTTTGTGTGTGTTTCACGTATAACTGTATAACCGTTGATATATTTGTTTAACTTTTTCATACGCGATTATGTGAAACAGAGGGGAGGAAGAGTTGTATTCGGTATATGTTCCGACAAACCATCTCTTGGTGAACTCTAAAGAAGTTCTCAGACCAAATTTATCCGTTCGTGAAGGAATAGGCAAGTTTTCATCCCTTTTATTAGAAGTGCCAGTTTTGATTTCTATATGGGTCGGTTTGGATTATGCTTTATCTCAAACGGGCCAAATAAAACATTGTATCTAAAGGGGGAAAAGGTCGAATGAGTTGAACTCTTTCAAATAAAAGATTTAAAATAATTCGTAGTTATTTGTTTGTGATCACAATCAGTGGATTCATGATTATTTGAAAATAAAAATAGTAAATGGAGAAAAATGCAATAGTGGGTCAGTCTGACCTGTTTTGACCCGTTACCCAACATGCCCGATCTATACCTTGGGAAACCTTGTAAGCTTATTTATGTGTGTTTTTTTTGTTGGTGCAGAAATTGTAGTGTCGGGGGGCATGTCGATGCCACAACTGCTAACGACATCTGATTCAGGCATCAGTCGGTATGGACCTAGAAATAACAGAACCTAAGGGGCATGTGATGTGAATATGTTAGGAGTTTTTAACTTATTTTGTTCTTGGACTTGATCACAAAATCTTTAGATACATCATTAAAGGAGTAGTTTTTCTGATAAATTTCGAGTTTGTAGTTCAGCTGGTTAATGTTTTTGATGGTTTTATTTGGTGTTATTGGTTCAAAATAGAGATGTATAGCGAAATCCGCATAGCTTGCCATCTGCAATCTAGCTAGCAAACGCAAATGCAAATGCGAAACGGTATGCACATTAATTCAGTAGACATTTAAAACGTACATGGAATAACATGTCAAAATGCTCTTCTTAACAAATCAACAAAAGTATTAAGATAAAAATGCTATCAAAAGTTTAAAATCAAAATCAAGATTTCAACAACAGTTTATCTCTTCTTATCTTATTGACCTTCAAAATAAAGCTTAACCATTCATGAATATATATAGACACCATACAAAACAGATCTATTGGACAAACTGATTAATTAGAAGTGCTATTGTACTAGCGCTAGCCTATCCTACACTCCTACGAAAACTAAAACAAAAAGCTGCATATAACATCTCTAGGAGAAATATATCCCAAAAGCTTAAACCACTAAGAAATTCAGCCAACAAGCTGCTTAGGATCAATTCCAGAAGTGCCTTCAGCCCTCAAAGCCGCAATTTCAGCCCTCAACCGTTGATTCTCCATAGAAACACTATGACGAGAACGAATAAGAGAATCGGAAGAAGACTTTAGACGTTTGATCTCCCTAACCCGAGCCTCAAAAGCAACCTTGGAAAGATGACGATAAGCTTGAATGCGCTTGTTAGTCCGACGCACTAGGTTCCTGTAGCGGCGACGGCTAGACTCCAGTTGATCTTCCAGTGCACAGACATCTTTGAAATAGCGGTTAGCACAGAATCGCCGCTCTTCAGCCCTTCTCTTCCACTTAGAGACGCGACGCTTCTCCAAATCTAAATCAGAACGAGGAACCATATGTTGAATCTGAGCCGACAAATCATCAACTTCAGAAGAAAGATCATCAAGACGACCTCGAAGAAGAGTATTCTCCAAAGCAGCAGCCTCGAAACGCTGAAAAGCGATATAAGCAAAGTCACCCTCACGAGTCTTGAACACGACCATCTCTTCCTTTTCCTTTTCCAAACAAAACAACGAAGACGAGAACGACATTAATATATAGAGAATAACAATGGCGGTGCATGGGTCTTGTTAACTCTTTTTTTTTAATCGGTCCTAAGGAAGTGAATTGAATGATTAATATATAGAGAATAACAATGGCGGTGCATGGGTCTTATAATGTTGCTTGGGTGGTACGGTACCCCATTCATGCCAATTGCCATATATTTTTTCCATGCCAAAAGAAATTGATACTCCGTCTTATGTTTTAGTCCGTGTATGGACCTTGTGGTTTAAAAAAGGCAATATTTGTGTATGTTTAAAAGGCAATATTTGTTCCCTTTTAGAATGTTTCAAATAAGTGTCCATTTAGTTTTTTTTAACTGATGTAGTTGAATATTTTTTAATGGGCTAAGAGCGATCGGTATAATAACGCCTCAACGGCGTTGAGGCCTACATGGCGTCTCCCCCCCCCCCCCAAATTGGGGTTTAAAAGGTAACTACTTTTTTTTTTTTTTAATTGTAATTAAATTTTAACTCGTCTATAAATACAACACCCCTTTACCCAATATTTTCACACTTAACTCAAACAATATTAATCATTATAACACAAACATTATGTCTTGTTCTCTCCCCCATTCTGTCAAAGAAATGCAAACCTATGTTCAGAAACAATGTGAGCAAGAGGATACGGCTCGCCAGAATGATATTGTCGAAGTCATCAAGATGTTTGAGCACGTAAAGGCGTCGAAGGAACGGTTGAGAAAAACATTTCGCCGGAAAGACATGCTGTTAGTGCAAACAGTCTCGTTGGGGAGATTGTTAGTGCAAGCAGTCTCGTTTGTTTTGATTGATGACAAACATGTAACTTGATACATAACGTAAAATGTACAAGTTACTTGTAATCATATCTTGTCTCAACATATATTCAACACCTCTCGAGTCCTCGTATGATACAACACAGGTTCGTACATGTTTGTTATGTGGCATTATGATCAAACCCTTAACAAACCATTTAGAATGTTTAAAATACGGTTAGGTCATTAAGTATTTTAAAAAGTTAACCATTCTACTTAGAACCTCATTTTACACCTTTGCATAAACAAGTATTTTTACTTGTACATCATGTTTCCTAAGATTAATAGGATAAGTACACTTTAGGTGTCAAACTAACATGATACATATTGGTTAACATATATTAGTTAAGCTAGTATATACATAGGACATACATATATACATTTACTTTATTTACATTTTAATTCTTAAAATGGAAATATGTTCATGACATCATGGCATACATCATTTAGATATCTTAGAAGATTTTGAAGATCATATGAATATATTACTTAGATCTTCACTCAATAAATCTTAGGAAAGATCTTGGATAGATTTTATGTAAGATTTGATTTTGGAAAGATCTTTCCAGATTTCATGTAAGATTTGATTTAGGTGATATTTTGGAAAGATCTTTAAGTTACAAAGTTGACTTTGCAAGATCTTGACATGACTTAACATGATATGGAATGATATGGAAAGATTTGTTAAGATATTAGCTGTCAGGTCCCGGCGGAACCAAACTGCATATAAAGGGCGGATCCCTTTATTTGGATCCGCCAAATCCGTGGCATGTACAAACTGTTTTCCTATAAATAGTAGCCCATTGTTTACCCATAGTTTTAAGCCACTTGAACACACATTTCCTTTACTCTTTGCATACACTTAGATCAGTAGCAAACCATGTAGAATCATACATTAATCACCCATTTCATAATGATCATAATGTTACTAACTTTCATTATGTTGTAAGCATACTCTCAATATGATCCTGTGAAGCAAGCTCAAGATCATGAGTCATCATCCACCACAAGCATAGCATACTTCCTGATCTACCAAGAAGGTTAGAAGATCTTGAAGTCATCATTCATCTAAGCATACCAACATATGAAGATTCAAGGCCACTTGACATCCTCAATGATTGAAGACTTCTTATTCAAGAAGTTCATATAGATTCCTCATGCATATAAGAAGATCCATCACAACAAGTTTAGGGAGCTTGTGATCTTCATCCATTGAAGGCTTCCTATCAATGACCCATTTATGTCATGGATCATCATTGTAATCTATTCATACTAGATTAGATGGTTTATGTGTTTGTGCCATAAAACACAAGGTTTCTATGTTGGGCCATAAAACATAGCGGGAGTGGTTGTACCCTTGTAAAAGAACTAGCGGGAGTGGTTGTACCCTTGTAAAAGAACTCGACATCTAGCTTAGTGTCGGAAAAGGTGTAAACGACGTTAGGTTGGTTCTACCTCGAACTAGAACCGGTATTTAGCTTTGTACCGGAAAAAGTGTAAGCGACGATTGTAAGGTTTTCTCCGCCAAGAAGGGAGCTTGTTGATCTAGTGAAGTAACTCTCGAGTTGGGTACTCGGGGAGTGGAGTAGGGCGGAGAGGAGCTCCGTGACCGAACCACTATAAATCATCGTGTTCGGTTTGCGCTTTCTTTTACTTATTGCTTTACTTTATGTTTGCATTATATGATTGCTTGTGTTGTGCTTAGTTGATAATACCTGTGTTACAACTTGTTTAGTATATGCTAGTCATAAACTATACTTAACATCTTTCATATTAGAACAAGCCAAATTGGAAATTTGATACAACAAGTTTTAAGATTTTAAAACGGAAACGTATTCACCCCTCCCCCCCTCTACGTTTTCACACATGTTGTCATCGACAATTTTTTTTGCGATGAAGCCAGGAAAGATTACGACATTAGTGAAACGTTGTGGAAGTTTGTTTCATAGATACAAGACAATATCAGCCACAAAATCCGTTGGATATATAATGAAAACAAAATGGTTGAGCATGGATCAACTTCATTAAAGCCTGAATGGTTGTATCGCATCTATCGCGAGCCGCAAACAATTCACTTCCATTCTTCAAAGTAATAAAAGAACATGTGGCAACGACAAAATTCAAGTGGTCAGAGGAGGCTGAAAACACCTTCTAGGATCTTAAGGTATTCTTGACTGCATTACCAACCCTGACAGCTCCATCCAGGCGAAACCTTATCGATGTACCTGGCAGCATCTAACGAAGCTATAGGATCAATTTTGGTAGCTGAAGGGACAAAAGGCAAATGTTAATATACTTCGTCAGCAGGGCACTTCACGATGCGGAGTTACAATACCCACCTATCGAGAAGCTTGCATATGCTCTTTTCATCTCGGCCAAGCGGTTAAGGAGATATTTTCAGGCACACGCAATAGAGGTCATCACAGACCATCTACTAAAGCAAGTATTGGCAAGGCCTGAAAACTCAATTAAAGGGCACGTGATGGCCGATTTCCTGGGGGAAACAGACGGGAAAACTAAAGGCTTCAAAGAAAGAGATTGAGGTTCCCACGGAAAGCTTAAGTCCGTTCACTTCAAATGGAAACTTTTGTAGGCATATTCGACTATGTTTTATTTCGTTATAAAAACTGTAGTATTTGGAGGTGTCGATGCCACAATTTCTAACAAAATTTGACTTATGTATCGACCATCAATCGGTATGGAGTACAAATAACTAAACATGAAGGGCATGTGTAACATGAATATCACAGTAAAAAGTGTGAGGTCTCAAGTTCAATTACTGCTAGGTGTAAATAATCCTGAAGTGGCCATGCCAATCTCCTGAAAAGGGAGGGCTTTACCTGGTTTGAGTATGTATAGCGGTGAATTCAAACCCCACGGATTAGTCGACCAAAAGGTTGGAAACCATAGTTACTCAAAAAAAAAAAAAAAATAATGCTAAAGCTATCTTTTTCTGCTAGTTGTCGGACTTTATCACAAAATCATTAAAGATATAATTTATAGTGTTTTGTGATTGATTTCATGTACATGGAGTTGTTTTGATGTTTTTAGTGGTCTTTATTTGGTGTTATAAGGTTAAAAAAAATAAAAAATAAAAATTATATTTTGGTGTTATAAGGTTAAAAAAAAATTAAAAAAATAAAAAATAAAAATAAAATGTATTGTCTTGCACAAACCTTCACTTAATCTCAAGTGTTAAAATGTGTAAAAATGTAGTATCTGTGAAAGAGTGTTTGGTATAAGAAAATTTCAAACAATGATGTGATGACTTGTTGTGTTATAAGGATATTATATTGGTATTATACTTTTATGTGAACTAACATAACAATGCAGGATGATAACATTTTGATGTTGTCAAGTTTCCGTGATTAAGCCACTGTTTGGCTTAACATCCATTTATGGTAAGTTATTATCATTTGATTGATCTATATGCAAACGTGTGTTAGAATCTGTGTTTTTGCTTTTAATCAATCACCAATAAGTATTACATATGGTTTAGGACAATTTTCGAGATTTGAACGGGTAACGAAAATTATGACATGCTCTCTGTTAGAATTAGTACTTCTGAATGGCGGATATGGCGGAACCAAGTTATGGGTTCCGTCTGTTGAGCACTTTGGCTCCGCCAAGTCTTCACTCTGCGGATTCCGCGGAACCAAAATCTGGGATCCGCCTTTGTTTTAACTTGGATCCGCCAGAACAAACAGTTTGATTTTCAAATTTTCGTTTAAATTCCTCACTCAAGATCACTCACTTTCATAACTAGGATTTTTTTTTTTTTTTTTTTTTTTTTTTTGATGATTCACTCATATTAGGATTAGGACATCTCACTCACACCAATAGGATAATCATATCCAATCATAGTTTCAAATTTCATGAAAATGCTCCAAGGTACACTTTCATGGAGTATTTGTGATCATTACACACATTCACTGCATCCTCTTGTCCTTTACTCATCTATTAGCTTGATTTGTAAATTGACAACTTCCAAACTAATCCGAACTCACTGTTGGCAAAAATATCATAGGTTTCAAGTCCAACTGATAACTATAGATATTGTCATGTATCCACATATGTTGCCTTACTTGGTTAACATGTCATCTTTCAAGACAATTTACATCAATTCATGATGAAGCGAAAAGTGTACCGCTTTTAGGGGGTCATTTAAGCCTAAATCGTATTTATTTGATCAAATATTGCCCTAAATCGTTCCTTTTGTCATTTTAGGTACTTTGGAGATGAAATCTGGAAAAGGAAGCATTTTGGACTTTTTGGAGCATAAAAGTGAAGAAAACGACAAAGTCTCTAAATTTGCTGGAATAGTACCTGTGACGGCGTCAAGCCCCAGTGTGACGCCGTCAACCCTTGACGCGCCAAAGAGGATTTTGGAGGATTAAAAGGGGGCGGCGTCAAGAAGGCCATCAAGAAACCCTAACCGCGGCGAGGTGACGGCGTCAGCTCTATAACGTGACGCCGTCAGATCTGTTTTCCTATATATATTTTCATAATTTTTAGTCATTAGTGTGCAACTTTGTGAGGAGAAACCCTAAGACGATTTTTCTACCATTTTTAAGGGTTTTATACCCTTGGATCTCCCATGTTCAATTGAAGATAAGTAATCAATTAATCATTCAATATGTCTATGTGTTGTTTGATTATATCTTGTTCTTGTCTTTTATTTAACATGCTAGGCTAGATTTATCTTGTGTTTGCTTAGATCTAATGAAACCTAACTATTGATTATTGGTTGTTGGTGTGTTATTAATTGTATTGGATGATTGTTTATCGATGTTAGGCTTAAGAAAACTGGCTAACCTCCTATACGGTAACTTGCTTGAACGTCTTAAGAAACATGAACCAATGCGTACTAAGGTTATTATGGTTGTATTTAATGCATGAGCGAATTCTAGTGATCCCATGTTAGGAGCTTCTTAGCCGGCTCGACATAGGAGTGAAGTAGGAGCTTGTAGAGTTGGGGAAGTACGTACGCCACCCCAGATTGGTATTAAGGAATACACCCGTCATCCACGCAATTAATACACACTAATCAACCGGTAAAAGATAGTTAGGGAGTAAGGAAATCTAAGTAAACACATTTCTCTCCATATAAGTTCCACAACCTTTTTATTTTCAGTTATTTTATTTTATTTGCAATTGTAGTTATTTGGGTTAGTTGACTAGCAACTAATTCCGCCCACTCATTCAAACCGAGATTTTACTTGCTTTCATAAAAATATAAAAAATACAAAAAGAATCTTCCCTCACCCTTAGACCTATTAGAGTAGTTTTTCAATCCTAACGACACTATTGCCCTAGAGAACGATCAATCCCCCGGTACTTGCCACTACACTATACTACATCGGTCAGGTACACTGCCTGGTGGGGATTGCAAGCCTCTTGAGATCCCTCGAGAGGTAAAACCTGTTGTAAGGTCGCAAAACCACGCATCAAGTTTTTGGCGCCGTTGCCGGGGAGTAGTTATTGCTTAGGTTGAAATTTTATTTTTATTAGGTCTACTCACAAGATTCCTATCAAGTGAGATTTTTTCTTTTTATTTTGTAGCTTTCTCGTAGTCTATCTTTTCTTTGTGATTTTGTTTGTAATTTGCTTCAAATGGACTTTTCACTTAGACTTCTAAGATTGCAAGATATGGTTGAGTGGCTAGAACACCAATGAGTTCAAAATACCTCATTTAGAGACACCTATGAATCATATGAGCCTTCACCTAGGATAGATTCTTATGAACAACCTCCATGTTTAGGATCTCATCTTAGTGAGGCCAATAGGAAAAGCGACCTAGTTTGCCAAGGAATTGTGGATAGAGCCGAAGCAATAAACCATAAGTTGGATGAAGCGCTAGGTTTGTTATCATCACTACCTAAGAAAACAATTGATGAGGATATAGGTGATCTTGACACGTGGAATGATGAGGTAAACACCATAAGCCCACAAAATACTCAACCATCATTTGAGGCACCCACACCGCCCGTGACTTACCCGGAAGAAGTAGAAGAGACTTTAGGAATCCCGATAGAGGTAGAACCCTTGGACCAAGCACAACTAGAGGATATAGGTTTGAACACTTTTAGTGATGACCTTACTCTTAGTTCTAGGGAATTTCCTAGTGTTGATGAGCCGGAACCTCAACCTTTACACAACTTTTCATCCTTAGATTTACATCTAGGAGACAAAAGAGGAACCGACCCACCCATAAACCAATATTATTCGGGTAGTTTTAGGATGAAGGAAGCCATTCACTCACCCCCTTCACCTCACGTGGCATATTTCCACCCTAAGGGTGTGTATCGCTACTTCCACCCGCACTTAATCCTAAGTGTAGGGAAAACCTCCCCTATTTCCGTTAAATAAGGGTAGAGTCAGGCTCGTGACTCGAACAAAAACAAGCGCTTCTTGGGAGGCAACCCAAGCTTTATTTGTTTGTTTGTTTGTTTGTTTGATTTTATTTGTTTCCGTATGCAAGTTTAATTGTTATTGTTTGTGCTCAATGTTTCAAAGAAAATTGTGAAAATGCTTTATTTTGTTTTTAACTTCGTCTTAACTACATATAAAGGTATTTTGCAAAAGATAAGTGTAAGGGAATCCAAATTTGTTTACAAGAACAAGATTGAACATGAATCACAACAATATTAAATGAGCATGCATACTAGTAATTGTTAGAGTCAAATGCTTGTATCGAGTCATAATGAATATTTTGCAGGATTTCCAGGAAGTGAGGCATAAGTTTTTCCAGAAATTTTCCGGAAACTAACCATAAAATTTCTGCAGGTCACTTCTGACGGCGACAGGTGTTAAAATTCTGGAAATTTTGCAAGTTTTGTTTTTCTACCGGAGTCATAAAGTTTTTGTTAAATCTTTGTTTTTTAAACTCCAGGAAATCTGCAAATATTCATTCTACAAGCATTATATCTTTAATCGTTTTGTTTTTATTTCTAAGTCTGGAATTACATCTAGTTGTGAGTTTTCTTTGTTCAGGTTGATGCTTTGGGTTTTTTTTGTTTGTTTTCTCAGGTTTAACAGGTTATATTGGACAAGAAGATGATTTATATTTCGGAAGGGAAGCTTTCAACGTTCATTTTCTTGGAGGAGGATTTAACCATGTTACCGGATTATCCACATCGAACGAATCAGGGGAGTATTTGTTTTCATTCTTTTACCTTATTTACTTTTACATCCTTTGAATGAACATTGGGGACAATGTTCAGCTTAAGTGTAAGGGGAGGGTAAATGATGATACCTTAGAGAATACAATTGCACTTGATTTTTGTTTGTTTGATGGTAGATGTGTAATAAAACTGAGATAAATACTTGTTAGGGCAATTTTAGTGCCAAATTTAAAATTTTTTACAACATTTAGGAGTGAAACTTTGGTCTTAATGAGCGTCTCATGGATAGGAGTTATATGACTAGCACAAAACCGTACCACTAAAAAATTTTCCACCCCCAAATATGTGAGGTTCGCCCCTAGAATTGGTAGGAAAAGCATTTATGCTATGATGTATGTACCGGTAGCACTTAAATTCTAGAACTTGCGTTAGGACCATTCCGAGGCCACAAGTGAGACTACATTCGTGTAGTTAGATTTACTACATGATAAGAGGCATTAGGATTAACCCATTGTTTTACACCTGTGTTTTTGTTATAATTACATTAGCTACATTGGTCAAGTAATTCTCCCACACCCTTTGCGTTGTACTCATTTTTAGTACACGATACCCCTAGTACACCCCTCAGAGCCTATCTTTTCGTTTCTAACTTTAAGCATTTTACTTAAAGTAAGAATTTGTTTACACCCCACTTAAATGTACACCCAAATCGCCTTAGCCTACCTTGTATGCACTCATTTTTAGTGCATTATTGTGACAACATTTGTTTAAACCCCAAGTTAATTATCTAATTGATTACATGGTTGCTAAGTCGAGTCATATCCTTGTACATATTGTTTTGGGACGATTGGGACTCATGGGTAAAGTACTAGTGTAATGGAGTAATGGGGAAGAACAACATTATTACCCCCATATGTGCTAAATATTTTAAAAGTACTCCAAGTGTTTCGATTATCTTAATTCGAGTCATTAGAATAGTTAATTGTAAAGTTATGTAAAAGTTCAAGTGTAAGGGGGATACAACCCCCCTGCGATGTATTATTTTGGATGGTAGGGCAAGAGTGTATGCAAAAAAAAAAAAAAAAAAAAAAGTAGAAAAAACATACGGACTACCATCCCGTTTCATTTTATGTTTATTTTATCATTAGCTTAAGTCGAGTCTAGTCTTGGCTTAGCAACGCCATATTGTACATGTAATTAATCAAGATCTTTAACTCGCCACCAGTAAAATATCCCTTATCCAACAAAACCGTGTTTATCATATCCCTACACCTCACGTTATAACCCGTTTAAAAGCCCTCTTTGATAGTTTATCTTAGGTGCTTACGCCTAGTGGAGGAGGTTTTTGATCCTTTCCCAAGCCTATGGTAATCTATTTGCTATGACAGGTAGTGAGAGATATTATTCATTTTCATTTATGAGATATACTTTTATGACACCTGAGAGATGTGAGTATCTAAACACTACTTGTGAGGTGCTAGTCTGTAATCTCCGTGCTTATTATGATTAAAGTGGAACGACTATTTGTTGTAATTACTTTTATATTAGCATTAAATGACCCCTAACTTGTATTTTGATTAGAATAAAAGCGCATTTGCTTGAGGACAAGCAAATCTCAAGTGTAAGGGTATTTGATGAAGCGAAAAGTGTACCGCTTTTAGGGGGTCATTTAAGCCCTAAATCGTATTTATTTGATCAATATTGCCCTAAATCGTTCCTTTTGTCATTTTAGGTACTTTGGAGATGAAATTTGGAAAAGGAAGCATTTTGGACGTTTTTGGAGCATAAAAGTGAAGAAAACGACAAAGTCTCTAAATTTGCTGGAATAGTACCTGTGACGGCGTCAAGCCCCAGTGTGACGCCGTCAACCCTTGACGCGCCAGAGAGGATTTTGGAGGATTAAAAGGGGACGGCGTCAAGAAGGCCATCAAGAAACCCTAACCGCGGCGAGGTGACGGCGTCAGCTCTATAACGTGACGCCGTCAGATCTGTTTTCCTATATATATTTTCATAATTTTTAGTCATTAGTGTGCAACTTTGTGAGGAGAAACCCTAAGACGATTTTTCTACCATTTTTAAGGGTTTTATACCCTTGGATCTCCCATGTTCAATTGAAGATAAGTAATCAATTAATCATTCAATATGTCTATGTGTTGTTTGATTATATCTTGTTCTTGTCTTTTATTTAACATGCTAGGCTAGATTTATCTTGTGTTTGCTTAGATTAATGAAACCTAACTATTGATTATTGGTTGTTGGTGTGTTATTAATTGTATTGGATGATTGTTTATCGATGTTAGGCTTAAGAAAACTGCTAACCTCCTATACGGTAACTTGCTTGAACGTCTTAAGAAACATGAACCAATGCGTACTAAGGTTATTATGGTTGTATTTAATGCATGAGCGAATTCTAGTGATCCCATGTTAGGAGCTTCTTAGCCGGCTCGACATAGGAGTGAAGTAGGAGCTTGTAGAGTTGGGGAAGTACGTACGCCACCCCACGATTGGTATTAAGGAATACACCCGTCATCCACGCAATTAATACACACTAATCAACCGGTAAAAGATAGTTAGGGAGTAAGGAAATCTAAGTAAACACATTTCTCTCCATATAAGTTCCACAACCTTTTTATTTTCAGTTATTTTATTTTATTTGCAATTGTAGTTATTTGGGTTAGTTGACTAGCAACTAATTCCGCCCACTCCTTCAAACCCGAGATTTTACTTGCTTTTATAAAAATATAAAAAATACAAAAAGAATCTTCCCTCACCCTTAGACCTATTAGAGTAGTTTTTCAATCCTAACGACACTATTCCCCTAGAGAACGATCAATCCCCGGGTACTTGCCACTACACTATACTACATCGGTCAGGTACACTGCCTGGTGGGGATTGCAAGCCTCTTGAGATCCCTCGAGAGGTAAAACCTGTTGTAAGGTCGCAGAACCACGCATCAATTCATAAGCTCACACTTAAGTTATAGATGTAATTATCAAGTCTTGTTATCCTCTTCTCAAAGTAGGATTGACAACTTAAGTATTTCGTCCAAAATATTCAAGTATATCTGACTTACGATTGTTGTCATTAAAAGTCATATCCGAAACAATCAACTCCCAAGTATTTTAACAATGTATGTTAAAACACGCATCCCATCATAACTAGAACATGTGTTCTTTCATCAACCCCTCACATTCAGCCCTTAGATGTTACAAACATAACTTAGCACTTCATCTACTAGTAAACCACGATAATCAGTAGCCATTCTTGTCATCTTCAACATTCATGTAACCTAAGTACACTTGTACTTTCACCATCATCCCATCACATTCACTTCTGTGATATGTCTCAGGCCTTAAGCTTTAAATCACCCACTAGCTATACCAACCAATGGATCACAAAAATTAGTCTCCATCCTTGTTGTTTTCAACAAACCCCTACAACACCATAATTCATACCTTTAAGTGCATTGCTCAAAAACCCTTTGTCCAAACACTCATACCAAATCTAATGCATGTTGAATCAACTCAACCATATTTTATCACCTATAGGATTAGAACCTTCACCATCAAATGAGCACGATGCTCACACTCATTATCAATTTTAACTAGGACCACTTTCACAAGTAATCAAAGTATTGGTAATACTTTGTCACCAAGCTTCTGCATATGTCTCGTTAAACCTTAAATCAATATTTTAACAACATATGTTAAAATGCAAAAAGACAACCTCATACATCCCAAATGACAATGAATCTTGAGGAGTATACATAAGAAACTCAAGTAGGTTTATCTTGTCATCATCTAGTTATCATAATATTGAAACCTAGTTTATTTACGATAAGTCTATCCAATTCAAACACTTTGGGTTCATATCTTCATTTAGGAAAACATGATGTTTCGGAAAAACATTATGTGTTTAGTTTTCATCTTGTTAAAAGGATAACATATATCCTATGCATCATTCTTTCCTTGCAACATAAAAGGTTGTGTTACAAGAAATTTAATCACACCTCATTGGCTAAATGATCTTAAACAAACATCTGCAAGTTCTATGAACTAGCACATCTCTCTCAAACATGATAACATTATCCCAAGAGATAATCTTATCTGTTGAAAGATACTTTATGTATCTATTTCCCTTCAAGACCAAACCTTGGTCAAATCTTATGCATATCCACATCTCCGAAGCATACACAAGATCTATTAAAGTTGGTAACTTTATTTAGATACTTGTTCTAAAGAACTTTCTTGAGAACGTTCTTAACATATTCCATTATCACACATCTTTTGGTCTTAGATGATCAAATCACTTGCATAACACGTACTTAAACTCAACATAAAAGATGTCACCCTTTAGATCATTCAACCTTAGATTTCAAACACAAAGATTAAAATCTGTTGACATATATTCGTCAAATTCCCGTGTATATCATGACATTTTTATCACCTTAGTTTTAGTTGAGTTTCATTAAGTCATGTATTGGTGAATTATCTTGTCTTAGGAATATTAATCAATCAAGTAGTAGATTTGATTTTTCTTGCATTGCATATATATGTGTTGATTACATGTTATGTGTTTGATATGTTTAAGTGTCTTGATGTTACCATGATAATTATTTGATTGATAGTCATATGTGTAAACCTTTGAAAGGTTTTGTCTACATGCTTATATATGTTTCATGCTACTAGATGTTAACATGATTCGCATGATACTTGTTATATGATATTTCACAAGATTAACATGGTTCTTGTTAACTTACGATATGTCATTTTTAATACATGGTGTTAGATAGCTCTTGTCTTTAGTTGACATTCATTGAACTTTTTCATATGATAGTCTAAATGATGCATGCTTCCAAAATGTTAAAAAAAATTGTTTGCAATGAATCCGTCGTCTTATTTCTTTTGTAACTTTGTCACACTATTTGTTTGCCATGTGTGCACTTTGTCTAAGTGATTTTGGTATGATGAACATTTAGAAGTCATTTTATTTTACACATAGATCATTGTGTTAATTAATGGGTAAGTATGCTTAAGTGACTAAGCCTAACTTCAAAACAATTTCACAATGTAGTATCTAAAACAATGTCATGCTATCTTGCAATATGATTATTTGTCTTGATGCCATGTGGTGGCTTTTTGTCTAGTAGATGAATATTTGTTTTTGTTTACATAAGATGCTATGATTTCTATGATATTCACATCTTTTGTCATTAAGACTTTTGTCTTGTAGATTGATAACAAATTATTTGTTATTTCTCTTTGTTATGCTTATTTTGCATAATTATTGTCCCATTATTGCTACTTTGATTAGTAATATGTTTATGAGATCCATTTTCTTGCATATAGCTTCAAAAGATAATAGGATTAAGTTTTAGAGGTTTGAAATTTGTGTTTGGGTATCTTTCAACATACCTCTCTCCAAATTGTATTGTTGCTTTCGCTTTCCTAACAACATCTCCATCATCCTTTAGTTATAACAATACACTTTCCATGAGAAAACCACATGCCTCGTTGTGCAATCATCTTGCATTGATAGAGAATAGCTACATAATTTCGAGGATGAAGTACTTTGTATGCTAACCAACATCCGCAAAAACATTACTAAGCTCATCACTTTCATTAACTTGCTTCATCATTCTTAACATCACACATTATGATGGATGTCCACCGATTAAGGGGGAGAGAAATTCATTCACATAATTGTCTGTTTGTATTAAAGAACACTCACACATACCGACACATAGGTTCACACCACTTAGTTAAATCAGTTCACAAAATCACAAAGTGTTTCAAACCTTATTAGCTCAACATCACAATTTTACACCAATATCTCGTCAAGCGAAAAATACATCATGTGTTTGACAAACCTCTTAAACAAAAAGCTTTAAGTCTCCTTAGACTTTGACTAGGATTAGTGAAACCAAATCCATAGTTATAAGTGAATAGACCTTAGTTTGAACCCTCGTTTGATCAAAAATGACAAAACATGACCAAATCAACTCTGGTTTCACGGTACCCTTTGATAAGACAGACGGAACCAAAAATTTGGTTCCGCCCAATCCGCGGGTACCTGGTTCAGTTTTTAACCATTCAAAATAGACAACCTTCTCACAACCAACGAGTCTAGGATTTAGCTTCACATATTCATTGTCTAAAACAACTTCATTGTCTAGAACAACTTCATTGTCTAGAACACCTAAATTTTCTAGAACACCATCATAGGATCTCATCCTTTTCATTCTTGATACATATCAAGCACGTCATTGTTAGTGCAAACGATATATCAAAACCACCAGTGTCAACAAGTTGGTCCAACCAATACTCTCTCATCATATGATGACATTTTCATCCTCATATAGGTATCCAGTATTTCTAATAGTTGCATATGGAATTTTTATTCCTAAGTGATCATTGTCTTCACTTCCTCTTAATTCCATTCGAGCATTTATGGGATAATTACTAATATGCCCCAGTTGCCCTGGTGCGTTGCTTATCCGACCCGCTCATAGAAAGTTCCGATACTAGACCAGGGCAACTCGTCCGACCAACCACTGGATGACACGTGTCCGACCAAAATACGTAGTGTATTTGGGGCAACTTTGCAATTTCTTGATCTAAACTGGTTTTTTTGTCATTTTACATGTTATTCACTGTTTACCTCTTTATACCACACTGTCTAGTCGTATATAACTCCTCCAATTCAACCACTATAACTCCCTCCTCACCCTAATCCCTCCATAGCCGAAACCCCATCACCACCGAATCCCCACCATCGTCGTAACCCTCCACCGCCGCCGTAACCCTCCACAACAGCGATGTACGCGGTTAGGATAACAGCTCCTTGTGTTAGGATAACACATCAAAAACCTAATTCTTCTTCTTCAGGTATTTTTATTCTAATTAATTAATTAATTCAATTATGATTCGATTTGATTTTAATTTCACACGAGTTTAATTTTTCTTTGTATTAGATGACTATCTTTTTGCTATTTGGGACCAGTTTTTATAAAAAAGATTGATTTTTATAAAATTTGGAGATCTGGGTATTGTTTATTGATGTGATATGTATTGAAGTGAGTAAAAAAGATGGCAAATTTAACCCCAGGAGTGCTGTTAAAACTGCTGCAACATATGAACACAGATGTTAAAGTAAGTGGTTCTGAACATAGATCATCTTTATTACAAGTTATTAGTATTGTTCCTGCTTTATCTGGTGATCAATTGTTTCAAAATCATCAAGGCTTTTATTTGAAAGTTTCTGATTCGTCTCATGCCACTTATGTTTCCTTGCCTGATGAGAATGTTGACTTGATTTTAAGCGATAAGATTCAGTTGGGTCAGTATGTTCATGTTGATAAGCTCGAGTCTGCTACTCCTGTCCCGATTTTGCATGTGGTTAGGCCCGTTCCTGGTGGCCGACATCCCTGTGTTGGTACGCCGCAAGATATTGTGGCAACACATTCTTTAGGAAATTTAAATAATGGCAGTAGTACTAGTAGTAGTAGTGGTTCTGGTAATAAGATAATCGGTAATGTCAAATTGCCGTCGAAAAAAGATAGTAATGGTAATTTAAGTGTGAGACCTTCAAATGGGGTGTTGGATGGTAAGTTGGCGGGATCTAAGTCGCAGTTGTCAAAATTGATATGACCCCTTTGCTTGGAGGAACAGATGCTGTTTTTTCTTCTCTGTTCCACTCTTTCACTTGGTTAGTTTTTTTCCTCTTTGAAGTACTTATTTGTTAGTTCTATTGCTTTACATGCCAAGTACTTATTTGTTAGTGATGCAAATAGTTGTATGGGCTAAACTGGACCAAACTATTTTAATGAAAAAACAACAATGGTATCCAAATCGAAATACCTAACCGGGACCAAACTGGACCAGATGGGTATAGGCTATAGTTGCCTTAGTTCTAGACTGTTTAACAAAAAGTTCTCGGTTCAGAGCTTTGCTCGGTATTTGTTTAAAAATCAGTTTTAGGTTTAGCCCGGTTTCAGAACCTGAACCGTACTGGTATTTTCGTATGATGTTCTATTTTTCAAACTTGGAACACAGTCACTCTATAACTACTTTTAGAGTTTTAACTAGCAACACCAAGTTTCAAATTTTGGTTCAATGTCTAGTTTGGAAAAAACCGGCTCTAAATAAGAACTCAATAGGTGCCAAATGAGTTGCTAGTTCTATTAATCCTTATTTTCCGGTCGCCTATTTACGTCACAATGAACACCTCTAGTTAAATGTTTGTGAACTGACTTTCAAGCACGTTCTTCTATCAGGAAATAGCAATAGGAAAGGGATCTACGAATGTTCTTCCTTCGCAAGGGCTCTCAAACTCGGCTTGGCAAGTGCAGGTGCAAATGCAGATGCAAAATCAAATGCTAAGAAGCCACGTTGTGGCTCTTCCATTCCTGTTTCCTCTTATGCAGCATCATCAGGATTCTCTTCTTCCGTTCCCATGTTCTCAAATTCCCCTTTACATTCAAATAACAAGAACACCTCTAGTTAAATGTTTGTTAACAGTGTGTCTACAAGTATGTCAATATATAACACTAGGTGATGTTTTTCATATAATTGGTAAATTCTTTATTTTTGATAATTAACATCATTTACATTACTAAAGATTATCAGTCACGTCCACAAGTGTTATTGACTCATATACCACTCTATCGACCTGACTCTACTCCCTGTGGTCCTCAACGTTCTTCTCCTATTATTGATCAGGTTAGAATGTTTGTATTTTTGTTAGAGTCTCACTGTTCATGACTTTTTGTGGAATCAGAAATAATCTCACTTTTTCATGTTCAGAGACTTTCGCATGCTACTGATGATCAGGACATAGCGTAACTTCCTCATGCTATTATCTTATTCAATTCTTGTTTGGCTAAGGGTTCAGTTCTTACATCATGAAACTGATGTAGGTATCAAAATTATCTTACAGAAAAAACAACAAACATGTTACTGGACTCCATCAAACCTGTAAGTTCCGTCTTTATCTATTGCCTATAACCGAATCTTCAAACGTTTGATGACGTAAATGTAATTTGTGTCATTACAGGTACTTGTGTTGTCTGGTCATGATCATGATCAGTGTACTGTTACTCATATAGCTGAACACGGGCCTGTAGTAGAGGTATGTATGTGAGTTTTTTGTATAAGTTTATGTGAATGTTATGACATTAAATGTGTTGTTACTTTGTGTAGCAAACTTTGGGGAAAATTAGCTGGCAGCAGGGAAACTTGTATCCATCTTTCATGCTACTAAGCGCAAGTAAACTCGCATATTCTAATGCATCGGAGACCGTATCAACACATCTGTGTTCTCTTCCTGCACAGACCTTTATTTACTTGTGGTAATCTTCATTTGAAAATAAATTTACGTTATACATTCAAGAAAAAAAGTGTTTTTTATTTCGTTGTATTCAACATACTTTTAACTTACCTTTTATAAGAGGCTAAATTCTTAAATAGTGGTGTGGCATCATTTTTGATGTGCCATGTCATTATTTACATAAAAGGTTACTTACATAAACCGGTAAAAGTTTGAAAGTAGGTTACATACAATGAGAAAAAAACAATTTTTCTTGCATATTATGGTTTTTAAATTTTTTTATGTTTGATTAGTCTATAAATATCAGGTATATTGTGTTATTTGTGGTTACACTTGTTGTGGTTCTCCTATGGCCAACAAATGGGTTGGGTATTCGCCTACATATTGGCGAGTTGGTGAGTAATACGTTAGCCGTCTTCAAAAGTACTAAAGTGAAAGATGACGATGAAAACTGCGACTATGAGATGGTTTGGGATGCAGAAGGCTCGATGCATTTAATTAAGAAAGCCTCAAAGATTGCTCCCTCACGTTCAACCGAGAGGATAGAAAGGTAAGTCTACACACGTAACTTAGTGTTTTTACTTAACAAATGTAAGGTGATTGTAGTAATAAGTTTATTTTTTTTAATGGTTCAGGGGAAATGCTACAATACGATCAGCAGCTAAAAAACAAATGATGCAGGAGATTATTGTTACAATGCCACAAGATGTAAGTGGTCAATTGGGGCCCGACGCTGCTGCAAAATTGGGACCATTCAAAACCAACAAGTCAATTGTTAGACTGGTGATTCAGAGGTTGCTACGGGTTTTCCAAGTGCTTACAGTTGTTGCTGCAGTTAACGTGCCTATCTATATAATGTTGCTATTCAGTGACTGGATTGACAAATGATGTTGATCCAATTTATTTATCAGCTTAACTGGAAGAGCATATTAAAAGCTTATTAATGTTATGAACAGTAGAAGAGGTGTTGTAATGATTTGTTGTACAACAGCTGTAGTTGAGGCTTTGATTAAAAATGACCTGAGACCGCATGTCCGTATGTAACTGTAAAATAGGTCACTATTGTAATATATGAGTATCCTTTAACAAACTCAGTGCAGATTAAGTTTGTTTACATTTACTGATTCTGTATGCAGTGAAGTTTGACCATTTGAGAAGCCACGGTTTTCTTTATTCTGTTTTCTTGACTGTTTCGCCAATGTGGACATGTGGTTAAGCTTAGAATCCTGGGATGCATTCTTATTTATTTACTTTTGCATCTATGTGATATTTACTTGGTATAACTTTTTACAGGAAGTGTATCTTCCTGCACTTAAAATGTTACTGTTGAATATATTCATATCATATTGTTGCACCAACTTGGCGCTGTGGAAATATGTTACCGCCACCTATAGTTGAACAATCAAATAGCTACAGAACTTCAGCTGATGATACTGTGCCTAATGATGGCCAGAAGGTAAGATACTAACTGTTATGCCCTCTGTCATGCCCAATATATTTTCTCTGGATTCCAGCCGTCATAGTAATCCATGATATTGTTCATAGTAATCCATGATATTGTTGTTCAGATTGTATCTGTTGGGATTTAAGATGCTGCTGCTCAGAATGGATACTACTTCTCATGGTACTAATTGGAAAATATTCTAAGTGTCATTCTACTGCTAGGCTTAATCATACTACTGCTGGTGTATGTCATTCTACTGCTAGGCTTAATCATACTACTGCTGGTGTATTTCATTCTACTGCTGGAGTTGCTGAGATGATCAAGGAAATACACCAAGTAGATTCTACTGCTGGGCATAGAAGATACAAGTGTCATTTTCTGACTATTTTTTGGGCAACTTGTTTATTTTTTGGGCAAAATTTTATTTTGGGCAACTAATTGTATTTTTTGGGCAACTTGTGTATTTTTTTTGGGCAACTTGTATATTTTTTGGGCAACTACTTGTGTATTTTTGGGCAACTTTTGTATTTTTGGTCAACTTTTGTATTTTGGGCAACTTTTGTACTTTGTATTTTTGGTCAACTTTTGTATTTTTGGGCAACTTTTGTACTTTTGTATTTTTGGGCGGCAACTTGTATATTAAAAGTGCAATGAAGAGAAAAAGCTGATAAATTTAATAAGACCATTTGTTAGCTAGAAAAATCCAGAAGTTCATAAACTAGGAAGTTCAAGATCGAAGAATGTCATACAAACTAAAGTATATTCCAGATCAGCCAAAATACCAAAAGCCCATATCTAGCTGCTTTTGGTTTCTTCATCCGACTAATCATAAAATCATCATCAGATCCTTTGTCGCTAGATTCTTCCACAATCTTTCTTTTCTTTGGTTGCACAGATGGAGCTTTAGACGGCGGTGCTTTCTTCTTTTCTGTTGAAACAGTACTCTTTTTCTTAGCAGAAAGAAAAACATCATCAGATTCTTCATCACTTGATTCATCCACAATCTTTCTTTTCTTTGGTTGCACAGATGGAGCTTTAGTCGGCGATGCTTTCTTCTTTTCTGTTGAAACAGAAGTTTTTTTCTTATCAGAAACAAAATCATCATCAGATCCTTCATCACTTGAGTCATCGAAAATCTTTCTTTTCCTTGGTTGCACCGATGGAGCTTTAGATGCCGGCGTTTTCTACTTTTCTGTTGAAACAGTAGTCGTTTTCTTAACAGAAACAGATGAATCACTTTGTCTCTTCACGGTGACTACTGTTTTCATTGGCGAACCAAGTTTTTTCATCTTTTTCGCCTCAAATAGCTTTTTGGCCACATCTTTTAGAAGCAACCCAGATTCCATCATCCTGTGACAACGTCCTTCATTAGTGAAGTGGTGAGTAAATAAGAAATCTCAACAATAGAAACGTTTATAAACATATACGAAAAACTCACATACATACCACAAGTAAATAAAGGTCTGTGCAGGAAAACATATACGAAAAACTCACATACGAAAAACTCACATACGAAAAACATATACGAAAAACTCACATACATACGAAAAACTCAACAATGGAGCTTTAGCTACGGGTAAGTTAAAAGTATGTTGAATACAACGAAATAAAAAACACTTTTTTTCTTGAATATATAACGTAAATTTATTTTCAAATGAAGATTACCACAAGTAAATAAAGGTCTGTGCAGGAAGAGAACACAGATGTGTTGATACGGTCTCCGATGCATTAGAATATGCGAGTTTACTTGCGCTTAGTAGCATGAAAGATGGATACAAGTTTCCCTGCTACCAACTAATTGTCCCCAAAGTTTGCAACACAAAGTAACAACACATTTAATGTCATAACATTCACATAAACATATACGAAAAACTCACATACATACCTCTACTACAGGCCCGTGTTCAGCTATATGAGTAACATTACACTGATCATGATCATGACTAGACAACACAAGTACCTGTAATGACACAAATCACATTTACGTCATCAAACGTTTGAAGATTCGGTTATAGGCAATAGATAAAGACGAAACTTACAGGTTTGATGGAGTCCAGTAACATGTTTGTTGTTTTTTCTGTAAGATAATTTTGATACCTGCATCAGTTTCATGATGTAAGAACTGAACCCTTAGCCAAACAAGAATTGAATAAGATAATAGCATGAGGAAGTTACGCTATGTCCTGATCATCAGTAGCATGCGAAAGTCTCTGACCATGAAAAAGTGAGATTATTTCTGATTCCACAAAAAGTCATGAACAGTGAGACTTTAACAAAAATACAAACATTCTAACCTGATCAATAATAGGAGAAGAACGTTGAGGACCACAGGGAGTAGAGTCAGGTCGATAGAGTGGTATATGAGTCAATAACACTTGTGGACGTGACTGATAATCTTTAGAAATGTAAATGATGTTAATTATCAAAAATAAAGAATTTACCAATTATATGAAAAACATCACCTAGTGTTATATATTGACATACTTGTAGACACACTGTTAACAAACATTTAACTAGAGGTGTTCTTGTTATTTGAACTGTAAAGGGGAATTTGAGAACATGGGAACGGAAGAAGAGAATCCTGATGATGCTGCATAAGAGGAAACAGGAACTGGAAGAGCCACAACGTGGCTTCTTAGCATTTGATTTTGCATCTGCATTTGCACCTGAACTTGCCAAGCTGAGTTTGAGAGCCCTTGCGAAGGAAGAACATTGGTAGATCCCTTTCCTATTGCTATTCCCTGATAGAAGAACGTGCTTGAAATTCAGTTCACAAACATTTAACTAGAGGTGTTCATTGTGACGTAAATAGGCGACCAGAAAATAAGGATTAATAGAACTAGCAACTCATTTGGCACTTATTGAGTTCTTATTTAGAGCCGGTTTTTTCCAAACTAGACATTGAACCGAAATTTGAAACTTGGTGTTGCTAGTTAAAACTCTAAAAGTAGTTATAGAGTGACTGTGTTCCAAGTTTGAAAAATAGAACATCATACGAAAATACCAGTACGGTTCAGGTTCTGAAACCGGGCTAAACCTAAAACTGATTTTTAAACAAATACCGAGCAAAGCTCTGAACCGAGAACTGTTTTGTTAAACAGTCTAGAACTAAGGCAACTATAGCCTATACTCATCTGGTCCAGTTTGGTCCCGGTTAGGTATTTCGATTTGGATACCATTGTTGTTTTTTCATTAAAATAGTTTGGTCCAGTTTAGCCCATACAACTATTTGCATCACTAACAAATAAGTACTTGGCATGTAAAGCAATAGAACTAACAAATAAGTACTTCAAAGAGGAAAAAAACTAACCAAGTGAAAGAGTGGAAGAGAGAAGAAAAAACAGCATCTGTTCCTCCAAGCAAAGGGGTCATATCAATTTTGACAACTGCGACTTAGATCCCGCCAACTTACCATCCAACACCCCATTTGAAGGTCTCACACTTAAATTACCATTACTATCTTTTTTCGACGGCAATTTGACATTACCGATTATCTTATTACCAGAACCACTACTACTACTGCCATTATTTAAATATCCTAAAGAATGTGTTGCCACAATATCTTGCGGCGTACCAACACAGGGATGTCGGCCACCAGGAACGGGCCTAACCACATGCAAAATCGGGACAGGAGTAGCAGACTCGAGCTTATCAACATGAACATACTGACCCAACTGAATCTTATCGCTTAAAATCAAGTCAACATTCTCATCAAGCAAGGAAACATAAGTGGCATGAGACGAATCAGAAACTTTCAAATAAAAGCCTTGATGATTTTGAAACAATTGATCACCAGATAAAGCAGGAACAATACTAATAACTTGTAATAAAGATGATCTATGTTCAGAACCACTTACTTTAACATCTGTGTTCATATGTTGCAGCAGTTTTAACAGCACTCCTGGGGTTAAATTTGCCATCTTTTTTACTCACTTCAATACATATCACATCAATAAACAATACCCAGATCTCCAAATTTTATAAAAATCAATCTTTTTTATAAAAACTGGTCCCAAATAGCAAAAAGATAGTCATCTAATACAAAGAAAAATTAAACTCGTGTGAAATTAAAATCAAATCGAATCATAATTGAATTAATTAATTAATTAGAATAAAAATACCTGAAGAAGAAGAATTAGGTTTTTGATGTGTTATCCTAACACAGGGAGTTGTTATCCTAACCGCGTACATCGCTGTTGTGGAGGGTTACGGTGGAGGGTTACGGCGGCGGTGGAGGGTTACGACGATGGTGGGGATTCGGTGGTGATGGGGTTTCGGCTATGGAGGGATTGGGGTGAGGAGGGAGTTATAGTGGTTGAATTGGAGGAGTTATATACGACTAGACAGTGTGGTATAAAGAGGTAAACAGTGAATAACATGTAAAATGACAAAAAAACCAGTTTAGATCAAGAAATTACAAAGTTGCCCCAAATACACTACGTATTTTGGTCGGACACGTGTCATCCAGTGGTTGGTCGGACGAGTTGCCCTGGTCTAGTATCGGAACTTTCTGTGAGCGGGTCGGATAAGCAACGCACCAGGGCAACTGGGGCATATTAGTAATTATCCCAGCATTTATTATGGCACGATTCATCATCTTTGGTAGATGATAATATCATAACCTTAACTGTCTTCAATACTCTTATAGCATTTGCTATACATTAGAGTTTCTGAATTCATTGCATTGATTATAACCACCACCTTCCATCACCTCTTTCACTATTCATCAACCCCATGGATTAGCGAAAAACTTACTTGCATAAATCTTTAGTTATCAATTAAGTTATCACTAGTAAACTAACACCAACACTAGGATCACTCATATCCTCCTCATAGGCATTGTTTTGTAGGATTTTATTATATTATATTCTTGTGATTGTAATTCTTATTAGAAGATTACATAATTTATAACATGGTTTACTAGATAATCACAATTGGTATCACAATTGGTATGACATGATTTGCCAAATAATCATAGTTCTCTGACTTAAGTTGCTTATGATTAGATTATTGATATGTTGCATCATATTTTTCTTTGAGATAAAATATATTGCACTAACCATTTCATTGTAGGTTCATCAACATATACACTCGATCGTATATGGCATACTCATCTAAGGATGAAGTTTGCATCAATTATATGTCATCTTTTATTGTAGGTGCTTCTTAACGTCCTCAAACCAGGAGGAATATCTATCAAGCACTATTTTTGCATCGTCTATACATTTGGTCGTGTATGACATATATGCCTTTAGACATAGTCTCTATTGTGCTAATTTTTGTTTTGTAGGTTTATCTTGACGCCCTAGAGCAAGGGAGAGTTTTTGTCAAGCATTGTTAGAATGCATCATACACACGTATCGTTGTATATCACATACTAACCTTTATTTTGTAGCATTTTTTATCCTTGGATCATATACGTTGGTACCCTAGCAACGGGGAGTATTGATCAAGGGGGAGCATATCATATAGGTGATTATGAAGATAGATAACATATTATTAATAAACAAACGCAGCGGATTAATCACCTATCAACGGATCCATAGAGTCATATAATCAATCAAAGTAAAACAAACAAGATTATACCTTTGTAGCGTGATCCGAGAGTCACTAGCAATCACCAATATCACCAATGGAAGATCAAGAAACCCTAGAGATCAATGATGTTGATCTCCTCTTAGGATGAAACACACTACACTTCCTCGATCACCAATTAGATGCTAGTCTTACGGTTGTAACTATCAAATAGCAACACATACAATATGTATTGCAAAAGTGAGATGGAAAAATCAAAACCCTAGATGGAGGAGGGTTTGATGCCGTGAGTTTTAGAGGGGAGGGAGGATATTTTCTCTCCTTGATTGTTGTAAGTTATAATCCTAATTGATTTGATTTAATTGGCAATTAATCTTATCAATTAGATGTTGCACTTAGCACCCTTGAAAGATCAAATCTTTCTTCCATGCCCTCCATATGGCCGGCCACTATAAGGGCATTCAATGGGCTTGCCCATTGTTGGTCCAATCCAATAACGCTAAGTCTAACTTAGTATTTGATGGCCCGATATAGATCCCGAGTTACATAGCCGTTTATATATTGTAAATACAATAATTACAATCTATAAAATGATGTCTCTTTGTATAAGTGTGTGACCCTATAGGCTCACATATGTCTAGCCATATAATTATTTATTATGACACGAGCATACTACAATAGCTCCCACTTGCGATGTCATAATAATCAAGTAATTATACAAGCAAAGGTTAGCTTCTAGCAACACGCCAATGCCCCTAGAAATATGTGAGAGTAGTTTCTTAAACGTCTCATTTTAGATGGTTTATATGTCATCTATCCTTTTGTTACAGATACCATGTTGAACATTAGACATGGATCAAATGTCATTCTAATAGTTCAACTATTATGTTTCTCGATATAGATATTGAACAAGATTACCAAGTGGATCAAGATTCATCTTAATCTCATTTGGGTACGGCCATACAAACATCTGTCCAATTCATCGAGGGGCCTAATAGTATCTTACTCCATAACATGTGGAGGAACAAATCCTGTTTTGACTGCACGTGTCATTCATATGTTTCATATCACTCCTGATGATGGTTTTTATAACTACCTTATTAAGGATAGCGTTTAACCATATCAAGGAATGAAATTCCACATATGCAAGACCTACTTGCATCACAAGTCTAAGGATAAGAGACATAACCACTTGCGAGATTCACTATTGACGACGATCCATGTAGTGAAAACTCGTAGGTTGGGTCAATCTAATGTTCATCACAATGAACAACATGTGAGTTTGGTAAATAATCACCAACACTCTCACATTTGCCTTAATTTGATGATACTCCCGTATCGTCAACCGACAATGGATAATTTTAGAATAATTAAATCATTCACGGATTAAACATGCAAATATAGAATACAGTTGATATAAATGAAAACGATCATAACCAGTACATCAATTCATTATAAATATAAACTGTTTAACATTCCAATTATTCAAATACCAAAAAATAGATCTACATGAGACTATTAGCAGGTCGAAGCCCAATTTTCCTAGCATGTTCGACATGTTTGGTACAAGGCATTGGTTTCGTAAAAGGATCAGCTAAGTTGTCATCTGTGTGAACTTTGAGAAGACGAATATCACCACTTTCGATAACTTCTCGAATGTAGTGAACCTTTCGACGAAAGTGTTTGGCACCCTTTTGAACACCTGGTTCATTGGCTATGATAATGGCACCGGTATTGTCATAGTACATATCCATAGGTCGTTCATTGCTGGGGACAACGCCAAGCCCAGAAATGAATTTTCGTATCCAAATCGCCTCCATTGTAGCTTCAGAAGCAGCTATGTATTTAGCTTCTGTAGAGGACATTGCAATAGTGCTTTGTTTGGCACTCTTCCAGTCAACAGCACCTCCGTTCATGATGAAAACATATCCTGTCTGGGATTTGGTGTCATCACGATCCGTCACCCAGCCTGCGTCAGTGTGACAAGTAACACTGAGCTCACGCTTGACATCACCACCATAAACAAGAAACATATCTTTAGTATTTCGCAGATACTTTAATATGTTCTTAACAGCAGTCCAGTGACATTCTCCTGGATTCTGTTGAAATCTACTCGTTAGGTTCTGAGAGAACACTACATCAGGTCTAGTGCACCTAACCGCATACATTATGGATCCCACAGCCGAAGCATAAGGGATTCCTTTCATCCTCTTCACCTCAGCAGGTGTAGAGGGTCCTTGAGCTTTACTCAATTCTGTATTTGGTTGCATTGGAAGATTTCCACGTTTGGAATCTTGCATCCTAAATCGCTTCAGGATTTTGTCAATGTATGCACTTTGACACAAGCCGATTAACCGTTTTGATCTATCCCGATAGATCTTGACTCCAAGTATGTACGCGGCTTCTCCTAGATCTTTCATGGCAAAGCAATTTCCAAGCCAGGATTTTACATCTTGTAGCATTGGAATGTTGTTTCCCATGAGCAATATGTAATCGACATATAAGACTAGGAACACGACAATACTTCCACTAGTTTTCATATATACACATGGCTCATCGAGATTTTGAGTAAAACCAATTTTCTTGATTTCCTCATCAAATCTCTTATTCCAGCTTCTGGATGCTTGCTTTAATCCATAAATGGATCTTTGAAGCTTGCATACCTTAGCGGGATGTTTAGGATTCACGAAGCCCTCGGGTTGCACCATATAAACATCTTCGTTCAGGTGGCCATTCAAGAAGGCTGTCTTGACATCCATTTGCCAAATCTCATAGTCATAGTACGATGCTATGGCTATAAGAATCCTAATTGCTTTAACGTCTGCAACAGGCGAGAAGGTTTCTTCATAGTCAATCCCATAGGTTTGAGTGTAACCTTTTGCTACTAGACGAGCTTTATAGGTGTGTACATTTCCATCCATGTCGGTCTTCTTCTTGAAGAGCCATTTACTCCCAACGGTTTTAGCATTAGGAGGTAGGTCTACTTCGACCCAGACATCATGGTCTTTCATGGATTGCATCTCCGCATTCATAGCTTCGATCCATTTATCGTGTTCAGGACTCGATAATGCATCTCGATAGTTAGCGGGTTCACCATGATCCCCTAACTCATGTTCCTCAGCATCGACATAGAAACCATATCGCTCAGGTGCTTGAGGTATCCTTGCGGATCTACGAATGGGAGCAACATCTTGATGAGGTTCAACATTTTCACGTTCAATCTCATTTTGATGTTCACTAGTGTTACCAGAAGGTTGTGCATCTTCCTCTTGAATTTCATCAAGGTCTACTTTGCTCCCACTTGCTTCCTGTGAAATGAGACTGTTCTCAAGAAACTCAGCATACCGAGCAACAAATATTTTGTTCTCGGGTGGGTAGTAGAAGTAGTAACCCATTGTTTCCTTTAGGTATCCTACAAATATACATTTGATAGCTCTGGGCTCAAGTTTGTTAGGTGTGTCTCGTTTCACGAGAGCCTCACAACTCCAGACTTTCAAGTAAGACAGATTGGGGACTTTCCCATGCCATATTTCATATGGCGTCTTATCAACCTTCTTGGTTGGAACCATGTTGAGAATGCGTGCAGCAGACTCTAGAGCATAACCCCAAAAGGACATTGGCAATGTTGTTAGAGTCATCATAGATCGAATGTCAAGCAAGGTTTGATTTCTCCTTTCAGATACACCATTATGTTGTGGTGTGTATGGAGGAGTGAATTATGAGACGATCCCACACCTTTTTAGATGATCTAAAAACTCTTGACTCATATATTCACCTCCTCGATCAGATCGAAGAGCCTTTATGGTCTTGCCGAGTTGATTTTCTACTTCATTTTGAAAGACTTTGAACGTTTCAAAGACTTCATGTTTATGTTTAATCAAGTAAACGTAACCATATCTACTGAAATCATCAGTAAAAGTAATGAAGTAGTTAGCTCCTTCCCTAGACGTTGTTCTAAATGGGCCACATACGTCAGTATGTATGAGTCCAAGTAGATCTTTAGCTCTTTCTCCAACATGGGAGAAAGGCTTTCGTGCCATTTTACCAGATATGCAATAAATGCATTTATCAAATGACTCATGGTCGGTTGACTCTAAAAGCCCATCGTGTTGCAGCTTCGTAATGCGTTTCTTGTTTATGTGGCAAAGACGGCAATGCCATAGAAAAATGGAATCTAAGTTACGTTTAGATTTCTTTTTGCTAACATTATATATAGAACTATCGTTTGAAATAGAATCATGCATATCAATTTCAAAAATACCATCACGAGGAATAGCATTAAAATAAAAAATATTATCCTTAGAAACTGAAATGCCAAAATTCGTAAAAGTATGAATGTAACCATCATCCTTCAAACGTGAAAGTGAAACAACACCTCTAGTAATAGTAGGTGCAAAATGGAAATTATTCAAAACAATAACTAAACCATTAGGGAGGATGAGATCAAAGCTCCCTATCACTTCGACAGCTGCACGGTTGCCATTACCCACGTACAGATTCAAAGCTCCTTGCTTCAACTTTCTGCTTCCCCTAAGCCCCTGCACATTATTACAAATGTGAGTACCACAACCTGTATCATATACCCATGATTTGTTAGGAAAAGTATAGAGTTCTATAGTGAAGATACCTGATGTGCTAGCTCCGCTAGCTTTGTTCTTCTTTAACTACAGTTCCGCCTCCAGTGCCCCTTCACTCCACAATGGTGACAGGGTGTGCCCTTAGCCGGGTGCTCCTTTTTGGCAGGTGGGGGGATCTTTGGTTTGGGGACGTAAGCACGCTTACCCTTGCCCTTACCTTGTCCCTTGCCATGTGCCTTCGGCTTGTTATTTTTCTGGATTCTGCCTTGCTTGATAGCTAGGACCATTGGAGCCTTCTTGGGCATGCTCTTTTCTGCAAGTTTAAGCATGTTGTGCAGTTCAGGAATGGTCTTTCCCATGCTGTGCATGTTGTAGTTCTGCACAAATTGATCATAATCCTTCGATAGTAAGGTAAGAATCAAGCTCACTCCAAGGATCTGAGGCATGGGGTATCCCAAACGCTCCATTTGGTCCAGATAGCCTTTCATTTTCATGACATAGCTACTGACCGATTGGCCCTCCTCCTGCTTGCAAGCATGAAAAGCTTTGACAGTGTCAAACAGTTCTTGCTCAGCTTACGGTTCGAACATGGTTTTCAGTTCTCTCAGCATGTCAAATGCTGCAAGGTCCTCTAAGTTCTTTTGGAGCTCAGAGATCATGCTTGCAAGCATGAGACAAACCACCTCTTGTTGCTCATTAACCCTACGAGTGTAGGCGTTACGAACAGTAGCGATGGAATAAGCAGGGGGTGCTTCAGGTAAAGGTTCTTCCAGATGGTAAAACTTTTGTTCAGCCTTGAGGACGATCCTCAGGTTGCGATACCAGTCCAAAAAGTTGTTACCATTCAATTTCTCTTTTTTAAGAATTGATCTGATTGACGAGTTGTTCATGGTTTGATTAGGAGTTATCATCTACAAAATAAACAAAGTTCAAATTTTAGTAAGTTTCAATAATTAATCCTTTTTTAAAATTAACTACCCAAGTTTACCATATTAAAACAATTAATTTTACGAAAAGGCTAAGATCCTCATTGAGGTTCCACCATCACATCAGTTGATCTGCTAGCAATGGTGGATTCAATAGGTAGGTAACGTCGACCAATTGCATTACATGTGCAACTCTTAGAACTTTATGGGACTCATGGCACTAGTGAACAAGCAACTAGTGTCAAGCTAGCATGTTTAGTCCCATCTTTGCCTCGGGTCAAGGTCTAACCACTTAACTCGATTAAGTCATCCAATTTAAAAACGTGTAACATTATATATATAGGTCCCACACATAGAGAATAGTCACCTTGGGTTACAATTCAACCTAGGTCCCACGCATAGGAAAAAGGTAATTACAAGTGTTCTCAACAATTGGACGGCATGACTTAATTTTTGACGGGTAAAATTTTGATGTGGATAAAAAACGTGTACAAAAGAAGCATTCATTCATTCTTCGTAGCACAAGTTAAAAACTTTTCTTCACTTAAGTTTAATCATTGTTTTATGTGTGTCAAGTTGTCCATTTTCAAGACTAATATAAATCCTAAGTGGATTACAATAAGTTTGGACAATACAATAAATACATAACCAAGCTTAACAATTTTAAGTGTTATTTAGAAAACAATGATTTTAAGTTTCAAATCCAAATTTAAACTTAGTTAAACTAAATCGTAAGACTTAGTTTAAATTGGTTTGTGTTTTGTTTCAAGTTTTTAGAAAACAATTTTCGTTTTACATATAATCATAGCATATATAAAACAACCAAACAACCACACAACCACAATATGCAAAGCCTCAACCGATGAAAATCCTATGCTTGGTCTCGTGAGCCATCACGAGAACCAAGAGTCAACTAGGGACATGATTCACAACCACACGGAGGGTTTCTACTTGCTCCAAGACGATCATGAGCAAGTAAAAGCCCATTATGCACATGTAAAATAGATTATGTCCGATCAGTTTTTCTGTTTTTTGAGGCCCAAAAAGCCTAGAAGATGACCTCCTCATGCTTCGGCCTAGTTGACAAAGTTGTAGGCCCATGTCTTGTGAACCTACACAAAAAAAATTAGCCCAAAATACCTTACGGAGCTCCTGGAAATGGCCTTTTACAGCAGTGTGTCCAGCAGCTATCTTTGGTCCAAAGTCCTTCATTCTTTTGCCATTTGATTACATGCTTTTGATTACATAATACATGAAGTAAAATACAACTAATCTACTTCCTATCTATTGTAAAAATGCCCAAACAATGGCAAAACCAAAATGAATTACATTACATAAGTGCCGAAACAATGGCAAACCCCAAAAACAAGAAATCAATCAACAAATCACAACAATCACAAGGCACAAGTGGTCTAGGTTTTCATCGGCTTTGCATATACACATAATAATACACTAATATTATGATCAAAACAAGGTGTTGGATAACTCCATGGACAAACATGCATGTATTTGCCATGGATAACAAAATAAATGACAAGAAATAAATTGTTAGCCAACGAAATCGAAGAAATTAATTTACAAGAATTAAAACCCCGATTGGTACGCGTGTCAAATGGCCATAAGTTCAAAACCCATTGATATTAGGACCTTCTTAACATCATTTTACCACAGAAAATTAAGCCTCATGGGCTGATTTGAAATTTACCTTTTAAATCCATTAAAAACACGCGTTTTTGGCCATTTTTATGCATACAAGATGATCATATAACATCATATGATGGCTCTGATACCACTATAGGTGATTATGAATATAGATAACATATTATTAATAAACAAATGCAGTGGATAAATCACCTATCAACGGATCCATAGAGTCATATGATCAATCAAAGTAAAACAAACAAGATTATACCTTTGTAGCATGATCCGGGAGTCACTAGCAATCACCAATATCACCAATGGAAGATCAAGAAACCCAAGAGATCAATGATGTTGATCTCCTCTTAGGATGAAACACACTACACTTCCTCGATCACCAATTAGATGCTAGTCTTACGATTGTAACTATCAATTAGCAACACATACAATATGTATTGTAAAAGTGAGATGGAAAAATCAAAACCCTAGATGGAGGAGGGTTTGATGCCGTGAGTTTTAGAGGGGAGGGAGGATATTTTCTCTCCTTGATTTTTGTAAGTTGTAATCCTAATTGATTTGATTTAATTGGCAATTAATCTTATCAATTAGATGTTGCACTTAGCACCCTTGAAAAGATCAAATCTTTCTTCCATGCCCTCCATATGGCCGGCCACTATAAGGGCCTTCAATGGGCTTTCCCATTGTTGGTCCAATCCAATAACGCTAAGTCTAACTTAGTATTTAATGGCCCGATATAAATCCCGAGTTACATAGCCGTTTATATATTGTAAATACAATAATTACAATCTATAAAATGATGTCTCTGTGTATAAGTGTGTGACCCCACAGGCTCACATATGTCTAGCCATATAATTATTTATTATGACACGAGCATAATCCAACATATCATGTACTAATCTTTGTTTTGTAGCATTCATAATCCTTTCATCGTATACGTTGGTACCCTAGCAACGGGGAGTATTGATTAAGGGGGAGCTACAGTCAAGGGGGAGCATGCTTGCATTCTTAAGAATTCTCATTCTTCGACACACTTTTGTGTTTTGACTAAAAGGAGGAGATAGTCCAACATAGCTTACCGACGTGTATCGTTTGCTATGCGCATTTCATTCATCATGCATTTTTCATATATTTTTTATGTTGCACAACACTAACCTTGATGTAGGTTAAGGATCTAAATTTGATCCATGGATCCGCTAACAACCTAAGGGACGCAACAACCATAGGAGATTGGAGTAGTCTATTTAACTTCACTAGGGATGATGCAAGTTCGCCATTTTGGGGAGAAATAAAGTTAACTCCAAGGACACACCCTTTTTTTTGGACAAAAGGGGGAGAAAGGTGTAAACGGAGAAAGTAAGTAATTACGAAGTTGTAAGTAATTACGGACACAAGGAGAAAGGGGAGAAATGTGTAAACGAAGAAACGGACACAAGGAGAAAGTAAGTAAGTACGGACACAAGTAACTTTTTGCATTTTACTTTCTATCACGTTTACATATTTTGTCATCATAAAAAAGGGGGAGATTGTTAGTGCAAACAGTCTCGTTGGGGAGATTGTTAGTGCAAGCAGTCTCGTTTGTTTTGATTGATGACAAACATGTAACTTGATACATAACGTAAAATATACAAGTTACTTGTAATCATATTGATGCGCGTGATGTGTCGTTGCGGTTTAGCAGTTTTAATGCCTACTTAAGTTTTAAATTTATATTTAGCCGACTTATCAATAACACACACACTTAACGAGCAGTGTACCCGGTCAGTATGAATATAATGGTAAGTAGAGTGTCGATCACTAAGAGTGGAACGTATTATCTCGTTATTCTAATCAGTATTTTAATATCCTAACGCAAGGGGGTTTCAGCCTGAGAGACTGGCACGATTTGTTTGCAATTAAATAATAAAATAAACAAATAGGCACGAATCAGCAAGTAGCACACACGTACACAGATAAATACTCGAGACAATAAGAGGGTTGTCCTTATGATTAAGTAGATTGTCACTTGTTTTATTGATAGCTTTATATGAAGTGTATGTAGTTAACCCTTTCTCGTTGGTCCTATTCTTATCGGCGAGTAAACCCTTAATGATTACTTATGTCTAAAAGTTATTCCTAAGCGATCAATTTAGTAATAACCGTGGGAGCCACATTATTTTCCGCAGTCAAATGCCCGCAAGCCACTAATAAACACAGAGGTTATCAATGCACTAATAAGTAGTAACCAAAGACATCAACATATAAACTTTAATTGATGGGAAAGCAAGTATTAAAGGGAGTGCAATCTTTCGTTGTCACATTACACAAGCCACCAATCCTGATGAATTAAAGTTTGCTAACACAATAAAACAAAACTACTTAATGAATTAAACACATGCAGCACCTTCTTACAGCTCTTGTATCTTCGTTTGGTATGTCTTGTGCTGCCTCCTTGACTGAATTCGTCCTAGGGTTCTGCTGCTTCGGTCTTCGAATCTAATATATCCCCCTGACAAAAGCTCCGGAATTCGTCTGGTCTTGGGGTATTTATAGTTTCTGTCTGAGGTGAGATGCGGCGCATCTAGTAAGTAGATGCGGCGCATTGACTTAACTTCGCGTGGGGTCCAAGATTATAATATTCAGGAATATTCGTACACCGCCAGAAGATGCGGCGTAACTCCATGATTAGATGCGGCGCATGTCCTCTTGTATCTTGGATCGTATCTGGTGATATCTTAATAGAGATGCGCCGTATGTAATGAGTGAGATGCGGCGCATCTGGAGCAGATTAGTCTTGATTTTCTTCATTTCAGTAGACTCTTAACTTCTTGCATGTTTTGCTCCATAATCAGTCCAAAATCGCTAAGTTTCACCAAATGCTTGTTTTTACCTGAGAATTACAAAAGTAAACGATTAAGTATCAATCCTCATACATAATATAGTAAAACAAGTCAAATTAATAGGATAAATGATAGTAATAAAATGTACTTATTTGAGTTCATCAAATATCCCCCCACTTGAACTTCACTTGTCCCCAAGTAAACCTTAGAATTTCTCTTATGAAAATGTATCCTAAAAGATGTTAGGATTTATTTTTATATTTAAGCATGTATTCGTTTATTTCATAATCACACAACTAAACACTTAACGAATTAGAAGTAAAATAAAATAATCTGATAAAAGCAAATCTAATCGTTTAACTGTCCAGTCGTGACGAATATTCTATCATAAGCTTGGCAAGTATACACATCTCCTCCACTAAAGCTAAGGAATAACAAGTCTAAAGCGGTAAAAAGGGTTTTTAGGCTTAAGGGTTAATTATTCTTGATCACTATCGATCTCAAATTCCAGAAAAGGCGACAAAATCACAAATACATGATCGAATCCACGAACACGATACTTGCAATTGCTCAAATCCTTAACTCGAATAGGCTAAAGATAGGTCCAAACTTCACCAATAATAATATATCAAAAAGGGCGACAAAATCATAAATACATAGCCGAATCCACGACTACGATACTTAAGATTGCTCAAATCCCTAATCTCAATAAATCAAAGGTTTGGTTGGATAAAGAATAATAAAGGGCATGGATAACATTTGGGATATAAATTGGTGTAAAATGAAAAATAAACAAAACAAATAAATTAAAATCCTAAGTGTGGTTAATCACTATCCCAACCATCCCATGAATAAGACTCATATCATCGAATAACTCACGCTTTAACACTTGAAACACACGCTTTAGGTAGACACGAATTATACTCAACAAGATCTTAATCAAAGAATAAACCTTAATTGGCGTTCCCATAACTGCCAATTCCCATTCAATCCATAGATATAGTACAACATATAGTGGTGATATCGACCACTTAATACAAAACTTTACATAAGTTGGTTAAAACTAACTTCCAACTCTTTTTCTTTTTCTTTTCTTATTTTTTCGATTTATTTTATTTTATTTTATTTTATTTTATTTTTCAAACATCAACATAGATGTGTAAAATTTCACCACATCACTAAAACGATAACTCTGGATAATTTTTCCATATTTTTCATAACTTCAGAAATAACGGTAATAGTGAAAGTAGTAAACACACGAAAAATAAACTCAAAGATATACAATATTTACTTTCACTCCAATTGCATTGTGCAATTTCCCGACCTAACCAAAGATAATGAATTACGCACGCGAACACAGGTAATGTAAGGAAACACACTTTGCCTATAGCAATTAACCAACCACGGATTCTAATCTACAGGGTAGGCTAAGGTGTAAGGGTGTAACGAAACATTTTAAACATAGGTGTAAGAAACGAAAGGAATGGCTCTAAGGGTTTTTCTAGGGGTATCTTACTCTAAAAATGAGAGTAACAAAAGGGTTTATACGGGGGTTAACTAACCAGTGTAGTTAGTTAATAACACATAACATATAATAGGCTATTTGGGTGTAATCCTAGAATTTTACCAATTTAGACAAGTCATTCCAATTATATAAATATAATACTTATTATGGTGGTCTCGAATAGTATACAAGCCAAGTTCTAAAGTTTACAAGTCACCGGCACACTCATAGATTTGTGAATTTTTGAAAATCACAATTTTTGAAAATAACGTCTTGTGTGCTGTTATGCAACTTAGATCTTAAACAAAAACATGCTAAAAAATTTTAAGTTTGATATATTAAGCACATTTTAAGCATAATTTTTGAAAAAGTTTAGGACAAGTAATTGTTAAGTGTTCTAATTCTCCAATCCCCCCACTTAAGTTAAACAACGTCCTCGTTGTTTGTATAAAAGATTAAAAACTGGAAAATAAAAGAATTAGAACAGGAAAACTCCCCTGAGATTTGCTCGGTATGATCCTCCATTTGATAAGAGCAAAAATCATCTTTCTTGTGGATGAGAACGTTAAAGCTTCATACTTGATGTATCCACAGGAAATCCAGGAAACTATAATACCACCAACACTTTAAAACACACCTAAGATAAGAAAGGTTCAAACTTGCATAATACATTAGTAGTTAGGAAAAATAAAACTTAAAAATTAAAACTGAAAATCATCAGGTCAGTCGATGCGCCGTATCTTATGGAAGAAGATACGCCGTATCGAGCCTGGAATTAATACGGATCAGAATAAAGATGCGCCGCATCCTTAACCAGGGATGCGCCGCATTAAAATAAACTGATAAATAGTTTTAAAGTCGAAAATAAAAATGCAGAAAAATAAAATAAGATATGACCATTGCAGGAGATGTGTCGCATCTCAGAATTGAGATGCGCCGTATCCTCTGTGGCCTGACTGACTCGACACAGAACTAGAAAATAAAATAAAATAAAGTAAAAGATAAGCATGGGTTGCCTCCCACGAAGCGCTTGTTTTTGTTCGAGTCACGAGCCTGACTCCACCCTTATTTACTGTGTAATAGGGTGTTGTTCCCCCCACTTGGGATCAAGTGCGGGTGATAATAGCAATAAACACAAAAAGAGTGTAAATTTGCTAGTAAAGATGGAAGAAATAAATAAAGATCATACCTTGGCAATATATGTATATCTTTCCTATTCATACCCGGTTTGGTTGATAAATTGGATGACTTGACCACTTCATTTGAAAGAGTAGTATGTTGAGGAAAAATGAGTCTCCCTTCTTCTTGGTTAGTCTCTTTGGTAGTAAGGCGTCCCTTGACTTCCGCAGAAGATGAGAAAGGGTCTTTAGCAAGTAAAACTTCGAGTTCCTCAATAACCTTCATAGGGTCGACATCATCATCATCTTCGATCACAGCAATGTTTAAGAACTCATCACCAAATTCTTCTTCGAGCTCCACCAAATACGGGTTGATCACAGGTGCTTCAATAGGTAGTGTAATAAATTTCACCTCATCATCTTTATGTTTTGCAACCTGTTTAGGAAAACTAGCAAGATTATTAGTAACGGGATTAATAATATTAAATAAATTTGTACCACTTTGTGTTGTAAGTGACTCCAATTCATCATTTGAATCTCCATCTTCAACAAGTGGTCTTGCAACTTCAGCATCGTCCCGAATTTCATCCTTAAATAAGTAATCCCAGATTTCTTCAAAATCCCTTGTTGGGTCAAAATCTGGTTGAGGTATGTCATCATAAACTATGGCATCAAATGGTTCGAAATCAAAATTAGAATACTTTTCATCTTCATCCGATGGATTGTCTAATGGTAGTAATACGATTGCAGAATATTCTTCAACGTAGGATTCCGTATACACATCATCTTGAGCAATCTCCAGAGAAAAAGTACTATCAATAACAATTGCCGGAATTGGTTTCACGGTATATGAATCTTCTTCATCATCACTTGGCATACACCAGGTGTGTTGAAATGGCAATTTGTTTCTTTCTTTCCTTGACTTTTCTCGTCCAAGAATCAAGTATTCTTCCATAGTGATTTCTTTCGTATCAATGACTTGTGCACCATATCTTGCTCTTTCCCAATCGTAGATCCCATTATTGCTCAAGGCTCTTTCCTTTCCAAGTCTGATATATTCTTCCATTGTAATATCCGGATCGTCCATCTTCCTGAAATAAAACTTACTCGTGCAAAAGAAGGGTGAAACGATCAAAGTAAAATAAAGGCTTCTGATATCTGCTGACGATGCGCCGTATCCAAAAAGTTGGATACGCCGTATCTTATAATCGTTAAAATTTAATCAGACTTTATTCAGAAAATAGATACGCCGCTTAGAATTAATTAATCAAAAATCGATATTTATTTAAAATTAAATGCGTCGTATTAACGAAAGTTAATGCGCCGTATTTTCGTTACGTTTTCAAAATACAAGATTTTTGATTCAGAAGATGCGCCGTATCGATAGAGATCGATACGCCGTATCTGTTTAATAATTCGCAAACTGTTTTTAATTAAAATAATAGATACGCCGTATCTGCTAAAGCAGATGCGTCGTATGGCGTTAACGTTTAGAAAAAAAATTTATCAAAAACAGATACGCCGTATCTGCTAAAGCAGATGCGTCGTATTACTTTATCGCTTAAAAAAAATTCTTATTAAAAACAGATACGCCGTATCTTGGGGAAAAGATGCGTCGTATCGAATTAATTAAATGCGTTGTATTTAAAAAAAATTAAACGCAATACGCCGTATCTGAGAGATCAGATGCGCCGTATCGTTTGATTTAGCACAGTACAACGATAGCAGAACAGAAAAAATACGAAAAATAAAAACAAAAATTAAAACACACAAACAAAATAAACACAAAAACAAAAATAAAAGCAAACAAATAACACACAAAACAACAAATATGCAAAATAATACAATGATGCAATTAATCTAATAAAAAGAAAAACCTAATTAAAATACTAATCAAATTAACAGATAATAACAATTCACTCCCCGGCAACGGCGCCAAAAACTTGATGCGCGTGATGTGTCGTTGCGGTTTAGCAGTTTTAATGCCTACTCAAGTTTTAAATTTATATTTAGCCGACTTATCAATAACACACACACTTAACGAGCAGTGTACCCGGTCAGTATGAATATAATGGTAAGTAGAGTGTCGATCACTAAGAGTGGAACGTATTATCTCGTTATTCTAATCAGTATTTTAATATCCTAACGCAAGGGGGTTTCAGCCTGAGAGACTGGCACGATTTGTTTGCAATTAAATAATAAAATAAACCAATAGGCACGAATCAGCAAGTAGCACACACGTACACAGATAAATACTCGAGACAATAAGAGGGCTGTCCTTATGATTAAGTAGATTGTCACTTGTTTTATTGATAGCTTTATATGAAGTGTATGTAGTTAACCCTTTCTCGTTGGTCCTATTCTTATCGGCGAGTAAACCCTTAATGATTACTTATGTCTAAAAGTTATTCCTAAGTGATCAATTTAGTAATAACCGTGGGAGCCACATTATTTTCCGCAGTCAAATGCCCGCAAGCCACTAATAAACACAGAGGTTATCAATGCACTAATAAGTAGTAACCAAAGACATCAACATATAAACTTTAATTGATGGGAAAGCAAGTATTAAAGGGAGTGCAATCTTTCGTTGTCACATTACACAAGCCACCAATCCTGATGAATTAAAGTTTGCTAACACAATAAAACAAAACTACTTAATGAATTAAACACATGCATCACCTTCTTACAGCTCTTGTATCTTCGTTTGGTGTGTCTTGTGCTGCCTCCTTGACTGAATTCGTCCTAGGGTTCTGCTGCTTCGGTCTTCGAATCTAATATATCCCCCTGACAAAAGCTCCGGAATTCGTCTGGTCTTGGGGTATTTATAGTTTCTGTCTGAGGTGAGATGCGGCGCATCTAGTAAGTAGATGCGGCGCATTGACTTAACTTCACGTGGGGTCCAAGATTATAATATTCAGGAATATTCGTACACCGCCAGAAGATGCGGCGTAACTCCATGATTAGATGCGGCGCATGTCCTCTTGTATCTTGGATCGTATCTGGTGATATCTTAATAGAGATGCGCCGTATGTAATGAGTGAGATGCGGCGCATCTGGAGCAGATTAGTCTTGATTTTCTTCATTTCAGTAGACTCTTAACTTCTTGCATGTTTTGCTCCATAATCAGTCCAAAATCGCTAAGTTTCACCAAATGCTTGTTTTTACCTGAGAATTACAAAAGTAAACGAGTAAGTATCAATCCTCATACATAATATAGTAAAACAAGTCAAATTAATAGGATAAATGATAGTAATAAAATGTACTTATTTGAGTTCGTCACATATCTTGTCTCAACATACATTCAACACCTCTCGAGTCCTCGTATGATACAACACAGGTTCGTACATGTTTGTTATGTGGCATTATGATCAAACCCTTAACAAACCATTTAGAATGTTTAAAACAAGCAAAACGACGGCTGGCCGGGGAAATAGTACGCAATAAGTTTATAAACTGGCAATTTACGATACTGTTGTTATCATGCCTAATGGACTTAAAAAGTTGCTTACAATGAATGCATGTACAATCCAAATCATTATATTACAAACAGTTCGTAGTATTTACTTGTTATTTTACGAGGTGGTGATTCTTCGAAAAGAATTAATCTATGCATCATGTGGTTTGTGAAGGTCCATAGTTGCATTGGTTTCAGCTGTTATACAAACAAAATAAATGGATATCAGATACACTTATGTAATAGTATCACATATACACACACATACCTTTGATTTCCAGCTTTACAATTTCGTTACCCATAAAAGCATTTAGCAATTGAGCGTGATGTTTTTGGAGGTTATAGATTAAATCTGCAGACTCCTGACACTGTTTTTTGGACTTCTGCAATCCTTTCTGAATAGTGAAAAACAAACGACCGATTAAAAGAAGGCTTAACTTAATTCGTTCAAGTGTACTATTCTAGCATCTTATACTTGCAATTCGCTACCTCTACAATAATCTGGCACTGAATATCGTCCCCTATCATTCCATATACCTTCTAAAAAAAGCAGTTATTTTGTTGTTAAACAACAAACCTGGATATATGTCGTCCGTACGACGTGAATTATCAATTCTACCAATAGCTCGACCATCAAGAAATGAAAGATTAACACTTGAAGGAGACGCTTGTAATACCTGAAATTTATCTCAGTTTTAATTGTATTCAAAGAAAAAGTACAATAGAGAATTGGACCTGATGCAGGGGCATGTCAGTGGCCCTTCCTTTCTTTTTGGCCGATGGTATGACCTCCCTTCTGTGATTATAGATTTAGGAGAACAGAAATGGGTCGAATAGATTTGAAGTCACCAACAGCGTATTCCTGATGTGTAAAACAATGTTCTATTAGTAATGGAAAACGGTAATTCGGAGTAATAAATAAAAATAAAAATAAAATAAAATGCCATGTATTATTAGTGATCTTCTATTAACATCATTTTATCCATTCAATTCATTTCATCAACGATTACCTCTATAGAAGCCAAATAAAGTGAAATTTGCTACCAATAAAATACTTGGCTTAAACGTTTATGTAAGTAGTGTTAGCTAGCTTGTATTGTAAATCTACAAAGAATAACTAAATAAATATACAACATATCTCAACTATTGATAATTGATTACCTCTATAGGTAAAGGAGTAGTTTGTAGACGGCATTTCTTTCAACCTCAAACAACTCTAGGCCGCAGGCGAAGTCAAATGACTGTCACTGTTTCCATCTTCCATCCCGGGGACCTAATTAACCACAAAACCATTAATCAGACCTCAAAAAACACAAAACTTCAACACTAAGAGGGTGTTCAGGATTGGTTATTCCAACTGCTTTTTCTATCCACAAAATTAATTGGACTATAGTCTGTATACAAATAACATCATATTGTAAGCTGTAGTAATTTTTACTAAAAATCAAAAAGGAAATATAAACCTTCTCAAAAAAACACAAATAAAACAAAACCTAAGAGAAGCTCACCCGAAATCAAAGAGAAGAACACAAATCGACACCTACAAATTAATTTTTCAACAAATAATTATGTTACCTATAGCCCATCTGGCCTGTTTTCAACTCATTTATGCATATATTGAAACATGACTTTATTACTAAGTTGCAAGAACTATATTTTATAACTATCATGGTATATATACACTGACAAAAAAAGAAGTCCTAAACTAAGAAATTTCACGCAGAGAAACGTCTTGAATATATGATGATCATGGTTCAGCATAGGAAATTAGCATACCCCGACAGCTGGCTTTGCAAGTACCTCTTAAACGGGCCAAAAAAACAACTGAGGCTTCAAGATTTTAGAGGCTGTTTCTGCAGTTTTTTGGCTCTTAAGCACTTTCGTTAGTTCCACTTTGTTACCATTCCTGAATGAATCAAAACAAAGAATTCTTATTAAAATGTTAGCATTCATTTCTTATACAGGTATAGATAAGCTAATGTATTGTAAACTAATATGTATACAAACTGTAGCTAATCAGGTTTACAAAAGTAGAACACAAATCATTGTGGTTCTCATGTTTTTTTACAAAAGGTATGAGCACCAAGGGTCTAGCTTTGTTGCGAGTAAAATATCCACTGCCATGTCTTTTTATTAAACTTATAAAATTATGACTAACAATAAAGTATCACTGACTAACATTATATATTCCACGCAACATGCCTGATGTCAACGGACAACAGATCATATTTATAATGGTATCACAAAAATAACCACTATGACAATACTTGTTTACCATGGTAACGGCCGCACATCATTTATAAAACTACAGATGCTAACTGAACTTAGTATACACATTAATGTCGTAATCAACCAACCAATTTGGCAAGGGATACTTACATAAAGTCAGCGACCCATGTTGTGTTGCAGATTCATCTGCCATTCCAATTTCCAATAGCAATAGGTAGCCATTATAAAATATCTACAACTAATATTGTAACAGTTTTATAATGAACTACCTATTGCTATTGCAAAATGGATAGCTTATAGACGTATCAGGTTCAGCTATTGCACTTTAGGTGCGGGCCAAGATTGTAACTGGATTGGGAGCATAATCGCAAAAAGACCCATTTCCTGGGAAAAGGGTAGTACAACCTGTCCCATCAGGATCCTTACGACAATCAGACCCTTTACTATAACACAAAAAAAATGGAAAAAAAGTGTCGAACCTTACGAAAGCATAGGTCAGCGCCACCTGGCCAATGCAATCCACCGGTCGCCCACCATGAAAACGATATCAAATGACACCGCTTGTCAGTGACGAATAGTATTATACTCTGGTCCACAAAGAATGAATAAGAAATAGGGATCAACAAAAGTTTGTAACAAAATCTGGATATTACATCAGATTTTGCAGCATATAGTATAAACGAAAAGTATATGAAAATCAAAAGGTTGCTGAAACTCATAATCAAATTCAACCCATGTAACAAAATTATTAGAAAATTAATGGTTTACAAAAAAAAATAAGTGATACCTTTATAGTATAATAAGAAACAACATTAATCTGTTGACCTTCCAGGAGCCTGAACAACAACAAAAGAATAAAAATTTTGAATCTCGGTTATAAACGATTGAAAATGCTTCTTGTGTGCAGATGAATAAACCAATACTGATGATAAAGCGTATAGCACATGAAAAATACCTATAAAAAATAAGGCAAAATGTCGTACCGTGCTACCGTTGGTAATAGCATTCACATACTTTCACCTATAAGCATAAAGTAAGCACACATTACATAACGTAAACAATAATCACCGCTACATCTCTATTATAGTATACTCACATAAGCTTACTCACCATTGATGCATGCGTCAAATGATAACACAACGTCTTTTGCTCTATCTTCATACACCTGCCCTGTAGAGCTATCACACCTGGAAAACCTGTGTATACAAATGACTCGCCATAAGTAACACCAAAAATTCATATTAAAATCCTAAAAACTGAACCTTTACACCACTGAAACAACACCAACACAACCAAAGTATGTTTATTCTAAAAACTAATTAATACCCACGTGATAGAATCATCTTACTTGCATAAGTCAATAACACCCAACATCTTTAACAAAAAAAATACCTTTAACAACAGCCCCTCCCTGACCCATTTTCAGACTAAGTTGTTTCATTACCAAACTGACCCAATTACTTTTGTGAACCAATCGGTTGGTCTATTGATTGAAAACAAAAAATATGCGTCATATTATTAGCTTATTAGAAAATACCAGAGCCTTCTCTTCTGCGAATACAAAAGTTCAGAAGTGGTAGCGTGCAGACTTTAATCCAAGTCGCGTAACAACCCATACGTCGTCTGTAATATATTCGTCAACGGCTCTAAACCTACACAAACGAACCAAATTACTAATAAACTTTATTGATTGTCGTTATAAAAAGTAGAATTTTACACAGAAATGTGGGGCTATTTTTTGGTCTATTTCTGTTTATCGGCTATTTTTTCAGGTTAAGCAGAAAAGCTAATCTACTTTTTAACAGTCGTGTAACGTAATAAGCCAAAACATTATGAAAGTGAAACTCATAAAAATGAAAACTTTACCTGTAAAATGAAACCAATAAAAGCAATACACTTTAACCATTAAAACACAATAAGATTGGTCAAACACCTTGTAGTACATGTGTATACTTTGATCATTTGTATATATATCCGATATCATGTATATAGATTATGTGTATACTAAATAAAAACATGAGATTCTGAAATAAGTTTTTCACAATACCTACTCTTCCATCCTACATCTAGTTGAAAAGTATAATCCAAGCAACGCAACCAAAAAAATCAAAAAAGTTGGAAAAATAGTTACCTTAGTTAGTTATTTGGTTTTTCCTTGTGATTATCTGAGTGCCGGCCACCACCATCTCCACCGCCTTGCCGGAACAAAGATTCGGTCACCTAATCTGAAAAGGGTATAACATCGCTTTAAATTCTTCAATAAACAAAAATATAACAAAAGCCACTCACCTCATAAAAGAAACTATTAGATCTTAAATAAGGGCTGGATCCAGCTTACCTAGCAAACTTCGAGAATATATAGATCTAACAAAAGAAATTCAAAAATACCAAAACTATCATCATCACCAGCACAAAATAGCTTCAACTTCCCCATCCTTCGATGATGATCATCAGCAGCAGAAAATAGTTTGCGGTGCGGAGGATAGTGGAATGTTGCGGAGGATAGTGGAATGTTCTATGTTTGTGGAAATATTAAACCGAAATTTTGGATTGCGTAGTGTATGGACCACTTGTGATGGATCAACGGGAGCCCAGAGGGCCCATTTTGTTTTGGCAGGAAACCTGCAGGGCGAAACGACGTAGTTTCCTATTGGTTTTAATATATATTGATAATGCAGTTAGGTCATTAAGTATTTTAAAAAGTTAACCATTCTACTTAGAACCTCATTTTACACCTTTGCATAAACAAGTATTTTTACTTGTACATCATGTTTCCTAAGATTAATAGGATAAATACACTTTAGGTGTCAAACTAACATGATACATATTGGTTAACACATCTTAGTTAAGCTAGTATATACACAGGACATACATATATACATTTACTTTATTTACATTTTAATTCTTAAAATGGAAATATGTTCATGACATCATGGCATACATCATTTAGAGATCTTTAGATATCTTAGAAGATTTTGAAGATCATGTGAATATATTACTTAGATTTTCACTCAATAAATCTTAGGAAAGATCTTGGATAGATTTTATGTAAGATTTGATTTTGGAAAGATCTTGGATAGATTTCATGTAAGATTTGATTTAGGTGATATTTTGGAAAGATCTTTAAGTTACAAAGTTGACTTTGCAAGATCTTGACATGACTTAACATGATATGGAATGATATGGAAAGATTTGTTAAGATATTAGCTGTCAGGTCCCGGCGGAACCAAACTGCATAAAGGGCAGATCCCTTTATTTGTATCTGCCAAATTCGTGGCATGTACAAACTGTTTTCCTATAAATAGTAGCCCATTGTTTACCCATAGTTTTAAGCCACTTGAACACACATTTCCATTACTCTTTGCATACACTTACATCAGTAGCAAACCATGTAGAATCATACATTAATAACCCATTTCATAATGATCATAATGTTACTAACTTTCATTATGTTGTAAGCATACTCTCAATATGATCCTGTGAAGCAAGCTCAAGATCATGAGTCATCATCCACCACAAGCATAGCATATTTCCTGATCTACCAAGAAGGTTAGAAGATCTTGAAGTCATCATTCATCTAAGCATACCAACATATGAAGATTCAAGGCCACTTGACATCCTCAATGATTGAAGACTTCTTACTCAAGAAGTTCATATAGATTCCTCATGCATATAAGAAGATCCATCACAACAATTTTAGGGATCTTGTGATCTTCATCCATTGAAGGCTTCTGTAACCACTGCGAAAATTTCACCTGGTAATAAACTATTATAAACTTATCCATTTTCTACGTATAATTTTTTATTTTTTATTTTTTATTTTTTACTTATCTGATCATAACTACTATCTAATGTGACGTAGCTCACATCCTCAATAAACGTGCTCTCACGCTGACCAACCTTAACTTACTTAAAGTTTATTTTATATAAACATTTCCATAGAAAATCCTACGATATACCATTTATCACTTTACGTTAATTCGTTAACAAACTTACAAAACTAAATATATCTTACCTATTAGAGTTTCTAACGAAACCCTAAATTATTATAACAACAATTATGAATAACTAAACCCTAAAACACTAAAGTACAACTCATTTAAACCAATGTACAAGTTACTAAAGCACAGAAACCCTAAATCCACTTTAACTCCCGATACAAACCCTAATTTCATTAAATCAAGATTTTATGTAATAAAATCACAAACCCTAATTAATATATATAATATTTTTACAAAATATAAATGTACAAGTCTTTCAAGACAATGTACAAGTCACTTATGCATAAAAACTATAAATTAATAAAAATCCTATTATAACCTTAAATGTATTCATTTTAAAGCACATTTTACAAGTCTATTGTACACAAGCCTTAAAAATAAACTTTCTTAAAATCACTAATTATAAGTACAAGTCTCTAAACCTAATGTACAAGTGCTTAATGCATAAAAACTAAAAATTACAATTATATGTATTTAAACTTAATAAAATCAACATATAATTAATATAATTTAACCAAGCATTAAAAATATATTTTTCCTATTTCATAAACCCTAGTACAACCCTATTAAGCTCATGGTACAACTCCTTAAAGCAAAAATCAATCTCCTTTTCTTTTACTTAAAATTCGAAACATATATATTTAAAACAAAACCTAATTATTTTTCTACTTAACAAATAATTAGACAAAACCCTAAAACTAACTAGTTACTTCCTTAAACCCTAAAGTACAACAATATATAGCCATAGTACCACTTCCTCAAGCCCTTCGATCCAAAACCAAATACCTAGTTCGATTCCTAGTTAAACCATAACTAAACAAATCCTCACTAAACCCTAAGTATAATACCCACCACAAGCCCCCTCCTATGTCTCAAAAATCACCACATCACCATGTATTATAATGTAGGTAACATACAAGGCTAGGGAAATTCCACATCACCCTTTCCCTCCCCCTCCTTCCAAGTGTCCTCTAACTCAATCTGGCCACATCACTTGGTTCCCTACTCACTCCACAAAATACCTAGAAACCCAAGAAACCCTAACCTTTCCCTTGTCTATAAATGTCGATCATATATTTCCATTTTCTCACAACACCATTCGACCCACATAAACACAGTCACACACTCACTTACTAATGATCAAAACATCCCTATAGAAGCCAAAGAAAGACCTTAAGGAAGCCTAGGAGGAGGAAAATCACTAGTGTCTCATTTCCAAACCAAATCGCCATATTTTTCCATAATCGAATAACATAGCAAAGTAAGTGTAACTAACCCTTTCTCATTCCTTTTATGTACTATATATACTCTTAAAACACTACTAAATAATCTCTAAAAAGAAGCTAGATTAAAAACCCAACCTTTTCTTTTCTCTTCCTCTTGTCGAGCACATCAAGAACAACCCTAACTATATTTTTTTTAGCAACATTAATCTAGAGGCCATAAAATACTCAAGAGATAAATTTAATAAACTTATGAATATGCTAACATATAATAAAAATAGTGTTGGAAACCTAAGAAGTTAAAAACCAAAGTTTCCCTTTTCTTTTTCTTTTGTCGAACGAGACCAAACGCACCCTTAATATTTTTTTACAAATCGAAAGGCTATAAAATATGATAGATATAGATTAAACATGTTCATAATACCGTTAACATGCAATAAAAACTAGTCCATAAACTCAAAAACCAAAAACCCAATTCATTTTCTTTTTCTTGTTTCTGTCGCAAAAACAGCCCACTCGCCCAACTTTGGACTAAGATTTCGACCACCAAACAACCACTATAAATTCTGAATTTTGGCCACAATAAGGACCACCTAGCTAACTAATTGTAGGAAAAAGAACGTTGTAGAAACATTGCCTTGTCACGTTTTTATTCGAGTCCAAAATCTGTCTCTCGCTACTGATTTTTACGCACCCTTTATAATTATTTCGAGCTTTATAAGCTCGAAATATAAGCTAATAAGTCATGAATAAGCTGTTTATTAACTTAATATAACTTTTATAAAAGAGTCGTAGAAATTCGTCCCTTTTTCCAAGCCTAAATTTGCGTAAAAATGAATATAGGATGTCGAGTGAAATGAGCAAAATGCTTGGAGGGTATTTTCTGCCAAAACTCCAACTGTTTTTATAACAAGGACCTAAAATGAAATCGACTTGCAGTTTAGGGGTAAAAAGTGTCTAGTTTGAAAGATGGAGTTTTATTGAGCCAAAAATGTAAATTTCTCAAAGTTATTTAACCAAGGACCATTTTTGCCAACGATCTAAAGATGAGGGTATAAAGTGTCATTTTCGAAACTACAGGGGTAAAAACTGTCATTTCAAGAAAGTTCATGGGTAAAAATTGTCATTTTATGAAAGTTCAGGGTGAAAATTGTCATTTTATGAAAGTTCAGGGGTATAAACTGTCAATATGTGAAACTATAGGGTAAAAAGCGTAACTTTATATAATTATTATTATTAATATAATCTAAATATATTTATAATAAAAACTAATTAAAACTAAATACATTTATCTCGATAACGAACAAACGGAAACATAAAAGAAAGAGAACTAAGATAAACTCCTTATCCTACTTTTGAAGAGACTTCATGTTGTCTCAATTAAACCTTTATTCGACAACCAAAAACGTTACGAAACGAATATTAAAAACTTATATATACTGGAATATGATTACTGAAACTTGACATAACAACCCAGGTTGCGTGCCGGAGACGTTTATCAACTCTATTTAATTTTGTTTTCCATCCAGACTGCAAAGGTGAGTTCATAGTCCCACTTTTTATATGTTTTTCAAATATGTGGGGAGATACATGCTACAAAACAAAAACGAACATAAGTATTTTTCTGTATGCTTTCCTGATTAATATTGCCTAAGTTACCTGTTTCCTAAAAGACCTCCTATCATGAACCTCTAATCACTTTCGGGTGAGCGCGAATACGGTAAATAGATCTATTGGGTGTGACGACCCCTTTTGTGTTACAGTGACGTGACCTAAAGTACTTTATTTGAGATGAATAAAGAGACCGGCAATCTCCTACTCGGAGGCAAAATTACTTCATTTAATTATGGAGTAATATACATCAATAGCTCATAACTATTGATGATCCCCTGTTAATGTTTTGCGTGTCATGAGACTTAGGGCAATATATAACGAACTGCAATATTTTTGATTTACTTTCCATTTGGCTTGTGTTCAAATTGATTATAACTTTAAACGCTATGGATTCACTCAACTTTTGTGTTGACTTTTTAGCATTTTTTATCTCAGGTAATTAGAAGCTTGGTCTGGCACGGAGTAGCAGTGGACTTTTTCTTCTAAAAAGGAGTGTCCATTTTGTTATCATTCAATGAATAATGTAACTTTTATAACGTATTTCGAAACTTCCCTCTGGGGCCTGTATTATGTACTCTGATATTAAATAAATGAATCATAACAATTTTATTTAAAACGTCTCTTTTCGAGTCGTTTTCTATTTTCATGACTGTGATACTTGAAGTAATACCCCAACTTATAATTCCGCTGCGATTATCGAAAACGGGGGTGTTACAGAGTGGTATCAGAGCTCATGGTTATAGAGAACAAGGTTCAAACCTAAACTATAACCAATTTTCACAAACTTAACTAAAAAATCCTCCGTTCCAAAATTTCACCGAAATACTACTTATACATGTTTATTACTGATTATTTAGTTACTTAGTAAAATATTTATAATTACCGGGTGGTTACAGGGTTATGGTTTCCCCTACCCATTCTATTATTCTTATGTCGGACTCAGATACCGAAAACGTCGCGACTGTACCAGACGCCGTTCCAGTACCTAGACGAACGACGGAGTCATCAGAATATGTTTTCATAGTACCTGAGGTCTCTTCAGTATTCGGCCACGATGTGGAATCAGATCCGTCAGAAGATCCATCCGAGGATACATCAATGCCTGATGTCGCACCGTTTCCTGACGATCCATACGTGCAAGCCAGAGAGGGAATCCGGAGAACAACACGAATAAGAACACTCTCCGTACCTACGTCATCATCACCACTACCACATCCACATCCATATATGTTACCTACATATATACCGTCTGTCCCAACATCCACACCTCCACTTCCACCATCATCTACAAGTTTCCATCCCCCGTCTGTCCCATTTGAACTTAGTGAAGAAGTTAGAGCCATCATCGCCCGATATCACACTCTACCCCGATCACCTACTCCCGATTTCCCGACACCTCCGCGAGTTTTTGAGGTGGGAGAAAGTTCTCAGGCAGCACAGGAGCGATCGCCGACTATTTCCACTCTACTGACGCGATTGGAACAGCAAGAAGAGCATATCGAGACTGCTCTAGGTCATCTAGATGAGTTGCCTTTGGAACGCATCGAGGGTATCGAATATAGAATTGAAGATCTAGTTACCGGTCAGGAGGCGATGCAGCAGAAGATGGATGAGAATCGTGAGCAGGCGGAGAAACGTGAGGAGCAGATCAGACAGGAAATACCTTTTATTTATGATAATTAATTAAAGCTGATAGACGAGATGATGAAAAGAAATGAAGAACTAATGACAGCACAGAATAGGATCACTGTTCTAGAGACAACAGTGGGAGAGATGCAGACTCGGTACCAGGAATATCTGCAGATCCTTGTCATCATGATAGCCGAGGTCAAGAGACGACTAGAAGGAGCTTCTAGCAGTCATTAGATCAGATCTTTATCCGTTATCTTTTGTACTATATCTCAGTTATGAGATCTATAGTATAGATATGACACTAGCATGTAGTTTATATCTGACAGCTTTTGTACTAGCCACGGGATATGTGGCATAAATACGACACTTGTACTAAATTTTTTATATGTATAACAAAATCAGCAAGTTATTTATGACTATATGTGGTTGTGATATGTTGCTGTGTATGATATAGATTGATGTGGGCCAGTGTTGATCATTTTTCATACATGTATGATATTTGGACATATTGTGACCTTATGATTATCATGGAATTTACCTTGTTAATTTAAAATGGTCACTATGCAAATTCTAAACATGTGTCTTCTTGTAGAAATATGCCTCGCAGTTCCCCAGAACCAGTCATGTCCCAAGCTGCTATCCGAAAGCTTGTTGCAGACAGTGTTGCTGCAGCACTTGAGAATCAAGCAGCAGTATTGGCCCGTTCTGGAAGTACTAGTAGACCCAATGGAGAAAGCGAGACAGCAAATGCTTGCAAGTGCACTTATAAAGACTTCATAAACTGCAAACCAACTTTCTTCAAAGGAACAGAAGGAGCAACTGAGTTGGCTCGTTGGTTTGAGCGTACGGAAATAGTCTTTGTGAGAAGTGGGTGTACCGATGATGCGTGGTTTTGCGACCTTACAACAGGTTTTACCTCTCGAGGGATCTCAAGAGGCTTGCAATCCCCACCAGGCAGTGTACCTGACCGATGTAGTATAGTGAAGTGGCAAGTACCGGGGGATTGATCGTTCTCTAGGGGAATAGTGTCGTTATGATTGAAAAACTACTCTAATAGGTCTAAGGGTGAGGGAAGATTCTTTTTGTATTTTTATTTTATTTTATGGAAAGCAAGTAAAATCTCGGGTTTGAAGGAGTGGGCGGAATTAGTTGCTAGTCAACTAACCCAAATAACTACAAATGCAAATAAAATGAAATAACTGAAAATGAAAAGGTTGTGGAACTTATATGGGGAGAAATGTGTTTACTTAGATTTCCTTACTCCCTAACTATCTTTTACCGGTTGATTAGTGTGTATTAATTGCGTGGATGACGGGTGTATTCCTTAATACCAATCGTGGGGTGGCGTACGTACTTCCCCAACTCTACAAGCTCCTACTTCACTCCTATGTCGAGCCGGCTAAGAAGCTCCTAACATGGGATCACTAGAATTCACTCATGCATTAAATACAACCAAATAAACCTAGTACGCATTGGTTCATGTTTCTTAAGACGTTCAAGCAAATTACCGTATAGGAGGTTAGCCAATTTTCTTAAGCCTAACATCGATAAACAATCATCCAATACAATTAATAACACACCAACAACCAATAATCAATAGTTAGGTTTCATTAGATCTAAGCAAACACAAGATAAATCTAGCCTAACATGTTAATTAAAAGACAAGAACAAGATATAATCAAACAACACATAGACATATTGAATGATTAAATGATTACTTATCTTCAATTAAACATGGGAGATCCAAGGGTATAAAACCCTTAAAAATGGCAGAAAATTCGTCTTAGGGTTTCTCCTCACAAAGTTGCACACTAATGACTAAAAATAGCAAAACTATATATAGAGTTTAGGGGCTGACGGCGTCATGTTATAGAGCTTGACGCCGTCACCTCGCCGCGGCTAGGGTTCCTGGATGGTCTTCCTGACGTCGTCCCTCTTTAATCCTCCAAAATCCGCTCTGGCGCGTCAAGGATTGACGCCGTCAGAATAGTGCTTGACGCCGTCTCTCTTTAACTTAAACCGTGATGGCCTTGATCACCTTAAAGGGTGACGCCGTCAGATTTCCATTGAAAAACTCTCTGGCGCGTCACGTGTATTTTGTCATATCCACCTCTTTTGCCAAGCCGTGACGCCGTCAGGAGCAATCCTTGACGCCGTCATGTGTACTTTTCCAGCAGCTTTGGAGACTTTGTCGTTTTCTTCACTTTTATACTCCAAAAACGTTCAAAATGCTTCCTTTTCCAGATTTCTTCTCCAAGGTACCTAAAATGACAAAAGGAACGATTTAGGGCAATATTTGATCAAATAAATACGATTTAGGGCTTAAATGACCCCCAAAAAGCGGTACACTTTTCGCTTCATCAAATACCCTTACACTTAAGATTTGCTTGTCCTCAAGCAAATGCGCTTTTATTCTAATCAAAACACAAGTTAGGGGTCATTTAATGCTAATATAAAAGTAATTACAACAAATAGTCGTTCCACTTTAATCATAATAAGCACGGAGATTACAAACTAGCACCTCACAAGTTGTGTTTAGATACTCACATCTCTCAGGTGTCATAAAAGTATATCTCATAAATGAAAACGGATAATATCTCTCACTACCTGTCATAGCAAATAGATTACCATAGGCTTGGGAAAGGATCAAAAACCTCCTCCACTAGGCGTAAGCACCTAAGATAAACTATCAAAGAGGGCTTTTACATGGGTTATAACGTGAGGTGTAGGGATATGATAAACACGGTTTTGTTGGATAAGGGATATTTTACTGGTGGCGAGTTAAAGATCTTGATTAATTACATGTACAATATGGCGTTGCTAAGCCAAGACTAGACTCGACTTAAGCTAAAAACAAAATAACAAAAACATAAAATAAACATAAAATGAAACGGGATGGTAGTCCGTATGTTTTTTCTACTTTTTTTTTTTTTTTTTCATACACTCTTGCCCTACCATCCAAAATAATACATCATAGGGGCGTTGCATTCCCCTTACACTTGAACTTTTACATAACTTTACAAATAACTATTCTAATGACTCGAATTAAGATAATCGAAACACTTGGAGTACTTTTAAAATATTTAGCACATATGGGGGTAATAATGTTGTTCTTCCCCATTACTCCATTACACTAGTACTTTACCCATGAGTCCCAATCGTCCCAAAACAATATGTACAAGGATATGACTCGACTTAGCAACCATGTAATCAATTAGATAATTAACTTGGGGTTTAAACAAATGTTGTCACAATAATGCACTAAAGATGAGTGCATACAAGGTAGGCTAAGGCGATTTGGGTGTACATTTAAGTGGGGTGTAAACAAATTCTTCCTTTAAGTAAAATGCTTAAAGTTAGAAACGAAAAGATAGGCTCTGAGGGGTGTACTAGGGGTATCGTGTACTAAAAATGAGTACAACGCAAAGGGTGTGGGAGAATTACTTGACCAATGTAGCCAATGTAATTATAACAAAAACACAGGTGTAAAACAATGGGTTAATCCTAATGCCTCTTATCATGTAGTAAATCTAACTACACGAATGTAGTCTCACTTGTAGCCTCGGAATGGTCCTAACGCAAGTTCTAGAATCTAAGTGCTACCGGTACACACATCATAGCATAAATGCTTTTCCTACCAATTCTAGGGGCGAACCTCACATATTTGGGGGTGGAAAATTCTTTTAGTGGTACAGTTTTGTGCTAGTCATATAACTCCTATCCATGAGACGCTCATTAAGATCAAAGTTTCACTCCTATATGTTGTAAAAAAATTTAAATTTGGCACTAAAATTGCCTTAATAGGTATTTCTCTCAGTTTTATTACACATCTACCATTAAACAAACAAAAATCAAGCGTAATTGCATTCTCTAAAGTATCGTACTTTACCCCCCCCCCCCTTACACTTAAGATGAACATTGTCCCCAATGTTCAAATAACAAGATGTAAAAGTAAATAAGGTAAAAGAATGAAATCAAATACTCCCCTGATTCGCTCGGTGGATAAAGGGGTAACATGGTTAAATCTTCTTCCAAGAGAATGTAGAAGCTCCAAGACTAATGCATCGCCAAAAGCTTGATTCCACACACATCTCCTTGTCCAAAATAACCTGTTAAACCTGAGAAAACAAACACGAAAACCTGCATAACAACGGCGGGATAAATCTATATAAGGATATAATGCTTGTGGAATGATTATTTTGCAGATTCCTGGAGTTTATAAGTTAGAGATTTAATAAAAACTTTTTATGATTCCGGTAGAAAAACAAAACTTTCAAAAATTTCAGAAAATTAAAACCTGACGCCGTCAGGTTGTAATGCCTGACGCCGTCAGAAATGATCTGACAGAATTCTCATGTTAAGTTTCCGGAAAATTTATGGAAAAACCTATACCTTACTTCCTAAAATTCCTGCAAAACATCATTATGACTCAATACAAGCATTTGACTCAAACAATTACTAATATGTATGTTAATTTATTATTGTTATGATTCATGTTCATTTGTTCTACAAAACCGATTTGGATTTCCCTTACACTTAACTTTTGCAAAATACCTTTATATGTAGTTAAGACGAAGTTAAAAACAAGATAAAGCATTTTCACAATTTAGTTCCGAACATGAATCAATAATAATAAAAATTAAACATATATACGGAAGCAAATAAAATCAAACAAACAAATAAATAAACACACAAAGCAAATAAAGCTTGGGTTGCCTCCCAAGAAGCGCTTTTCTTTATTAACGAGTCTTGTAGCTAGACTCAAAGTCACGTACATTACGTGACTCCATCATTGGTCACGGTTCCTAGGCCATTCTTATTTCCGGTTTTATATTCCGGTCCTAATTTCAAACAATCCTTGTAGAAACCGGATATCCTTTCCATAACATAGTCTACTCCTTTATTTCTATCCTCATCATTCCTATAGTAGACCGCTTGCTTAAGCTCCTTCTCAACATTTGACAAGTGTTGGAATTGCTCTATCTTATATGGCATTTGGTAGTTTACCTCATCGGTCTCATCCTTAAATCTAACTATCCCCAAGGAAGGTTCATAAGTCATTCTAGAGACCTCAACAAATGGTTTTCCAAAAACTACTTGAGTTAAGCATGCATCGACTATTGTCCGGATATCTTCTACAATTACAAAGTCGGTGACATAGGTGAAGTTTCCTACATAAACCGGTAATCCCTTAACTCTTCCCGTGAAGTTACTCATCCAACCCTTATCAGGGAACATCCTATACCCAAGTTGATTTTTCATTATCAAGTTGTAGTGGGCTCTAGTCATAATGTTTATGGGCGATCTAAGGTCGATGTAAGCTTTCCACACATGCAAATGTCCGATGTTGCATGGTATGTTGAGATTAGAAGGGTCGCCCATTTTTATAATTGGTCTACCTAGGAAGTATGGTGTCTCGGGGTCATCGAATAAGTCTGTATGATATGCGCGCTCTTAGTTAGTGGGTAGCCTATTGAAGTAGTCCTCATCATCATCATCTACTTCTTCAATCTCACTTTTCCTAACTTCTTTATCAACCTCGACTTTCTTAACCTCATCCTCAGGTTCACTATTATCCTCATTCCTATCAATTGGTTTAATAGTGACAATGTTGACGAAGTGGACGTGTTTGGATGAAGAGGGGTCTTTTACTTGGGGTCCGCTATTTGTGTTCCTAGCGTCCTTATGTGGAGGTGATAGCACTTGGTTATTGAGGGCTTTCAATAAGTTATCAATTTTATTGGTCATCTCCGTTTGTTGTTGATTGAATTCGGATTCAAATTTGGCCAAACGAGCTTCTTGAGATGCCATAAATTGGGACATCAATCCTTCAAAGTTATTGGTACTACCATAATTGTTGGAAGGATTGTTATTGAAAGTACGGTTCGAGTTGGAACCGCTTGATTGGAAACGATTAGGTGGGTTGGAAGAATTGGTTTGTTGTGCGTTTTGGTTTTGTTTCCACCTAAGGTTTGGGTGATTTTTCCATGAGGGGTTGTATGAATCACCGTAGAGGTTTGGCTCGGGTTTGAAAGTGTACCACTTGTCTCCCGCTCCGTCGGTACGCGAGGATGCGTAGTCCGCAAAAGCTTGTTCGGGGAGTTCCACGCAATCACGAGTGTCGTGGGGACCACTACATAATTCACATGAAGAAGTGATTTTGTTCACTTGGCTTGAAGGTTTAGGAGCCTCGTAGGATTTCATAAGAAACTTGACTTGGTCTTCAAGTTCTATGATCCTACGGTCGGAAGTGCTTGAATTGTTCGAAGGCAAAGATATTGCCTTGACTGTTTTATTCAAATCACGGGGATCACTCCAACTTTCGTTGTCATAAAGAGCAAGATCTTACAGGAGAGCCCATGATTGTTCCGCACTTAGATCACGTAGCTTACCACTGGCCGATTGGTCAATGGTTTGCCTCGTGGAGAGACTGATATGGTCATAGAAGATTTGGACTTGGAGCCAAAGTTCTATGCCATGGTGAGGGACTTTTTGGAGTAAGTCCTTGAATCGAGTCCATGCCTCGTAGAGAGTTTCGCCTTGACGTTGTTGGAACATCAAGATATCATTCCTTAGCTTGGTAGTTCTTCCCGGTGGGAAAAACTGAGCAAGGAAACGAGTGGTGAGATCATCCCAAGAGGTGATTGATGCGTGGTTTTGCAACCTTACAACAGGTTTTACCTCTCGAGGGATCTCAAGAGGCTTACAACCCCACCAGGCAGTGTACCTGACCGATGTAGTATAGTGTAGTGGTAAGTACGGGGGATTGATCGTTCTCCACAGGGAATAGTGTTCGTTAGGTATGAAAAACTACTTTAATAGGTCTAAGGGTGAGAGAAGATTCTTTTTATGTTTTTATATTTTTTTTTTGAAAGCAAGTAAAATCTCGGGTTTGAAAGAGTGGGCGGAATTAGTTGCTAGTCAACTAACCCAAATTACTACGAATGCAAATAAAATAAAATAACAGACAATGAAAATGTTGGTGAAAACTTATGTGGAGGGAAATGTGTTTACTTAGATTTCCTTACTCCCTAACTATCTTTTACCGGTTGATTAGTGTGTATTAGTTGCGTGGATGACGGGTGTATTCCTTAATACCATTCGTGGGGTGGCGTACGTACTTCCCCAACTCTACAAGCTCCTACTTCACTCCTATGTCGAGCCGGCTAGGAAGCTCCTAACATGGGATCACTAGAATTCGCTTGTGCATTAAATACAACAATAAAAACCTTTAGTACGCATTGGTTCATGTTTCTTAAGACGTTCAAGCAAGTTACCGAATAGGAAGTTAGCTAGTTTTCTTAAGCCTAACATAGATGAACAATCATCCAATACAACTAACAACACACTAATAACCAATAATCAATAGCTAGGTTTCATTAGATCTAAGCAAACACAAGATAAATCTAGCCTAACATGTTAAACAAAAGACAAGAATAAGATAGAATCAAACAACACATAGACATATTGAATGATTAATTGATAACTTATCTTCAATGTAACATGGAAGATCTCAAGGCAAAAAGCCTTGAAAGAGCTGCCAAATTCGTCCTAGGGTTTTCACACACAAAGTTCCCCAATAAGTTCCACACCAATGACAAAGAATTGCAAAACTATATATAGATTTTTGGATCTGACGGCGTCACGTTATGGAGTGTGACGCCGTCACCTCGCCGCTTTTAGGGTTCTCGGATGACCTTCTTGACGCCGTCCCTCTTTAGCTCTCCAAAATCCGTTCTGGCTTATCAAGGCTTGACGCCCTCAGACTATCAACGTGACGCCGTCCCTCTTTAAATTATAACGTGACGACCTTGATCAGATTAAAGCGTGACGCCGTCAGAATTTCCATGCAATTTCTCTGGCTTATCATGAGTAAATTTCACATCCACCACTTTTGCCAAGCCATGACGCCGTCCAGGGTTAATCCTGACGCCGTCAAAGGTAACTTCCAGCAAGATTTTGAGACTTTGTCGTTTTCTTCACTTTTATGCTCCAAAAACGTCCAAAATGCTTCCTTTTCCAGATTTCTTCTCAAAAGTACCTAAAATGACAAAAGGAACGATTTAGGGCAATATTTGATCAAATAAATACGATTTAGGGCTTAAATGACCCCTTAAAAGCGGTACACTTTTCGCTTCATCAAATACCCTTACACTTGAGATTTGCTTGTCCTCAAGCAAATGCGCTTTTATTCTAATCAAAATACAAGTTAGGGGTCATTTAATGCTAACATAAAAGTAATTACAACAAATATTCGTTCCACTTTAATCATAATAAGCACGGAGATTATAAACTAGCACCTCACAAGTAGTGTTTAGATACTCACATCTCTCAAGTGTCATCAAAATAAATCTCCTAAATGAAAACGGATAATATCTCTCACTACCTGTCATAGCAAATAGATTACCATAGGCTTGGGAAAGGATCAAAAACCTCCTCCACTAGGCGTAAGCACCTAAGATAAACTATCAAAGAGGGCTTTTAAATGGGTTATAATGTTAGGTGTAGGGAAAAGGAAAACACGGTTTTGTTGGATAAAGGATATTTTACTGGTGGCGAGTTAAAGATCTTGATCAATTACATGTACTATACAATGTTGCTAAGCCAAGACTCGACTCAATCTTAAGCTAATGAAAGAAAATAACAAAAACATAAAATAAAAATAAAATAAAACGGGATGGTAGTCCGTATGTTTTTTTTCTACTTTTTTTTTTTTTTTTTTTTTTTTTTTTTTTTTTTTTTTTTTTTTTGCATACACTTTTGCCCTACCATCCAAAATAATACATCATAGGGGCATTGCATTCCCCTTACACTTGAACTTTTACATAACTTTACAAATAACTATTCTAATGACTCGAATTAAGATAATTGAAAAACTTGGAGTACTTTTAAAATATTTAGCACATATGGGGGTAATAAATGATGATCTTCCCCATTACTCCATTACACTAGTACTTTACCCATGAGTCCCAATCGTCCCAAAACAATATGTACAAGGATATGACTCGACTTAGCAACCATGTAATCAACTAGATAATTAACTTGGGTTTAAACAAATGTTGTCACAATAATGCACTAAAAATGAGTGCATACAAGGTAGGCTAAGGCGATTTGGGTGTACATTTTAGTGGGGTGTAACAAATTCTTCCTTTAAGTAAAATGCTTAAAGGTCGAAACGAAAAGATAGGCTCTGAGGGGTGTACTAGGGGTATCGTGTACTAAAAATGAGTACAACGCAAAGGGTGTGGGAGAATTACTTGACCAATGTAGCCAATGTAATTATAACAAAAACACAGGTGTAAAACAATGGGTGAATCCTAATGCCTCTTATCATGTAGTAAATCTAACTACACGAATGTAGTCTCACTTGTGGCCTCGGAATGGTCCTAACGCAAGTTCTAGAATCTAAGTGCTACCGGTACACACATCATAGCATAAATGCTTTTCCTACCAATTCTAGGGGCGAACCTCACATATTTGGGGGTGGAAAATTTTTTTTGTGGTACGGTTTTTGTGCTAGTCATATAACTCCTATCCGTGAGACGCTCATTAAGATCAAAGTTTCACTCCTATATGTTGTAAAAAATTTTAAATTTGGCACTAAAATTACCCTAACAGGTATTTATCTCAGTTTTATTACACATCCACTATTAAACAAACAAAAATCAAGCGCAATTGTATTCTCTAATCGTACTTTTACCCCCCCCCCCCCCTTACACTTAAGATGAACATTGTCCCCAATGTTCAAATAACAAGATGTAAAAGTATAAAGTAAAAGAATGAAATCAAATACTCCCCTGATTCGTTCGGTGGATAATGAAGTAACACGGTTAGATCTTCTTCCAAGGAGAATGTTGAAGCTCCATGACTAATGCATCGCCATAAGCTTGATCCAAAAACATTTCCTTGTCCAAAATAACCTGTTAAACCTGAGAAAACAAACACGAAAACCTGCATAACATCGGCGGGATAAATCTATATATAAGGATATAATGCTTGTGGAATGATAATTTTGCAGATTCCTGGAGATTATAAGTTATAGATTTAATAAAAACTTTTTATGAAAACAAAACTTTCAAAAAAATTTCAGAAAATTAAACCTGACGCCGTCAGGTTGTAACTCCTGACGCCGTCAGAAATGATCTGACAGAATTCTCATGTTACGTTTCCGGAAAAATTTTGGAAAAACCTATACCTTACTTCCTAGAATTCCTGCAAAACTTCATTATGACTCGATACAAGCATTTGACTCAAACAAATACTAATATGTATGTTAATTTATTATTATTATGATTCATGTTCATTTGTGTTCTAATAAACCGATTTAGATTTCCCTTACACTTAACTTTTGCAAAATACCTTTATATGTAGTTAAGACGAAGTTAAAAACAAAATAAAGCATTTTCACAATTTAGTTTTGAATATGAATCAATAATAATAAAATTAAACACACATACGGAAGCAAATAAAATCAAACAAACAAATAAATGAACACACAAAGCAAATAAAGCTTGGGTTGCCTCCCAAGAAGCGCTTTTCTTTATTAACGAGTCTTGTAGCTAGACTCAAAGTAAGGCTCATCTAGTGTCGCTTATGCTCACGTATCCGAGTGTGAGCCATCTAATTGTTGCCTCATCTTTCTTGTATTCATCATTCAGCTCCAAACATCCATGATAGTATCTCTTATTTTTCTCATGTGGATATTTGAGCCCCTTCCTCTTATCATTCTCACTTAACAAATCAAGAGGCACAAGTCTATTGCAAGATTCAATGGAGTAGTTTTTAAACCTTGGATGTGCTCGGGGCATTTGGTAAGTAAAATCTTCATCCCCATCCGAGAATGTAATTAACCCGTCCACAAGTTTTTCGTCAAGGTGGGTCAACCTTTTGAAGGGTTCTCCAAAAATGACTTGGGTTAATTTGTTATCAATGAATTCTCCTAAGTTCTCCATAACCATAAAATCCACCAAATACACAAAACTTCCAACGAATACGTGTAGTGGCTTAGTCCTAGCAACAATGTTATCTCCTTGATATTCTAGCTCATCTACCATGATTTTATTATAATTAGCGCGAGAGATAATGTTCATAGGCAAAGATGAGTTAAGATAAGCATAAAAATCATGATAACCAATCTTACACGGAAATTGCATGTTAAAGAGGCTATCCTTTTCGATCTTAGTCCTAGGGTCAACATACTTAAAGGGATCAATTTCCTCTTTTCCCCATTCCTCGTTAACTACTTCTCCATTACCGGCATCCTCATCGGAGTCTGAGTAGTAAAACGGACTAACATGGTCATTCTCATGGTCAGACTCCTCCATCTCAGAATTGTTACCAAAGTGGTGGTCGGGTGAAAGGTTGTTGTTTTCTATGATGGGGGCGGGAACGGGTAGTTGAAAGTTTGCACGGCGAAAAATACGAATAACAGGGATCAAATGACCAATGTTACTCATGAGGTAAGTGGAAGGTATCACAAACAAAAGTACAAAGAAATAAGATAGACTAAAGAAAACCTATAAAAAGAAAATAAAAATCTCACTAGAAAGGAATCTAGTGAGTAGACCTATAAAATAAAAATTCAACCTAAACAATAACTATTCCCCGGCAACGGCGCCAAAAACTTGATGCGTGGTTTTGCGACCTTACAACAGGTTTTACCTCTCGAGGGATCTCAAGAGGCTTACAACCCCACCAGGCAGTGTACCTGACCGATGTAGTATAGTGTAGTGGTAAGTACGGGGGATTGATCGTTCTCCACAGGGAATAGTGTTCGTTAGGTATGAAAAATTACTTTAATAGGTCTAAGGGTGAGAGAAGATTCTTTTTATGTTTTTATATTTTTTTTTTTTTTTGAAAGCAAGTAAAATCTCGGGTTTGAAAGAGTGGGCGGAATTAGTTGCTAGTCAACTAACCCAAATTACTACGAATGCAAATAAAATAAAATAACAGAAAATGAAAATGTTGGTGAAAACTTATGTGGAGGGAAATGTGTTTACTTAGATTTCCTTACTCCCTAACTATCTTTTACCGGTTGATTAGTGTGTATTAGTTGCGTGGATGACGGGTGTATTCCTTAATACCATTCGTGGGGTGGCGTACGTACTTCCCCAACTCTACAAGCTCCTACTTCACTCCTATGTCGAGCCGGCTAGGAAGCTCCTAACATGGGATCACTAGAATTCGCTTGTGCATTAAATACAACCATAAAAACCTTTAGTACGCATTGGTTCATGTTTCTTAAGACGTTCAAGCAAGTTACCGAATAGGAAGTTAGCCAGTTTTCTTAAGCCTAACATAGATGAACAATCATCCAATACAACTAACAACACACTAATAACCAATAATCAATAGCTAGGTTTCATTAGATCTAAGCAAACACAAGATAAATCTAGCCTAACATGTTAAACAAAAGACAAGAATAAGATAGAATCAAACAACACATAGACATATTGAATGATTAATTGATAACTTATCTTCAATGTAACATGGAAGATCTCAAGGCAAAAAGCCTTGAAAGAGCTGCCAAATTCGTCCTAGGGTTTTCACACACAAAGTTCCCCAATAAGTTCCACACCAATGACAAAGAATTGCAAAACTATATATAGATTTTTGGATCTGACGGCGTCACGTTATGGAGTGTGACGCCGTCACCTCGCCGCTTTTAGGGTTCTCGGATGACCTTCTTGACGCCGTCCCTCTTTAGCTCTCCAAAATCCGTTCTGGCTTATCAAGGCTTGACGCCCTCAGACTATCAACGTGACGCCGTCCCTCTTTAAATTATAACGTGACGACCTTGATCAGATTAAAGCGTGACGCCGTCAGAATTTCCATGCAATTTCTCTGGCTTATCATGAGTAAATTTCACATCCACCACTTTTGCCAAGCCATGACGCCGTCCAGGGTTAATCCTGACGCCGTCAAAGGTAACTTCCAGCAAGATTTTGAGACTTTGTCGTTTTCTTCACTTTTATGCTCCAAAAACGTCCAAAATGCTTTCTTTTCCAGATTTCTTCTCAAAAGTACCTAAAATGACAAAAGGAACGATTTAGGGCAATATTTGATCAAATAAATACGATTTAGGGCTTAAATGACCCCTTAAAAGCGGTACACTTTTCGCTTCATCAGTGATGGATCCTGCGGGTAAACGCTCTAGCCATTGACTAGCTTGGTCCCGCAGAGAGAATTGAAAGAGACGCAGTCGGGTCGTCTCTCGAGTGGCAACATCAAGGTCTATGGAATCAACGATTTTGAGAAAGTCCTTGAGATGTTGATTAGGATCTTTGAAACGAAGTCCATGGAATGCGCATCCGCTTTGCACCAACCGGATGGTGTCGGATCGCAAGGGAGTGACATTGGCTCCTTGAGTGAGCTCAATGGTGTGTTTGATAGCCATGGTGGCTAGGACGGGAGTAGTCTCCTAAGGTACGGGCTCTAGGAGGTGGGTGTTGTTGTGGTGGTGGGTTGTTGGGATCGAGGATATTACCACCTTCCATGATGTCGGATGGTAATGGTTACGAACAAAGAAACGAAGAAAAAAGATAGACTAAAGAAAATCTAGAAAAATAAAATAAAAATCTCACTAGAAAGGAATCAAGTGAGTAGACCTAATAAAATAAAAATTCAACCTAAACAATAACTATTCCCCGGCAGCGGCGCCAAAAACTTGATGCGTGGTTTTGCGACCTTACAACAGGTTTTACCTCTCGAGGGATCTCAAGAGGCTTGCAATCCCCACCAGGCAGTGTACCTGACCGATGTAGTATAGTGAAGTGGCAAGTACCGGGGGATTGATCGTTCTCTAGGGGAATAGTGTCGTTAGGATTGAAAAACTACTCTAATAGGTCTAAGGGTGAGGGAAGATTCTTTTTGTATTTTTTTATATTTTATGGAAAGCAAGTAAAATCTCGGGTTTGAAGGAGTGAGCGGAATTAGTTGCTAGTCAACTAACCCAAATAACTACAAATGCAAATAAAATGAAATAACTGAAAATGAAAAGGTTGTGGAACTTATATGGGGAGAAATGTGTTTACTTAGATTTCCTTACTCCCTAACTATCTTTTACCGGTTGATTAGTGTGTATTAATTGCGTGGATGACGGGTGTATTCCTTAATACCAATCGTGGGGTGGCGTACGTACTTCCCCAACTCTACAAGCTCCTACTTCACTCCTATGTCGAGCCGGCTAAGAAGCTCATAACATGGGATCACTAGAATTCGCTCATGCATTAAATACAACCAAATAAACCTAGTACGCATTGGTTCATGTTTCTTAAGACGTTCAAGCAAATTACCGTATAGGAGGTTAGCCAGTTTTCTTAAGCCTAACATCGATAAACAATCATCCAATACAATTAATAACACACCAGCAACCAATAATCAATAGTTAGGTTTCATTAGATCTAAGCAAACACAAGATAAATCTAGCCTAACATGTTAATTAAAAGACAAGAACAAGATATAATCAAACAACACATAGACATATTGAATGATTAAATGATTACTTATCTTCAATTAAACATGGGAGATCCAAGGGTATAAAACCCTTAAAAATGGCAGAAAATTCGTCTTAGGGTTTCTCCTCACAAAGTTGCACACTAATGACTAAAAATTGCAAAACTATATATAGAGTTTAGGGGCTGATGGCGTCATGTTATAGAGCTTGACGCCGTCACCTCGCCGCGGCTAGGGTTCCCGGATGGTCTTCCTGACGCCGTCCCTCTTTAATCCTCCAAAATCCGCTCTGGCGCGTCAAGGGTTGACGCCGTCAGAATAGTGCTTGACGCCGTCTCTCTTTAACTTAAACCGTGATGGCCTTGATCACCTTAAAGGGTGACGCCGTCAGATTTCCATTGCAAAACTCTCTGGCGTGTCACGTGTATTTTGTCATATCCACCTCTTTTGCCAAGCCGTGACGCCGTCAGGAGCAATCCTTGACGCCGTCATGTGTACTTTTCCAGCAGCTTTGGAGACTTTTCCGTTTTCTTCACTTTTATGCTCCAAAAACGTTCAAAATGCTTCCTTTTCCAGATTTCTTCTCCAAAGTACCTAAAATGACAAAAGGAACGATTTTGGGCAATATTTGATCAAATAAATACGATTTAGGGCTTAAATGACCCCCTAAAAGCGGTACACTTTTCGCTTCATCAACCGATGACTGTAAGGTTACCTTTGCTACCGGGACTTTCTTGGAAGATGCCCTGTCTTGGTGGACTTCTACTGCCCAAACTATGGGGGTTGAAGCAGCTCACCAACTTACATGGGAAGATCTCAAAAAGAAAATGTTGAAGAAGTACTGTCCTCGTACGGAAATCAAAAAGCTGGAAAATGAGTTTCACCAGCTAGCTGTGAAAGGAACAGATCTAAAGGCATACAATAGAAGGTTTCAGGAGCTTGTTCTCCTATGTCCAACTATTGTGCCTGATCTTGAGAAGATGTTTGAGAAATATATGGAAGGGCTACCTCAAAGTATCGAGGGAAATGTTACTGCGTCCAAGCCTCAATCTTTGGAAGAGACCATTTCCATAGCTCAACAGCTAATGGATCATGAGATAAAGCGTAGTTCCACCCAAGGAAATAATGATAACAAGCGAAAGCTTGATGATCGAAGAACCACCAATCACCACAACAACTACCCCAACTACCACCACAATAACAACAACAACAACTGCAACAATCAAAACGACTACCATCAAAACCGTAACAACCACCACCGCCAACAGAATCGTTGCTAGGAAACTGCCAGAGCCTATACAGCCACATCTACTGAGAGGAGTGGTTATGTAGGAACAAATCCATTCTGCAATCGATGCTCGTTGCACCACTACGGTCTGTGTGCTGTTAAGTGCGCAAAGTGTCAGAAGGTTGGACACCAGACCAAAGACTTTAAAGCAACAGGAACAAATCTTCAGCCAGTAATCATAACTTGCCACGGATGCGGTGAGAAGGGGCATTACAAGAACCAGTGCCCGAAGCTAAATGCAAATCAGAACAATGGTGCCCGTGGACGAGTTTATGTGCTAGGAGATGGTAATGCGCAGCAGAACCCGGATGTAGTCATGGGTATGTTTCCTCTCAATCAACATCTAGCTAAAGTATTATTTGATACTAGAGTCGATAAAAGCTTTATATCTCTTACTTTTGCTTCCTTACTTAAACTTACTCCCACTACCTTAAACAACACGTACGAAATCGAATTAGCTAATGGGAAATTAGTAGGCACTAACTCTATACTCCAAAACTGCACCTTAACCTTACTAAATCAACCTTTCGACATCGACCTCATGCACATCAAACTCGGTAGCTTCGACGTAATCGTTGGTATGGACTGGCTATCCAAATACCATGCAAGGATCATATGCGACGAGAAAGTAGTTCACATCCCTTTCGAGGGTGAAACTTTGATTATCCGTGGTAATCAAAGTAAGACCAGACTAAGCATTATATCCTGCCTCAAGACCATGAAGTACATCAACAGAGGATGTCGAGCGTTTTTAACTCAGGTAACTGAGAAGAAAACGGATGAGAAACGACTGGAAGATGTGCCTGTAGTGCGAGATTTTCTAGAAGTTTTTCCTAAAGATTTACCTGGACTACCACCTGTCCGTCAGGTAGAGTTTCAGATTGACTTGGTGTCGGGAGTGGTACCAGTTGCACGAGCACCTTACCGTTTAGCACCATCTGAGATGCAAGAACTATCCAACCAACTGCAAGAGTTGTTGGATAAAGGTTTTATTCGACCCAGCATTTCACCTTGGGGAGCTCATGTCCTATTTGTCAAGAAGAAGGACGGTTCTCTTAGGATGTGTATCGATTATTGAGAGTTGAATAAACTTACGGTAAAGAATCGATATCCATTACCAAGGATCGATGATCTGTTTGACCAACTGCAAGGATCGAGTGTTCACTCGAAAATTGATTTAAGATCGGGTTATCATCAGCTGCGTGTTAGGGAAGAAGATATTCCTAAAACAGCTTTCAGAACAAGATACGGTCACTATGAATTTAAAGTGATGCCATTTGGGTTGACCAATGCACCAGCCGTGTTTATGGATCTCATGAACCGTGTGTGCAAACCCTATCTGGACAAATTCGTGATTGTGTTCGTTGATGATATTCTCATCAATTCTCGAAGTGAAAAAGAACATGCGGAGCATTTAAAGATTATTTTGGAACTACTCAAGAGAGAACTGTACGCTAAATTCTCCAAGTGTGATTTCTGGATTCACACTGTGCAGTTTCTTGGGCACGTGATTGATCGTCACGGTATTCACGTGGATGCTTCCAAAATAGAAGCAGTCAAAAATTGGCCGACACCTACAACCCCCGCTGAGGTGCGTCAATTTTTAGGACTTGCTGGCTATTATCGGAGATTCATCGTGGAATTTTCGAAGATTGCCATCGTTAACAGAATTGACACAGAAGAACAAGAATTATGTTTGGGGAGAAGATCAAGAAAAATCTTTCCAGCTGTTAAAGCAAAAGCTTTGTGAAGCACCAATTCTAGCTTTACCCGAAGGAAACGACGATTTCGTTGTTTATTGTGACGCATCACACCAAGGGTTAGGCGCGGTATTGATGCAAAGGAATAAAGTTATTGCTTATGCCTCCCGACAGCTCAAGCCTCATGAGGAGAATTATATAACTCATGATCTCGAGCTAGGAGCAGTTGTATTTGCTCTTAAAATCTGGAGACATTATTTGTACGGCACGAAGTGTGTTGTATTCACAGATCACAAAAGCCTCCAACGTATTCTTGACCAGAAAGAATTAAATATGAGGCAACGCCGATGGTTAGAGTTGTTAAGTGACTATGACTGTGAAATTCGTTACCACCCTGAAAAAGCAAATGTTGTAGCAGATGCTTTAAGCAGGAAGGAACGAATTAAGCCTCTTCGAGTTAGAGCTTTAGTCATGACTATCAACTTGGACCTGCCATCCCAAATTCTCAATGCACAAGCTGAAGCAGTAAAGGAAGAAAATATTCAGGCTGAGAATTTAAGGGGTATGGACAAGGCGTTTGAACTTCGTCCTGATGGAACTCGTTGTATAAAGAACCGAAGTTGGTTACCACTCTTTGGTGATTTAAGGAATGTGATTATGCATGAATCACATAAGTCCAAGTATTCTATCCACCCAGGATCTGAAAAGATGTATCAGGATCTCAAGAAGCTTTACTGGTGGCCAAACATGAAAGCTGACATCGCTGAGTATGTCAGTAAATGTTTGACATGTGCACGAGTTAAGGCTGAACATCAAAGGCCATCCGGTTTATTGACTCAACCTGAGATTCCTGAATGGAAGTGGGAAAGGATAACTATGGATTTCATCACTAAATTACCGAGGACATCAAGCGGATATGACACTATTTGGATCATTGTTGATCGACTTATGAAATCAGCTCACTTCTTGCCAATCAAGGAGACCGATGAAATAGTAGATCTAGCACAATTGTACCTGAAAGAGGTAGTCTCACGACACGGGGTACCAATTTCCAGTATTTTGGATCGTGATTCTCGTTTCACATCCAGATTTTGGGAAAAGCTTCAGAAAGCTTTGGGTACTCAGTTGGATATGAGCACTGTTTATCATCCGCAGACTGACAGTCAAAGCGAAAGAACTATTCAAACGCTGGAAGATATGCTCAGGGCATGCGTAATAGATTTTGGTAAAGGATGGGATAAGCATCTGCCTTTGGCAGAATTCTCATACAATAGTTACCATGCCAGCATCAAGGCAGCACCGTTTGAAGCACTTTATGGACGAAAGTGCCGATCACCTGTTTGCTGGGCGGAAGTCGGAGAATTCCAACTTACCGGACCGGAGATAATCCAGGAAACCACCGATAAAATAATGCAAATTCGACAACATTTGCAAGCTGCCCGAGAAAGGCAAAAGGGCTACGCAGATGTAAGATGGAAGCCTATGGAGTTTGAAGTTGGAGACAGAGTAATGTTAAAGGTATCACCATGGAAAGGCATGGTTAGATTTGGAAACCGAGGAAAGTTAAATCCCAGATACATCGGACCATTCAAGATTCTGGAGAGAATCGGTTCAGTAGCCTATAGACTCGAACTTCCTATAGAGCTTAGTAAAATACACCCTATCTTTCACGTCTCTAATCTGAAGAAGTGTCTATCAGATGAAACACTTGTTATTCCCATGAAAGAGCTTCGTCTCAATGACAAACTCAATTTTGTGGAAGAACCAGTGGAGATCATGGATAGAGAAATCAAACAGTTAAAGCGAAGCCGTGTTCCCATCGTTAAGGTTAGATGGAACTCTAAAAGAGGACCAGAATTTACCTGGGAACGAGAAGATCAAATCCGAGCGAAATACCCACACCTTTTCCCTCATACCTCGACCAACACAGACTGAATCTCGGGACGAGATTCCCTTCAACGGGGGGATATTGTAACCACTGCGAAAATTTTACCTGGTAATAAACTATTATACACTTATCCATTTTCTACGTATATATATATATATATATATATATATATATATATTACTTATCTGGTCATAACTACTATCTAATGTGACGTAGCTCACATCCTCGATAAACGTGCTCTCATGCTGACCAACCTTAACTTACTTAAAGTTTATTTTATATAAACATTTTCATAGAAAATCCTACGATATACTCCCTCCGTCTCAATTTATTTGTCAGGAGAAAGAAAACACAAAGTTTAATAAAAGTGGGGCCACTTTAATTTTCAACCACTAAAATGGAATATTCCTCCACTAGATTCTCTAGTTTTTACTAAATAAGGAAAGTGGACAATTAATTTGAGACATCCATAAAAAGAAATATGGACAATTAAATTGAGACGGAGGGAGTACTATTTACCACTTTACGTTAATTCCTTAACAAACGTACAAAACTAAATATATCTTACCTATTAGAGTTTCTAACGAAACCCTAAATTATTATAACAACAATTATGAATAACTAAACCCTAAAACACTAAAGTACAACTCATTTAAACCAATGTACAAGTTACTAAAGCACAGAAACCCTAAATCCACTTTAACTCCCGATACAAACCCTAATTTCATTAAATCATGATTTTATGTAATAAAATCACAAACCCTCATTAATATATATAATATTTTTATAAAATATAAATGTACAAGTCTTTCAAGATAATGTACAAGTCACTTATGCATAAAAACTATAAATTAATAAAAGTCCTATTATAACCTTAAATGTATTCATTTTAAAGCACATTTTACAAGTCTATTGTACTCAAGCCTTAAAAATAAACTTTCTTAAAATCACTAATTATAAGTACAAGTCTCTAAACCTAATGTACAAGTGCTTAATGCATAAAAACTAAAAATTACAATTATATATATTTAAACTTAATAAAATCAACATATAATTAATATAATTTAACCAAGCATTAAAAATATATTTTTCCTATTTCATAAACCCTAGTACAACCCTATTAAGCTCATGGTACAACTCCTTAAAGCAAAAATCAATCTCCTTTTCTTTTACTTAAAATTCGAAACATATATATTTAAAACAAAACCTAATTATTTTTCTACTTAACAAATAATTAGACAAAACCCTAAAACTAACTAGTTACTTCCTTAAACCCTAAAGTACAACAATATATAGCCATAGTACCACTTCCTCAAGCCCTTCGATCCAAAACCAAATACCTAGTTCGATTCCTAGTTAAACCATAACTAAACAAATCCTCACTAAACCCTAAGTATAATACCCACCACAAGCCCCCTCCTATGTCTCAAAAATCACCACATCACCATGTATTATAATGTAGGTAACATACAAGGCTAGGGAAATTCCACATCACCCTTTCCCTCCCCCTCCTTCCAAGTGTCCTCCAACTCAATCTGGCCACATCACTTGGTTCCCTACTCACTCCACAAAATACCTAGAAACCCAAGAAACCCTAACCTTTCCCTTGTCTATAAATGTCGATCATATATTTCCATTTTCTCACAACACCATTCGACCCACATAAACACAGTCACACACTCACTTACTACTAATCAAAACAGCCCTATAGAAGCCAAAGAAAGACCTTGAGGAAGCCCAGGAGGAGGAAAATCACTAGTGTCTCATTTCCAAACCAAATCGCCATATTTTTCCATAATCGAATAACATAGCAAAGTAAGTGTAACTAACCCTTTCTCATTCCTTTTATATACTTTATATACTCTTAAAACACTACTAAATAATCTCTAAAAAGAAGCTAGATTAAAAACCCAACCTTTTCTTTTCTTTTCCTCTTGTCGAGCACATCAAGAACAACCCTAATTATATTTTTTTTAGCAACATTAATCTAGAGGCCATAAAATACTCAAGAGATAAATTTAATAAACTTATGAATATGTTAACATAAAATAAAAATAGTGTTGGAAACCTAAGAAGTTAAAAACCAAAGTTTCCATTTTCTTTTTCTTTTGTCGAACGAGACCAAACACACCCTTAATATTTTTTTACAAATCGAAAGGCTATAAAATATGATAGATATAGATTAAACATGTTCATAATACCGTTAACATGCAATAAAAACTAGTCCATAAACTCAAAAACCAAAAACCCAATTCATTTTCTTTTTCTTGTTTCTGTCGCAAAAACAGCCCACTCGCCCAACTTTGGACTAAGATTTCGACCACCAAACAACCACTATAAATTCTGAATTTTGGCCACAATAAGGACCACCTAGCTAACTAATTGTAGGAAAAAGAACGTTGTAGAAACATTGCCTTGTCACGTTTTTATTCGAGTCCAAAATCTGTCTCTCGCTACTGATTTTTACGCACCCTTTATAATTATTTCGAGCTTTATAAGCTTTTAATATAAGCTAATAAGTCATGAATAAGCTGTTTATTAACTTAATATAACTTTTATAAAAGAATCGTAGAAATTCGTCCCTTTTTCCAAGCCTAAATTTGCGTAAAAATGAATATAGGATGTCGAGTGAAATGAGCAAAATGCTTGGAGGGTATTTTCTGCCAAAACTCCAACTGTTTTTATAACAAGGACCTAAAATGAAATCGACTTGCAGTTTAGGGATAAAAAATGTCAAGTTTGAAAGATGGAGTTTTATTGGGCCAAAAATGTAAATTTCTCAAAGTTATTTAACCAAGGACCATTTTTGCCAACGATCTAAAGATGAGGGTATAAAGTTTCATTTTCGAAACTACAGGGGTAAAAACTGTCATTTCATGAAAGTTCAGGGGTAAAAATTGTCATTTTACGAAAGTTAAGGGGTGAAAATTGTCATTTTATGAAAGTTCAGGGGTATAAACTGTCAATATGTGAAACTATAGAGTAAAAAGCGTAACTTTATATAATTATTATTATTAATATAATCTAAATATATTTATAATAAAAACTAATAAAAACTAAATACATTTATCTCGATAACGAACAAACGGAAACATAAAAAAAAGAAGAGAAATAAGATAAAATCCTTATCCAACTTTTGAAGAAACTTCATGTTGTCTCAATTAAACCTTTATTCGAAAACCAAAAACGTTACGAAACGAATATTAAAAACTTATATATACTGGAATATGATTACTGAAACTTGACATAACAACCCAGGTTGTGTGCCAGAGACGTTTATCAACTCTATTTAATTTTGTTTTCCATCCAGACTGCAAAGGTGAGTTCATAGTCCCACTTTTTATATGTTTTTCAAATATGTGGGGAGATACATGCTACAAAACAAAAACGAACATAAGTATTTTTCTGTATGCTTTCCTGATTAATATTGCCTAAGTTACCTGTTTCCTAAAAGACCTCCTATCATGAACCTCTAATCACTTTCGGGTGAGCGCGAATACGGTAAATAGATCTATTGGGTGTGACGACCCCTTTTGTGTTACAGTGACGTGACCTAAAGTACTTTATTTGAGATGAATAAAGAGACCGGCAATCTCCTACTCGGAGGCAAAATTACTTCATTTAATTATGGAGTAATATACATCAATAGCTCATAACTATTGATGATCCCCTGTTAATGTTTTGCGTGTCATGAGACTTAGGGCAATATATAACGAACTGCAATATTTTTGATTTACTTTCCATTTGGCTTGTGTTCAATTTGATTATAACTTTAAACGCTATGTATTCACTCAACCTTTGTGTTTACTTTTTAGCATTTTTTATCTCAGGTAATTAGAAGCTTGGTTTGGCACGGAGTGGCAGTGGACTTTTTCTTATAAAAAGGAGTGTCCATTTTGTTATCATTCAATGAATAATGTAACTTTTATAACGTATTTCAAAACTTCCCTCTGGGGCCTGTATTATGTATTCTGATATTAAATAAATGAATCATAACAATTTTATTTAAAACGTCTCTTTTCGAGTCGTTTTCTATTTTCATGACTGTGATACTTGAAGTAATACCCAACTTATAATTTCGCTGCGATTATCGAAACCGGGGGTGTTACAGCTTCCTATCAATGGAAGTTCATTTAGATTAGCCCATTTATGTCATAGATCATCATTGTAATCTATTCATACTTGAGTAGATGGTTTATGTGTTTGTACCATAAAACACAAGGTTTCTATGTTGGGCCATAAAACATAGAGGGAGTGGTTGTACCCTTGTAAAAGAACTAGCGGGAGTGGTTGTACCCTTGTAAAAGAACTCGACATCTAGCTTAGTGTCGGAAAAGGTGTAAGTGACGTTAGGTTGGTTCTACCTCGAACTAGAACCCGGTATTTATCTTTGTACCGGAAAAAGTGTAAGTGACGATTGTAAGGTTTTCTCCGCCAAGAAGGGAGCTTGTTAATCTAGTGAAGTAACTCTCGAGTTGGGCACTCGGGGAGTGGAGTAGGGCGGAGAGGATCTCCGTGGCCGAACCACTATAAATCATCATGCTCGGTTTGCGTTTTCTTTTACTTATTGCTTTACTTTATGTTTGCATTATATGATTGCTTGTGTTGTGCTTAGTTGATAATACTTGTGTGACAACTTGTTTAGTATATGCTACTCATAAACTATACTTAACATCTTTCATATTAGAACAAGCCAAATTGGAAATTTGATACAACAAGTTTTAAAATTTTAAAACGGAAACGTATTCACCCCCCCTACGTTTTCACACATGTTGTCATCGACAATTTTTTTTGCGATGAAGCCAGGAAAGATTACGACATTAGTGAAATGTTGTGGAAGTTTATTTCATAGATACAAGACAATATCAGCCACAAAATCCGTTGGATATATAATGAAAACAAAATGGTTGAGCATGGATCAACTTCATTAAAGCCTGAATGGTTGTATCGCAGCTCTTAGCCGATTTCTATCGCGAGCCGCAAACAATTCACTTCCATTCTTCAAAGTAATAAAAGAATATGTGGCAACGACAAAATTCAAGTGGTCAGAGGAGGCTGAAAATGCCTTCTAGGATCTTAAGGTATTCTTGACTGAATTACCAACCCTGACAGCTCCAATCCCAGGCGAAACCTTATCGATGTACCTGGCAGCATCTAACGAAGCTATAGGATCAATTTTGGTAGCTGAAGGGACAAAAGGAAAATGTTAATATACTTCGTCAGCAGGGCACTTCACGATGCGGAGTTACAATACCCACCTATCGAGAAGCTTGCATATGCTCTTTTCATCTCGGCCAAGCGGTTAAGGAGATATTTTCAGGCACACGCAATAGAGGTCATCACAGACCATCCACTAAAGCAAGTATTGGCAAGGCCTGAAAACTCAATTAAAGGGCACGTGATGGCCGATTTCCTGGGGGAAACAGACGGGAAAACTAAAGGCTTCAAAGAAAGAGATTGAGGTTCCCACGGAAAGCTTAAGTCCGTTCACTTCAAATGGAAACTTTTGTAAGCATATTCAACTATGTTTTATTTCGTTATAAAAACTGTAGTATTTGGAGGCGTCGATGCCACAATTTCTAACAAAATTTGACTTATGTATCGACGCATCAATCGGTATGGACGTACAAATAACTGAACATGAAGGGCATGTGTAACATGAATATCACAGTAAAAAGTGTGAGGTCTCAAGTTCAATTACTGCTAGGTGTAAATAATCCTGAAGTGGCCACGCCAATCTCCTGAAAAGAGAGGGCTTTACCTGGTTTGAGTATGTATAGCGGTGAATTCAAACCCCATTGATTAGTCGACCAAAAGGTTGGACACCATATTTACTAAAAAAAAAAAAAAAAAAAAAAAAAAAAAAAAAAAAAATGCTAAAGCTATCTTTTTCTACTAGTTGTCGGACTTTATCACAAAATCATTAAAGATATAATTTATAGCGTTTTGTGATTGATTTCATGTACATGGAGTTGTTGTGATGTTTTTAGTGGTCTTTATTTGGTGTTATAAGGTTAAAATAATAATAATAATAATATTAAAAAAAAATAAAAAAAAAAATTATTTCGGTCTGATTAACCAGAACTCTTCTTCGGGTTGGGTTTTTTATGAAAGTTTAACCATATTCGGGCTTCGGACTAACCCGAATAACTCGCATAAAAGATTTTTAAATTATTTTCCTTATATTTCTTTCTTTTTTTTAATTAAAATTTACCCACTTCTTTGTTTATGTGATAACAAGGCTTAGTTGGATTAACCCGAACCTGAATATCTCGAACCTTTATTAGGTTCAGATATAGTAAGTTTTTTTTTAAAAAAAACCTGACTCAAATTTTTTTTATTTAAGTTTGGTTAGCTCGAATAACAGCCCTAAGTTACAACAGATCAATGAAAGTAAAGATAAAAATACTCCAAATTTAAAAAGATTGAAAGTCAATTCTTGAACAATATCGATTTTTCTTTTTATTTTGAGCCTTGAAAATAAAGTATAATGGCTCATGAATAGTACAATTTTAATTTTTCCTTGGTAAAAAACTAAAAATCGTTATAAAGTGATTTTGGAATGGGCCTTTAAACCAATAGTTGGACCATAAACAAAGCCTCAAATGTTTGACTAGTTTATGCTAAAACCCTAGCTCCACAACTATATATAAACACAAGCACAATCTCTCTTTAACTCATAGCCGACATACAGGGTTTATCTCTGTCACTAAATCTTTAGTTCTTGTTGTTTTTACTTTAAGAAAACCTTGTTTTTGTTGAAAAATGTTTTGGCCAATGATTAACTCAAAATAAAGACAAGCATATGTCTGAACTAGCTTATAGACCCGTGGATTCACGGGAATTTTTAAAAAACTTATTCATTAAGGAGTTAGGTGCACGAATAAAATAACAAACAACAACGATCGCGAACAGGTTTCATTATTTCGTGAAGAGAATTATAAGTTTAATAGTTCGACGAACCGATAAACAATTCATGAAACAGAAGGGGTGCAACTTTGTAACGGAATACACAAGTGATGCGATGTTTACAATATTTTAAGCACAATGAACTGTCAATATTTGTGATCATCCGGGCAAGAATTAAGTGGCACTAATCATTATGACCTCATGTTACACAAAAAGAAGCAAAACACAGAGTTCACCACAAGGTCCACAATATTCCCGTTAAAGAAATTACCTTTAGTTTAAGAAGAAAAATGGCATCTCCTCCAATATGCTTAAACTAAGGAACTACTACGATGCCACTTTTCAGATGCTCTAGCTCCTCCTTTAATAATCAGATTTCATGTTGGTATTTCTTGATCAGGGATTTCTCATCAATAATCTGCAATATTATGAACTTACTTTAGAGCACTATCAAGAAGATTACGTTATAGCACCGAAGGTTTAATGTCCAGACCTTATTTTGTGTTGCGTGAACTTCAATGTGTTTTGCACGGTTAAAGTATATTATTCCAATAGTATGTCAAATATAATCAAAGTATGTCAAATATGATCGAAGTATATTATTCCAATAATAATCCAAATATCTAATCTTTTTGAATAAAATAAATTAATTTTAGAGGTTTAATGTGTGACAGACACACTCTTGGTGCTATCATTCCAATAATAATCCAAATATCTAATCTTTTTGAATAAAATAAATTGATTCTAGAGGTTTAATGTGTGACAGACACACTCTTGGTGACTTCCAACCGTTCCTTTTAAGATGAATTATCCATTCGACCCGTTAGAGATATTTAATAACCGCAATTCACTCATTAAAGTTATTTGGGCGAACTTGACACCCATAGTTGAAAAGGACTGTCATGCATGGTCTTTCATCAGGTATTCATAAGATTTGGTTGAATTGAAATTAATGTGCAAAACTTACATATGCTCATCCATGACCACTCAATGCAGACTGAAGGAGCCTAGTCAATTTCGAGTCCCTGTATGGTATATGAGCAGCTCTCGCTTCTGTCAATTTTGATATAACCTGAAAAAGTTGCGAATTAGCAAACTCTGACAGCTATCTAATTAGCAAAATATTAAAGAGAGAAAACAAAAACCCACTCCTATGTGTACAAAATAATTTAGTGACGTGTCTGTTGCTGTTGGGAACTGGAGACACTTCCGAGAATCTAGGAATGAGATCCGCCACTTCTCTAATCCTTTCTACAGATGGCGTGGCTGATCTACCAAACTTGATTGGCATGTCTCATTTATTTATCTGTGCACGAAAAAAAACTAAGTGGTGTTACAGATTAACATCACATAAGCAAAATGTCAAACTAATTATAGCACGAAATTAGTGTGTCATTTTAGACTTTATATGTGCATAAGAAACATACATATAAAGTGTCAATAGCTTGATCATGTTATAGACCCGTGAATTTCTTGATCAATAGCTTATAGAATAAGAACACATTAATACAAATTGATGTAAACAAAACATTGTGATCCACCATCTTTATCCCACCCAGTAGTTGCCGGTCATGTAATGGAAGAAATCAACTCCAAGCCCCTTCCTAAGCCGACAAAAACTACAAACAACTTTTATCCAAAGCTTAAAAATCAAAAACTACATTTTCACAAACACCCTAAATTGGAACCACCAAAAAAATGCACTAATCAGTAAGCAGATAACCAACTACAGATTTGTTAAGCCAAAAATGGACATCACTGTACTAAACTGGAAACATTTAGCACGTGTGAGTTAAATTTGTTTTCTGCGAGTTGCGAGCACAGAAGTTGCATTGGGTATATTATCTTCCAAAGGTGTAAAAATATCAGCATATTGTTTTTAAGTGCTTTCATAATCGCTAATAAAGTTAATTCAACACATTATAAGCTAAACATGTCCTCGACTGCAAACGATCACTTCCTATATATTCATATTAAACTAAATGGAAAATGTGACAAAATGGATATGTTGCATGTTCAGGTCGTGCATATCGAGGTACATATCAATTATACAAAAACATAGCTAACAACAACTATTCCAGCTGACATAAAATCCTCCTATTTATCAATAAAATGTTCTTAACAGGTACTTGTGTTGTATGCAGTGTATACCTAATTTACCTAAGAAAAAATTAGGACACGGTTTTACCAGCTATAAACATAGTAACATAAACAATCACCAGTTAAGGCTTTTAAAAAAGTTCCAAATTGCAAACATAAAGTTTCAAAAGGTTACTTAATTCTTTGTTGTAAGGTGCAACATGTTTGTTTCCTTAGCCAAATTCATGTCCTGAGACTTTTAAATACAGTTAAATGTTTAAAGAGACTAACTTAGAAACTCAGTCGATTAAGGCCTAATGGTGAAACTTTTGACCCATATATTTATAAATGGGTCAATTTTGGTTTTCTTTTCTTTGCGTAAACCGACATAACCTATTCAACCCGTACTATGAAATTTCCCGTTCTGGCCCATTCCCCAACCCACCCATTTTACCAAGTCCCAATATATCATATTGTGCTGCAAGAACACCTTACCAGGCTAGGTCGGTTATGGCGGTATAATGAAGTACAACTGAAACTGCAATTGGCTCAACGCCTTAGGGCAGAAACACACTGCACAACAGCTTTGCTGGCACCAGGGAGCATTAAAGTAGGCCTGTAATATCAAAGCACGTAAAAAATTAAAAAATGATATGGAACTAAAAGGGTATAGGTTAATTACATCAAAAATTGAAAAATGTCTTTACAAATATGTAAGCCTAAGTTGTTCATAAGCACAATGGTTAATCTTGTGGAATGTGAAGTGACTGAAGTTTCAGGCAACTTAAATTAGTACCAAGTACGATTAAAGCTCAACAAAGTATGCTTACACTTTTCATCGAGGCTTCCAAATGTAGGGAACTATCATCTCCTACTTCTTCATTCGCACTACAAATGCTCTCAATGATGGCATATAGTATAGTTATTAACAGATAAAGCTCAACCTAAAAAACATTAACCATCATTCAATTGTAATGAATGGACTTACAAACTTGTAATAACTGAAATGGAAATCTTAATTGTCCTTATACCCGTTCTTAAAAGTTGGTCATCTTCCTTGTTGGAACTGTCATGCATCATCTGTGACTTCTTTCTTAAACTCAATAGAGATGTAGCTGCTATTTTTGACTGCATAGATATAGTAACTTCAACCCATATAGAAAGTTTAGCAATCGGAAGAATGGAATGACACCAGGATGAAATAAAAAATCTACAGCCAGAGCATATAGTTTCGTCCTCACTAAATGATTTAGATAAATAAGTTACTTTAGCTCTTATAAGGTTTTTATATTTTGTTGAGGAATCTATAACCGTAGTCAAGCGTCACTAACAAATTGGGATCTAGCGAAATTTGTTGTTGTTCTGCAATGACCAGGGTGATTCTCATTCCTATCATAATCTATATGATAATTTATTATTATGTGATAGTTGCTTCCAAATGGATATCTGAATCCGTAGATGAGTCAAATGTGTCATGCTGATATCCATGTGTATTGTGTCATATTCACCTATAAAATCTCATGTTTCAGAGTCTTGTTCGACGGGTGTTTACGAATTGTATTCTTTTAGCAAGCTCTATCGTCAAGTGTTCTCATAATGTGCTATTAACTAATTCTGAATACAGTTGGAAAATGAATTTTCTAGAGGTTTATGGGTCTGTTAATGCATTGGAATTGGATCTAATCTAATCCATCTATTGCTACTATATGATGTTTTAAAGTTTCTAGACATTTGGATAAACGCTTAGATGTGGGCTTATAAAATATGGATATTAAGAACATAAGAAAACTTTAAAACCCTGCTACAAAGGGGGTGTTTGTTTAAGCTTAGATGTGGGCTTATGAGCTTATTTGATTTCGGCTTATATTTCATAAGCCCCAATTTTCCGGCTTATTTGAAAACTTTTAGGCTTATATAAGTTTATCATATTATAATAAACTTATATAAGCTTGCAAGTCTCAAAATAAGGCAAAAATTGGGGCTTATGCTATATAAGTCGAAACACAAATAAGCTAATAAGCGACATATAAGCTTGAACAAACACCCCCAAACATTAATGGCCTTCTAAAATAAGCAACCCTACATTATTACTTCTATCAAATCACTCACTACCTTCTCATCCGAGGAAGTTTGTTTTGTTTCCTTTGGACTCAGTAGGACACTATCCCTCACAGAATAACATATAACCTGAAATTATTTAACATAACACAAATTGTTGAGTAAAAAAAAAAGAGTTTGGAGTAATGTAAACAAAATTAAAAGAATCAAATAAAAATCAAGTTCATTAGAATCAATACGTACCAAATTTATGGTATTGAAATGACAGCACAAAAAAGTGCTAATGTTAGCACCAAACTTTATATCCAAACTTCCGGCTCAGCTTATTAGAAACTACGAATGATACAAATCCTGTACAGACAAAAACTGTATTATCAATGGAAACGAATTGGATATGTATTGATTTTTTTGTTTTGGTTCAAACATTAGATAACCAAATCAAACACAAAAAAAAAATCGAAACTTACTTTAGGATAGCTAAAATAAAATACAATTGTATGTCGTACAACAGTATCGAACCACATCGCCAAACACCCCTAATACCAGCCTAATTCAAGTAGAGAACTAACTGTAAGATCATATCACACATTTTTAACATCAGTAACACAATCTCATTACTTGTCATTCTAAAAATACGTTAATTAATAGGTAACAACATTATAACAAATACCTCAAGTATAGCAAAATATAATGTCGCTGAGCATTTCATCGAGCAGTAAATATATTGAATCCGCAAAACACACAAATTATAAAAACTACTCCTAATTTTTTTCATCGAGTAGTAATTCATGAATGTCATTCCCCCTAATTTTTTTCTAGGGTTAACCAACACATAAATTAATTGAAATAAAACACAGCCAAATACATTGTAAATTGAATCGAAACCCAAAATACTACGGGATTTCAATTGAATCCCTAAAAAAATTGAATAAATACGATAGTTACCAAATATACGGAGTGGATGGCATAGAAATCATTGGCAAATCAAGAAAATTTGATTTTCAAGGGATCTTGAACGATGCTGTGATTTGAGTTGCAATTGTGTGTGTGCTTTATTAATCGGAGAGGAGGAAATGCCTTTGAAGTTGCATAGATCGACTTCTTGGGGATGTTGAATCTCTGAATAGAATATGTGTTTTCTTTTCAAATCGATGAAATCATTGGATGATTTTTTGAATAGTTGAATAAAAGATACACGGACCAAAATGTAAGTTATTTTTGGATAATTTTTAGAACGCGTTTTCATTAATTGAATACGGAAACTGCCGATTTGAGTGAAGAAGGGTTTTGAAGAAGCGTATGCAAGAAGCTGTGGATGAATAATGAAGAAGCAGTGTTGTACTTTCCTACTCTACCAGCCAATAGTATTTGTTACACGTCAGACAATTAATTGTATCGGGTGCTTTATGCAGTGGTACAAAACTCTCGTTTATTATATTAGATAGATAGATGATACTATGTTGTTAAATCTAATCTTCTCTATGAGGCCATTTTTTTTATATATTTCATTGAGAGGGTCAAATGATGATTATTTGCATAGTTCAAATGATATTATTTTGTGATTATACATTTTTTATAGTCTTTCGCTCCTATCTGATGATATCTCTCAAGTATTTGTTGCTTTTTTACAAAAAAACTGTTGATGGTTTTTTTATAATAGTAGTTGTTATATGTTGCTTTTTTATTTTATGAAAGTGGGATAATGATGAGAGAATGTGATAAGGTCTCGTTCGTCGTAATGGTGATTGAATAAATTACCTTGCCGACCATCCTGTTATATCACCACCCATAAACTGAATCCCCTTTTATCAAAATTTTCATTTCTCATAAAGACATTATTGTTGTTGATTAAAACACATAATTAGGTGGTGTTTGTTTCGGCTTATACAGCCGTCTTATGGCTTATTTGATTTTGAGCTTATGTTTACTTTTTGTGGTTTATTTTGAAACTTATAAGCCGAAACAAACACCCCTTTAATTTTAGGGTAAAGACCATAAAATAACAACTTACTTTCTCCATTTTACCGAGATGAAACACGTACTTTTTTATCAACATTTAAGCCAACGCAACTATCAAGTATTGTTCCGAGATGAAACACCTACTTTTTTATTAACATTTAAGCCAACGCAACTATCAAGTATTGTTCCGATATCAACAAAAAGTTGTTTAAGAAGACAAGGGTAATATAGTCATTTCAAGTATTATTTAATTATTTTATACAACTTTTTGTTGATATCGGAACAATACTTGATAGTTTCGTTGGCTTAAATATTAATAAAAAAGTAGGTGTTTCATCTCGGTAAATTGGAGAAAGTATGTTGTTATTTTATGGTCTTTACCCGAAACAAACACCCCTTTAATTTTAATAGGAACTCTTTGTGACTAAACATGTATTAGATGCAGTGATGAGAAAGCTAACATGTAAGAAATAATACTTAACTTTGTGTTGTGTATTTTCTATGAAATATCTTTTGTTACGCTTGGCTTCTGAGCATAATGCAACCAACAACCAAGCAATGTGATCATAAAAATGCTTGAGATTTAATATCGAACCTTGTTTGGTGCTAACAATATGCCAACCTCTTCGAAATGGGAAGGCTTTACCCCGTGTGGGTCGAATCTTCCCTCGTACAAACAATCATGAAGCTGGTCATACCAAACTTCCCAGAAGGGAAGATTTTACAGTGTGCTCAGATACTGTTAATTAGTCGCCAAAAGGACTAAGAAAATGTCTAATTGGTGATAGGTAATATAAATATGTAAAGTTCAAAACTGATAAAGGCTTATAAGCTTTGTACATTTGAGCAAATAATTAAAGTAACCCATTGATGGATTCTGAAACTTGATCATAGAATGTTATTGCGAAACGTATTCATATAGTCGATTAGAAATCAAAACTATACACAAAATCTGTATTGCTCAAAACATAGAACACATTTTTCATGAATTTGCAAATGCTTAAGACATATACAGGGAAGATTTGATACTAGAAGTTACTATAAAAAGAACCAACAATGAATCCGAGCCAAATCAACCAACTAAGCCTTATATTTTACCTACCAGACGTCTTCGTGAAATCAAACGTCTAGAACTTGATCTGACTATTTCCTCTTCACTATCTTCACTGTCCAAGACAATCACTCCTTCAGGATCACCCAATTCTTCTTGTTCGGAAATGTCTTCATCAGATCTTTCAGTGTTATGTTTTGTATTCAGCATTGCAGCGTCTGCTTTCACCTTCTGTTTATCGTTATGTTTTTCTTTGAGTACCTGGAGTGGCTTTCGTGGAAGTTTCATAGGCTTTGAATTTGCACCGTTTTGATCAGCTTGTGGTGCCTTTAACATGTTACGAACCCCTGGATCCGTTTCCCCATTATCGTTGTTTTCTTTGTTCTTGTTTAGGCCTAAAAACCCGAAAGATGGTTTCTTGCCAGTCAAACCTAGCTTTTTGCGTTTTGGGTTACTGAAGCAACTACTGTCAGCTGGGTTCTTTTGAGCCTCAGGCAAGTTTTCTTTTTGTGCATCAAGGTCAGTAGACACCGTATCAATTTTTCTTTTGGTCGAGTCTTTCTGTAAATCCTTGCTAGAAAGACATAGTTTCTTCGAGCTAACGGCTGGTGGTTTAGTACCTTGATCATGATCAGAGTTCATCATGGTCATAACCTGATTTTTACTATATTCAAATGGCAGTTCTTTAAAATCTTGGTTTGGTTCTTGAATCTGTGATTTGTTTGAAGGTGCCTTGTTCATCCCCGTATCACTAACGCCCGTGTTTGATCCTGAAGTATCCAATGACAGTTTTCTACTGATCCCTGAAAGCCTTTTTGAACCTACAGCATACTCGGGTATATCAGTTTCCTTTTGAACCTGGACCATTTGTGCACCAAGATCTCTAGGCATCACCTCATCAAGTCTTTTGGTTGGATCAGGGACTTCCTTTTGAAGATTCTTGTTGGAGAGACGTAGTTTCTTTGAGCTAATGGTTGGTTTTTTGGTATGTCGATCATGATCAGAGTTCTTCACGGTCATAACATGATCTTTATTACATTCAAGTGACTCATTTGAAGGTGCTTTCTTCATCCCCATATCGCTCTCCCTTGTGTTTGATCCTGAAGCATCCAAAGAAAGTTTTCTACCGATCCCTGAAAGCCTTATACAACCTACAGCATATTCGTGCATATCACTTTCTTTTTTGACATCAGGCATGTTCACCTTTTGTGCATCAAGGTCACCAGCCGTATCTTCAAGTATATTTGTTGAATCAGGGACTTCTTTTTGTAGAATCTTGTTAGAAAGACATAGTTTCTTCGTGGCTGGTCGCGGTCTGTTATCTTGATTATTAGCAGATTTACTCACGCTCATAACATGACTTTTACTATATTCAAACTGCGTATCTTTGGGATCTTGGTTTCGTTGTTGAACCTTTACCAGGTTCTCCTTTTGAACATCAAGGTCACTAGGCATCAAGTCATCAAGACTTTTGGTTGAATCAGGGACTTCTTTTTGTAGATTCTTCCTAGAAAGACATAGTTTCTTCGAGCTGATGATTGGCGGTTTCTTATCATGATCATGATCATAGTTCGTCACAGTCTCAAACGGCATAAATTTGGAATCTTGATTCTTTGACTCGCTAATTGAAGTGTTTGAAGGTACCTCTTTCATCTCAAAATCGCTCTCCATTGTGTTTGGTCCTGAAGCATTCAATGAAAGCTTTCTACCGATCCCAATAAACTTCTTAAAACCTATAGCAGACTCATGTGTATCGGTTTTCACAGCTTCTGATGCTTTATCTTCTGTCTGCAGGAAGTGATGTTTCAAAATCAACCAACTATGCATGGTTTATATAATCAGTTATTAGTCTTTGGGTATAAAGACATTGATACCTGATTATTTTGTTATTTGAGTGTAAAAAATCAGTTAAAAAATAGCTGCAATAATCTATGCACTCTTTTAATATGTAGATTCTGAAATTACCAAAAACTACCAAACACTTATAAACTGAGTATCTATATATCACAACTTCAAACGGAAGTACAGCCAAATCTTATCTTCTGCAACCCATTTTGTTATAGCTGATTACATAGTCAGTTTTAAAACGCTAAGGCAAACACTGCCTATGTCTAAAGAGGGTGAAAATATATCAGGTTTAACGCACACAAAAGCAATAAATACATACCATGCTTACATGACACCTAGTCTGTTATACTCCTTGGTCAAATACTTGTTTGTTGTACTTATACTCCTTGCTCTGCACGTTCAAAGAACAGCGTATCATGATCAATACTTACATGACGCCTAGTCTGTTATAAACAAAATTGGTCCAATATATTCATGGCGAATTTACTTACAGCTTCACACATTAGGCCGTCATCAGGGTTGGGTTCGCTCAACAGCAACCCAATACTTGTCAAAACAGTTGAAATGTTTAACGATGGCTGCCATGCACCCTGGTTCGACAGTGAATAACAACTTCAGTAAACCATTCAAAATTAATGGGGTGTCTGGGATTAAATTCACATTTTATGCATATAGAAAAACACATTTCATGTTGCTAGTTAGAAAATGCTTATTTCACCACATAATTAAGCAAAATGAGCACAAAAGTATGTCACTATCCAAACGCTCAATAAAGCGTAATGTGGTTTGAGAAACGATATTAGTCAATAAGCAATCTAATAAACACAATACCAAACACTCTCTTAATTAACAAATCCAGTAACATTCTCAAATCATCAATTAGCATCTTTCTAACTAAATACGCGTTAAATTCACTTAACAAAAAAACTCACCTTGGGTGGAAGATTAAGTATATCAAGACAAATGCATCCACCCGTATCAATATTAGGATGATAAATAGGCGTACTAAACGTCACAACCGGCAGCTGAAACGGATACCTAAAAACATATTTCCCTCAAACATTACATCAAACAGTTAGTGTGCATCCCAAAATAAATAAACCTCACCTTTCGGGTATCTGAATGTTGATCTTAAAAACACCCTTTTCATAAACAGTATCTTCAGGTCCTTGAATCACTGTTACATTGCAAATAATAATAATTAAAAAACTCGTTAATGGTTTATAAAGGATTGAAATTGAGATTGCATACGGAGATTTAGCCTTGCTGCTTGAGCCAATGATGATTGTTGATTGGATTTTAGAGTTTTTTGGTTTGAATGTTTGTGAATTGCGATGTTGGTGTTTTGAAATTAAGAGACAAGTTAGTTTTTGGGGGTAAAATGTGACGCGGGGTTTTCAAAATAAATAATACTCCCAAAAAATGACAGTTTTACCCTTAAGTAATTAATTAATGTCTTCTTTTAAAGTTTGTAATAATAATTTCAAGTAAGAATAACATGGTAAAGTCGATCAAACTTTCATATCCATTTTTAATAGTGGACGATTAAATTGACACCTTCCAAAAAAGAAAGATGGACTATAATTTTGAGACGGATGGAGTAATTTACTACTCCCTGTATTCCATTTTAGGTTACTCAGGTCCAAATTAATTAGAGAAAATTATCAAATTAGTAAAAAAAAAAAAAAAAGTTGATCCATTTTATAGACATTTTTAACACTCTTTTCCCATTTTGGTCATACTCAACTACTCGACCGCTCAACTCTATCATTTTTGCGACACGTGTCCCTTGCAAGTTATTTTATTGATTTTTATTAAATTACTAATATACCCTCTCATATTATATTATTATCTTACTCCACCTAACACCATTCACCCTACCTAACCCCACCCACCTACCTCACCACTTTAACAGTCCATCACCACCACCACCACCACTGCTCGACAACCACTGCTCAAATACTCAACCACCACTATTCAACTGCTCAACCACTCAACCACCACTACTCAACTGCTCGACCACCTCAAAATACTCAACTAAACATTCCAAACACTGCTCAACTGCTTCAATGCCTATCATCACCATACGGGCTAACAAAAAAATATATATATCATGAATGGGCTTTGAGATAGCTAAATAGAAGACAAACCCAGATGGTAATTGAACAAAAAACATTATTTTTCTTGTTCTTAAAAGCTTAAAAACATGAAATTAAGTACCTTTTTAATACCTAATATAACCATCATACTATAAAATTATTCAAAATGAAAAAAACCCATTTTATATAAACTAAAAAGAAGTTAAACCCAGTTGGAAATTTAACTAAAAACATGAAATGAAGCACCTTTTTAATACCTCATAAAACCATCATACACTAAAATTATTCAAAACGAAAAAACCCATTTGAGATAAACTAAAAAGAAGTTAAACCCAGATAGAAATTTAACTAAAAACATGAAATGAAGTACCTTTTTGACACCTGATATAACCATGATACTGTAAAATTATTAAAAAAAAAAAAAAAAAAAAAAAAAAAAAAAAAAAAAAAAAAACCAAACCCTTTGAGATATGCTAAAAAGAAGATAAAGGGAATTAAACTAAAAACAAGAAATGAAGTACCTTTTTTTTTCCAAAAATAGAGCTACACATTTTTTGACCAACTGTTAGAAAGTTTGTGCCTCAATAGGTTGTACTATAAGCTTCATGAGTTGTACCTTTATTAAAAAAGTTCTTAGATAAGATTATCCTAACAAATTGTTTTAGATCTGAAAACAAATTGTTTAAAGATAAACCAAAACCAAATGGAAATTCTTTTAGATCTCAGGTTACTCCTTGTGTGATTAAATACACGTCCAAAGACATGAGCCACAAGAATAAACTCATCATCGATCTATTTTGGAAGCTTAGCTTCATTAAACTTTATAACTAAATTTACACAAACTTTACATAAACTTACAAAAAAATTTCCTAGCAAACTTAAAAAAATATACACTTTAAGATCTATGATGGCCGGATCTTTGATGGCCGGATCTGGTGCATAAAGATAGCCAAAGATGGTGGCGGCTGAAAGGTGATGTCATGGATGGCGGTTGGTAAGTGATGGATTATATGAGAGAAAAGATGGGGTAAAAGATTATTTATTTATTTATTTATTTATTTATTTTTATGGTGAGATAAAGGAGCATGATTAAAAGAACAATCTTGGGAGACAAATGGGTGGTGATTATAGTAACCACCATCTTTTTCTTGACCGAAGAAAAAGCCAGAAGGCGGATGGAAGCCATGACAGGAAGATGGAAATGGATCTCAAGAATTAAACATACTTAATAAAAATGAGGGTATATTAGTAATTTAATAAAATTCAATAAAATATCTTCACCTAACTCTTGTACTTGCAAGGGACACGTGTCGCAAAAATGATGGAGTTGAGCAGTCGAGCAGTTGAGCATGACCAAAATGGAAAAAGGATACTAAAAGTGACCATATGATGGATCAAGGACTTTTTTTAGTACTAGTTTGGTAATTTTCTCAATTAATTAACCACCGCTAAAAGTAGATACTAAAAATATTTGGTCGACATATCTATATTATACTTAGAGTTAACTACATAAATGGTCCCTGTTGTTTACCGAGTGTTACAGATTTAGTCCATTTTTCATTTTTGTTACGGATGTGGTCCTTATGGTTTCGACCCATCACGGATCTAGTGTGGTTTGTCGGGTGTTACAGATTCAGTCCATTTTTCTTTTTCATTAAAGGTGTTTTTGGACTGGATCCGTGACTGTTCGAAACCACAAGGACCAGATCCATAACATAAATGAAAAATGAATTGAATCCGAACATTCGACAAACCACAGGGACCATTTATGTAGTTAACTCTTATACTTACTTGAAATTGTTAGACTAGTAGTAGCAAGACCACAAACTTAACCAAACAGCCCCGCCACCTCAGAGCCAACTCAGCAAGACCAAATGTTAGTAGTAAGACGACCGCAGTCACAACAAAAAACCACCCTACAAAAAAAATTAAAACAAAAAATACACGCTCAATTCTTTCGGTCGCCTAGGCGACCAAAGCTTTCAGCTTTTGGAGGAGACCGACCAAATGGTATGGTCCATGTAGGGGAGACGCATCATAAATGTGGAGACTGTAACACCCCAAATATCGAGTCAGCAGCGGAAGGCAACTGAGGGTGTTTAGCACAAAGTTCAAGATGTACAAAACGACCTCTAAATGAGACATTTTAAAAAGTTACCATTCGATTATTATTAAAATCAGTGTTAGAAACAAGAGAGGTCCCAAAGTTAGAAGCAAGTTACATAAACATTTGTAAACAGTATCGAATGGTACAAAAGATATGCATTTTCTTCAAAATATGCCTTGACTCAAATGCTCCAACCCCAAGTTATCGACTTATAAACATGAGATAAACATGTTAAAAACGTTAACATTGTTGAGTGAAATTCATAGGTTTATAATAATTAGCAGTAGGACATAAGATTTCAAGTTTAGTTGACTATTGTAACACATACAAAGTCAAAAATCAATTATTATTTCCCTAAGCTCATGATACCAAAGTGTTAACATAGTATCAATAATTTGATACTCCATCCGTCCCAAAATATAAGTCAATTTTGACTTTTTGAATCCAATTTTAACAATAAATATTTTTGTTTTTATTATATAATACTTGATAAAAATTATATCATATGAAAATATATTTTAAACCCAATGCATTTATACATTTTGCATCAAATATTATATAATACAAACAAAAATATTTAAGGTCAAAGTTGAATTCAAAAAGTCAAAATTGTAACGCCCCAAAAATTTGGTACAGCGGAAGATTTAATCAAAGTTTCGGGGTGCTACTGGGATTGGTACACAAGACAAGCATAGGATACGGAAATACATCATCCATAATTAAAACATTCCAACCAAATATTTAAAGTTTACAGTTATCCCAAAAGTAAGTAAATAAGCCCAAATAAAACATAAAGTAGGTCCCAAAAGTTTATCAGAGTTGTCAATTGATCCTTCAACCATGCCCATTTGCCAAGCATCCAAACAAGTAGTATATCCAAACATCAACACTAATTACCTGAGAAAATATGCTAAAAATGTCAGCTAACGCTGGTGAGTTCATAGGTTTAAGCAGTTTGTAACAGTGGACCTAGTAAGTAATTTGCTACACTGGAATAAGTTAAATATAAATCACATAATCCACATAACATCAATAAGCACAAGTAAACCAGTATCAATATAATAGAGCACCAAGCCCTATCTCATATTGACAGTCACAGTAAGGCCCTAAGAATATTTGACCTTAGCCAGTCAACAGGTTATAGCAAAGCATAAACAGGTTATATTGCTACACTGGTTTAAGACAAATATCAGTTGCATATATCTAACCTTAGTCAGTCAACAAGTTATAGCAAATCAAAAAGTAGTAGTAGGTCCGTCAAAACGGTTTTGCATTTTTTCTCACCCCAAAGTTTCAGTAAACAATTATAAGTAAAGTGGGGCTATGAAACTCACCTCAAATAAGCAAAGCACAGTACAACAAATCAGGAGTAGTATAGCACAACAACAACTAGTATATCACGGCACAACGGACTCGGCACAACCTAATAATGTAAAACTTATCTTAACGTATATCCAAAAGCGTAAAGGTTTCCAAAAGTTAACTATTCCCAAGTATATTCCTCTTTCATTTCCAAAATATCCTTATCAAATCCATTTACTAGTGTTTGGTATCATCGTGGGTGTAGTGGTGACACAAAGTTGACTCAAGTTGTAGCAACCGGCATTTTTAGGGCAATACTTATTTATAAAACTCGAAACCAGCTGTGGCAGACGATGATTTTTCCAAATTTATTTTAATAAAGAGTTTCATTTACTATTGCCTATTATTCATTTCCGCGCTTTTGGACATCATTTGAACTGAAAATGTGAGAATTTCTTGTGAAACGTGAAAGTAGAGCACAACGCGAGTCGGCACGAGTCTAAACCTAATAATACGAGTAATGTTTGATTTATGACGTTTTGGACCGAACATATACGTATTAATAGTCATTTTTATTGGAAAAATGATTCTAAAAGTATTGGCGAAAGGTAAAACGGCTCACGAGAATTTTTAGTACACTAAACGAGCCCGAGAAACACTTTTATTGGAAGTTTAACAAAATATTCAGTTTTGGTCCTTGTGGGTCATTAGGGCTTTCACCAATAGTCCTAGGGGACTAATAAAACCTTACACACCCTCATTTTTTACTCAAACCCTAAAAACCTATCTCTCCCCTTCTATCTCTAACCGGCCGCCGCACACCACACTCAAACCACCCGTTCACTGCCGCGAGTCACCACAAAACACCACCACCAACACCCTTATTTATCCATTGTGAACGCGATTAAGAGGTTCACGCGCCCTTGTTACCACCTCTCACGTGCCGCCACCTCTCACCACCTCTCTTTCTTGTTATTTTCGTACGGTAAGCATAGATCTACGACCCAAAATGGTGGTAATACCACCGGTTCACGGCCTACGTGAACCGGTGATGATAGATCTAAAGATTTAGGTTAGGTTTTGTTCGAATCTAATGGGTAATGATTCAAAAACAATAAAAACGGCTAAGAAAAGCTATTGGTATCATCGTGTGTGTCGTGGTTCTCGTTTTGAATTGTTTGTGTCGCGTAACCGAGAGGATAAGCTCGAATTTGAGCTTATCCGTGGCTTATCTGGGTTTACGAGCTTCTTTATAACTCACTTTGCTTGTAGTCTTGTTAGGCTAGCTTAGGAAACCGTCTTGGTCCGTTTGGTTGCGTGTTGGGTTCGTTGTGACTCGAACCGAGACCCGGTCTCGGCTTGAGATTGTTGTTTTTCTTTTGGCTCGTTGGCATTTCTCTTGGCGTACGACATGGAGCCGAGACCCTAGAGTCTCGGCATGGTAAGTAGTAGTCGAAGGTCATTTGGTTTGGTTTTGGTATGTGTTCTGGTTTTGATTGTTAGTTGGATTTGGGTCGCGGTTAAAACGAAACCCACAAGTATGTTAATGTAGATTTATGATTAGTTGGGATTTGAGTTGGAAGATTTGGTCCAGTTGGGTTTATTTGTACGCGGCGTGGTTCAAGCCGAGACCCCGTGGTCTCGGAAAGGTGAGTTACATCTTTGGTCCGATGGGTTTTACCGGTATTTATGATTTGGCTTGAATGTGTTTCACGACTCGAGCCGTAGGATTAGTTTCGGCCGAGTGATATTATTGTGATGTTATAATTTGGATTTGGATTGATATGGTGATGTTTCGGCCATGTCTTGTGTTAGCCGAGACCCTGTGGTCGCGGTGTGACCACGATAGCCTAAAATGGTTATATAATATTGACTTGGACTCATGAAATTATTGATTGACTTGGTATACTATTTGTCATATTAACTGGTTTGACCCGACATTTGCGACCAAGGGGTATGTTAGGTTGTTTGGGATCGGGTTCACTATCATTGACCCAAGGGAACAACTAATTGATCATGGCTCAAAAAAGGAACGATAACTCGTGTGTTCTGTCTTATGTTAACTTGGCTTGGACTAAATAAAAAGAAAGAAATATAAACATTGTTAAAATTTAAGATTAGTAAAGTTTGCTTATTACTAGTATTAAATTTAATTGATAACAAAGAAATATGTTAAAAGAGTAAGTGAGGTATTTTGGAGATAAAAACGAACACACGAGGGCTATTGGACTTTTCGAGACAAGTGACCTGTAGATTATCATGTTTAAACTTGTTAGATTATTTATTTTGTAGATTATCATGTTTAAACTTGTTAGATTATTTATTTGGCCGTTGATTGGTAAGTCGGAGTATTATGGGATATTTGCAACACCGGACTTGGAATATATATTTTGATTTGTGGTATTATTGGACTTTGGACATTTTGGACTATTGGAAACGAAACGAATATAGTACATTAGAATCATGATGAATTTAATGTATTCGCAACGGGTAAACAATGGAAACAATGTCTAACGAACAATAATATTTTTAAATTACACGTCATCTAAACTACTTTGAAATTATTTTTAATAGAGTCCTTCGACTTGGAAACGTTCAATGAACGAACAAGTTATGGCGAAATTTGACTTTTAAACTATAAAACGAGTATGCTTTTATAACTAAATGGGATTATGAGAAAGTACTGACGCTTACCAAATCTATTCATCTTATTTGTTGTATTTGCTATTTTTTATCTTTTTGGTTTCTCTCTGTCATATCTTCTTGACTCGAGCTCTCGTCAACACTCTCCGCGTCAAATCCCGTTGTCTTGTTCTTCCTTTTGGCATGTGTACTCTTGAGTCAGTGTCTTCCTACCGTCACACAGATGATGATACCAAACACTAGTAAATGGATTTAATAAGGATATTTTGGAATTGAAAATGGAATATACTTGGGGATAGTTAACTTTTGGAAACTTTTACGTTTTGGGAATATACGTTAAGGTGAGTCTTTATATTATTAGGTCGTGTCGAGTCCGATGTGCCGTGAGACCCTAGTTTCCGTGAGATTTTAGTTGCTGTTGCGTTAGGCTACCTTTGAGCTGTTGTGCTGTTCTACTCTCTGACATTGTTATGATATTGCATTGCTGGACGGATGTGAGTTCTCGTAGCCCTTTTTTTTCATTATGTTTTCCTTGGGGGAAAATGGTACTCAAATGACATTTTAACTGTTTTTCATGCTGTGATTCACTGTTTTCTTGTTTTTGGAAAATATGTGCGTTTTGATTGCGTTATGTGCATTTTGATTTCACCTTTTCGCTGATATTTGTTTATCATCAAAAACACTAAATCTCTGTAACAACTCCTAACTTAATTTCATGACAGTTCTTGTTTGATGAGTTGTGAAATTAAGTTAGATCTAAGTTGTTGCATATGTTAGTGTTTGGATGATTGATATTATATTACTAGGAGGTGGATCCTTGTTGTGTGACTATATTGTGTGGATAGTATCTGTGTGGTTATCATTGTGTGGACACTATCTGTGTAGTTATCAATGTGTGGACTTATTTGGTTGTTTATCCCTTAAAACATTAAGTCATTTAACAACTCCTAATGATTTGGATGATGGAAACTATACTACTAGGAAGTGGATTCTTACTGTGCGATTTATATTGTGTTGATTTGTTAGGAATATAAATATTCATGTGAAGACTCGGTCACCCCGAGTATCTGTTAGCATTAACTAGCTCGTAGGATTATTAGTATTATTATTATTAGTTTAGTTATTTAAGTATTCGTGGAGTGGGTCGGGTCTTTACCCTTTGTCAGCTCGCTCCACAGCCCACACGGGGCAACTAATATGTAAGTATAAATACCCCTCTCCCACCAAGGGAGAGGGTTGGAACTTCTCACACATTCAACCTAATATATTCATCTTTCTCTCACTAGTTCCCATTCTCTCTTTCTCTCTCTAAGAGATTCGGCCAAGATCAATCAATACTTGTGTTTAGGTGTTATGAATATGCTACAATTGGTATCAAGAGCCATGGTTAGGTTCTAGCTTTTGCATATTCTCGAATTTGTGGTGAGATTTTGGCGTGTTTGTGTTATTTGTGTGGTTCGTATAGTATTGTCAAGAAAATCATTGGTTTGGCTGTGTTTGTGGTTCAAATCAATAAAACTTAGTACTTTTGTGTTCATATAGCTCTCTAGTCTAGTTTCTTGGTATTCTACGGGTGATTTAGTGTGTTTCGTGAAAGATCTAAGGTGTTTCTTGACTGCGGTTTACTACTCGGACGCATATTCTTGGCAGCGGTTTGGGTATCGACAAAAGGTTCTTATTTGCGGTTTGTGTTATTAGGGAAATTGTTGGTAGCAGTTTGCCAAGAACTTCTGATAGCGGTTTGAAGCTTAACCAAAACGGGAAAGAAGACAAAAAAGGACGGAAAGTGACGTTTTTGTCCTCTTATCATTGCGGTTTGTGGTTTTTGTCTAGTTGCGGTTTGTCGTTTTGTCGAGCGGTTTGACTTTAGGTGCTGCGGTTTGACTCACTGCGGTTTAGGTCTTCGCGGTTTGAAATTCAGCGGTTTGGTGATTCGGCGGTTTGTCAAGGTTAAGTTTAACCATTGCGGTTTGTCTAGTATTCATGCGGTTTGAATCTTGCGGTTTGGTATTCTGGTTCAGCGGTTTGATCTTTGCGGTTTGTCTAGTATTCCTGCGGTTTGATCCTTGCGGTTTGTCTAGTATTACTGTCGTTTGAATCTTGCGGTTTGGTATTCTGGTTCAGCGATTTAATCTTTGCGGTTTGTCTAGTATTCCTGTGGTTTGACCAAAGATCTTGCGGTTTGACCAGTGGATCTTGCGGTTTGACTAAAAGTTGACCTTTTACGTCAAAACTTAAAACGACCATAACTTTTGAACCGTAACTCCGTTTTCAGCGAATTACCTGTCAAAACGACCGTGAGACCGAGGAGAAGGACACGTTGGATAAAGTTATTCATTCAACCCAACTTTCAAAGCCTGAAATCGCTCTGAAATGAAGTTATTGAGGTTTTAAGTTTTCAGACCATAATTTCACCGTAACAACTTGCGTCAACCAAACTAAATCAACTTTCATCATAACACATTCAAGTAATCAAATCACAGTTTATTCTTGATTTTTGTAAAATTAAAGAATCTATTTCTCGGTTTAAATCATAGACTTGTAAAATCCCGTGAACGTTCATATCATGTCAAAGACTTCGGATTCAGTCATTGCTGAGGTTCTCAAATTGTACGACATGATTGACAAACAGAAGATTCCCAATGATGTACAACAGATAAACGTGTTTGAGTATGTTAGTGCAAATAGGGACTTTGTGTGCACGAATTCTCAAAAGAAAGAGCTTCATCAGCCACAGACAAACGTTGTTGAGTCAGATACTGCTATGAACAACGTGCAACATGGGAAACACAATGAAGTGTTGGCTGAACCTAGTGGGGTATCTTCTGTTATTAATGATGATAATGTGTTGCATGAACAAAAGATTCCCGACAAAGTACAACAGACAAACGTTGTTGAGTCAGATATTGCTAATATGGGAAATAGCGATGTTATCCCACATGAACAATATGTGAAACACAACGAAGCGTCTGTTGTACCTAGTTGTGCATCTTCTGTTCTAAATGATGATTATGTGCTGCATGAGAACACTGAATTTGTTCCTGAAGACCCATTAACCACCCAACTTAACATCTATAAAGAACAAGTGGCCATATATGAACAACGTGCTAAGTTTGAGTTAACTAAACGTGAGCAAGAAATGGATGGTCAGATGCGTACACTTATTTCTGAACGTAATCTAAGGGAAGAAAAATTGAAAATGGAGTTACATTCTTTACAAGTGAAACTTAAGCAAACTGTTCAACTTAAACAAGTAATGCAAGAAAGTGTGAAAACACTAAAGCAAGATTTCAAAGAAAAAGAATCTAAACTCTTAAATGATTTTTCCAGACTTAAAACCTTAAAGAATAAGCTTGAAAATAAGTTGTACATGCAAGACCAATCTAGACAAACGGTTCAAATGATTCAAAAGCACAAAAAGTTGTGTGATAAGCATAGTGAAAGTAATGTAGGTGAACCTAAATTAGCTATCCTTAGGAATGCTAGAGTAGCCCAACCTGCATTATATGATGCAAATGTGATGATTATGCTTGGTCATGCCCCTCCTGATGTTACATCATTAGAAGAGAGCGATGAAATAGAAGAGAGAAATAGAGAAAGAATGACTGAGAAAATGAAGGATCCCAAATGCATAGCCAATCGAATCATAGTCAAACCCCGTGATTATTATGAGGAGAATAGATTGACTGTGTTTGCACCTCAAAAGAACTTAACGCATGAACAAATATTTTGGTCTTTAGATATAGAAAAGAGAAAGGCCGATGAGCTCGAAGCCAAAACTCCATCCCTTAGGAAAATTGTAGCTGCGACGATGTATCCTCCCAATACACCTAGGCATTTGGTTCCTTTAACTCTTCCGATACAATGTAAAACCTTAATTAGCATATATGTACTTTGTCAACTATTTGCTGATTTTGATAAAACATGTAAGAAGAGAATTACACCAACTGGAATTACTAAGGGGGAAAGGGGTTTTGAACAAACAAAAAGGTGTTACTTGACTGAGGTCATTCCATTCTTTAAATTACTCAAAGAACACTTTGAAGGGATGCAACAAACCCTTAAAAGACTTGCCACAAGTGGTGTAATCCCAGGCCAAATGGATTATCTGGGTGGTTCAGGAGAACATCCTAGTCCAACTAGGGTAGAAATTGAATCAATGCCCCTTGATTCACCTCTCCTAGCAGGTAACACAACTAGAAGTGATGAGGGCAGTATTAAACTTAAGGAATTGATGGACCTCTGTACCAAATTGTTTGAGAAGGTGGAAACTTTGGAGGATGAGCTCACAAATCACAAAAGAAATTTTGCCAAGGTCTACACCAAGCTGACCTTAAGAGTGAAGAAATTGGAAGCAAAAGTGAAAAAGTCCAAAAGTAAAAGGTCAAAGATGGTGATTGCTACAAGTTCAAGTTCAGATTCTGATGATGATGGTGATTCTCCCAAACAGGGGAGGAAATCAGGGAAAGATACTCAGAGGAAATCAGGGTCAGACAATCAGGGGAGGAATTTGGATTATGAACAAGAAGGTACTGGTGGTGATGATGTTAATATGGGTGATGCACAAGAAGCTACAGAGCATGTGGATCTTGAACAAGGAACAGAGTTGGTGAACCTTGAAGATCAAGAAGAAATACATGATACTGCTACAAGTTCTAAAGGAGCAGTACAAACTGCTGAGGTAGCAGTTCAAACTGCTAAGGATAAGGGAAAGGGAATTCTTATAGAAGATGAGCCAAAGCAGTTGATAATCAAGCCAAAGACTCAAGCACAAATAGATTTTGATGAAGAAGTAGCCATAAAGATGCATGAAGAAGAAGTAGCTAAGTTTATGGAAGATAAAAAACTGGAAAAAGAAAGGATGGTTTCAGATGCTGATATTGCATTTGAAGAGCAGATACAACATCAGATCAATATTGATCCAGTTGTGAGACAAAGAGTCTTAGAGTTGATTGCAGATGAGAGTCTAAGTATTCAAGCAAGATCATCAGTACTTGCAGATTTCATTTACTCTAGGAATGAAGAAGTGGCTTTAGATGACATTATGGAGAGTATTAGATCAAGTCAGAAGAGGAAGAGACAACCAACCAAGGAACAGATCATAGCTGGGATGAAGATGTATTTAAGGAATCAAGCTGGTTGGAAGGCATATCAGTTAAAAGGGAAATCAAATGAAGAGATTGAGTTTTTGTACTACAAGGCATACAGGAGAGCTCACATGAAATTTCCTGAAGACTTAGACGAAAGACCTTCAAAGAAACTCAAGACTACTCAGAAAGAATCAACTGATAAAGAAGAAGCTCAAACAGAAAAAGTAGAGTTATCACAAGAGCAGATGAGTAAGATGATAGTCACAGTTCCAGAAATTCTTCATGTTGATCCACTTCAAGCAAGACATCCTATTATGGATTGGGAAATCTACATAGACAAATTTGGAAAGGCTTGGAAGATTACAAGAATTGGTGGAGAAACAACAGTGTTCAAGAATTTTGGAAATTTGCTAAGAATCTGTGATAGAGAAGATTTAGATACTCTATGGAGGTTAGTACAAGAGAAGCTCAATACAAAGAAGAAGACAGATGTAAAGGAGCAAGAACTATGGGTGGAATTCAAAAGATTTTATGAGCTAGATCCTAAAGATGTTTATTGGAATTTTCCATATTATGATCTGACTACACTACTAGAAAAACAGCTATTCTTGACTCCAAATGCGAGTCAAGAAGAGGCTTTATGACGCGCAAATGCGAGTCAAGGATGGACCAGTCATAAAGCTTCATGACTCGCATTTGTGCGTCATCCCTCTATGACGCGCATTTATGACCCACGTTTTATGACTCTCCTTTTTGCGAGTCATAACCTAATTTTTTTTTAAAAAATAATTTTTTTCAGTTCCTAATTTTCTATTAAATGACAATTAAAAACCTGATAATACAAAATTAAAAACACAAATATCAAAATAACGCATTTCATATATTAAAAACCTGATAATACAAAATTATAAACCAGGTTTATCGTTGCTAAACATAACTAAACATAACTAAACATGCAGTTAGAGACTACTAGAGTACACAGCTAAGAACACCACGATACAGATACAGCATCAAGGACGGGCTCTTTTGTAGCTACATGTTGGGCACTTGTACTGCTTGATGTGTTCGGCTCTGGCTGGAGTGATCTTCACACACTTACCATGAAACCACCTCTCACAAATGTCGCAGCATATCCAGAACTCATCAGACGCATAACTTTCGCCACATGACCCAGAACTCATCAGACGCTGCTCAGTCACCAAGAAAGAAAGAAACCCAATTAATTGTCCAGTTTAAAGAGCAGAAGTTGCAAAAGAAGTCCGAGCCAGAATAAAACTATTTCTAATAAACGGACCAGGGTCTTATGGGTAAAAACAAAGTTGATTACCTGAAATAGAAATTGAATGTGAATCTGTATTCCATTTTAGGCAATCAACCCTTTTTCATATCGTATATGGCTTTAGCAATTAGAAGTCTATGAATTAAAATAAACCTCTCAAGCGCCCTTTTGATTTATACTTAAAGTGTTTCGTTTAACCCTCTTACTAACACTACATTTGCAGATAAGTAGACACTAACCATAAAACAAGGTGACAATGGTCACAGGAAATGGCTGGCAATTAAAACCCGTGGCTTCTCCTTTTCTCCTTCAGTTTCTTTTATTGCCCCATCTCTAATTTCCTGAACCCTTGTCTCCCAAATTTTGTCAACAAGCTTCCAGGTATCATCACTGACAACTTGAGTCTGCATAGCACAAGCATTCAGCCATTAGAGCAAGAAGATGGTGGTTGAAATAAAATAAATTTTCGGTAGTATGTAAAAACACTGCACAAACCTCCATAGGACGCGGGGCACCAAAAGTTGCAAATCCAACATTGCCTGGTGCAAATGTTGCTCTACCTGGAAGAGAAGCACCATGGATTCCCCACCTTCCAGCATATATCAGTGCAGCATACTCATCAACGGGGGTCACACTAGGCTGAATAATAAATGTAATTTATTAGAGCAAGAAGATGGTGGTTGAATAGCACCAGGCTGAATAATATATCAGTGCAGCATACTCATCAACGGGGGTCACACTAGGCTGAATAATAAAACTAATTTGAAATATGATGTGGAATCAAAGCCAGTATCTAATTATCTAAAGTTTATAAAGATAGGATACGTATATATCAGATGCAGATTTCCAACAGATTCACAGTTTATGCCCTTAATCTTACATGTCATGCGAGATAGACGAATAATGTTTCAAGATAAGAAAATGTCTTATATGTATACCTATATACGCATCATTATTATAACTGAACTAGTTTAGAAGTAACCTGAGATATCCGAGGGGTACTTTCCTCAATGGGAAGTACTTCTCCTTCTTCTTCTCCCTTTCGGTCTTCAAAGAAACCTACATCAAAGATGAACAATCATCAGTAAAACGCATACCCAATAAACGATGTCAAACAGACCAGATAACTATCTCATTGATCAAATTCTGACTTATGTCACGTCTATATTTAAGACTTTGATGTTTTTTGCAAGAAGTTATCAACAAATCTTCTAAGTCAATGGAAATGTGGCTGACCTGGACAAACGAAGAGTAACAAAATGCTTTTATAACTGGGAAAAAAAAAAAAAAAAAAAAGGGAGTGCTTTCTACAACTTACTTGTCCTTTGTTACAGCTTCCAACAGTACGTGTGTAAAGAAAAATTCACAATTTTTCTGGGCTATTAAATGCTATTTTATGGCACATAGATTACATACTTTATTAAATTTATGTCTCATAAAATAGCATATAATAGCTCAGTGAGATCATGGATTTTTTTTAACCTGAAAAAACACAAAAAAGAAGCAGTACCTATGTCTCATAAAATAGCATATAATAGCTCAGTGATGTCACTCCAAACCAACTTCTTACCGAATACATTTTATAAGGCTCAGACAGGGTGGGAAGTGAAGAAAGCATAAACGTCTGCGATGGCTGCAAATATACTAATTTGCCCCGCCTATGCACGGACAATCACAACTTTGATAATAAGTTGTTCTCATTTATAGTATTCTCCACCCTTAGATTCATCATTGCCTCATGAAACTGCAAACTACATATTTGCCCTGCCATGGCTGCAAATATAATAATTTGCCTTGCCATGGCTGCAAATATGATTATTTGCAACACCAATATAAATATCTCCCTGCCACAATGGAAAGAACATCAGTCTTAGCATCCACAAAAACTTTAACCAACTATATCAAATTACCGCAATAAACAAAACCTAATTCACTAAAAGCAACAAACTTTACACATTAATCTGATACAAATTGGGTCAGGTTAATTTATGGCATAGCTGTACATGGACATTCCTCAATTTTAAGACCCTTAACAGGGTAGATATAACGAAGGCAACAAAACAGCAGCTGCTGCATTATACATATGTATTCGGCAGGAGGTGGGTTTGGGCTAATATGGGGTTTATGAGGGGCTAGGCCTCATGAAACTGCAAACTACATATTTGCCCTGCCATGGCTGCAAATATAATAATTTGCCTTGCCATGGCTGCAAATATGATTACCACCCTTAGATTCATCATTGCCTCATAAAAATGCAAACTACATATTTGCCCCGCCATGGCTGCAAATATAATAATTTGCCTTGCCGTGGCTGCAAATATGATTATTTGCAACACCAGAACAAATAAACATCCCTTCGGGCCGTTTTTTAGCTGAGTCTAAACAAATAAATACCCCCTATTTTATTCTCTAATTCGAATCTAAACAAACCAACACCACACGACTTGATTAACAAAAACGGTTTTAATAAATCATTAATCCACGAAAACACATAAAACAATTATGTAATCGGTTTATACAAAAGAAAGTGACAAAGATAAATTAAAAGTGTCATCATACCAAGGACACGAGAGAGATGATGGAGATGGTGGCGCGGCTCGATGGTGGTTCTCCAACCAAACGAGAGCCAAGGATCATGATTTAAAACCCCAAATGACACCACAACCTTGGATCTTCAACAAAAATGGATGATGGTGGCAGCTCGTTTCTGAGTCAACTCTCGCATACATAGCATATTTCCTACCTTCTTTCTTCGATCTACACGAGTGGTGATGATACAAGGTGATGAGCAAGGTTTTTAGTGGCGCGTTGATGAAGCGAAAAGTGTACCGCTTTTAGGGGGTCATTTAAGCCCTAAATCGTATTTATTTGATCAAATATTGCCCTAAATCGTTCCTTTTGTCATTTTAGGTACTTTGGAGATGAAATTTGGAAAAGGAAGCATTTTGGACGTTTTTGGAGCATAAAAGTAAAGAAAACGACAAAGTCTCTAAATTTGCTGGAATAGTACCTGTGACGGCGTCAAGCCCCAGTGTGACGCCGTCAACCCTTGACGCGCCAGAGAGGATTTTGGAGGATTAAAAGGGGACGGCGTCAAGAAGGCCATCAAGAAACCCTAACCGCGGCGAGGTGACGGCGTCAGCTCTATAACGTGACGCCGTCAGATCTGTTTTCCTATATATATTTTCATAATTTTTAGTCATTAGTGTGCAACTTTGTGAGGAGAAACCCTAAGACGATTTTTCTACCATTTTTAAGGGTTTTATACCCTTGGATCTCCCATGTTCAATTGAAGATAAGTAATCAATTAATCATTCAATATGTCTATGTGTTGTTTGATTATATCTTGTTCTTGTCTTTTATTTAACATGCTAGGCTAGATTTATCTTGTGTTTGCTTAGATCTAATGAAACCTAACTATTGATTATTGGTTGTTGGTGTGTTATTAATTGTATTGGATGATTGTTTATCGATGTTAGGCTTAAGAAAACTGGCTAACCTCCTATACGGTAACTTGCTTGAACGTTTTAAAAAACATGAACCAATGCGTACTAAGGTTATTATGGTTGTATTTAATGCATGAGCGAATTCTAGTGATCCCATGTTAGGAGCTTCTTAGCCGGCTCGACATAGGAGTGAAGTAGGAGCTTGTAGAGTTGGGGAAGTACGTACGCTACCCCACGATTGGTATTAATGAATACACCCATCATCCACGCAATTAATACACACTAATCAACCGGTAAAAGATAGTTAGGGAGTAAGGAAATCTAAGTAAACACATTTCTCTCCATATAAGTTCTACAACCTTTTTATTTTCAGTTATTTTATTTTATTTGCAATTGTAGTTATTTGGGTTAGTTGACTAGCAACTAATTCCGCCCACTCCTTCAAACCTAAGATTTTACTTGCTTTTATAAAAATATAAAAAATACAAAAAGAATCTTCCCTCACCCTTAGACCTATTAGAGTAGTTTTTCAATCCTAACGACACTATTCCCCTAGAGAACAATCAATCCCCCGGTACTTGCCACTACACTATACTACATCGGTCAGGTACACTGCCTGGTGGGGATTGCAAGCCTCTTGAGATCCCTCAAGAGGTAAAACCTGTTGTAAGGTCGCAAAACCACGCATCAAGTTTTTGGCGCCGTTGCCGGGGAATAGTTATTGTTTAGGTTGAATTTTTATTTTATTAGGTCTACTTACTAGATTCCTTTCTAGTAAGATTTTTATTTTCTTTTTATAGGTCTTCTTTAGTCTATCTTATTTCTTTGTGTGTTTGTTCGTAATTTCCATTGACTCTTCCGTTCACCATTATGGAGAACGCGAATCCACCATACCACCAACCACGTAATTCACCCACTCCATATGACATCTTGATGTTTAAACAACATAAAGATGAACCTCTCTATGATGCATGGACTCGTTTTAAATATTTACTCCAAAAAGCCCCTCATCATAACTTCGATTTATGGTCCCTAACTCAAATATTTTACGATCGTGTCGACCGACATGCCCAAAGGGACATTTACTATTTTGCCGGCAGGGATCTTAGGGAATTAAGTGCTGAAGAAGCATGGGAAGCTATTGAGAATTGTGCCCAATATTATTATATAGTAGACAACCCAACAAACATTAATACAAGTCAATTGACCACAAATTTCAAGGATCATGAAACAAGTTTGTTTGGGGATGAGGGTAGAGTTGAGCCACCTAGCTGCATGTCATGGTTAGGCACTACCATAATACAGGATGAACACATAGGTGATCTTGATGTGATGGAGGATCTAGCCGAGCATGATCACATTGATCAAAAAGACCTAGGTTTTATGATCGATGACGATGAATCTCAAGAAACACATGATGAATCTTTTGGGCAATTTGAATATAGCAGTCAGAATATTGAGGATGATCCTTATGATTCGGATATAGAAGTTTAGATGCCTAGAGAAGCACTTGAGATACTAGGGAAAATGTTAGGGTTAGATTCTACTAAAACACATGATGAGGATATAGGTGATCTTGACACAAGGAATGATGAGGTAAGTAACATAAGCCCACCAAGTACCCCACAAGTCCTACCATCATTTGAGGCACACACACCGCCCGTGACTTACCCGGAAGAAGTTGAGGAGACTATAGGAACCCCAATAGAGGTAGAGCCCTTGGACCAAACACAACTAGAAGAAATATGTTTGAATGCTTTTAGTGATCACAACCTTTCTTTTAGTCCTATGGAAGTTCCTAGTTTTGATGAGCCGGAGCCTCAACCAAAACCGTTACCTAATCTTCCATCCTTGGATGAAAATTTAGGAATTGAATTAGGTCCCGATCCACCCATCAAAACATATAGTCCGGGTAGTCTTAAGTTTAAGGTAGTAGACATTAAGCCTTGTAGTGAGGAAGACAATATAGGAGTGAAAAATGACCTTACATGTCTACATCACCCATTCATGATTGATCACAAGAAACATTATGGGTTTAAACCGGGTCTATTGGGTCAAGATGGATTCCCAATTAGGAATCTCTCGAAGTTGTTAGAAAATGATCCCTTTTTAGGAGAACACTTTAACTCACCCATTGACCAAAGTGAACTAGGTAAGGTTATGATGAAAGGAGCACACCCCTTTGAGCATATAATTCATCCACCAATCTTTCCTCACGTGGCATACTCCTACCGAGCTGGTGTGTATCGCTACTATCACCCGCACTTAACCCTAAGTGTAGGGAAAACCTCCCTTATTTCCGTTAAATAAGGGTAGAGTCAGGCTCGTGACTCGAACAAAAACAAGCGCTTTTTGGGAGGCAACCCAAGCTTTATTTGCTTTGTGTGTTTATTTATTTGTTTGTTTGATTTTATTTGCTTCCGTATGTATGTTTAATTTTTATTATTATTGATTCATGTTCGAAACTAAATTGTGAAAATGCTTTATCTTGTTTTTAACTTCGTCTTAACTACATATAAAGGTATTTTGCAAAAGATAAGTGTAAGGGAAATCCAAATCGGTTTATTAGAACAAATGAACATGAATCATAACAATATTAAATTAACATACATATTAGTAATTGTTTGAGTCAAATGCTTGTATCGAGTCATAATGATATTTTGCAGGATTTCCAGGAAATAAGGATTGAGTTTTTCCAGAAATTTTCTGGAAACTTAACATGAAAAATCTGTCAGATCACTTCTGACGGCGTCAGACCCCAGTCTGACGGCGTCAGGAACAGTTTTCTGGAATTTTTTTTGAAAGTTTTGTTTTCTTCCGGAATCATAAAATGCTTTATTAAATCTCTAACTTATAAACTCCAGGAATCTGCAAAATAATCATTCCACAAGCATTATATCTTTATACAGATTTATCCCGCCGATGTTATGCAGGTTTTCGTGTTTGTTTTCTCAGGTTTAACAGGTTATTTTGGACAAGGAGATGTATGTGGAATCTAGCTTTTGGCGCTGCTTTAGTCTTGAAGCTTCAACATTACCTTGGAAGAAGATCTAACCATGTTACCTCTTTATCCATCGAGCGAATCAGCGGAGTATTTGATTTCATTCTTTTACCTTATTTACTTTTACATCTTGTTATTTGAACATTGGGGACAATGTTCATCTTAAGTGTAAGGGGGGGGGGGTAAAGTACGATACCTTAGAGAATGCTATTACGCTTGATTTTTCGTTTGTTTAATGGTAGATGTGTAATAAAACTGAGAGAAATACCTGTTAAGGCAATTTTAGTGCCAAATTTAAATTTTTTTACAACATATAGGAGTGAAACTTTGGTCTTAATGAGCGTCTCACGGATAGGAGTTATATGACTAGCACAAAACCATACCACTAAAAAATTTTCCACCCCCAAATATGTGAGGTTCGCCCCTAGAATTGGTAGGAAAAGCATTTATGCTATGATGTGTGTACCGGTAGCACTTAGATTCTAGAACTTGCGTTAGGACCATTCCGAGGCCACAAGTGAGACTACATTCGTGTAGTTAGATTTACTACATGATAAGAGGCATTAGGATTAACCCATTGTTTTACACCTGTGTTTTTGTTATAATTACATTGGCTACATTGGTCAAGTAATTCTCCCACACCCTTTGCGTTGTACTCATTTTTAGTACACGATACCCCTAGTACACCCCTCAGAGCCTATCTTTTCGTTTCTAACTTTAAGCATTTTACTTAAAGTAAGAATTTGTTTACACCCCACTTAAATGTACACCCAAATCGCCTTAGCCTACCTTGTATGCACTCATTTTTAGTGCATTATTGTGACAACATTTGTTTAAACCCCAAGTTAATTATCTAATTGATTACATGGTTGCTAAGTCGAGTCATATCCTTGTACATATTGTTTTGGGACGATTGGGACTCATGGGTAAAGTACTAGTGTAATGGAGTAATGGGGAAGAACAACATTATTACCCCCATATGTGCTAAATATTTTAAAAGTACTCCAAGTGTTTCGATTATCTTAATTCGAGTCATTAGAATAGTTAATTGTAAAGTTATGTAAAAGTTCAAGTGTAAGGGGGATACAACCCCCCTGCGATGTATTATTTTGGATGGTAGGGCAAGAGTGTATGCAAAAAAAAATAAAAAAAAAAAAAAAAAAAAAAAAAAAAAGTAGAAAAAACATACGGACTACCATCCTGTTTCATTTTATGTTTATTTTATCATTAGCTTAAGTCGAGTCTAGTCTTGGCTTAGCAACGCCATATTGTACATGTAATTAATCAAGATCTTTAACTCGCCACCAGTAAAATATCCTTTATCCAACAAAACCGTGTTTATCATATCCCTACACCTAACGTTATAACCCGTTTAAAAGCCTTCTTTGATAGTTTATCTTAGGTGCTTACGCCTAGTGGAGGAGGTTTTTGATCCTTTCCCAAGCCTATGGTAATCAATTTGCTATGACAGGTAGTGAGAGATATTATTCATTTTCATTTATGAGATATACTTTTATGACACCTGAGAGATGTGAGTATCTAAACACTACTTTTGAGGTACTAGTCTGTAATCTCCGTGCTTATTATGATTAAAGTGGAACGACTATTTGTTGTAATTACTTTTATATTAGCATTAAATGACCCCTAACTTGTATTTTGATTAGAATAAAAGCGCATTTGCTTGAGGACAAGCAAATCTCAAGTGTAAGGGTATTTGATGAAGCGAAAAGTGTACCGCTTTTAGGGGGTCATTTAAGCCCTAAATCGTATTTATTTGATCAAATATTGCCCTAAATCGTTCCTTTTGTCATTTTAGGTACTTTGGAGATGAAATTTGGAAAAGGAAGCATTTTGGACGTTTTTGGAGCATAAAAGTGAAGAAAACGACAAAGTCTCTAAATTTGCTGGAATAGTACCTGTGACGGCGTCAAGCCCCAGTGTGACGCCGTCAACCCTTGACGCGCCAGAGAGGATTTTGGAGGATTAAAAGGGGACGGCGTCAAGAAGGCCATCAAGAAACCCTAACCGCAGCGAGGTGACGGCGTCAGCTCTATAACGTGACGCCGTCAGATCTGTTTTCCTATATATATTTTCATAATTTTTAGTCATTAGTGTGCAACTTTGTGAGGAGAAACCCTAAGACGATTTTTCTACCATTTTTAAGGGTTTTATACCCTTGGATCTCCCATGTTCAATTGAAGATAAGTAATCAATTAATCATTCAATATGTCTATGTGTTGTTTGATTATATCTTGTTCTTGTCTTTTATTTAACATGCTAGGCTAGATTTATCTTGTGTTTGCTTAGATCTAATGAAACCTAACTATTGATTATTGGTTGTTGGTGTGTTATTAATTGTATTGGATGATTGTTTATCAATGTTAGGCTTAAGAAAACTGGCTAACCTCCTATACGGTAACTTGCTTGAACGTCTTAAGAAACATGAACCAATGCGTACTAAGGTTATTATGGTTGTATTTAATGCATGAGCGAATTCTAGTGATCCCATGTTAGGAGCTTCTTAGCCGGCTCGACATAGGAGTGAAGTAGGAGCTTGTAGAGTTGGGGAAGTACGTACGCCACCCCACGATTGGTATTAAGGAATACACCCATCATCCACGCAATTAATACACACTAATCAACCGGTAAAAGATAGTTAGGGAGCAAGGAAATCTAAGTAAACACATTTCTCTCCATATAAGTTCCACAACCTTTTTATTTTCAGTTATTTTATTTTATTTGCAATTGTAGTTATTTGGGTTAGTTGACTAGCAACTAATTCCGCCCACTCCTTCAAACCCGAGATTTTACTTGCTTTTATAAAAATATAAAAAATACAAAAAGAATCTTCCCTCACCCTTAGACCTATTAGAGTAGTTTTTCAATCCTAACGACACTATTCCCCTAGAGAACGATCAATCCCCCGGTACTTGCCACTACACTATACTACATCGGTCAGGTACACTGCCTGGTGGGGATTGCAAGCCTCTTGAGATCCTTCGGGAGGTAAAACCTGTTGTAAGGTCGCAAAACCACACATCACGCGTTATGGTGCTAGAGTGACGGTGAGGTGGTGTTTGAGCGCGTGAGTCACGTCAAATGGAAGGGGAGATGGTGGTGAGTGTTTTGGTGGTGGTGGTGTGCTTGTTTGGGTGGCGGTGATGGTGTCTTGGGTGGTGGCAGTTGGCGGCGCAGAGAAGAGAGAAAGATAGTATGTGAGTTTTTAGGGTTAAGTGATAATGAAGAAGATTTTTATTAGTTGTAGGGACTTGAGAGCGGGAGGAAGTGTTTTGGCCAAAAAAAAAAACAATCAGATGTTAAAAAAAAACATAGATGACCCCTATTTATGACGCTTCTAAAAACGAGTCATCCCCAATAGAAAATTTACTCGTTATGACTCTTATTTTATGACTTTGCTCTTTGCGCGTCATCTTTTAGCGTGGGTCATTAAAAGCGAGTCAAAGATAGCCCTTTTTCTAGTAGTGCTACATCATGGGAGTTTTATAGTTCCTGCAATGTGCATCATTTATCAACACAGAGTGGAGTAGATATCTTCATGTTAGATGAATTAGAATATCCACTGAGTTATGAGGTGTTAGCTGTGATGGTTTCTTTAAAACTCAGATGCGAAGTACATCAGAGGTGGTTAAAGATTTGCTTCAAAGGATATTTGATCAGTATGAAAGGAAGAGACAAAATAGAAGATGAAGTGTTTGAAAGAATCCCCCATCATCTACAAAGTTTAATTCGAAGAAACTTAGTGATTTGGAGAGAAATCATAAGTTTAGGGGAGGATTGTTGGGAATTAAACCAACAGTTAGTACTGCCAGGCTAAATGTTTCAACTGGTGGAAGATAACACAAGCAGTACTAACTACTAGTACAAATACTTTGTATTGCTTATATGTTGATTACGTGTAATAGGATAATTATAGAAAGAGTAAATTACATAAATGGTCACTATGGTTTGTCCATTTTTTCACATTTAGTCACTGAACTTTTTTTTTGACATAAATGGTCACTAAAGTTTCAAATCGTTACAAATTCAGTCAACCTCAGTGACCATTTATGTAATTTTTGGACAAACCACAGTGACCATTTATGTAACGAATTGAAACCTTAGTGACCATTTATGTAACGATTTGAAACTTCAGTGACCATTTATGTCAAAAAAAAAGTTCAGTGACTAAATGTGAAAAAATGGACAAACCATAGTGACCATTTATGTAATTTACTCTTATAGAAAAGATTTAGTGAATATCTTATGTAATTAGAGTTATAGTTATCTTGTACAGGAATCCTTGTTCTATAAAAGGAGATCCTATGGTTAGGTTTTTCATATAGAAAAAAGATTTTTAGAGATTCAAGGTTGTAAACCCTAGTGATTATTGAAGATCACTCGTATTATTCATAATAATATTGAATCGTTTTGGTTATTCCCATTGTCTTCATTGTTCATACAAATACATTTACATTCACTGTTTCATTCATAAACAATACAAATAATCTTCTAACTATTAGCTAGTAAATTCAGCATGCTAGTTAGTATCAAATCAAAGTATTTCTAACACAAGGTGGGTGTTTAGATCCCCTCACAGACGATGATTTTTCCAAACTTATTTTAATAAAGAGTTTCATTTATTATTGTCTATTATTCATTTTCGAGCTTTTGGACATCATTTGAACTGAAAATGTGAGAATTTCTTGTGAAACGTGAAAGTAGAGCACAACGCGAGTCGGCACGAGTCTAAACCTAATAATACGAGTAATGTTTGATTTATGACGTTTTGGAACGAACATATACATATTAATAGTCATTTTTATTGGAAAAATGATTCTAAAAGTATTGGCGAAAGGTAAAACGGCTCACGAGAATTTTTAGTACACTAAACGAGCCCGAGAAACACTTGTATTGGAGGTTTAACAAAATATTCAGTTTTGGTCCTTGTGGGTCATTAGGGCTTTCACCAATAGTCCTAGGGGACTAATAAAACCCTACACACCCTCATTTTTTACTCAAACCCTAAAAACCAATCTCTCCCCTTCTATCTCTCCCCTTTTATCTCTAACCGGCCGCCGCACACCACACTCAAACCACCCGTTCACTACCGCGAGTCACCACAAAACACCACCACCAACACCCTTATTTATCCATTGTGAACGCGATTAAGAGGTTCACGCGCCCTTGTTACCACCTTTCACGCCCTGCCACCTCTCACCACCTCTCTTTCTTGTTATTTTCGTACGGTAAGCATAGATCTACGACCCAAAATGGTGGTAAGACCACCGGTTCATAGCCTACGTGAACCGATGATGAAAGATCTAAAGATTTAGGTTGGGTTTTGTTCGAATTTAATGGGTAATGATTCAAAACCAATAAAAAAGGCTAAGAAAAACTACTGGTATCATCAATTGTGTCGTGGTTCTCGTTTTGAATTATTTGTGTCACGTAACCGAGAGGATAAGCTCGAATCCGAGCTTATCCATGGTTTATCTGGGTTTACGAGCTTCTTTATAAGCTCACTTTGCTTGTAGTCTTGTTTGGTTAGCTTACACTATGTTCTCCAGTTTTTCAATGGAAGTAAATGGAAGTAAACAAAAAAAAGTCATGTTCTCTAGTTTTTGGTCGGAAGTAAATGAAAGTAAATGGAAGTAAAAGGGAGGGCCACCCTTTGTTTTTTTGTGTCACAACTTTCATCCCATATATGGGATGAAAGTGAAGGAAAGTGAGTGGGTCTCATTATTTTCTTTACTTCCATTTCATTTACTTCCATTTCACATCATTTTCTTTACTTTCATTTCATTTACTTCCATTTCCCTTTAAAATCATACTTGAGAACATAGTGTTAGGAAACCGTCTTGGTCCGTTTGGTTGCGTGTTAGGTTCGGTGTGACTCGAACCGAGACCCGGTCTCGGCTTGAGCTTATTGTTTTTCTTTTGGCTCGTTGGCATTTCTCTTGGCGTATGACATGGCTCGAAAAAGGAACGATAACTCGTGTGTTCTGACTTATGTTAACTTAACTTGGACTAAATAAAAAGAAAGAAATATAAACATTGTTAAAATTTAAGATTAGTAAAGTTTGCTTATTACTAGTATTAAATTTAATTGATAACAAAGAAATATGTTAAAAGAGTAAGTGAGGTATTTTGGAGATAAAAACGAACACACGAGGGCTATTGGAATTTTCAAGACAAGTGACCCATAGATTATCATGTTTAAACTTGTTAGATTATTTATTTGGCCGTTGATTGGTAAGTCGGAGTACTATGGGATACTTGTAATACCAGACTTGGAATATATATTTTGATTTGAGGTATTATTGGACTTTGGACATTTTGGACTATTGGAAAGGAAATGAATATAGTACATTTGAATCATGATGAATTTAATATATTCGATTCGCAACGGGTAAACAATGGAAACGATGTCTAACGAACAATAATATTTTTAAATTACACGTCATCGAAACTACTTTGAAATTATTTCTAATAGAGTCCTTCGACTTGGAAACGTTCAATGAACGAACAAGTCATGGCAAAATTTGACTTTTAAACTATAAAACGAGTATGCTTTTATAACTAAATGGGATTATGAGAAAGTGCTGACGCTTACCAAATCTATTCATATTATTTGTTCTATTTGCTATTTGTTATCTTTTTGGTTTCTATCCATCATATCTTCCTGACTCGAGCTCTCGTCCACACTATCCACGTCAAATCCCGTTGTCCTGTTCTTCCTTTTGGCGTGTGTACTCTTGAGTCAGTATCTTCCTGATAACGCTCAAAATGAACATGTTTTTAGTCACGTTATCGTTGGATTTGTGCATCATATTTGGTTATATTTGTGTATATTTGTTTCTAAACCATGAAAAAGTGTATATGCAAGTAAATATAGCCAAGTACAGGAAAAGATGATAAAAAGATGAAGAAATGAAGAAATTGTGCACATTTGAAGAATCACGAGAAAGAAACGAGAAAAGAACCACACAAGAATTCAAGGATTTGATAAAGTCAAGATTTCTGTGTCTATATATCGAGAAAAGATCAAGTTCTATGGAAAGAAATAGTGGCACAACAAAGGATTAAGCACATAACGAGAAAAGGAAGAAAAAATAAAAGTATGCATGGCAGAATGGCCCATCCGATCGGATGGTGCCCGCATCCGATTCGGATGGGAGAAAAGTAATTTACCGAGAGATCCAACCGATCGGTTGGACCTCAATACCGATCGGTTGGATGAGACTGAAGTTACAAAAACGCATTTAATGACGAATTTAAGCCCCATAATCATGGTGGCTTATCATTTCTTGGTTATTTACTGATTGAGGACGTTTTTGCTTGAGGGAAAATGGTTCCTTCACTTATTTAAAGAACCCTTGGCTAGTTTACAAGTGTGACAACCTAAAAACCTAGTAAGGCTTACACCAAGTCTTGCTAAACTTATTATCATTTCCCGAAAGCTTGTAGTTGCTGTGAGAACGTCCAGGGAATCTTGAGTTCAAGTCTCAAGAGTTGTGTCCAAGTGTGGAGTTGTTTACGTGTGATCATAGGCGATTGGAGGAGAGTGGTTGCTTGATGCGTGGTTTTGCAACCTTACAACAGGTTTTACCTCTCGAGGGATCTCAAGAGGCTTACAACCCCACTAGGCAGTGTACCTGACCGATGTAGTATAGTCTAGTGGTAAGTACGGGAGATTGATCATTCTCCACAGGGAATAGTGTTCGTTAGGTATGAAAAACTACTCTAATAGGTCTAAGGGTGAGAGAAGATTCTTTTTATGTTTTTATAATTTTTATGAAAGCAAGTAAAATCTCGGGTTTGAAAGAGTGGGCGGAATTAGTTGCTAGTCAACTAACCCAAATAACTACGAATGCAAATAAAATAAAATAACAGAAAATGAAAAGGTGGTGAAATTTATGTGGAGAGAAATGTGTTTACTTAGATTTCCTTACTCCCTAACTATCTTTTACCGGTTGATTAGTGTGTATTAATTGCGTGGATGACGGGTGTATTCTTTAATACCAATCGTGGGGTGGCGTACGTACTTCCCCAACTCTATAAGCTCCTACTTCACTCCTATGTCGAGCCGGCTAAGAAGCTCCTAACATGGGATCACTAGAATTCGCTCATGCATTAAATACAACCATAAAAACCTTAGTACGCATTGGTTCATGTTTCTTAAGACGTTCAAGCAAGTTACCGTATAGGAAGTTAGCCAGTTTTTTTAAGCCTAACATAGATGAACAATCATCCAATACAACTAATAACACACTAATAACCAATAATTAATAGCTAGGTTTCATTAGATCTAAGCAAACACAAGATAAATCTAGCCTAGCATGTTAAACAAAAGACAAGAACAAGATAGAATCAAACAATACATAGACATATTGAATGATTAATTGATAACTTATCTTCAATGTAACATAGAAGATCTCAAGGCAAAAAGCCTTGAAAAAGCTGCTAAAATCGTCTTAGGGTTTCCTCCCAAAATTACACACAAAGTTCCACACTAATGACAAAAAATTGCAAAACTATATATAGAGATTAAGGGCTGACGGCGTCACGTTGTAGATTCTGACGCCGTCACCTCGCCGCTTTTAGGGTTCCCGGATGGCCTTCCTGACGCCGTCCCTCTTTAGACCTCCAAAATCCGTTCTGGCTTATCAAGGCTTGACGCCGTCAGATAATGGCTTGACGCCGTCCCTCTTTAAGTTAAGCCGTGACGACCTTGATCACTTCAAAGGGTGACGCCGTCAGATTTTTCATGCAAAATTCTCTGGCTTATCATGAGTAATTTTCATATCCACCTTTTTTGCCAAGCCATGACGCCGTCTGGGGAAATTCCTGACGCCGTCAAAGGTACTTTTCAGCCGATTTTGAGACTTTGTCGTTTTCTTCACTTTTATGCTCCAAAAACGTCCAAAATGCTTCCTTTTCCAGATTTCTTCTCCAAAGTACCTAAAATGACAAAAGGAACGATTTAGGGCAATATTTGATCAAATAAATACGATTTAGGGCTTAAATGACCCCTTAAAAGCGGTACACTTTTCGCTTCATCAAATACCCTTACACTTGAGATTTGCTTGTCCTCAAGCAAATGCGCTTTTATTCTAATCAAAATACAAGTTAGGGGTCATTTAACACTAATATAAAAGTAATTACAATAAATAGTCGTTCCACTTTAATCATAATAAGCACGGAGATTACAAACTAGCACCTCACAAGTAGTGTTTAGATACTCACATCTCTCAGGTGTCATCAAAATAAATCTCATAAATGAAAACGGATAATATCTCTCACTACCTGTCATAGCAAATAGATTACCATAGGCTTGGGAAAGGATCAAAAACCTCCTCCACTAGGCGTAAGCACCTAAGATAAACTATCAAAGAGGGCTTTTACATGTGTTATAACGTTAGGTGTAGTGATATGATAAACACGGTTTTGTTGGATAAGGGATATTTTACTGGTGGCGAGTTAAAGATCTTGATCAATTACATGTACTATACAATGTTGCTAAGCCATGACTCGACTCAATCTTAAGCTAAAAATAAAATAACAAAAACATAAAACAAACATAAAATGAAACGGGATGGTAGTCCGTATGTTTTTTTTTCTACTTTTCTTTTTCTCATTTTTTTGTATTTTTCTTGATTTTTTCGATTTTTTTTTTTTTTTTTTTTTTTTTTTTTGACATACACTCTTGCCCTACCATCCAAAATAATACATCATAGGGGCATTGCATTCCCCTTACACTTGAACTTTTACATAACTTTACAAATAACTAATCTAATGACTCGAATTAAGATAATCGAAAAACTTGGAGTACTTTTAAAATATTTAGCACATATGGGGGTAATAAATGATGTTCTTCCCCATTACTCCATTACACTAGTACTTTGCCCATGAGTCCCAATCGTCCCAAAACAATATGTACAAGGATATGACTCGACTTAGCAACCATGTAATCAATTAGATAATTAACTTGGGGTTTAAACAAATGTTGTCACAATAATGCACTAAAAATGAGTGCATACAAGGTAGGCTAAGGCGATTTGGGTGTACATTTTAGTGGGGTGTAACAAATTCTTCCTTTAAGTAAAATGCTTAAAGGTCGAAACGAAAAGATAGGCTCTGAGGGGTGTACTAGGGGTATCGTGTACTAAAAATGAGTACAACGCAAAGGGTGTGGGAGAATTACTTGACCAATGTAGCCAACGTAATTATAACAAAATCACAGGTGTAAAACAATGGGTTAATCCTAATGCCTCTTATCATGTAGTAAATCCAACTACACGAATGTAGTCTCACTTGTGGCCTTGGAATGGTCCTAACGCAAGTTCTAGAATCTAAGTGCTACCGGTACACACATCATAGCATAAATGCTTTTCCTACCAATTCTAGGGACGAACCTCACATATTTGGGGGTGGAAAATTTTTTAGTGGTACGGTTTTTGTGCTAGTCATATAACTCCTATCCGTGAGACGCTCATTAAGATCAAAGTTTCACTCCTATATGTTGTAAAAAATTTTAAATTTGGCACTAAAATTACCCTAACAGGTATTTATCTCAGTTTTATTACACATCTACTATTAAACAAACAAAAATCAAGCGTAATAGCATTCTCTAATCGTACTTTTACCCCCCTTACACTTAAGATGAACATTGTCCCCAATGTTCAAATAACAAATGTAAAAGCATGAAGTAAAAGAATGAAATCAAATACTCCCCTGATTCGCTCGGTGGATAATGTGGTAACACGGTTAGATCTTCTTCCAAAGTAATGTTGAAGCTCCATGGCTAATGCATTGCCAAAAGCTTGATTCCACATACATTTCCTTGTCCAAAATAACCTGTTAAACCTGAGAAAACAAACACGAAAACCTGCATAACATCGGCGGGATAAACTCTATATAAAAGGATATAATGCTTGTGGAATGATAATTTTGCAGATTCCTGGAGATTATAAGTTATAGATTTAATAAAAACTTTTTATGAAAACAAAACTTTCAAAAATTTTCAGAAAATAAAACCTGACGCCGTCAGAAATGATCTGACAGAATTCTTATGTTAAGTTTCCGGAAAAATTTTGGAAAAAACTATACCTTACTTCCTGGAAATCCTGCAAAACATCATTATGACTCGATACAAGCATTTGACTCAAACAAATACTAATATGTATGTTAATTTATTATTATTATGATTCATGTTCATTTGTTCTAATAAACCGATTTGGATTTCCCTTACACTTAACTTTTGCAAAATACCTTTATATGTAGTTAAGACGAAGTTAAAAACAAGATAAAGCATTTTCACAAATTAGTTTTTGAACATGAATCAATAATAATAAAATTTAAACATACATACGGAAACAAATAAAATCAAACAAACAAATAAATAAACACACAAAGCAAATAAAACTTGGGTTGCCTCCCAAAAAGCGCTTTTCTTTATTAACGAGTCTTGTAGCTAGACTCAAAGTCACGTACATTATGTGACTCCATCGTTGGTCACGGTTCCTAGGCCATTTTCATTTGATTCTCTATCAGAATTACTCTCATAGTAAAGGTATTTCGGATCCTCGAGATCAAAAGGATTGTTTTGGTATTTAGAACTAAGCTCCTTATCATGCTTAAAGAATCCACTTGACAGGTCAAAAGTGTCCTTACATCCCCGTCTCACATCATCGTCACATAACACGAGTTGGGAACTTAGCTCATCGAGCCCTCCATAATCAATCTCCTTGAATTCTCTCATCTTATAAGGCGTTTGGTATGAGATTTCCCTAATCCCATCGGTGAAAGTCATGATCCCATTGAGCTCGTCCACAACCAAGCTTGTGGCATTGCAAAAAGGTGCCTGATTGAACAAATATTCGTCAACCAAGCCTTCGATGGTGATCAAAGGAATAATGGGGTGTTGAGATTACGCCAAGCTTGTTCTTAACCTGAAAATAAGAAATACAAAGACACTACGTTAAGTGATTGCGCAGGGGTTGGACCCTGCGAACCACCTCCGGCGTGCGAGTAAGTATGTGTGATGGTAATGTAGGTCGTAAATTTAGAGAGTGAGGTTCACTTGAAATTACTTACATTGTTCTTGGCCCGACTATGCTATTTATAGGGGAGAAATAGGACATAGTGGGCGGTTGCACATAGATCGGAGATCATGGGGGCGTCCCATGGAAAGTGGTAACCGCTAGGGCTTTGTAGCCCACGATCTCTGTTTTGGCGGGAAGCCAAAGGATAGAGGAGACGTGGGTTTGACCAGGTCTGGATGATCCTTCGTGTTAGTCCCTTCGTCAAGAATACCCCGAAGGGCTTAGGGCTTCGATTGGCGGATTCCCTCATGGTAACCATTCGCAGGCGAATGGTTTTACGCCAATGAAACGTATTAGAAGGTTAACCTGGGCCTCCGAAGGGAGGGCTTTCTACAGGCTCGAAGGGGAGTCCTTCGACCCGTTAGGAGGGTACATCATCAAGCCCCCCAGTCGAAGGCGATATATACGTACAAGTATAAATTGCTTTCGACTCAAAAAATCTGCTACACTCTATCCCATCTGTCACAAGGCCGAACGAGATAAAGATAAGTGTTTAAAGAAATTATGCGCAATAAATGCGGCTAATAACTCTCCACCTACTACACCCTAGGCTGCAGCAGCTACTATATCGGTAATTTCAAACTTCTTTTCAAAATTGAAAAATGGTTTGAAATCCGTATTCTACTCAAAGTCTCAAACTATGAGTACACGTGGACGGTTAGGGTAAATTTCCAATAGATATGCATAAACTCTTTCTAGTCCCTACCTGATCATACTTTTTGGTTGCGCCCAAAATACACATACACAGTACAGTGCTTTGTGCTTCTTCAAAAATTTTTAAGGTAATTATCCCACCTCGTTCTCATTGTTACAAATACGATATGAGTATGGCAGCCAAAAGGATTATCAGGCAGCAAAAATGTGCCTTATCAGAACAGGCTTTAATGGAGTTTTTAAGAAAACACCCTATGCCCAAAGAAGTGAAAATTATGTTACCAAACGAAAACCAAAGTATCTTTGATGCCCCTGCTGGATATGTTGGGTTGTATGTTCATGCTTTTACGGAATCCAACTTTAGGATTCCTATTCATCCACTAATCTTAGAATTTTTACAGTATTATCAAGTACATATCTCTAGGTTGAACCCGTTTGGCCTGGCTAAACTAACCACCTACATTGTTGTATGCAAAGCTTATGGCTATGAACCCACGCTTAACGTGCTTAGAGGTTTTACCAACCTTTGCCCTGGTGGTGATTGGTTAACTTTAGGCAAAAGAAGTGAACCTGATGTTCCCTGTTTAATAACAAAACCTTTTGCCAACATAAGAAAATGGAAAGGTTTGTTTTTCTATGTGCAAGACACTATCATACCTCCCAAGTATCCAGCGTTGCTAGACAAAGACTTTCGTTTTGACGAGAAACGTTTTGATGATCCTTTGCCACACTTCGTCAGAAGCTGTCCCCTTTACCAACGTCTTGAACGTCATCCATTTGACGTGCAAACTTTTCCTGAGCCGATACTGTTTATGGCGGGGATTGTAGATCATTGGGAAGGCTCTCCGCTGGAACCCGCTATAATCTGCAATGGGAAAAGTATGCGCATACCTATTAAAATAAAGTAAATTACTTATCTGATGATATTTATCTCTTCTCGTTGTATCTCTGTAGGGATGGCATTCAGGAACTTCGTCGTGGCTCGCGGTGTTAGAGAAGTTAGTTTTGTCCCCAAAGAGCCAGAAGAAACAAGCTATGGGGTAGGTTCTCCATCTATGTCAATTGAGAATGACAAAACCCCGCCGTTTGTGGAAACTGTTGCAGATTCCGATGACCCCCTTATCAAGGAATTTCAAACGAGGCTCGCAAGGTCCTCCGGTGTTTCAAGCAAGAGAAGTAGTAGAGCAAAGGCTGTCATGTCTGTAAGGAGTCCTCCAAAGAGGAAATTAGCCCTTCCCAGTCTTCCGACGAGAGTTGTGAAAGCCAAAGGATCACACTCTAAAACTTTTATACCCACGCCTCTAACGATCCCTTGTGATCCTACTCCAAGTAAGCTAGCATCTTTCATGCGTATCGAAAGCCATTCGCCATATAACTTGTGTTCTATGCTTTTTCAGGCCTTCCCGATGTTGTGGAACTTCCTACTGCACATGCCTGTCGACAATTGGTTGACAAAATGACGCCTACCAGCTGGAAAGGAGTTTTGAATAACATGTCTATTGAAGAACTCTGCGATTTTCACTCCAAAAGTTACGCTAGGCAGGTTGTTTTGGATAATCATCTTAATTCGCGAACAAGGGAATTAATGCAAACGTTGTTGGATGCGAGGGTAAAAATGGATGCTATTTTAGCTAAAGAAAAAGCTAAGGATCAGGGATATGATAAGTTGGAGGCTAAGTGTAAAGAGGTGATGGAGGACTTTGAGAAGAACCCCTTCGTACGAGATATGCGGGTCAAAATTAACAGACTCGAAATCCAACTGAAAGAATCCCAGGAGAGGTGTAATAAATTGAAGATTGAGGAGTCCAAAGTTTCCATCTATAGAGCCCAAATTGCCGCGCTTGAGTCTAAATGTACAAGCCTAGAGATTGAAAGGTCTAGGCTAGCTGAGCAGGAGGTTAACGTGGTTGATAAACTCCACGATCTTGAATCCCAACTGCAAATCTTGGAGAGGGACCGAGCTGAGGTAGTTTCAAGAGTTGTTCCTCATGTTGCTATGGAACTGTATCGTAGCGATGAGGTAGGGGAAGTTATTGGGAGGCTTGTGAACGCAGCCATATTCTACGGAACGTGCACCGCCTTGGAAGAAATTGCCAAAACAAAGAAACCCGTTGTTTTGTCGGAGGTGTCTTACTATCGCCCCAATTCGGAGCGAGAGTTTGATGAAGCTGGTGATGCTTTTATTTCAACAAAGTACCCATATCTTTTCGAAGTGACCAAAGATCCATTGGCTTCAATTGAGGAGCTGTTGGCAAAGAAGCCTATGAAGATCCAACCTTCATCCTCAACAAGGAAATCCAACTCTGCTCTACCTTGAAATGGTCCCCACCATGCTATAATTTTATCTTTTATTTTTGTTTGAACAATTTATCTTTTGTGTCGCTGGGCTTCGACCAGTAACTTTAGACAATCGTCCTTTTTGTGACTAAGACTTCACGTAGCCTTTGTTTGTTATAATTTAGTGGAATATGTCCCACTCTTCTTGTCATGTTTATCTTCTCTTACGCTCACTTCAAGAGCGTACACATACAACCTAAGGTTATAACCTTATTGTGTGTATTTTGAACCAAGATTTTAAGCAATCGTATAATTTGATTGCGACAGAGGGTCGCGACCCACTCCGCCTTTATCCTTAAGTAGCAAAGGGCTTTTAATACCCTAAGACTTCATAGGAAAGTTAATGTGAATTATACTGGATGTTACATATATACAAGGCTTGTGCCTTGCCACATCCTTCGACATTGAAACTTTTACACTACTTGGCTGGACAAATCTTTGTTGTAAAGAACGAAACAAGAGATTTGAGGGAAATGCGTTATATCATTAATTGGGTAGGGAGGATTACATCATTTTAAGAAATGAATACTAGGACACCTACCATTAATGCTTCTTTCCCTGAATGAGAAGAATGCGTTACATGAAATTTGAAAAACAAGATGAGTAGTAAGTTTTATATGTAGAACTTACGAAGGTTAGTACCGTTCCAAGTTCTATCCATGACTTCCCCTTTAAGCGTTGCGAGCTTGTACGCGCCATTGCCGTAGGCTTCTGATATAACGTAGGGCCCTTCCCACGTTGGCCCTAGTTTTCCTTCGTATTCAGCTTTGCTTGCGCTATTCAGACGAAGGACATAGTCACCTGGCTTGAGTGTGGAAGGTCGAACTCGGCTGTTATAGTACTTTTCAATCTTCTGTTTGTGGGCAGCCTCCCTGATCGAAGCTATTTCTCTTCTTTCTTCCAGAAGATCAAGATTTTCTCGAACCTTGTCATTATTTGTCCATTCTTCAAAGTTTACGATGCGTTCCGTTTCGATGCTTATTTCAGAGGGTATAACAGCTTCCGTTCCATAGGTGAGGCTAAAAGGAGTCTCCCCGTGGCTTGACTTAGGGTGCGTCCTATGTGCCCACAAAACTTGGGGCAACTCGTCTACCCACCCATGATGGCTTCGTCCCAATCTTTTTTCAATTCCTTCTATGATATCCCGGTTCGTAACTTCTACTTGCCCATTACCTTGGGGATGATAAACGGAAGTGAATGACTGTTTGATCTTAAGACCTTCGCAGAAGGTTGGGAACACCCCTTCGGCAAACTGCTTTCCATTGTCGGAGATGATAATGTGAGGGACACCGAAACGACAAATTATGTGTTCCCATACGAATTTCTCCATATGTCTTCCTGTCACTGATGCCAAGGGCTTCGCTTCAACCCATTTGGTAAAGTAGTCTATGGCTACAACCAAAAACTTTACTCCCCCTGGAGCAACTGGAAGGGGTCCGACTATGTCAATTCCCCATTGACAGAAAGGCCATGCTGACGTAACGGAGGTCATATCTTGCTTAGGCATTCTTGGGACCTTGGAATGGATCTGACATGCTTCACACTTTTGTATTATTTCCATGGCATCCCTGTGCATGGATGGCCAATAATACCCGAGCTTCATTACTTTTGAGACAACGGAGCGAGGGCCAGCATGTAACCCGCAAGAGCCTTCGTGAACTTCGTATATGATATTCGAAGCCTGTTTTGGTCCCACACAACGAAGCCACGATGATAAGAAGGATTTCCTGTATAGATTATCCCCAATAAGTCTGTATTGGGGAGCTTTTATACAGACCTTTCGAGCTAGTTTAGGGTCTTCTGGCAAGATGCCGCTGATCAAGTACTCCCTAATTGGAGTCATCCAGTTGGTGCCCTCCTCAGTTACAATGTCTGAAACTTCGCCTCGTTCGATTGACCTATCAGCCAATACTTCTACCAGAACCTCCTTTGTTAAATGAGCAAACGCCATTGACGCCAATTTGCTTAGGGCATCTGCTTTCTTGTTCTGATTTCTGCGGACATGTACTATATCATAGGTTTCGAAACCTTGGAGAAGTTCCTTAGCCTTTTCCAGATATTGTTTGATGGTGGGCTGTCTTGCTTCATAGGAGCCCTTGACTTGATTGGCGACTAGTTGGGAATCTACGAAAATGGACAGATTTTGAACTTCCATTTCTTTTGCTAGCCGAAGTCCCGCTAGCAGAGCTTCGTATTCGGCTTCGTTGTTGGTGGCTTCGAACTCAAATCGGAGTGCATAAGTATACTCTTTTCCTTCCGGGCTGACCAACATTAAACCTGCTCCCGAACCATCGGAACTTGAGGCTCCATCTGTGTACAGCTTCCATCCTTCGATCGTCTTCGAAGGCTGTCGCTTAGGGACCTCTTTGTCTTTGCTAGGTCCGGAGGGCGTTTCTGCTAGGAAATCCGCCAGTACCTGGCCCTTGAAGGAGTTTCGACCTTTATATTCTATTTCATGCTCTCCCAATTCAATGGCCCATTTGGCTACCCTTCCTGATTTCTCGGGTTTCGACAATATCTGTCTGATAGGCTTATCAGTCAAGACTGTGATGGGATGAGCCTGAAAGTATCTTCGAAGGCGTCTCGCAGCATAAACCAAAGCAAGGATTAGCTTTTCCAACTCCGGATAGTTTAGCTCAGCTCCTTGTAGAACCCTGCTAACAAAGTATATTGGGACTTGTTTCTTTTCCCTTTCGGCTAAAAGCACCGCGCTGATGCTTTCGAAGGAAGCCGCAATGTATATGAACAACACTTTGCCTTTGATTGGGGCCGTCAGTGTTGGTAAGATTTCTATGAATTCTTTTAGCTTTTCGAAAGCTGCTTCCACTTCGCAACTCCATTGGAAAGTCTTTTTATCTGTGCACCCTTTGAGTGTTTTGAAGAATGGTAAAGAACGATCTGCCCCTTTCGAAAGGAACCTGCTAAGTGCCGCAAGCTTCCCATTGAGGCTTTGGACTTCCTTTAATGACTTTGGAGCCTGAAGATCAGTGATGGCTTTAACTTTCGAAGGATTGGCTTTAATCCCTTGCTTCGTTATCAAATGCCCCAAGAATTTCCCTTCTTCCATGCCAAAGGAACACTTTTTGGGGTTAAGTTTCATGTTGATTGCCCGTAATTGATCGAAGGTCTCTTGAATGTCAGAGAGGAGGTCCTCTTCAGTTCTGCTTTTGATTACCATGTCATCGACGTAGGCTTCCAAGTTCCTTCCGATTTGCTTATGGAAAGCCTTGTCTACTAATCGTTGATAAGTAGCCCCTGCGTTCTTTAAGCCGAAGGGCATCTTCTTGTAACAATAGACACCCTTTCCTGTGTAAAAGGCTGTTTTCTCTTCGTCCTCCTTTGCCATTTGTATTTGGTGGTACCCTTTGTAGGCATCAAGAAAGCATTTCAAACGGAAACCTGAAAGGGATTCGACCTTCCAATCAATTTCTGGTAGAGGGTAGCAGTCCTTCGGGCAGGCTTTGTTGATGTCGGTGAAGTCAACACACATACGCCACCCTCCATCGCTTTTCTTTACCATTACTGGGTTAGCAACCCAAGTTTGGTATTTCACTTCTCTGAGGATTCCAGCTTGCACAAGCTCATCTACCTCTTTACAGGCGGCTGCACTTCTTTCTGGTGCTAGGCTTCGTCGTTTTTGCTTAATTGGTTCAATGTGCTTGAACTCGTTAAGCTTATGTTCTGTACCGAAAGGCTTGCCATCGATCATGAGAGTCCTAGGAACCCCGGTCATATCTGAATACGTCCATGCGAATACGTCTTTGTTGGCTCTGAGAAGCTTCTCCAAGTCTGCTTTGAAGTTAGTAGGGAGTTGCTTTCCGATTACCACCGTTTGCTCTGGATAGAGCTCATTCACTATGATACGTTCTTCAGCGTCTGTACAGCTTAGGATAACCTTCGGAGGCTCCTCCGGACTCTCTCTAATCTTTTTAAGGTTATCTCCCGTATGTTCTTGATTGTAAGTGGAGAGGACGGTGCCTATCCCATATGGTGTATGGAACTTTACCGCTGCGTGTATGGTAGAGACTACGATTCCCATTTTTTGCATTGCGGTCCTTCCTATCAACAAATTGTGAGGAGAGCTGGACCTTACGATAGCGAACATGAGGGTTTCTGTCCTTGTGAGCTTGCCTTCTCCAATAGTTATTTCCAACGGAACTTCTCCCAGAGGCCATGAATGCTCGCCAGAAAACCCTACCAAAGGTATCTTCGAGTCAATTCGTTGTGACCTGATTGTAGAATTAAGCTTGAGGAAACAGTGCTCGTAGATGATTTCGCAGGAGCTTCCGCAGTCCATATAGGCTCTATTCACTTCCCGGTTGGAAATGAGGACTTTGATTACGACCGGATCATTTGAAGGGATTTGACCTGCGAGAGGAGGAAAAGTCACCTCCCCTACTCCGTTGCCCTCTGTTACCTTTCTTTTTAAGCTGGCTTCGCCCCATCGGACCATGAGTATGGGGGCTTCGGGGGAGTGGTATCGATTGTCTCTTCCTTTTCCCTCTTTATACCTTTAATCAAATGTGCTAATTGCCCGGACTTCACAGCTTCCTCTATCTGTTTCTTCAGCTCTCTACAACTGTTTGTGTCGTGACCATAATTTTCGTGGAAGTGACAGTACTTGCTGGTATCCCTGTTCTTTACTTTACTTGTCATACGGGGAGGCGTTTCGAAGGCTTTGGCTACCCTCTCCGTAGCGAGTATTTCCTTTGGAGACTTCGTTAGACTGCTCAACAAACCATGGTTGGGGACTTTGTTGTAAGGAGAGAATCTATCTCTGTTCTTGTTCTTGTTCTTGGACCCTTCCCACGCGGAATGCTTCGAAAACTTGTTGTTGCTATCCTTATCTATCGGAGCCCCATTAGTGGATACCTCTTTGGCTTCGATCCAAGTGTACGTCTTCTCGGTCAGGCCCTTGTAAGTTGTCGGAAGGTCGGTGGACAAGAATTCCACCAAACGTCGATTCCGAAGGCCATGTACGAAACCGGAAATACGTTGATCTTCATGAAGACCCAAAATTTGCAAAGTCTCATCAGTGTACCTAGTAACGAAGGCCCTGGTGCTTTCATTTTCTTTTTGTTTGATGTTGTGCACCGTTAAATGAGTCCTTGTGAATTTCTTTTGCTGACTGAAGTGTGACCGGAACTTAGCTTTGAGATCATCAAGATTGACAATGCTACCGGGCTTTTGCCCATTCCACCAAATACGAGCAGAATCCCGAAGGGTGTATGTAAACATATGACAGGCCACCGGCATAACCCACTTTTGCATTTTGATAGCCCCTTCGAACAAGTGTAAGAAGTTGTCCGGATCCCCTTTCCCATCATAAGTCCCGACATGTGAAGGCATTTTCAAACCATCAGGCAATGGGTGATCTTCTATCCATCTAACGAAGGGTGTAGCTGAACCCATAGGGTCTGAATATAGACAATTATAAGGTGGTGCGTACATGGGGACTGTATTGTATGGATTGCTGTTTGGGGGCATTCCCATAGGAGTTTGGCCTGGGTAGGACTGATAAGGTGTGCTCATGGCAAACGGGTAACTGTTTCCCATGGCGTATGGAGGGTACGCCATAGGGTGGCCGAAGGGCATGCTCCCATAATTTTGAGGGAAGCTTGGGTTATTAGGCTGTCCATTTATAGGCGGATATAAATTTTGAGGATAAGACTGAGTTTGGAACGGGGGGTACATACCATTGGGAGGAAGATTTTCTCCCATATTGATTGTAGACGGATTGCCTTCTACGCCTGACGCGTGAGAAGGCTGCAACGGAACCCCGGCTTCAGTTCTTCCAAGATGAGCGGCTAGTAATGGAGGTAAAGTCATCCCCCTTTCTTCCCTAAGCTGACTCCTACCGTTAGAGCCTTCGGAAACCGCCCCTTCTCGTCTTGTCGGAGCCCTCTCGGGGACTCCTTCGAAACCAACAGACCTTTTGCTTAGCCTTCGGCCAACTGGAGAACCAATCCTTAAGGCAGATAGGGTTGGTCCTTGGGTCGGAGGCCTAGGTTCCATCTCCATTTCCTCATCATACTCTTCACTCGAGTATTCCAACTCCTTTCGTACCTCAGCATTCCTGACTTGCCTGTTGCGAGCCCTTAAAAGGGTTTCTAACACTTCATGGTTGGCTTCGACAAAGGCTGGGCTAATGACAGGTTCTGGGTTGGCTGATGTCGAAGCATGATTGTTGGTTGTGATTTCTTGGTGAGAACGTGTTGTGAAAGTGGAGGCGGTTATTGGGGGAAGGTTGTTAGGGTTGTCGACTGGTATTGGTGTTAAGGTAGAGAAGCCCGGTGGGGGAGTGTCTTCTCTCCCTTGATCCATGCCGGAATAATAGTGAAATTGGTTGGTAGGTCAAAAGCTCGGAATTAACGAGACCAATTGTAGCGGTCCCACGGATGGCGCCACTGATTGAACAAATATTCGTCAACCAAGCCTTCGATGGTGATCAAAGGAATAATGGGGTGTTGAGATTACGCCAAGCTTGTTCTTAACCTGAAAATAAGAAATACAAAGACACTATGTTAAGTGATTGCGCAGGAGTTGGACCCTGCGAACCACCTCCGGCGTGCGAGTAAGTATGTGTGATGGTAATGTAGGTCGTAAATTTAGAGAGTGAGGTTCACTTGAAATTACTTACATTGTTCTTGGCCCGACTATGCTATTTATAGGGGAGAAATAGGACATAGTGGGCGGTTGCACATAGATCGGAGATCATGGGGGCGTCCCATGGAAAGTGGTAACCGCTAGGGCTTTGTAGCCCACGATCTCTGTTTTGGCGGGAAGCCAAAGGATAGAGGAGACGTGGGTTTGACCAGGTCTGGATGATCCTTCGTGTTAGTCCCTTCGTCAAGAATACCCCGAAGGGCTTAGGGCTTCGATTGGCGGATTCCCTCATGGTAACCATTCGCAGGCGAATGGTTTTACGCCAATGAAACGTATTAGAAGGTTAACCTGGGCCTCCGAAGGGAGGGCTTTCTACAGGCTCGAAGGGGAGTCCTTCGACCCGTTAGGAGGGTACATCATCAGTGCCCCAAAAACAACTTGTGATAACCTGGGATCGATGTACTTTTCGATATTATCGACGATTGCGAAGCTCATAGTGAATGTCATATTTCCTACAAACACCTGCACATCATTATCTATGCCAACGTCATCCATCCCTTTATGAATCATTCCCCATCTGCATATGTTGTTATAATGAAACAAGGACATCACATTTTTGGGTAAACATGTGTCAATGTAAACATTATAAAAATGCTTGTGACCAATCATGCAAGGTATTTTGAGATTATTCGGATCACGTTGCTTAATTCGGCCAGGCCTTCTACCGTGTAGCCCCCATGTGTTGCAAATTGCTGATGGTTGATACTCATACACTTCTTCACTGCCATCCCAAAAAATCACTTTCCTGACACCATCGGTAAATAATGCACTACTATCATCCTCGTCGAGTATCACTCCCGTTGCGTTTATGAATGGTTTGCCTAGAACAAGGCTAGCTAAGGATGGGCTGATGATAGAGTCCATGTTATTAATTACAGTTAGCTCGATATGAAAGAGGAACTTTTCTATCACAATCGGTACCCTTCTTATTACCCCGATGATATTAGACCCTTCATATTTGACCTGTTCGGTGAAGGCTTCGTTATATAGAGAAAGGGATATTGCATTCATAGAAGAGTTGGGGTTTATGTAGGCATCTTTAATGAACTTTTTCCTAGTGGTGCAAGATATCTTAAAGACCCTGGGAGCGCCATCCTCTATTCTCTCTCCAAATCCCACAGGCAACTTTGCTGTGCTCCTCTCAAGTTCCTCCACCAGGGGGCGGTCTAGCAGTACTGGGAGCCCATGAGGCATTTCGGATTTCTCTTCCGAGCCCTCCTCATCACTCACCTCTCTTGTACTCGAGTTCTTTGGTGAGTCTAGATAGTCGTCGGGCGCCTCGGGGTTCTTTTCGGGAACTTCACCCTCCATTTCATTGTCCATATTCTCGGTTGATTGTTGGTCCAGATTGGGTTTAGGAACAGGTATTGTTGTAATGGTGTTCACGAAGTGGAGAGGTTTCGAAGCGGTATGAGTATCTCCAGTTTCTTTTCCGTTTTGTGATATGTGTTTGAAGAGTTTACTAGGGTGCTTGATTTTTACAGGAGGGGGTGTTTGGTGAGTCACCGTGACAGATTTGATCTCATTAACTCGTGCCAACTCACAAGTTGACCTGCCAGCAAGGCGATCATTGATAACCTTTAACAGGTTATCAACCTTGTTGTTCATATCAACTTGCTGTTGTCTGAATTGATTCTCAAGTTTGGAGAGCTGTGTTTCTTGAGAGAGAATGAATTTTTGCAGTGATTCCTCGCGATTTTGTTGTTTATGCGTATGTTGCTGAGGATAATGTTCAGACCAGGTGAGTGGGGTAGAGTCATTGAATGATACGCTTCGAGTTTGCTTCCAACTAAAATTTGGCTTACTCTTCCATGCCTCATACCTATCTTCGGAATTCTTGTGTCCATAATTAGTAGTGAGCCACTTATCTCCCGCCTTATCGATTCGCGAGGATGCGAATTCTTTGAAAGCCTGTTTGGGGAGTTCCATGCAATCATGAGTGTTGTGGGGACCACTACATAATTTACACGAAGAAGTGATTTTGTTCACTTGGCTTGAAGGTTTAGGAGCCTCGTAGGATTTCATAAGAAACTTGACTTGGTCTTCAAGTTCTATGATCCTACGGTCGGAAGTGCTTGAATTGTTCGAAGGCAAAGATATTGCCTTGACCGTTTTATTCAAATCACGGGGATCACTCCAACTTTCGTTGTCATAAAGAGCGAGATCTTCTAGGAGAGCCCATGATTGTTCCGCACTTAGATCACGTAGCTTGCCACCGGCCGATTGGTCAATGGTTTGCCTTGTGTAGAGATTGATATGGTCATAGAAGATTTGGAATTGGAGCCAAAGTTCTATGCCATGGTGAGGGACTTTTTGGAGTAAGTCCTTGAATCGAGTCCATGCCTCGTAGAGAGTTTCGCCTTGACGTTGTTGGAACATCAAGATATCATTCCTTAGCTTGGTAGTTCTTCCCGGTGGGAAAAACTGAGCAAGGAAGCGAGTGGTGAGATCATCCCAAGAGGTGATGGATCCTGCGGGTTGACGCTCTAGCCATTGACTAGCTTGATCCCGCAAAGAGAATTGAAAGAGACGCAGTCGGGTCGTCTCTCGAGTGGCAACATCAAGGTCTATAGAATCAACGATTTTGAGAAAGTCCTTGAGATGTTGATTAGGATCTTCAGAACGAAGTCCATGGAATGCGCATCCGCTTTGCACCAACCGGATGGTGTCGGATCGCAAGGGAGTGACATTGGCTCCTTGAGTGAGCTCAATGGTGTTTCGATAGCCATGGTGGCTAGGACGGGAGTACTCTCCTAAAGTACTGGCTCTAGGAGGTGGTGGTTGTTGTGGTGGGTTGTTGGGATCGAGGATATTACCACCTTCCATGATGTCGGATGGTAATGGTTACGAACAAAGAAACGAAGAAAAAAGATAGACTAAAGAAAACCTAGAAAAATAAAATAAAAATCTCACTAGAAAGGAATCTAGTGAGTAGACCTATAAAATAAAAATTCAACCTAAACAATAACTATTCCCCGGCAGCGGCACCAAAAACTTGATGCGTGGTTTTGCAACCTTACAACAGGTTTTACCTCTCGAGGGATCTCAAGAGGCTTACAACCCCACCAGGCAGTGTACCTGACCGATGTAGTATAGTGTAGTGGTAAGTACGGGGGATTGATCGTTCTCCACAGGGAATAGTGTCGTTAGGTATGAAACTACTCTAATAGGTCTAAGGGTGAGAGAGATTCTTTTTTGTTTTATAATTTTTATGAAGCAAGTAAAATCTCGGGTTTGAAAGAGTGGCGAATTAGTGCTAGTCACTAACCAATAACTATGAATGCAAATAAAATAAATACAGAAATGAAAAGGTGGTGAATTTATGTGGAGAGAAATGTGTTTTACTTAGATTTCCTTACTCCCTAAACTAATCTTTTACCGGTTGATTAGTGTGTTATTAATTGCGTGGATGACGGGTGTATCCCTTAATACAATCGTGGGTGGCAGTAGTACTTCCAACTCATAAGTCCTACTTCAACTCCTATGTCGAGCCGGCTAAGAACTCCTAACATGGGATCACTAGAATTCGTCATGCATTAAATACTAACCATAAAACCTTAGTACGCTTGGTTATGTTATTAATCGTCAAGCAAGTTACCGTATACAATGTTAGGCCAGTTTCTTAACCTAACATAATGAAATCATCCATTACAACTAATAACACACTAATAACCAATAATTGATACTAGGTTTCATTGATCTAAGCAAACACAAATAAACCTAGCCTAGCATGTTTAAACAAAAGAAAAGAAAAGATTAATAAAATCAATAAACAATACAATATACATATTGAATGATTATTAGTTAACTTAACTTCAATGTACATGGAAGATCCAAAGAAAAAAAGCCTATAAAAAGCTGCTAAAATCGTCTTTGAGGTTAATCAAATTATCACAAAGTTCCAACATAATGACAAAAAATTGCAAAAACTTATATATAGGTATTAAGGCTGACGCAGTCACTTGTGAATATTTGACGACCGTCATCCCACTCGCCGCTTTTAGGGTTCCCGGATGGCCTTCCTGACGTCGTCCCTCTTTAGACCTCCAAAATCCGTTCTGGCTTATCAAGGCTTGACGCCGTCAGATAATGGCTTGACGCCGTCCCTCTTTAAGTTAAGCCGTGACGACCTTGATCACTTCAAAGGGTGACGCCGTCAGATTTTTCATGCAAAATTCTCTGGCTTATCATGAGTAATTTTCATATCCACCTTTTTTGCCAAGCCATGACGCCGTCTGGGGAAATTCCTGACGCCGTCAAAGGTACTTTTCAGCCGATTTTGAGACTTTGTGGTTTTCTTCACTTTTATGCTCCAAAAACGTCCAAAATGCTTCCTTTTCCAGATTTCTTCTCCAAAGTACCTAAAATGACAAAAGGAACGATTTAGGGCAATATTTGATCAAATAAATACGATTTAGGGCTTAAATGACCCCTTAAAAGCGGTACACTTTTCGCTTCATCATTGCTATAGTTCCACAATTCTAGTTCTTGTAATTTCACAACTAGGTATTTCTTGTTTGAGTTATTATGAACTACTTTTACTTTAAGATGAATGAAAGTATGGTTGATTACTTGTGTTTGATTATGATTATTTTGGAGTGATTTTGGTTATGCTTGTGTGTATGATGTGATAATTGTTGGAGTATTCTTATTTCATAGTGATGCATGAAATCATATCTTGTTTTATGAGTTTGTTGAAATACAATCTAATCTTGCTTAATTGGTTGGTAAAAACAGTTTTAAAGATTACAAAGGCCGAAAGGATTTTCTTTATGTTTTTATTCCAAAAAGTTAGTGCACGAATTAGTATGGATTATGGTGTGTGACAAGCACCATATTAACTCATTAAAATGGATTTGGAAACGATTTCATCACGAGAATAGGCCGAAAGGATTCGTAGGAATTCCTAAGATAAGAAATGCTTTTCAAACAACAAAGAGTTTAACAGAATTATCGCACTAGTTAACAAAGGCCGAAAGGAATTAACTAGGAGATTGAATTCTTAGAAATGATTTCTCATGATAAAAACCATTGATTGTGAATCATTCATTTTAAGTTATGCATCATTACAAGTCACACCCAACTTGTTAGATTACTCTATACAATTATCATGGAACTACACACAAGTATATTTGTTTTTGATTGATTGATTTTCGCTTACCTTAGAATTTACATCAAAAAGGATTGACAATCTTTTTTGTCAAAGCTTATTTTGCAAACCTAAACCCCAATTCCCTTGGGACGATCTCAACTTACCCACCTTTACTACTACGGACGAGTATACTTGCTCGTATGTGTTGATTAGAGAATTGGATAAATTGATTTTATAAATTTTTAAAACTTGCACTACACACGACACATCAAGTTTTTGGCGCCGCTGCCGGGGAATTGTCTAAATTACTTGGTAGTTTGGTTTGCTAGTTTATAAGTTTTGTAGTAAAAAAAAAAGTTTGGTTCGGAGCCAACCGAATCGGATGGATTTCTATCCGATCGGTTGGAGCCCTTGGTAATTTTTTTTAGTTTTTAGGATTAAGTATTAATTTTCAGTTATTATGTTTAATGTATTTAAGTGTTAGAATTAATTAAGTTAATTAAATAGGGTAATAAGAATAGTTTTTTTTACATGCCTTTAATGTTTTTAATGTTTTTAATTAATAGAGTTAATTTTAGTTTAATAATTGGTAGTTTAAGAGTTTTTTCTTAATTGTGATAGTTAATGAGTTTAATGTTTAATCAAGTTAATAAAGTAATTAATTAGTTTAAAGATCATTAAGTTGTTAATTATGTGTTTTTAATTTTTTTTAATTGAATTAGTTTATTTTTAATTATTAAATTAAAAAAAAAGAAGTCTTAATTCAGTTTTTAAAATAAATAAATAAATAATTTTTTTTATAGAAAAATTCGATCTAACCGATCGGATGCTGCCCGCATCCGATTCGGTTGGGCAAATATGAGTTTTAACGATTCAACTATTCGATCGGAGGGGTTCTAATACCGAACGGATGGATGCCTCGATAAAATTTTGTGAAATTTTAATTTTTAGTTGTTATGAAGTTTTAATAAGTTAGAAGTTGTTTGTTTGTTTGCTTTGATTTTATTTATAAGTTATCTCGATTATAACTAACCCTCACGCTAATAGTTTGGATTTCTTTTGTGGTTATGTTATAGTTAGTGTTTAAGTAGAATGGAGAGTTTAAGCGAAGTTTCGGAATACTTGAGAAATTTGGAAGAGATGCTGAAAGATTCGGGTGATTCATTGGAAAGTTTGGGAAATATTTTGGAAGAAGCTAAGGTTGATTTGGAAAGACAAGAAGAAGTTGGAGAAAGTCATGTTATTTCACCTAAGGAGAAGAGAGTTTTTGTGTTTACACAAGCACCACCTAAAGAGTTTGATGTACCATTCATGAGGTATTCTACACCTTGTGGAGTGGAAGGTATTAAAGCTTGGGATGCTCAGCTTAACATGGAATATGGTGACAACTATATTACGGAAGATATGCTTGGTAAGCTTGGTTTTGTTAGGCTTGACTACGAGGATTATCGAAGAAAGATAGTGAGAGATGTGAATGTTAATATTCATGGTCATGTGTTCAAAGTTGATTTTGTTATTTTGGAATATGGAAATGCGGATGAACCAGAAGTTGTGTTTGGTAGAGATTTTATGGTTAAGACTAAATGAATGATTGATTTTGCATTGGGAGAGATGAGGATAGATGTTGATGATATGGTAGAAGAAAAGGTAGGAAAGGGAGAGATTGTTAAAATGGGCAAAGCAAATAGAAAGAAAACACCACTTAACAAACTTACCCAACCCTCCACCCCTAAGAATGAGAGTTCTTCATCTAGTTCACCACCAAAAACACCACAAATAGTTAAACCATTAACCCAACAGAAAAAAGAAGTAATTCTAGAAAATTTGGAAACAAAGTTTAAGGAGCTTATGGAGGAAAAGCCGGTTATTGATGTGTTGAACAATTACATGACTTATCGTAAGAAGTTGGATGCAGTTATGATGGCAAGGGCTAGGTTAGAGGATAAGAATTTTGATGAGATTGCAAGAGAAAGGATAGTCGAGAATGGGTTGCCTAAAAAGGAGAGCGATCCAGGAAATTTTGTGTTACCTATTAAAGTTAATGGAACCGATGCGATGTATGCGTTGGCTGACACAGGAGCAAGTATGAATGTAATGCCGTATCCTTTGTATAAGAGATTAGGACTTGGTAATCCTCAACCAAATCAATATAATCTTACTATGGCTGATAATTCACGAGCAAAAGCGATGGGAGAAGTAAAGAATGTTAGAGTCCAAATAGGATATCAAGCTTTCTTGGCCGATTTTCTTGTGCTTAATATTCCGGTGGATAAGGAGTTACCATTGTTGTTAGGAAGAACATTTTTGAGAACTTGTGGAGCTCTTATAGATATGGGTAGAGGTACTATGACTATAAGTGATGGAATCTTGAAGCATACCTATTATCCTAAGCCTAGAGGAAAGATTGTTAAAGAAGTTCATGAAGAAGAAGAAGAAGAAAACCACTTGGGTTTCTTTGAAGTAGGTAGAGATGAAGAAGGGAGGCCTAAATATGGGCCGGTTGTCCCAAGTTACTTTGATATTGAAGATGAGATGGAAAGAGCTCTAGCGATGGAGGCTTTCTATAACCCGTTTAAGAATGTTTTTGTGTTTAACAAGTTGACAGATTTTCTTGGATCTTTACCGGTCCAATTGAAGAATTTGGAATGGGGACCCGAAGGAGCAAGTGTTTACAAGAAGGAAAAAGAAGACGGAGAATGGCATGTGAAGTTTGATATAGTTTGTCCGGATGGAAGGAACTTTACAAGGAAGTTTAAAACGCAAATGACTAACCGAAAGTTGTCCGGGAAGTTCCAAAATGAAGATATCTTGAGGCACGAATATTTTGAAGGATGAAAGACAAGAGTTTGATGAATAAAAGCACAAAGCTTGTGCTAGTGTTTTGTTTGTTTTATTTTTAATTTTTATGCATTTTAGTAGTTTAATGTTTGCATTTAAGTTTAAGTTTAAGTTTAAGTTTGAGTTTAGACCTTTTAATTGTCTTGGTTTATTAAGTTATTAAGTTTATGAAGTTATGTTTTAAGTTTAAGAGTTAAGTTTTGTTTTAGTTGTAGAGATAGAATTGAAAAACAAGTTGGGAGATTAAGTGTGTTGAAGTATTTTTATACTTAAAAGAAATATTTTTGAAGAGTAAAACACTTCTCATTTGTTCTTACAAGTGTGAGACAAGTGTTGACAAAAGAAAAGTGAAATTTTGCAAAAATTCAATCCGAATCGGATGGATCAAATACTGATCGGATGGAGTGAAATATATATACTCAAGATTTCAAAAATCACAAAAAAAAAACACACACACATTCAATCCACCAAACTTGGGATTCAAAAATTCGACCATTAGAAGTCTATTAAGTGTTGCAGGAGTGTTGAAGAATCATCTATGGCACCTAAACAAGTAAGTAACATCATCAATTTGTACTAATTAGGTTTTAATTCGAATTTCTTTAATTAGGTCAAAATTTGGGTATTTTTGGTATAGTTCGAATTAAGATGTAATTTTTTGTGGAATAGATGGGTAAATGATTGAGGAATTCATTGCAAAAAGAATTAGATAGATTGATTAAGTTTTGAGGAAGAATTAATTGATTGAATTTTCCGATTAAAATGAGTCAAAATTTTAAATCGATTTGGATTGCTATTTATGGTTTCCAGGTGTTATTTAGTTGTTGAGTAGTGATTCTAGGAAGATGCATTGTTGATTAGCACATCATTGGAAGAGATTTGATTTGGTAGTGTTCATATGTTCTAGGAAGGTTGAGAAATCATGCGAATTTGTTATGAACGTGTTTGGAGACGAGTGGGATATGTAGAAACCATTATGATCGATCAAATGCAGGATAGGATAGAGCTGGATTGTTGGAATTGATTAGAAATCAGGAAAGGAATTTTTTTTGAGACAGAAAGCCTCAGCTGATTCGGTTGCGGGTAGATACCGATCGGTTGGGCTGCGACAATTACTCCATCCGATCGGATGGTGAGTAATACCGATCGGATGGAGCTCTCGGTAAATAAAAATGAAATTTTTTCCAAACGAGTTTTGTGACTTCTCAATCATGTCATCTTGGTTTTTATGCTCTTATACTATCATATATTTGTGTTTTCTACAGAGTTATCTTGCAGGTGGCTCAAGTTCATCACGTGGTAGAGTGAATCCGATTGTAACGAAGCATGTGCAAAGGAATGCCAAGAGTAAGGTTCAATATACTCTCAATTCTGAAAGTAATGAAAACTTGAAGTTCAACAAGGTTAAGAGCAAGGAGGAAAAGCACGCTTTTCGGGAGCGTCTCTCGAAACTACAAGGAAGAGAAATTGCTAAACCAAGGTTAGTCGATTGGAGTTTATTTGCGGAGTATAATTGTGAGACTGAATTAAGAAACATGATGAGGATGTCATATGTTTATGAGGGAGACGGTGATAGTTTTGAAGATCTTTCGTGGGAAAGAGCATTTAGTATTTATGAGAATGTTAACAGAGAATGGTGTTTGGAGTTTTTCTCCACATTTTATTTTGAAAGGAAGATTGTGGATGTTGTGAATGATAGATGTATCTGGTTTTGGCTTTGTGGTAGGGAACATGTTTATACTTTGCCGGAGTTTGCTGTAGTTCTTGGTCTATACGATTAAGATGAAATTGAGCATCATTTGTTTCTAGTTCATTTTGCAAGGTTGGTAAGAAAGCATATTGATTATGAGGGTCTAGCGGATTATTGGAATAGAGTGGGAGATCCAGGTTGTAGTATAAGGAACTCATCCAAGTTAAGGAGTCCTATTATGAAGATTTTACAAAAGCTGATCGCTTGGGGAGTTTTGCATATAACAGGTAGCAGGGATAAGTGCAATCAACCGGATCTATGGCTAATGAAATTGTTGGAGGAGGATAAGAACGGGAATGCGGCTTGGATCATAGCCGAGTATATTTCAAGAAGAGCACCAGGAATAAAAGATAATAGTGTGATTTGTGGAGGTCACTATGTAACTATGTTAGTAAGAAATTTGGGTTATTTTGAGTATGAGGAATTGGAAAAATGTTCGGAAATGAAGGAGAGTGAGACGTGGGATGATAAAAGTTTCGGTAAAGCGTTGGATAGGAAAACAAAGACGTTGGGAGCTTGGACATAACCAACGATGGGCGCACCTCATGAAGCACCACAACAACCCTATCAACAACAACCGTATCAACCACCACCACCAATTAGGAATGTTCATGCCCCGGGTAGTTTTGACTCGGGATAGGGAGATTGGAACCGTGAATTGAATAAGATAGAGTGTAGTGAAGTATGGAGAGATTCTATGATGATGAGGCAAAATTACAACTATGATTATTCCATGCCGATGATTCAACATGTAGCTCGTGATGCTAACTATGAGGTACCTCCCTACAATCCACCAAATGTTCCACCCTACCCAATTCAGTATGACCCATATCCTGGCCAATATCCTTACCCGTATCCCGGGTATACACCATTTCCCGATCCAGTGCCAGTTTATGGTAGAGTCCCTACAGTTGGAAGTTCGAGTTATGATGTAGGAGGTTCTTCGTCAGGTGTTGGAAAGAAAAGGCCCAAGTTTACAGTTTTTGATGATGAAGAGAACTATGAGGATGATGACGAGAGTGAAGATGAGCGGGTTTATGGCGATGAACACATGGATGCCGATGATTGATGATCATCGAAGATATGGTTGAGCAATGGTTATGTTTCAAAAACAATGTTGGTTGAATAATTTCTATTTCCACTACCTTTAACTTAACTTTACTAGGATTTTATTCTTTATGGTTTGTTTTGAACTATTTTTGTTTATTTTAGTTTTTTTTGCTATGTTTGTTTCGCATATAGTTTTTGCAGTTTTTGTTTGCAGGGGAAGAATTCACGAAAGCTTAGTTTTGATCAATATTCGGAGTTAGGAGAATTCATGTGCTTACGTAAGATCAAATAAATCTATGCGAATTTTTTCCGGGTAGTATTTTATTCTATTTTATTTTATTCTCTAAAATTTTCCCATTTCCTTTACTTTTAAGTTCATTTTATTACATTGAGGACAACGCAAAACTTAAGTGTGGGGGAGGGAAGAAAATAGGAAAAATTGGTATGATTTTTAAATTTTTAGTTTTAGTAGAATTTTGGGATTCGAGTGACTAGAGTTGTGTTCGCCCTTGATGTTCTAGTTATTTATATATTTTGAATCAATGGTAAGAATGAGGCTATTTGAAATTTTTTTGGAATTTAATCAAGGAAGGAGAGTTATTGATAACTATTGCTAGCACATGTTATAAACCACCTTAAATTGTGAGGATTTAAGCCTTTTTTGTATAAAGCATTTCTTATGCTCTATATTTTGTTATGAGTGTGTCGGTGATCATGTTGATTCTAGAACTTGTATGTGTTATGCATTACGGTTAAAATTACTTTCGAGTAATAAAATATATTCAAATGATAAGAGGCAAATTTGGATTTACACCAAATGGCCTTCCGTTTACAAAAATATATATATTTTTTTGCTGACCGCATTGGTTAGTTATCCTTAGTATTTGGAACCCATTTGTTAGTGTTAATCTTTTACGCTAGATACCCTTAGTTACACTTTCTGAGCCTTATCTTTTCTTTTGATTAAATCTAGAAAAATACAAAAAGATTTTACACCTTACACCTTAGCCTTACCCGAATCAAGTTCAATTGAAGTTCGAAACTAGTTATTTTTTTTATGATTACATGTTGACCACACCTTGTATGTGTATATGTTGTTTCATTGAAGAAGGAGGTCGCTACTCTTATTTGTATTTTTTGTAGCGTGTGTTCATCCAAAGTGTTAGGGGGGGGGGAATGACAAGTTAAAAAAAAGTGTGATAACCAATGTGTTATATTATTATGAAGATGAAGGAAGATGAAGTATGTTTGAGATATCGATTAGCCAATGTGCTAAGATGAGATATATATATTTGGTGATTGATTGATAAGAAAGGAGTTAGTTTGAGATGCGGAAGAATGACAATCGAAGAAGTTTGGTGGAGTAATCATTTGAGGTATAAAGAGTTGGGAACGGAATTTGGACTTGATTCTTATTTATTCGTTTTTTTTTTTTTTTTATTTTGTAGAAACCAATAAAAAATAATTCCCATGTCTTATCCTTACCTTTACCAACTACTTGATTCGTTGTTAGCTTTCGAGCATCCGGATTTAGTGACGGCTTTGTCTAGATATGAAGTGCATGGATGTTCTAGTGACCATCCGGGTTTTTGAATAGTTGAAAAACGTTGCTAGCGAGCTAGTGCGCGTTTTGGTGACCATCAGTTATGCAAATAACGTCGTTAGCGAACCAAATGTACAATCTAGTGACCATCCGTTGCTTGACTAGTCAAGAATTCGTTGTTAGCGAGCTATTACATTCTTGTATGAAATATTTGCACAATAGCCAGGTAACCGTAACCTTTAACCTTAAACCCGAATAAAAGACCTCTTTGATGTTTTATTTTGTTGTTTTGATACTCGTACAAGCTTATGGTAAGAAACGTGATTCATGTTTGAGCAATTGAGTGATATGCCATTAAATTTACCCTTGAGTGTTGAGTGAATTTAAAAATCCTATGAGAGGAGCTTAGTTATGTTATCAAGCTCAAATTAACTTGTTTATTTTTCAAGAATTTTTCACACCTAAAAGTTAAAAATGACAATTGTTCCATCAGGATAGTTGTTGGATTTTTAAATCATAATGAAGTGGCCATTGAGTTCAGTTTTCTTAAAACTAGACTTGCTCGAGGGCGAGCAAAACTCAAGTGTGGGGGATTTGATAACGCTCAAAATGAACAAGTTTTTAGTCACGTTATCATTGGATTTGTGCATCATATTTGGTTATATTTGTGTATATTTGTTACTAAACCATGAAAAAGTGCATATGCAAGTAAATATAGCCAAGTACAGGAAAAGATGATAAAAAGATAAAGAAATGAAGAAATTGTGCACATTTGAAGAATCACGAGAAAGAAACGAGAAAAGAACCACACAAGAATTCAAGGATTTGATAAAGTCAAGATTTCTATGTCTATATACTGAGAAAAGATCAAGTTCTATGGAAAGAAATAGTAGCACAACAAAGGATTAAGCACATAACGAGAAAAGGAAGAAAAAATAAAAGTATGCATGGCAGAATGGCCCATTCGATCGGATGGTGTCCACATCCGATTCGGATGGGAGAAAAGTAATTTACCGAGAGATCCAGCCGATCGGTTGGACCTCAATACCGATCGGTTGGATGAGACTGAAGTTACAAAAACGCATTTAATGACGAATTTAAGCCCCATAATCATGGTGGCTTATCATTTCTTGCTTATTTACTAATTGAGGACGTTTTTGCTTGAGGGAAAAGGGTTCCTTCACTTATTTAAAGAACCCTTGGCTAGTTTACAAGTGTGACAACCCAAAAACCTAGTAAGGCTTACACCAAGTCTTGCTAAACTTATTATCATTGCCCGAAAGCTTGTAGTTGCTGTGAGAACGTCCAGGGAATCTTGAGTTCAAGTCTCAAGAGTTGTGTCTAAGTGTGGAGTTGTTTACGTGTGATCATAGGCGATTGGAGGAGAGTGGTTGCTATAGTTCCACAATTCTAGTTCTTGTAATTTCACAACTAGGTATTTCTTGTTTGAGTTATTATGAACTACTTTTACTTTAAGATGAATGAAAGTATGGTTGATTACTTGTGTTTGATTATGATTATTATGGAGTGATTTTGGTTATGCTTGTGTGTATGATGTGATAATTGTTGGAGTATTCTTATTTCATAGTGATGCATGAAATCATATCTTGTTTTATGAGTTTGTTGAAATACAATCTAATCTTGCTTAATTGGTTGGTAAAAACAGTTTTAAAGATTACAAAGGCCGAAAGGATTTTCTTTATGTTTTTATTCCAAAAAGTTAGTGCACGAATTAGTATGGATTATGGTGTGTGACAAGCACCATATTAACTCATTAAAATGGATTTGGAAACGATTTCATCACGAGAATAGGCCGAAAGGATTCGTAGGAATTCCTAAGATAAGAAATGCTTTTCAAACAACAAAGAGTTTAATAGAATTATCGCACTAGTTAACAAAGGCCGAAAGGAATTAACTAGGAGATTGAATTCTTAGAAATGATTTCTCATGATAAAAACCATTGATTGTGAATCATTCATTTTAAGTTGTGCATCATTACAAGTCACACCCAACTTGTTAGATTACTCTATACAATTATCATGGAACTACACACAAGTATATTTGTTTTTGATTGATTGATTTTCGCTTACCTTAGAATTTACACCAAAAAGGATTGACAATCTTTTTTGTCAAAGCTTATTTTGCAAACCTAAACCCCAATTCCCTTGGGACGATCTCAACTTATCCACCTTTACTACTACGGACGAATATACTTGCTCGTATGTGTTGATTAGAGAATTGGATAAATTGATTTTATAAATTTTTAAAACTTGCACTACACACGACACATCACTTCCTACCGTCACACAGATGATGATACCAAACACTAGTAAATGGATTTAATAAGGATATTTTGGAATTGAAAATGGAATATACTTGGGGATAGTTAACTTTTGGAAACTTTTACGTTTTGAGAATATACGTTAAGGTGAGTCTTTATATTATTAGGTCGTGCCGAGTCCATTGTGCCGTGAGATTTTAGTTGCTGTTGTGTTAGGCTACCTTTGAGCTGTTGTGCTGTTCTACTCTCTGATATTGTTGTGATATTGCATTGCTGGACGGAGGTGAGTTCTCGTAGCCCCTTTTTTACATTATGTTTTCCTTGGGGGAAAATGGTACTCAAATGACTTTTTAACTGTTTTTCATGCTGTGATTCACTGTTTTCATGTTTTTGGACAATATGTGAGTTTTGATTGCGTTATGTGCGTTTTGATTTCACCTTTCGCTGATATTTGTTTATCATCAAAAACACTAAATCTCTGTAACAACTCCTAACTTAATTTCATAACAGTTCTTGTTTGATGAGTTGTGAAATTAAGTTAGATCTAAGTTGTTACATAGGTTAATGTTTGGATGATTGATATTATATTACTAGGAGGTGGATCCTTGTTGTGTGACTATATTGTGTGGACACTATCTGTGTGGTTATCATTGTGTGGACACTATCTGTGTGGTTATCAATGTGTGGACTCATTTGGTTGTTTATCACTTAAAACATTAAGTCATTTAACAACTCCTAATGTTTTTGATGATGGAAACTATACTACTAGGAAGTGGATTCTTACTGTGCGATTTATATTGTGTGTATTTAAATTGTGTGATTGTTACTGTGAGGTTGCACGAGGTTAGGATTGTATTGGTAGTACCATTTGGGAAGTAGCACCCAGTACTATTTGGGTTGAAACTCACATCCCCGTGAAAGGGTGAATACTCTCCGCGCAAGTTTTGGGAAGTGGCACCCAATATAACTTTTGGGAAGTGGCACCCAGTATAACTTTTGGGAAGTGGCACCCAGTATAACTTTTGGGAAGTAGCACCCAGTGTACGTGGATCTTTTATGTGTGATTCAAACATGAGGCTTAGTTGTTGCAAGCTTGTGGTTTCATTAAGTGTTTACATGTTCATATCATGCTCGCTATTTTCCTACATTATATTATTCACAGCTTCGTGGTTTAACTTTCAAACCTACGAGCTCACCAACATTATGTTGACGTTTTCTAGTACCATTTTTAGGTGGATCATTTCTAAAGTATTTGAAGGCACATTTATCGGAGTCAGACTATTTGATACTTGCTACTATGTTTGTCAAGATGTCAAGATTTCAAAAGAGACATGTTTCCCTTTCAAATTTGGTTGAAGAATGTTTTGTAAACTATTACTAAAATAATTGTAAGGTATGAATCTATAATGTTATGCGATGTGCCTATCTCAGTTACATCCCGTGTTTCCGCCTTTGACGGGGTGTGACACAAGTGTACACACGCCAAAAACAAATGACCAAAACGGAAATGAATTACAAAAACAAATCGCCTATAACGAACACACCAAGGTTTTGCAATATCTCAAATTAATTCTACTACTAACTACTCATCACAAAAAAGTCAAGGTCAAGTGATTAAACTTTAAAGCTTAATAAGGTATCTGGACGAACTGTCGGATCCTTATCGAATTCGTCAACCCGATAAGACTAACAATTCCTTCGTCTTGCTTATTAATCCAAAGTCATATCACAATAAATGGTAAGTCATAAGGATAGGTCACACACTAATAAATTCCTCCAACACTTATTGGGCCCTTATTAGGCTCGTTAACCCAATAAGTCCGATAACTATGCCGGTCGAGTCTATTACTGTTAAACAGATCCGTAACTTCAAATAAATCCCAAATAATATCCATAATTCCAATATTAGTATACCAAGGCAAATGTGCCTCGATACGTTCTCGTAACCTCGTGGTTTCTGTTATTTCCTCAACTTATATTTCCCAAAAATATATATATTGTTTATATTTATTAACTAACAATTAAATTGTTATTTATTTCTCCTATTTTATCTTTTCTTCTTTATTTTTGTTTTGTAACACGTCACGAGTTTCAACAACATATCGAGTCACATTCCCACAATTCTCACAGCTATAAGCCGGGTCAAATGTAGTCAATAACATTCACAAGTCCAATATTAACCAAACTATGGGCACGTCGAGGTCACACCGAGATCACGAGGTCTCGGCTAACACTCTTAGCCAAAACATCACATTCGAATCAAGTTCACAAGTATCAAGTCAACCATAATCATTCTCGACCAACTATCCTACGGCTCGAGTCCCAAATGTTTTAATCAACAAGTTCAACAATAATCGTATCCAATATCAAATCCAAACTAATATCTTGCCGAGACAAGGTCTCGGCAATAACCAATTGTGAGCCAAAGTCCATTCGAACCAACAACAATAGTACACAGCCGAGACTTAAAGTCTCGGCTAGCGTTTCCAAGCCACAAGTCAAACCAAACAGACCACAACAATACCTCGCCGAGACCATGGGTGTCTCAGCTAACCTTATGTCGCAAGTTATTAAACCAAACAAGCTCAACACAACCAAAATGGCTACCAACTAATCGGACCAAGTAAAATAAATAAATAAGCGAACCAAACACGAATCATGAGCTCGAAATAAGATTGGGTTGAGCTTATCTCGTCTCGTACGCGTGACGACACAACCCAAAACAAACCAAACGTTAACTTATGACCACAACGATGATACCACACAAGTTTTATTAGTTTTTAGCTTATAAAAACGATTAACCCACTAGTTTTAACCCAAACCCACTCGTTAATAGCCAAAAATGACTCGTTTGGGATGAGTTTGACCCCACACCATTTCAAACAAAGGTGGGAACGGTGAGTCTTACCTTATCTTCACCGGATCTAAATGTGACACATGAAAATAACTCAAAAGGCGGCGCGCATGAGTGGTGGTGGTGTGTTTTGAGGCGCGTGCACCTCGGATGTGTGGTGTACGTGGTGTGGTAATGATGGTGGAGTGGTGTTTTGATGGTGGTGGAGAGCGGTGATGGGTGGTGGTAGAGTTGCAGGTGGCGGCTACAAAGGGAGGAGGGGGAAGTGATAACTAAAGTTTGTATCAAATGAGGGGGAGGGGTGGTATGTTAGGGTTTTATCCCCAGGGGGGCCGATTTCGCCACTTCTCCAAAGTTTAGGGGCGTGGCTGAATATAGCACCAAGGGGGCCAATTGTGTAGTTTTCCTAATCTTTGGGCAAAATGATTCTTGGGCTCGTTTAGCGTAGCAAAAATGCTCGTATGACGTTCCAAGTTGCGTCAACATTTTTAAAATTGTTTTTCCGTTAAAAATGACTATAAATACGTCTATGTTTGTGTTATCGCGTTAAAAATCATTATTTCTCGTATTATTAGGTTAAATTGTGCCGACTCACGTTGTGCTAAACTCTCAGTTCTACGGGGTAACGACCTATAACGCAAAATACTATATCAAATAACGCTCCTATAATTCCAAAATAGTCTCCCAAAATCTTCCAAACCGGTTCTCAGTCAATATATACTTGTTTTAAACGTAATGCGGTATATAAATGTAACCTGAAATTTACCAGTTGTCACAGCCTCCCAGTCTCAGGAGAAACTCGTCCCGGGTTTCAATTCTGACTACCTGTTGGAGTTCGAAAAGAGTTGAGGGTATTTTCGCTTGATTTAGTCCTTACGTTCCCAGGTGAACTTCGGACCATCTCGGGAGTTCCAATGAACTTTGACAATAGGAATACGACTGTGCTTCAGTCGTTTGACATCACGGTCCATGATCTCAACAGGCTCTTCTATAAAGTTCAAACTCTTGTCGATCTGGATCTCTCTCAACAGAATAGTCGGAGTTTCATCGGAAAGGCATTTCTTCAGGTTGCTCACGTGAAAGACGTTGTGTACTGGTGCGCGTGATGTGTCGTTGCGGTTTAGCAGTATTAATGCCTACTCAAGTTTTAAATTTATATTTAGCCGACTTATCAATAACACACACACTTAAGGAGCAGTGTACCCGGTCAGTATGAATATAATGGTAAGTAGAGTGTCGATCACTAAGAGTGGAACGTATTATCTAGTTATTCTAATCAGTAATTTAATATCTTAAATCAATTATACAACCTAATCTAACGCAAGGGGGTTCAGCCTGAGAGACTGGCACATTTTGGTTGCAATTAAATAATAAACTAAACTAATGAGCACGAATCAGCGATAAACACGCACGTACAAAGATAAATACTTGAGACAATACGAAGACCTGTCGTGATAATTAAGTAGCTTGTCACTTGTTTTATTGCTAGTTTTATATGAAGTGTATGTAATTAACCCTTTCTCGTTGGCTCTAATCTTATCGGCGAGTAAACCCTTAATGATTACTTATGTCTAAAAGTTATTCCTAAGTGATCAAGTTAGTTATAACCGTGGGAGCAATATGATCTTCCTTAGTCACATACGACAAGCCACTAATAGACACAGAGGTTATCAATGCACTAATAAAAGTCACCAAAGACATCAACATATAAACTTTAATTAATGGGAAAGCAGTTTTAAGGGAGTGCAACCTTTCCGTTGTCACATTACACAAGCCACCAATCCTGATGAATTAAAGTGTACTAATACAATGAAACAAAACTACTTAATCAATTAAACACATGCAGGACCTTCTTACAGCTCTTGTATCTTCGTTCGGGTGTGTCTTGTGTTGCCTATTCGTCTGAATTCGTTCGCTCGTCTAGGGATATATGGCACGTACGTCCAAGTCTTTTTAAATTCTTCTGGCCTTGGGGTACTTATAGTTTCTGTCTGAGGTAAGATGCGGCGCATTGAATAAGTAGATGCGGCGCATTGACTTAACTTCACGTGGGGTCCAAGGTTATTATATTCCAGAATATTCGTACACCGCCTTGAGATGCGGCGTATCTTCATAACTGTATGCGGCGCATGTCTTCTTGTATCTTGGATCGAAACTGGTGAAATCTTGATAATGATGCGCCGTATGTAAGAAGTATAATGCGGCGCATCTGGAGTAGAACAAGTTGGTTCTTCTTCGTTGACCAAAGTTTCATATGCATCGCATGACAGAATTGCATGCGTGCATTCTTCAAAGTCAGGCAATGGTCTTCAATCTCTTCATTTCAGCAACCTTTTCCAATCTTGATCATTTTTCTCCATTTTTAGTCCATAATAGCTAAGTTTCACCAAATGCTTGTTTTTAACTGAGAATTACAAAAGTAAACGATTAAGTATCAATTCTCATACATAATATAATAAAACAAGTCAAATAAATAGGATAAATGATGATAATAAAATGTACTTATTTGAGTTCATCATGTACATTGCTCAATTCTGAGGGTAGCTCGAGTCGGTAAGCCACTAGCCCAATTATGTCAAGGGTTTGGAATGACCCGATGTAACGAGGATTTAGTTTCCACGCTTGCCGAAGCGTATCACTCCCTTCCATGGTGAGACCTTCAACATCACTCTGTCTCCCACTGGAACTCGAGGGGTTTACGGCTCTTATCGGCATAGCTTTTCTGTCGATCACGTGCAGCTTGCAACCGGTTCCTAATCTGAACTATCTTCTCGGTCATTTCTAGGACAAGCTCGGGACCGGTGAGTAGGCTCTGTCCAACCTAGGCCCAACAAATCAGGGATCGGCATTTTCGGTCGTATAACACCTCAAAAGGTACGACCTTAATGCTGGCATGATAACTGTTGTTGTAGAAAAATTCCGCCAAAGGCAAGTATCTCTCCTAGCCTTTTTCGAAATCTATGACGCAAGCTGATATATGTCAATTATAGTCTAAGGAATTGCACAAGAAATATGCAAGACCCGAGTCGTTTGTCCCGACGGAGATTGAATGGAATATGTGATTCGGGATCGTGATTCGTGAAGTGAATGTGAAAAAGAGTGATTGATTTTGGATTACACTACTAATATTAAAATAACAAACAAGATAAACTAATTAAACTAAGCTAATGGAACAATTAAACTAAGCATTTAACCTAAAAACGAAAATTGAGTTTAAAAACGGAACGCGACGTAATTTAAAAACGTATTTAAGAATTTTTAAAATCTAAATCCTAAATTTATGAAAATAATTTTCCTAAATTCTAAATATTAAAAGAAAATTTTTGGAAAAAGAAAAATATTTTTTTTTGACTTTTTATTTAATTTTTATAATTTAAAAACTAATTTCAACTATTTAAATGATTTAAAAATATTAAAACAACTTGGAAAAATCTGAAAATTTTTGAGAAAATCTAAAATTAAGTTTTCTACCTAGGAAAAATAAGATCAGAGCTTAATTCAGCTTAAATCAGCTTAACAGCCCAATAAGCACTTTGAAAATAAGCACAAAATAAGCAAATGATGACCAAATAATCTCAAAAGCTCAGGAATCATGCAATGGACTTAATTAAGCTCAAATCAACTCAGAAAACTCAAATAAGCACAAGAGAATAAGCACTCATTGACTGCACTGTTGGTGAACAAAGGGCAGAAATTAGCCAACTTCCACAGCCAAAATAAGCACTATAATAAGCTGATAAGGTGACACTAAAGGGGGCAAAAGCTTAATAGACCTACTGAGAACTCTAAAAACACAAAATCCCTAATTCTAATATCCCAATTGAACTTCAATTTAACCCTAGAAAAGCTACTAGTAGGCACAATTTAGAAAAATACAAGTCTGCACAGGATTTTGGGGTAATTTGCAGGCCTGAGATAAGCTATTAAATAAGCTCAAAAGCTGAATACCAGATTATGCACTACAAGCCTACTATATGAACTACTTGTAAACCTAAAATGAGGTCCTCAGCTTAAGTGATTAAGCTACAATCAGTCCTAGATCAACAGCTATTTGCTGAGTTCTGCACAAATATGTTCTGTGACAATAGACTATGTAATTCGGTGCAAAAACTATGCAAAACTAATCCAATGTAAACCAGCTCTTGGGAACTCACTTTAACACCTACAAGCCACCTAGAAATGCCAAAATGGGACTTTAGATAAGCTTAGCTTATGCTGAGCTTATTGAGAGCATGTTTGGGCTTAAAAAGTCAAATATGGCAAATTGCTTCTAGTGAGCCTTTAATCCTCGAATCTCCTACTGATCTATGCTAATAACACTTAATCATAGCCAAATCAAGTTTCAAATTCTAGCAAATGAACAGTAAATAATCAGATCTCATATAAACCAAACACTCCTTCAAATTCTGAAAATGCTAAAACAAACTAAACTGATATGATCAAAACAGAAGCTATATTGAGACAGATTCAAACTAAACTATCAACTAATGATTAAACAAGCTTAACTAATATTAGATCTAGCAAATAAACATCAAATAACCAACATCAAACAAAAATTAAACTAACAGCAGCAGAACTAAGCTATAAAAGTTGAGTGGAAATGTAAATAAGAAAGAACTCACAAAGTAACTCTCCCTCAGCACAAATTGAGGGTGTTCACTGAGCTTTCCTGTCTTTAGACAGGCTAGAGGCATCCATTTCCCCTCCTAGACCATCACTCCAAACAGCAATCACCATAGATTAATGAAACTTTGACTTTTATTGACTTTTTGTGATTTTGAGAGTAAACTGATTAAGTGCCAAAGTAAAGTCTCACAAAAGCTATGTAAAGCTTAAATGAAACCTTAGAAACAGAAAATAAGCTTATTGAAGCTTGATTTACTAAACTACTATATTTTTTTTTATTTTTTTTAAAGTATTTTCTTATATATATATATATATATATATATTTTTTGTATTTTTGATTTATGTAAAGTAAATGACAGAAATGAAAATAGGATTCAATGATAGAACTGAATAAGTAAAACAATAAGCAATAAGCTTAAACAAGCTTATGTAAATAAGCAGAAATTAAAGTACTTGAAAATAAAGAAGAGACAACAATTGAAACAAAATAAACTTTCATTAATACTTTTAAAACATTACAAACTTAATTCAACAGCATAACATTAACATAAAAAAATTACATGAAATCTAAGGAGGAGAGGTCCTCTATTTATAGCCCGAGAGAGAAGGATCTAGACTCTGCCATGTCACCAATCCGTGGCTATTTGTGCTTCTTCAAATCAATCTCATCCATCTGATCATTTCTTGGACGCCAATCTTGCAACCTTAGCCCTTGGATCAAATCTTGTGAGGTGTCATATCCAATTAAATGCTGCCACGTTGCCCAAGCGTGTGTTTTTGTGCTTCTCTGACATCTGACACCTAATGATTGGACGAATATACCCTTAATTTCAGTAATTTTGTACGGTAAATAGTTAGGGTTCATAGGGCACAGTGAAAATCTGGGTAAAAGGGGCGCGCGTGTGTGATTTTTAATATATTAATTTGACATGGTTTTAATAAAAGGGTTTGACCGGGTTATGAAGGTGGGTCGGGTTATGATTGGGTCATGGGTTGGGTATAGAGGTGGTGGACTGGGCTGGTGTATTTTAGAAAGTGGGTTGGATTAAGTTATGGGATGGGTTGTTCATAAATCCGGGTATAGAATGTTTTAAGGATTTAAGTTTCAAGGACCAAAGGTGTAAATTCAGAAATCCAAGGAACTGAATTTGCCAATTTTCCAGAGTTGATCTAGGGGTAATTTTTGTCTTTTGGTGAGATTCTGAGGATTGATTTTGACTTTTGACCAAACATGTCTTTCCCGGCTTCGGCTTTGAGTCTTTTCCAAATCCCGTGCTCGTTTTCCCGGTTTTTCCTCGATTTTGTCCTTTTTTGTAATATCCTTCCCTGCACAATCAAAAACACAAAAACACAATATCTTTTGGCATTTTGGTTAGTTTTTGGTCTTTTTGGGTCCGGTTTTGGTCAAGAAAAGGTATGTGAATAAGCACATACCACAAGCGCGGAGCATATATTCCAACGTTTTAATAGTCCTCTCGCTCTGGCCGTCTGTCTGGGGATGATAAGCAATACTCATGTCGAGGTTCGACCCCATAGCCGTTTGAAGTGACTTCCAAAAGTTTGACGTGAAGCGGCTGTATCGGTCCGAGAGGATGGATATTGGCACACCATGACGAGAAACGATCTCCTTCAAGTATAGACGAGCGAGTTTGTCAATACTTTCGGTTTCTATGATGGCAAGGAAGTGAGCAAACTTAGTGAAGCAGTCCACAATTACCCAGATAGTGTCGTAGCCACTAGTTGTTGTTGGCAATTTGGTGATGAAGTCCATGGTGATCCGTTCCCACTTCCAAACTAGGAGTTATAGTTGTCTCAGTAATCCTGACGGTTTCTGGTGTTCGGCTTTCACTTTGGAGCAAGTTAAGCACTTACTGACATAAAGAGCTATCTCAACCTTCATGTTAGGCCACCAGTACAGTCTCTTCAGGTCTTGATACATCTTATCAGATCCAGGATGTATGGAGTACTTGGATTTATGTGACTCGTGCATAATCAATTCTCGAATCCCTCCATAGAGTGGTACCCAACTTCTGTCTCCAAAGCATAATGTTCCGTCAGAACACTTTACGAAGCCATTTTCGTTCTCCACCATACCATAGAGGTGCTCAGCAGGTCATTTTTCTTCCTTCAACGCCTCGGCTTGAGCTTCGAGAATCTGAGAGGGTAATGGCGAGCTAATCGTCATTCCCAAGGATCTGACACGTAATGGTTCTAGCCTCTCCTTTCGGCTAAGAGTGTCGGCAACAATATTCGCCTTACTAGGATGGTAGCATATTTCGCAGTCGTAATCACTAAGTAGTTCCAACCAACGTCGCTGCCTCATATTCAACTCATTCTGATCCAAAATGTGTTGCAAGCTCTTATGGTCTGTGTATACTGTTGGGTTTTATATTAAGTTGATAAGTACAAAACATAGAAGAATGAAGCAATACAAAACTACAAGGGCTTAAATGATTATGAATAAAGTTAGGAGTCTTTGTAAACCCTAGGTTTCTCTATTATATAAAGAGATACAGTGTAACACCCCCAAAATCTGGTATTGCGAAAGAATTCGGGTCATGGGTTGCTACTAAATTGAAAATCACAACACAAGGTAGTAAAGAATAGAATACATACTCCGTTTTAATACATCCAACCAAGTTAAAATAAGTTTACAATGTAGTTTGAGTTCATAAAATAAGGCCCATAAATTTAGTTGTCCCAGTAAAAAACAAGTCATAGTTAAAATGCCACAGTACTTCAGAAAGTAGTCTATGACCCTTGCCATGCCACAACCTTGTGATAATCAATCAGCTTAAACACCTGAGAAAAACATGCTAAAAGTCAGCAAAAAGCTGGTGAGTTCATAGGTTTATCAATAAGCAGTAAAATCAACAGTTTGGACTATGAGTTTGGTATATGAACATTACAACCCATGTAATGCCATATAAAAATATAGTCTATTATGCTAGCACTAAGTTCATGCAACCGAAGCTATAACTGTGTGCATGCTCTAGAAGCATGTTAAGTATAAAGGCCCGACAAGTGTTTATCCCAGACACTTGTGTTTCGACATGGTATACGTTCGTTTGCCTATCTGATCAACCCGAACGGGGACGTTACTCCCAATAGATCTATTTATAACATTCGCGCTTCCCAGTAGGAATTGACGGTTCATGAGTTGGGCTTAATGGGACATAACAAGGCTTAGGCTAATCCACGTAATAGCATAGACAATAGTTTGGTCCATAAAAGAGTTTTGCATGTTTCTCACCCCAATTGTAAAACAATTTTAAATAGAGTGGGGCTATAAACTCACCGTGGTAAATAGCAGTAAGATAATACAATAGTTTCAGATAGTGTTCAGCACCAACACGCGACCTAGATTAGTAAGGTTTGTTTTAGTTCGCAGTCTAAATTCAAGAACTTCAGAAGTTTTAAAGAGTTTATGTTATTGTTGCTGGTGTGGCAGCATTTAAGTTTGAAACAATTTCCTAGCATTTGAAGGTATTGGCTCTTGGAAGTGCATAAGTGTATTAGAAAAATATCAAGGCGAATAAGTCTCCGGTTTGACAGTAACCGAAAGACTATGTACGGAAAACAATTACTATCACATATTAGACGTTGACGACATATGGAAACGTTGTCGTTAAGTGAGTACATATTATCAAGTGCGTGTATATATATTACATGGGTAAGTGTGTGCATGAGAAGGATGGGGTGTGTGTGTATATATATATATATATATATATATATATATATATATATATATATATATATATATATATATATACTAAATGCAAGGCCCGCCCCGATGGGGCGGCTAGCTTTAGAAATTTGATTATACAATAAAATTAATAGTATAATATGTATGAAAGTGTAGTTACATCCATCTACATGCTATTATAAATTAAACAATAACGTTTAGTCAAACATAACGTTCAAAATAACGAAATTACATATAATTTATAATCTATGAAGAACTTCTCTATATACAACATTTGTCATAGAGTTGGTGTAGTTGCCGTCTTTGTCACAACACAACACTTTTAGACCTATCTTGCTTTTTACTCTGGAAACGGCTGCATAAAGTTGTCCGTGGGAAAAAACAGGCCGTTCCAAATATAGCCCAACCTTAAACAATGTTTTTCCTTGACTTTTGTTTATAGTCATGGCAAAACAAACAGAAATAGGGAATTGTCTCCTATTAAGTTGAAAAGGCATTTTCTTGTCGGATGGGCTTATAATCATTCTAGATATAGAGCGAACCTCACCCACTTTACCACCTGATATAATCTTTACCTCAATGTTATTGATTCCCATTCTCAATACTTGTAACCTGGTGCCATTACACAATCTACCTCGTTGATCAATGTTGCGCAAACACATAACGGGAGTGCCAATCTTCAAAACTAATTTAGGGTGTGGAAGTCCAGACATTTTGATTGAATTCAAGAATTCTATAGTGTACATATCCTCGCTATGATTAAAATCCACGTCTAAATCTGATACTGTATCCGAACTACAATATACTTTCTCTCTGCCACTAAGTTGAGAAAGCATTCGGTCATTCACTTTGTCAACTTCTTCATGTGTTGGTGCAAGAATGGCTCGATCTTGGAAATAAGATGGATCCCAAAGATTATCTTCCCAATTATCGTAAGTTTCTTGTATCACAGCTTGTACATGATCATCAGAATCAGGTATTAGCATTTCTTCTGAGAATTTAACCTCAGCAGTGCCATGTTTAGTGCCACCTATTGTCCCATCGCCAATACTCAAAATCCATTCAGCAAAATCCTTAATTTGTTCTGCATCTCCAAGGTTGCAACCAACATGAAGCCTCATATTCTCGGTAAGTTTAAGAACCGTTCAATTCTTCCATAGATAAGACTGATTTAAGGAAGCATGTACGACATCTTGCCTGCTACCGTTTGGAATAACCGGGAGTATTTGCCGAAAGTCGCCGCCAAAGACAACAACTTTACCACCAAACACCTTATCAGAAACTGCCGTATAAGTACCTGTTAAAAAGACAATTTAAACATTACATATAAACTATAAATAACACTAAAATGGTAATGAATTTTTTATTAATTTTTATTTTTTTAACCAAACATTTGGCTAATAATAATTTGTGAGTACAAACCCCAAATTATTTTCTACATGGTTAAAGATAAATTGCATAATGAGGGAAAAAATGAAGAAATGTATTTGGTTAATTAGCAAGGATGCATAAAGTTGAAAGTTAGACAAATTATAAGTCAGTAAGAAACACACCTACTAAATTAGATTATTATTAGACTTTTTTGTAGTTAATATTTAACGAAGTTTTTTTTTTTTTTTTTTTATATAATTAGTATAAAAGAATATAAATGTAATACTGTACCGATGTAAAAAAATTGCATAAAAAAAGTAAAATGTACCTGTTGATATATCTCATAAAGTTCTGTCAAAAGCTTCAAAACAAAGTCTGTTAACCATTGGTGCTTCATCCCATATAATTAACTTTGTCTCGCGAATCAATTCAGCAAGATCACCATCAGCGCTAATAGTACACATTGAATCCTCAACAACATTGATAGGGATTGCAAACCGAGAATGGGCTGTTCTACCACCATCAAGCAAAAGTGCAACTATTCCACTGGATGCTACGTTTAGAACTATTTGACTCTTGGACCGTAAAGCAGCTGTCAATGTCTTGTATAGGAAGGTCTTCCCTGTACCTCCGTAGCCATATACAAAAAACATACCTCCTTTGTCATTATCGCAAGCATCTATTATAGTATCATATATTCCTTTCTGCTCATTTGTCAAACTTCCATATAGTGCTTGATGTTGGAGTATCAATTCTAGAACATTATAATCAAGTTCATCGTAAATCAACCTATTGTATCCATCCATTGTGAACTCTGAATCCGGATACGGCATATTGGCAATATTTTTGAGGCTTTTCGAATTGCTGAGTAGCTTGTCCTCAATATATGTTAAACATATATTGTACCTTTGTTTATCCGTTAGTTGTAGTTCTACACAAAATGAGTGAAATATTGTTGAACCACTTTCAAACATGAAAATACAATTGAAGTATTTTTATACAATCTTATTACTATTTATGGTGTAAAAAATGAAATTGTAGGATACCTGGATGATTTCTTTTTTGCCTTTCCAAACGTTCCACGTCTTCTGCTAAAAGAGTCCATGACTTCTCCCAAACGACCTCAGGTCTTGACATACTATCTGATAGTATTAACATAACGAAATGATTACGAAGGTAATCCCCAGTTCCCCACGCACTTGCTTCAATTATGCCTTCGATGTATTCCTTGTCATTCTCTAACAATCCACGTGCGTGACAAGCCTCTTTATATGTACCATATAATACACCATCGAATTTCTTAAATTCGTCCCATTCTTGTGCACCTCTAACTTTGTTTAAGAGCATACGTAAATAAAAAAGCTCGCCCAAAGATGGAGGAACGTGATGGATCTGACCTATGCTTTTGCCTTGCTTTCGTCGAGTCCATATTTTGTCTTGACTGTTCCAAACAAAATGTTTTGGGATCTCAACATATAACAACGATTGCGCTAAGGTATCTTCTTTATTGAGATCCATATAAGCCAAAAACTTGGTGGTATTAGCTGAGGCCTGCTCGAGTTGAAAGTCGATACTTTCAGTGGGATCAAATACAACAGAATGCTCGTTTGGAAGGTGAAATGGCAAACGTTCTACTGCAAGAAACCTGTGGTGTATCTCAAACTTAAATATCCTCCATGCAGCTTCGCAAGCTGATAAATAATGGCAATCGTAAAAGTCTTTAATCTCATCCGTCTCTTCATCTTCGACAGCTGCAGTAACTCTATCCGGTCCCTTGTTTATGTACTTAAATAAATACTTGATGGATCCAAACTGATTGCACCATTCAACATTGATATGAGCTTGGTACCTTTTCAATAAAGTTGGATTGTAGGGAACGAAAAAACCACAGTGAAGATCTGCGCCTTGTTTTTTAATAGTTCTTCCATCATCAGTCCTTTTATATATAGCATATCTGCTTTCGTCGATGAAAGTAGACTCATTAAATGGCTTTGGAAACTTCTTCGAACACTTATTTTCAACCATGAAAGGGCAACTTCTATGATCAGGACCACAAGGACCGTGCATCATAAATTCTTTAACCAATTGGTGTAGTTCGGGGTCTTCATCTATATCTGGTATTTCAGCAGATATACATCTATCTATATCTGCGGGGAATCTCAACTTGTCATCTGATTCCAACCACACACATAAGTGACAGTGAGGCAGTCCACATTTTTTAAATTCAATTGTGTAAACCTCTGTAATAATAATAAAAAAAAAAAGATGAACATATTGGTATTAATATAATGCAAGTTGTATAAAACTTAGATTTGGAAACAAAACTTAAGTAAATCTTGAAATGTACCTGCACGAACACGACCAAAACTACGTTTCTCCTTAATGCCTTTTATCAACTGATCCAACTTGATCTTAAAAACTCTTGTGTTAATGTCGGGACGATCCGCTGATTTTAGACCCTTCTTACGTAAAAACCTTGTAATCTCAGGCCACTTTGGATTACATGTAAAGGTTATAAATAGATCGGGGTATCCATAAAACTTGCACATTGCCATAGCGTCCAAGTAATTCTGCATCATATATCTCGGGCTACCTGTGAAGGATGAGGGTAAAATCACTTTTTTTCCACGTTTCTTGTTTTGTTGGTTGGATGATTCAGCAACTTTAGCTAATCGAGAATAAGTTTCACATCTTAATTCACTGTTCTGATTTTTTACATATAACAGCCTCTTCGCTTCAACCATAGTGTAACCATCGACCAAAACCTGCTGAAATAATCGCCTACCGTTTAAAATAGTTAAAAAAACATTTGGCCTATCTTGCACACGGTAAGCAAACCATTCACGCATTGTTACATATTTTTTATCCTTGTCTGGGGTGGCATCAGTAATACTTTGATGGTATATTTCAGTTCTATAACTATCTTTTGCGTAAGGGAACAACAATGGGTACTATAATGGAAGGTATGAAACATGTAACTCACTAATCTTTTTCTTCTTCCCACTATTTTTTTGCACAATAATGTCTCTTTCGTTATGATTGTTATCAAAGTCACCAACAATAAGTGCAGCCACTTCATTTGCTGTAGGAAGGTTATATTGCCTCCCATCTTTTTCACGCCTTCCTATCAGCCTGATCTTAACATTTTCCACTCCATGAGCAATTTTCTGACCAGCCATTCGAAACTTCTTTACCAGAGGGTTATCACGATCAAGCATTGTTTTAAGGTCTTTAGTTAGTTGACGGTCTATTTTTTTATTAGAAGAAGATGATCCACTCTCATTGGAACTGTCATGAATTGGAAAAAAACATTATAGTTAGTGTATTTAATCTATAATTCTATGACCTGGAAATTAAATGGCTAAAAAAAAGTAATAACAGGAAACGGTATATATTATAGTTACCTGACAGCATTAATGCGATTTTGAATTTCGTTTCTGTGGATCATAAATATAAAGCTGAGAAAACTTTGGTGTATGCCAGCTTTGGGTAACAAATCTCCAATTAAATGGTAGTTTTGCCCTTATATTTTAAAACAATATGGTGTGCGACCATTGTTAACTGTATGGTCAATGTTACCACCCATGGATGTAAAAGCAAACATCGAGTTATAGCGACGTATGTTCTCAAGATATGACTTGCTTTTTCGGTGTTCCCCATTCATGAGTTTCGTTAACAATTTAGGAGGATTCTTCAATGCAACAGGTAATACCACTTTACCTCAACCACAACAGAGAGAAAATGAATCAGTGGAAGCAGAGTTATGAGCTCCTCTTTTGCTTTCGGCAAGCCACAACATTGCTCCACATTTTTTGCATTGAACATCGTGATCACCATGGTCGAGGTAATCTAAAAATATATATAAAATTTATTGTTTATTAGTATACAAAAATATATACACCGACTTAAACATCTCAATAGTAAAAAGAACTTAACGATTAATAAACATGTAAACAATAATTATACATTTAGATATGCCTGAAATACGTTCAATATATCCATGTTCATCCTCAGAAACATCCTCTGATAAATCACCTTCCGTTGTATGTGCTATTGACTTGCCTTTGTCTTTCCTATTACGTTGTCTTATTGAATCAACATTATTATTTGTAGACGGACTTGGTGAGACAGTACCTGGACTACCTGTTGTAGATATATATAGTTATACTTAACAATATTTTTGTGCATGAAATTTTCATATAACATGAATACGATATGAGCACCACTAATTATGCTCACCAATGTGAAACTGAACTGGACTGTTATTGCCTAATCTTGACCTGCGAGTTCTTTTCGACATGTTACCTGCATACCACGTTTAATGATTGGTGAACTTATAATGTGTTACGATGCAAAATTTATAGATAAAAAACATATGACACAACTCACTTGTAGAATTGATATCTTGGCATGGGATGTTTGCATGTATTTCAGGTGTGAACATATTAGGAGTTAGAGATCCACTAACATTGCTGGAAGATATGTTGGGGACAGGTTGGTTTATACTACAACTTGTACGATTATCTATTTTTTCGAGGAAAAAAATAAAAGGCTCGTTAACTTCAAAAGGATTAAATATATATAGTTTATTAGGATACAAAAATATATACACCGACTTAAACCTATCAATAGTAAAAAGAACTTAACGATTCATAAATATGTAAAAAATAATTATACCTTTAGATATGCCCGAAATACTATCAATATATCCATGTTCATCCTCAGAAACATCCTCTGATAAATCAACTTCCGTTGTATGTGCTATTGACTTGCCTTTGTCTTTGCTGTTACATTGTCTTATTGAATGAACATTATTATTTGTAGACGGACTTGGTGAGACAATATCTGGACTACCTGTTGCAGATATATATAATTATACTTAACAATATTTTTGTGCATGAAATTTTCATATAACATGAATAGGATATGAGCAAAATTAATTATGCTCACGAATGTGAAACTGAACTGGACTGTTATTGCCTAATCTTGATCTGCGAGTTCTTTTCGACATGTTACCTGTATACCACGTTTAATGATTGGTGAACTTATAATGTGTTGCGATGCAAAATTTATAGATAAAAAACATAGTCCACAACTTACTTGTAGAATTGATATCTTGGCATGGGATGTTTGCATGTATTTCAGGTGTGAACATATTAGGAGTTAGAGATCCACTAACATTGCTGAAAGATATGTTGGGGACAGGTTGGTTTATAATACTACTTGTACGATTATCTATTTTTTCGAGGACAAAAAAAAAGACTCTTTAACTTCAAAAGGATTAAATATATATAGTTTATAAAGGTGTTTGTGCTGAAATCATATACCTATTTTGGGAGCCCTTCCACTTCGTTTACCTACATTTCCTATAGTAACATCTGGCAAAGCACATTCCGAAAGGTCTGGCGAAACAGCTCTACTGGTACGGTTATCTATTGTTTCGATTTGAAAACAAAATAAAAATAAAAATGTATGCTAACTGCAGAAGGATTAAATATAAAATATTTATAGATAGTGTACTCAAAGCATGTACCTACTTTGGGAGGCCTTCCGCGTCGTTTAGGTACATTTTCTATTGTAACATTTAGAGAAGCACCTTTTGAAAGGTTCGGCGAAACAGCTCTACTGGTACAGTTATCTATTGTTTTGCATTTAAAAACAAAATAAATTGATTGTTAACTGCAGAAGTATCAAATAAAAACAGTTTATAGATAATGAAGTCAAAGCATTTACCTGTATTGGGAGGCCTTCCGCGTCGTTTAGCTACATTTCCTGTAGAAACCGGTGACGATGCACATTTTGAAAGGTTCAGCAAACCATCACTGGTGGTAGAATTGTCTGTTAACAGGATTTTTAAACAATAAGGATCTTGTAATTTAAATTTAGGATGATTACAACTAAAAGGTATATTGATACTTGATAATACAAAACTTCATACCGATTTCGCAAACTACTTTGGGAGGTCTTCCTGGTCGTTTAGCTACTTTTTGTACAGTTTCATTTGATGCTCCTTCATTAAGGTTTGGTGAGACCTGACTAACTAAAGGATTCTTACGGGGATGTCTAGGTCGGTTTGTATTTCCTACCGTATTTGTAACATCATTAAGAACACGATGACGTTTTTTTGTATAGCAAACTGTGTACTTCGGCCTGACGTAAGTTGTGGTAAAACAACGGTTGCTACATCTGGCTTGTGTGGGCGTCCAACTCCTCTCTTAAATGGTGTAGGATATGTGAAAATGGATTTCATATTCCCTGATTGAGAAGTTTGCAAAGTTTGATTCATGTATGAATACGTACCTATTACATAAACAAATATTGTCAAATAAGGTGTAAAGAACATAGAAATAAATATTTGATAAAGGAATTGTTGATATAACATTACTCGTAGTCATCTCTTGTAGAGGAGGCCGTTGAGACTGCATATTAGGTAATACATCAACAACACTTGAATATCTCGAACGTTGGACGGGATTTATTGACATGTCTACATTATAATTATTTTCAAAATCTTGACTAATTGTAGACAATATTCCTCTATCATGATAAACTGCTTTTGATTGATAAGTGTTTTGGTTACACAGATATTTACATTTCTGCCATTGATAATTATTCGGCGTACCTATAAAAAAAAGTATAGGGATAAAAAAATGTCAATCATAAAGATTTAATTGTGAGTCTAACTTACAAAAAATGCATAAGATAAACATGTAATAGTAATAAAATCATACTATCAGTATATATATGATCATAACGTACCAATAGGTGTAAGAGTTGTCGGCATATATATAGGGTCATAGTGAAGAACATTATTGTATGGCAAATCATTGAAAGATAAAACATCATCATTTAGGGTTTTTTCAACCGTAACAGACTTTCTCTTGTTGCGGATATCTGGGTGATCTTGTAATGGGTTTACTGATTATACATCAACAACAAATCGTGCAAATAATTAAACATTGTTGAAATTTTATACAAAAAAAAATTATAACGTAAAATAATATTTGTATAGATGTAAAAACAACAACACCAAAAAATAAAAACTTACATGAACAACTATTCAGTATTTGATCGGCTAACACATGCGAGTCATTCGAACATGTAAAATCAGATAAAGAAATATTGTTTGAGCTTTGATCATCTTGCATACCAACAACTCTTTCCATAGAGTTTATATAACCCTTATCAAAATTTTAGCTTCCAGTGAATTGATTCATTATTGTTCCTTTGGATATTCATCTAATGATATACGAAATTGATATCCAGTTGTGCGACACAATTATGAAAATTGTTACGTACAATAGCTGCAAAGAAACGAAATCTAAATTTTAAAATCATTCCATATTTTTGAATGACTGATTCCAAAAATTATGTAGGTTTTAGACAAAGAAGTCAGCATTGATAATGAGATTCAAAGTCACTTTTGTAACCTAATAACAATTAAATGAGGCTCAATGTATACCAAATCAATGTAACCTAATGTAAAGGCCCAACAACTCATTTATATGTGTTACTAAGACAGTTAGTTTATATACATTGTTATAAAATAAACATTGAATGTTAAATTCTCAATGAAAAAATGATCATGCATTATAATGATTACTTGTTTTCAAGTATCGTGATTAGTTGTTGCTTTATGTTGTTCGTACGCTTTTTCCTGATGAATGTTCATTGTTGTTTTAGTATTGATAATGTACATTATAATTACTATTGAGATATAAACATGAATAACGTTATATATAGATAATAACTCACAAGATACATTAAAACTGTACACCTTGATTGTGAAAGACATTATTTTTGACATTGTTGATATTCAACAGTGTAAATTCTTTGACGCTTGAATACGTTTAAGCGATTGAATTACATCATGATAATTTTATTCGAATAATTGTAAAAATGTGGAACGAAACATTGCTTATATGCATTATTCATAACATGTGAATAAGCTATCAATTTATATTCTCAAACTTCGCTATCAGAACTGTTATCGGTAGTTTCATAATCAAGATTTGCATCATCGATGAAACTGTCGAATTCATCAGTAGCTTCATCCTGTGAAGATTCATCATCAATCGTGTCTTCTAAATGAATTTGATCATTAGTTTCGTCATCAATGTTTTCACCACTGTGTTGTAAATCATCTTTTGTCTCTTCATCAATTAAGTTGACAAATTTTTGTGTCATATTTATAGCTTCATGATGAACTCAAATAAGTACATTTTATTACCGTCATTTATCCTATTTATTTGACTTGTTTTATTATATTATGTATGAGAATTGATACGTTAATGTTTACTTTTGTAATTCTCAGGTAAAAACAAGTATTATGTGAAACTTGGCGATATTGGACTAATTATGGAGCAAAACAAGCATGAAGTTAAGAGTCTAATGAAATGTGAAAGATCAAGACATTCTGCTCCAGATACGCCGTATCTTGCTTATTACATACGGCGCATCACTATCAAGATTTCACAAGATACGATCCAAGACAGCAAGGACATGTGCCGCATCTGAGAATGGGGTTACACCGCATCTTCTGGCGGTGTACGAATATTCCTGAATATATTAATCTTGGACCCCACGCGAAGTTAAGTCAATGCGCCGCATCTACTTATTAGATGCGCCGCATCTTACCCTCAGACAGAAACTATAAATACCCCAAGACCAGACGAATTTCGAGAGCATATATAATATATACGAGGGAAGAGACAGAAACCCTAGGACGAATTCAGTCGAAGTAGCAGCACAAGACACACCTTGAACGAAGATACAAGAGCTGTAAGAAGGTCCTGCATGTATTCAATTCATTAAGTAGTTTTGTTTTATTATGTTAGTAAACTTTAATTCATCAGGATTGGTGGCTTGTGTAACGTGACAACGGAAAGGTTGCACTCCCTTAAAACTGCTTTCCCATCAATTAAAGTTTATATGTTGATGTCTTTGGTGACTTTTATTAGTGCATTGATAACCTCTGTGTCTAGCTGAGCGTTGATCGGGTCGCCATGCCTCTGCCCTCGCCTATTTATTAGATCGCCTATGCATTCTATCGTCTATAGAAAAGTAGGAAGAAAGATAAATAGGATAGTCATAAGTAATCATTAAGGGTTTACTCGCCGATAAGATTAGAACCAACGAGAAAGGACTTAATCTTGGTGCGTTGCATCGAACTATACACTTCATATAAAACTAGCAATAAAACAAGTGACAAGCTACTTAACTATCAGGACAGGTCTTCTTATTGTCTCGAGTATTTATCTGTGTACGTGTGTGCTACTCGCTGATTCGTGCGTATTAGTTTAGTTTATTATTTAATTGCAACCAAACCGTGCCAGTCACTCAGGCTGAACCCCCTTGCGTTAGAATAGGTTGTATAGCTAACTTAAGATATTAAAATACTGATTAGGATAACTAGATAATACGTTCCACTCTTAGTGATCGACACTCTACTTACCATTATATTCATACTGACCGGGTACACTGCTCGTTAAAGTGTGTGTGTTATTGATAAGTCGGCTAAATATAAATTTAAAACTTAAATACTGCTAAAACCACAACGACATACCGTGGGTATAAATTCGAGCATACGCACACGCGCATCAAGTTTTTGGTGCCGTTGCCGGGGAGTGGATTGTTATTATCTGTTAATTTGATTAGTATTTTAATTAGGTTTTTCTTTTTAATTTTTAATTCTAACCGCTAACTCTGTTGTATATTAGGGTAAATTGCATTCATTGTATTATTCTGCATATTTTCTGTTTTTGTGTGTTTAATTTTTGTTTATTTTCGTTTGTTTTTATTTTTGTTTTTATTTTTCGTATTTTCTGTATTCTGCTATCGTTGTACTGAGCTAATATAAACGATACGGCGCATCTATTTTCATAGATACGGCGTATTGCGTTTAATTTTTATAAAATACAACGCGTTTAATTAATTCGATACGACGCATCTTTCCCCAAGATACGGCGTATCTGTTTTTAATAAAAAAATTTCTAAGCGATAACGCCATACGACGCATCTGTTTTTGTAGATACGGCGTATCTATTATTTTAATTAAAAACAGTTTTCGAATTATTAAACAGATACGACGCATCGATTTTTATCGATACGGCGTATCTTCTGAATCAAAAATCTTGTATTTTGAAACGTAACGAAAATACGACGCATTAACTTTTGTGAATACGACGCATTTAATTTTAAATAAATATCGATTTTTGGTAATTAAAACGGATACGGCGCATTCTACTTTATAAGCGACGTATCTATTTTCTGAATAAAGTCTGATTAAATTTTAAACGATTATAAGATACGGCGTATCCATCTTTTTGGATACGGCGCATCATCTGCAGATATCAGTTATTTTTATTCTTATATCCGTTTCTATATTCATTAGTTTCTCTTCTAGCGAACAAATCCTACTTACGATTTTACCTATGATGTCAGGTTTTGCTATGGAAGACATGTCAGTGAACGGATATCTTGCTAAGGAACTCTTGCTTTCGGATTCATTCGTAGTAGAAGTTTTTGATAATGTCAACTTCAATGTGCTCATGATTGATGCCGATTTATTTTCTTGGGAAACCCCTCTTGAGGCTACTTATAAGGAATTTAAACGTTTATGCAATATTGAAGATGGGATATTCTCTTATGATTTACTAATGAGTTACACTGAAGATGAATTGCTACTCTTATGGCCCATCATTGAGACTAAAGGATTGACTTGGACTACTATTGAAGAGAATGATGGGAAATTCCAAATTGAATACATGAACTCAAGCAATAAAAGCTGTGGTGGAGGCAATACCCAACCTATACAAATCTCTTACATGCCTTATTCCGAACAGTACTGGGGATTAAATGAGAACTATCTGGACGATGAAAGGATTTATGCTGTGTCGGAGTTATTATTTCATGGCAGGTTGGTAAGGTTGATGGACATCTCCCTTGAATAATGGCTTGAACTTAAATACGGTAATCCTAAATTTGCTCCTGTGAATGAAATCAAACGCATTGTGACCTCATGGTTGACACGGAGTTTTAGGGAACAATTTAACGAGTTCATGGAGATAAGGAGGAAAATGATTGGTAAAGCTTGCTTTGACGTTGACCATGATCCTAACAATGTTGATTTTTCAGATTGGTTGGCTAGTAAGTTCAATAACCATAAGAGTATGGATCGAGCTACTAAAGATGCGTTATGGGTATATTGGATGAGAGGAGAAGATGAAGAAGTAGAGAGCGACTATGGGTCGTCACTTAATGATTCAACAATCAATGAAGGCATTGAAGAATTATTCATCATAGACATTGATCTGTTCAATTATGAGACACCTTTGTGCAAACAATTCAAAGAATTTAATTACCTTCTTCAAGTCGACGATGATGTGCTAACTGGAGATCTACCAGGATTCAAAACTGATGATGATTTCAAAAACACCTGGTACTACGAATGGAATGACCAAATACCATGGGTTTGGGATAAACCATGGGAATTTGAGCACATTAATCACACTTGTACGCCTTTCTGTTTCAAGGATGAGAGTAGTGTATGGCCGACCTGTGATTATAAGAATGATGGAACCTGTAATGGGGGAAGTATAATTGGAATGAAACGGGTTGGAAACGATGTAACCTTTGAAGACTATGAGTGGTATGAAAATGTTGAAGACTGCCCACAAAAAGCGGAGGCTTTGCAAGAAAAGGGTAGAATCGAATACTTAAAAGGACTTAAGGGAACATCGAACACTACTTTCTGGGAATGGGTGCATGAACAATTTGATGATTACACTAAGCTTAGTCGACGCTTACAATGGGAATTGGAAAGAGAGTGGGAGGCAATTCAAGATGATAATAACAATGAGTCACTAATTGATGAACTTGACTACTATTTGATTAAGGATCCTTATTTTAAGTTTGTTGATAAAGACGAAGAAGAATTCATCAAAAGAAAGTGTCAACTACTTGGGATCCCTTATAATAAGCCACCCATGATTATTTCTGAAAAATTCAAAGTCATTAAATACTCTTTGGGACCAGATGAGGAATATGTTGCGACGAAGACCAAGAGTTATACTAGATTAAGTCGAACGGAAGAAAATGTTGCGAAGCTATACGGGAACATCTTTCGGATGAAAGAAGAAGGATGGACCATGACAAGAACTAAATGAGGAGCTGAACGTGAGTCTAACTTGAAGACTCTGGAATAAAGACAAGTGCTGACCGGGAGACAACCCGGAAAATTTTTACTATTCTGTTCTGTGTCGAGTCAGTCAGGCCCCAGAGGATACGGCGCATCTCAATCCCAAGATGCGACGCATCTCCTGCACTGGTCATATCTTACTTTATTTTTCTGCATTTTTACTTTTAACTTTAAAACTTTTTGTCAGTTTATTTTAATGTGGCGCATCCCTGGTTAAGGATGCGATGCATCTTCTATTCTGATTCGTAATTATTCCAGGCTCGATACGGCATATCTTCTTCCATAAGATACGGCGCATCGACTGACCTTATGATTTTCATTTTAATTTTTATATTTTATTTTTGCTAACTACTAATGTATATGCAAGTTTGAACCTTCTTAACTTAGGTGTGTTAAAGTCTTGGTGGTATTATAGATTCCTGCATTTCCTGTGGATACCTCAGTTATGAAGCTTAAACGTTCTCATCCACAAGAAGTTGATTTTTGCTCTTATACAAATAATGGAGGATCATACCGAGCAAATCTCAGGGGAGTTTTTCTGTTCTAATTCTTTTATTTTCCAGTTTTTAACCTTTGATACAAACAACGAGGACGTTGTTTAACTTAAGTGGGGGGATTGGAGAATTAGAACACTTACTTGTCCTAAACTTTTCAAAATATGCTTAAAATGTGCTTAATATATCAAAATTTAAAATTTTTAGCATGTTTTTGTTTAAAGTCTAAGTTGCATAGCTGCACACATGACGTTATTTTCAAAAAATTGTGATTTTTAAAAATCACAAATCTATGAGTGTGCCGGTGACTTGTAAACTTTAGAACTTGGCTTGTATATTATTCGAGACCACCATAATAAGTATTATTTTATATAATTGGAATGACTTGTCTAAATTGGTAAATCTCTAGGATTACACCCAAATAGCCTTTATATGTTATATGTTATTAGCTAACTACACTGGTTAGTTAACCCCCGTATAAACCCTTTTGTTACTCTCACTTTTAGAGTAAGATACCCCTAGAAAAACACTCAGAGCCATTCCTTTCGTTTCTTACACCTTTGTTATAATGTTTCGTTACACCCTTACACCTTAGCCTACCCTATAGATTAAAATCCGTGGTTGGTTAATTGCTTTAGGCAAAGTGTGTTTCCTTACATTACCTGTGTTCGCGTGCGTAATTCATTATCTATGGTTAGGTCGGGAAATTGCACAATGCAATTGGAGTGAAAGTAAATATTGTATATCTTTGAGTTTATTTTTCGTGTGTTTACTACTTTCACTATTACCGTTATTTCTGAAGTCATGAAAAGTATGGAAAAATTATCCAGATTTATCATTATAGTGATGTGGTGAAATTTTACACATCTATGTTTATGTATAAAAAAAAAAAAAAAAAAAAAAAAATCGAAAAAATAAGAAAAGAAAAAGAAAAAAAAAGAAAAGTTGGAAGTTTGTTTTTACCGACTTATGTAAAGTTTTGTATTAAGTGGTCGATATCACCACTAGTTGTTGTATATTATATCTATGGATTGAATGGGAGTTGAACGTTATGGGAACGCCAACTAAAGGATATTCTTTGATTGAGATCTTGTTGAGTATAATTCGTGTCTACCTAAAGCGTGTGTTTCAAGTGTTAAAGTGTGAGTTATTCTATGATATGAGTCTTATTCATGGGATGGTTGGGATAGTGATTAACCACACTTAGGATTTTAATTTATCTGTTTTGTTTATTTTTCATTTTACACCAATTTGTATCCCAAATATTATCCATACCCTATATTATTCTTTATCCAAACCTTTGATTTATTGAGATTCGGGATTTGAGCAATCTTAAGTATCGTAGTCGTGGATTCGGCTATGTATTTATGATTTTGTCACCCTTTTTGATATAATATTATTGGTGAAGATTACTTGGTCCTATCTTTCGCCTATTCGAGTTAAGGATTTGAGCAATTGCAAGTATCGTGTTCGTGGATTCGATCATGTATTTGTGATTTTGTCGCCTTTTCTGGAATTTGAGATCGATAGAGATTAAGAAGAATGATTAACCCTTAAGCCTACAAACCCTTTTTTTTTTTTTACCGCTTTAGACTTGTTATTCCTTGGCTTTAGTGGAGGAGATGTGTATACTTGCCAAGCTTATGATAGAATATTCGTCACGACTGGACAGTTAAACGATTAGATTTGCTTTTATCGAAATATTTTATTTTACTTCTAATTCGTTAAGTGTTTGGTTGTGTGATTATGACAAAAATGAATACATGCTTAAATATAAAAATAAATCCTAATATCTTTTAGGATACATTTTCATAAGATTAATTCTAAGGTTTACTTGGGGACAAGTAAAGTTCAAGTGGGGGGATATTTGATGAACTCAAATAAGTACATTTTATTACCGTCATTTATCCTATTTATTTGACTTGTTTTATTATATTATGTATGAGAATTGATACGTTAATGTTTACTTTTGTAATTCTCAGGTAAAAACAAGTATTATGTGAAACTTGGCGATTTTGGACTAATTATGGAGCAAAACAAGCATGAAGTTAAGAGTCTAATGAAATGTACAAGATCAAGACATTCTGCTCCAGATATGCCGTATATTGCTTATTACATACGGCGCATCACTATCAAGATTTCACAAGATACGATCCAAGACAGCAAGGACATGCGCCGCATCTGATAATGGGGTTACGCCGCATCTTCTGGCGGTGTACGAATATTCCTGAATATATTAATCTTGGACCCCACGCGAAGTTAAGTCAATGCGCCGCATCTACTTATTAGATGCGCCGCATCTTACCCTCAGACAGAAACTATAAATACCCCAAGACCAGACGAATTTCGAGAGCATATATAATATATACGAGGGAAGAGACAGAAACCCTAGGACGAATTCAGTCGAAGTAGCAGCACAAGACACACCTTGAACGAAGATACAAGAGCTGTAAGAAGGTCCTGCATGTATTCAATTCATTAAGTAGTTTTGTTTTATTGTGTTAGTAAACTTTAATTCATCAGGATTGGTGGCTTGTGTAACGTGACAACGGAAAGGTTGCACTCCCTTAAAACTGCTTTCCCATCAATTAAAGTTTATATGTTGATGTCTTTGGTGACTTTTATTAGTGCATTGATAACCTCTGTGTCTAGCTGAGCGTTGATCGGGTCGCCATGCCTCTGCCCTCGCCTATTTATTAGATCGCCTATGCATTCTATCGTCTGTAGAAAAGTAGGAAGAAAGATAAATAGGATAGTCATAAGTAATCATTAAGGGTTTACTCGCCGATAAGATTAGAACCAACGAGAAAGGACTTAATCTCGGTGCGTTGCATCGAACTATACACTTCATATAAAACTAGCAATAAAACAAGTGACAAGCTACTTAACTATCAGGACAGGTCTTCTTATTGTCTCGAGTATTTATCTGTGTACGTGTGTGCTACTCGCCGATTCGTGCCTATTAGTTTAGTTTATTATTTAATTGCAACCAAACCGTGCCAGTCTCTCAGGCTGAACCCCCTTGCGTTAGAATAGGTTGTATAGCTAACTTAAGATATTAAAATACTGATTAGGATAACTAGATAATACGTTCCACTCTTAGTGATCGACACTCTACTTACCATTATATTCATACTGACCGGGTACACTGCTCGTTAAAGTGTGTGTGTTATTGATAAGTCGGCTAAATATAAATTTAAAACTTGAATACTGCTAAAACCACTACGACATACCGTGGGTATAAATTAGAGCATACGCACACGCGCATCACTTCATCACTTGGTTCATCAATAAGACGATAAGTTTATAAATTTTAAAAGCAAGTTGGCTTAGCGTTTTTTGAAAGCTTAAAACTAAATGGCATGTCTGTCTATAGTTAAGAAAAGAAAGATGAAATACAAATGTATATAAAATGAAATAAACAAAATAAGACATCAGAAAACAATTTAACAATTAAACTTAGGTGATTTTTCTGGATCAAATGCTAAATGAACATTTTCATAGTCCATTGCTTCCAAAGGCTCTTCGTTGGTGAAATCTTCTGGTTCCTCAAGTCCCTATTTTTTTAATCTTCTTTTGATTGCAGTCCAGAACTTATTTGCTTTAATCTTTTACCTTTGTTTCATATTGCACTTTACATAGGCTTCCCATTTCTTCTGTCTCGCTTTAGCTTGTAGAGAAAAATACAACTCGGCAGGATGCAAGAGAGAGCTTGTTGCATCATCTTTTGATTCAGCATTTATTCCTTCTAACAAACATTAAGCAATTTATAAGATTAGCAAAAGCAAAAATAAATATTTTTAACTGTAAATAACTAAATAGATTATTATTATATATATTCACATGTTTTTACAAATTGCGGATGATCACTAAAAACTTTTAAACAACCATAAACTAACCTGTTGACCCAACAGATTCTTTCTTAGAGTCTTTTTTTACTGAAACGATTCGTTTCTTCCTGCTATGTGAAAGTAATATTTACAATGTAAAACTATGGCAGAATAAAAGCAAAGAGCAGATATACAACTGTTAAACTTACTTGGTTAGGTTTTCTTCATTTTGATCATTTTCAGCATGGTGTTTTGGAATCTTTGTTAAAGGAAGCATGATGAGTAGAAGCTGGTAATTATAATTTGTTTGTGAATTGTGACTTGTGAAATGATGAATAACAACAACTTTTATAGTGCACAAGTACACTGAATCGACATAATATTATTTAAGGAAGTTGTAAGGTTAATTTTTCAATTTAAATCATTAAATGTGTACAGATTTATCCTTGAGGTGTTGAAAGTTGTTACATTTTGATTATAGGATGGTAATCATTTCCTAAAAATGGTTATAGTTTGTTGCAAAATATCCTGTATTTGTTTAGGATGATTATACTTTTTGAAAATATTGATTGATTTGATATTTTTTATCCATATTATGAGCATAATTTGTTTAAATATAAGCTAACATTATAAGATTGGCATTATTGCAGTATGGGTGTTTGGGTTTGCTTATAGAAGTACTTAACTGTTTATTGCAAATAACCATTGAATGTTAAATCGTCAATGAAAAAATTATCATGCATTATAATGATTACTTGTTATCAAGAATTGTGATTAGTTGTTGCTTTATGTTCTTCGTACGATTTAGCCTGATGAAAGTTCATTGTTGTTTTAGTATTGATAATGTACATTATAATTACCATTGAGATATAAACATCAATAAGGTTATATATACATCCTAAGTCACAAGATACATTAACACTATACAACTTGATTGTAAAACACATTAATTTTGACATTGTTGATATTCGATAGGATAAATTCTTTGACGATTGCATACGTGTAAGCGATTGAACTACATCATGATAAATTTATTCGAATAATTGAAAAAACATGGAACGAAACATTGCTTATATGCATTATTCATAACATGTGAATAACTTATCAATCTATATTCTCAAACTTCGCTGTCAGAACTGTTATAAGTAGTCTCATCATCAAGATTTGCATCATCAATGAAACTGTCAAATTCATCAGTAGCTTCATCCTGTGAAGATTCATCAACAATCGAGTCTTCTAAATGAATTTGATCATCAGTTTCGTCATAAATGTTTTCACCACTAAGTTGTAAATCGTCTTTTACCTCTTCATCAATTAAGTTGACAAAATTTTGTGTCATACTTATAGCATCATCATTTTCTTCATCACTTGGTTCATCAATAAGACGATAAGTTTCTTTTTTTTAAAAGCAAGTTGGCTTAGCGTTTTTTGAACACTTAAAACAAACTGGCATGTCATCATCCGAATCCTAATTTATATTATTCATGAAGAAAAAACGAATTAGTAATAAGTAGAATTAGAGTGAGAATTTGTTAAGTGTTTAATAAAGTGAAAACATGTAAAATGGATACAGTATTTTTATACCAAATTTTCATCCTTTTTTGTGTGCTCTTCAAACTTTTTGTTATTAGATAACAAATTATCCTTCTCATCATCAGAAGATAGAATATTAATAACGTTGTTGTTCATGTTACTATCTTTTTTTGATTGTTTTTCGTATTTCTTGGTGATGGGAAAATCCTGCATGTTATTTAAATAAAATAGAAGGAAGAACATACTTAATAATACTCTTATAAGAGGTCACACATACCAAATCATCATCAGATAGGATAATGAAATTGTTATTCATGGATTCACGAGTTGGTTCATTTGGATGTTCTTCAGCATTGAAAACCTAAAAATGTCATAAATATGTTACAATACATATAGTATACATTATACAGTTAATGCAATAAAATGAAAGATGTACACAATATACAAAAATAGAGTATTTAACCATAGGTGATTTAGGGTGATCCATCAAGTATTGAACGGAAAAATAGGTTATCATTATTGATGATGATGATTGATGGTATTTATAGACACTCGATAGTTAGCAATTTTATGAAATGATATGCAATTCAAAATTTTAAAATGTGGATTGAAGAATATCATTCAAAAGTTGAATGTTTGTTATGTTTATTTTAGTATGGGATTATAGTCAACTTAAGATGATACATTGGTTTTAAAATAGAGTGAGATATGATATTTAAGTTTAAAATAAATTGGTGGATGGTTTATTTTTGAATGTTGTTCTTTTGATGAATCAGTAGAGACGAAAAAAATGTTAAACACATAACGATTTGGTAAATTGAAAACAATGGAAGTTGGAAAACTTATAAATTATGAGTTGGGACTTTACCCAATTTATGTAATGATCCATTTTAACCATTGGGCCTAATTTAGATATAATTAGGTTAGAAACAATGGAACATTGTGATAACCAAAACAAAATATTTATTATATGAGATTAGCATGTAATAATTATTTGGGATGTTGTTTTTAGAATAACAATGTACATTTGTAAACTACTTTATAAGGCAAAAATTTATTTATCCTATTGCATCTGATAAAGGAACTACACATTTTTGTATAATATACTCTCGTTTTCCATTTACTTGATAGTAAGGCTATAAAATTGGACCGTTGTAAATACAACCATGGTTACAAAAGTATGCTTTAACATGGAAAAGACCAACAGATGGGTAGTTTACCACACATCTCAAGGAAGATGGGTTATTGGACTACAAGGCTATGAATATTTTGGACAGAAGATTGGGAAAATTGAACAATAGGTCGGTCATGTATGTGCTAGTGCAGTGGTCTAATAGAACAGTGGAAGAATCAACTTAGGAGGTGTACGTAGACTTGCTTGCTAGATATCCAGACTTTGATGCTGCTGTTTCTTGAGGACAAGAAAGTTTTTCAAGAGGGATGGAGTTGATACAAGTCAATTGGGAAAAGTCAACACTTAGGTTGGTCAATGAAAAAGTCAACAGTTTCATAATTCTGTTACCAAGTTTGGGCGGGAAAAGCTATTAATGCCCAAACTTGTTTAAATACCTGTTTTCACTTGTAATCTCCTCATTCATTCAATTGTAAACTCATTTCTACTTCCTAAATCTCTGTAACCGTTTAATAACAACTCAAATCATTGTGAATTCAGTTTCTTATTTCTATGGATTCCTTGTGATCTTGTTTCCATTGACATTGTATCTTCCATTTCTTAAGTGATTTCAAGATATGTATGTTTCACTTGGATCCCACAAAATCACACCTTGCATTGTTTGAGACCAACTTCCCACCAAACACACCATTACATCTTTTCCTTTTGGAGCTTGAACATGAGACTCAAGGATAGCACAAATACTTGGTTTATTACATTTTTAACTTCATTTTGCTTCGGTACCGTGTTGAGAACTCGTATATTCCATGATGCAATGCTTCAGTCGGATACTTGATGAACTTTGGTAGCATTCTTCTCGACAACCTGAGAATGTGTTATGTTTTACGTCATCACTATTTGTTTCCATCTTCATAAATTGACCACTTTCATCAAGATCAAGATCAGACTCTACCTTGATAGGTACATCAATCATGGCCACTTAACGCAATTTTCATATAACTCATTGCCTTCATTCACTTAACTCAAGATGTTAAACCGATTACGTGACATCTTTCTGTTAACTTCAACATTAGATTGGATAACAGAGTTACTCGTTTTGAGATGGGGTTACCTTTATTGGTATCATAGTAACCTTTGGCTTACTCAATGTAGTCCCTATACGACTTCTTTGATGTTGAGTTAATGACAGTAACTTATTTTTGTAAGTTAATGACAGTAACTTATTTGTTTGTTTCTGCTGTTGTCTTTTTGCGAAATAACTCATGCATTATATGATTGCACCAACAACGAAAATCGTGTGAATAATATCTTGGCATTGCCAAGATGGTTATCATGCTCGACAGCTTTATATTATAGGTCATGTGTTCGAAACGTGCTTAATGAGATTGTTTTACGATATATATTGTAAGAAAACACAATTTAATAGTAAAAACAACTTATTATTAATCTCAGAAACCAAAATAATACAACTGATCTCAATCTGCTTCAAGAATCAATCAACAATACAACTTGATTTCAATCAAGTAACAATCAACAACAAAACAACAACAGAACTGATCAAGATGATCATATTATGCTAATATTATTCTAGGGTTTACAATGAGAGAGATATGAGAGCAGAGAACAATAGAGAGAGAAACGGGTTTAGAGATTATGAGGCTAGGGCTTGTCCTTTTGCCTTATATACTTCCTTCACCGACTTAATTTCATCTTAGCATCTTTAGTCCTTCACCTTTCATCCTTTTGCTATCAACTGCCCAACATATATACTTAGCTTAAACCTGAAAATACAATATGAAAACATTAGTCCTCATAGTATTTCCAGGCTAAGATTACTTTTTAACATCCCCCCTTAATTTCAGCCTGGAATACATCAACCATTCCCAGTTTCAAAACCATTTTGTTATTTTGAAAACTGTCCAAGCCTTTTGTAAAAACATCTGCAGTTTGATCTGCAGATTGCACTTTCTCAGTTTTAATAACTCCAGATAAAATTTTATCTCTTACAAAGTGTAAATCAATTTCCAAATGCTTTGTCCTCTCATGGAAGACTGGATTAGCAGCAATTTTGTTTGCTGCTTGACTATCACAAAAAAACTTTATGGGTAAAAATTTTTCCCAGTTTAGATCTTTTAAAATTTTTAAGATCCAAACAGTTTCTGAAGTGGCAAGAAGACCAAATTCAGATAAAAAATATAGGTGATACTTTCTTTGTGACAAACAAAGCCCTTTATCAGTTTCAACAACTTCAATACCTAAGAAATACTTAAGTTTGCCCAGATCTTTTATCTAAAATTTGGTCTTAAGGTAAACTTTAAAACTTTCAATAGCTTCTAAATTGTTACCAATGATAATAATATCATCAACATACACAAGTAAGGCAACAAACACACCTGAATCATTCTTAGTAAACAAAGAGTAATCACTCTTACTCTGCTTGAAACCATTTTCAAGTAAAACACTAGTAAGCTTAGCATTTCATTGTTTGGGTGCTTGTTTTAACCCATACAATGACTTTTTAAGCCTGCATACTCTATTATCATTCTCATCATAGAACCCTTCAGGTAATTTCATATAAACAGTTTCCTCAAGATCCCCATATAAAAAAGCATTATTAACATCAAGTTGAAAAATAGGCCAAGATTGTTGAACTGCCAAATTAATGACACACCTAACAGTCACAATCTTAACTACAGGTGAAAATGTTTCATCAAAATCAACCCCTTCTTTTTTATTAAACCCTTTAGCAACAAGTCTAGCCTTAAACCTGTCAACTTCCCCACTGGACTTATATTTAATTTAAAAAACCCATTTAGATCCAATAGCTTTTCTACCAGCAGGTAACATAACAATTTCAAATGTGTCATTACTATATAAAGCATTCATTTCCTAATTCATTGCCTCAATCCAGTGCTGATATTTAGATGCCTCCCAATAACTTTTTTGGTTCAAAAGCCTTATTTAATTCTATTGTGAAACACAAATTTTCAGAATTAAGTGTAGTATAACCAACAAACTTTTCAAGACCATATTTGACTTTTGAGTCAACAACAAACTCATTATACTTATTTGGAAAAACTGAAGTTCTCTCAGACCTTCTCAAAGGCTGAGTTTGAAAATTTTGACTTGTTTTTGTGTTAGGAAAGACTGTATTTATACCCTCAGAATTAGCAGTTTCATTTTCATTTATAGGGTCCAATTTAGTTTCATTCTGATGTGTTGCAGCCCTCTCATTCCCTAAGGCAAAACCATTGGAACCATGAAAGTGCCCCAAATCACTTCCATTTTGGTCAATTGTTGGACTGCCATTAAAGGAAGAGTAGCTGCCCTCATCATGAGATGCGGCTTTCTTATTATTGTCATCATTGGGTATGTCATGATCCTCATACACAATTTCATTAAAGAAATTTGTATGATCCAGACCATGACTATCACTTTTATACACAGAAACATTTTTAATCTTGAAAGGAAAAACATTTTCAAAAAAGGTAACATCTCTTGAGTATAAAAACTGTTTCCTCTCAAGACTATAAAGTTTATACCCCTTTTTAAAAGAAGCATAACCAATTAAAACACATTTCTCAGACCTGCTACTAAATTTATCAAAGTTATTTAAGATAGTAGCAAAACAAAGACACCTAAAGTTTCTTAAATGATTCAAAGAGCATTTTTTATTAAAAACATGATCATATGAAGATTTTCCATTCAGCACTGAAGAGGGCAACCTGTTAATCAAATAACAAGTAGTAAGAATACACTCAGACCACAAATAAAGAGGGATTCCCACCTGAAACATAAGGGATCTGGCAACATTAAGCAGATGCCTATGTTTCCTTTCCACAATCCCATTTTGTTGTGGGGTGTAAGCACAAGATGTTTGATGTATAACACCATTTTTAGTACAAAAGTCAGAAAACTTATGATTAACAAATTCAGTCCCATTATCACTTCTAAAGATCTTAACAGTCTTATTAAACTGATTTTTAATCGAGCTAAAAAAGGTGACAATACAATCAAACACCTCATCTTTGGTCTTAATCAGATAAACCCACACAGATCTAGTAAAGTCATCAACAATGGTCAAAAAATATTGATAGCCTTCCTTACTAGCCACCTTATAAGGTCCCCAAAGGTCAAGATGGACAAGTTCAGCAAGCATAGAAGTTTTGTGATCACTTAAAGGAAAGGGCTCCCTAGTCTGTTTAGCTTTTTGACAAATTTCACAAGGTTCATTATCCTTTTTATCTTCAAAATGAATATCTTTTTTAAGCACAACCAAGACTTGATCAGCAGGATGACCAAGTCTTGAATGCCATAAACTTTTGGTTAAAAAACAATCAAGACTTAAAATTCTCAAATTTTAAATCAATACCTTGATTTCCATCAAAGTAATATAGACCATCTTTTTGTTTACCAATCGTAAAACATAACACTTAGTTTCATCAACAGCAATAACAAACTTGCTGTCTCTAGCCACTTTGTGAACAGACATTAGATTAACACAATACTCTGGAACAACCAGCACATCATATAAAGTTAAGTGTTTGGTTAGTATCATATTTCCAACCTTTGTAATTAAAGCTTCAGTTCCATTAGGATGTGAAACTTTAATTCCAAGTTTGGAAATATCAATAACATTAACCAAAAACTCATCTGTATATGTTAAATGCTGGTTGGCACCAGAATCAACAATAATGCCAGCTGCCACAAGAGCATATCTGATTTTACTATTATTACAAAAAAAAAATTGTTAAAGTTTTGATTGAAAAACTTGCTGTTATTTAAAACTATACCTGCCATGTTGGCATGTAAACTTTTTCCTTTTCCATCATCAGTTACAGATGTTTCCTTAACAAGTGACAAAAGTTTTGAAATCTGTTCATTAGAAAAGGTAGAAGAAGGGCTAGATCCAACAGAATTGTTATTGACAAATCTCTTATTAAAATTTTGAGTACCCTGATTAGAGTTAGAACCAGAATTATTATTTCTTTTTCCAAAATTAGCAGGGTACCCAATCAGTTTAAAACGTCTATCCACAGTATGTCCATTAAACCCACAATGTTCGCAAACCAAAGTAGGACCACCAGCAGCCCTATTATTCCCATTATTATTAGGTCTAGGAGCATTATTAGGTTTGAAGGAATTCCCAGAGGTTTGGGGCCTCTGTGAATTCCCTCTATTGGGCACATTGGAATTAAACACAGATGACTGAGATCTTTGAGAGATCCCAGCTCCTGAACCAGAAACCACTGCTCTGTGATATTCCTCACTAGAGATAATGGCAAAATCCCCTTTAACATCAGGTAAGGGGTCTCTAGAAAGAATATTGCTTCTAATTTGCGTATAAGAATCATCTAGACCCATTAAAAACTGCATTAATTTCATTAATTGGTTATGTTTTTTAAAGTCCTCATGACAAGTACATCTAGGCAGTTTAATAAGAGCATCAAATTTTTTCCACAGAGTACTCAACTTATTAAAGTATTCAGCAATAGATGAACCATTTTGAGTCAAAGAATTAATCTTATGATGCAGGTTAAAAGTGACTGACCCATCTACCCTGTCAAAAGTTTCCTTTAATTCATCCCAAACATCTGAAGCTCTTTTAGAAAAAATTTGACCCAGAAATAATTCTTCAGATATTGAATTTAAAATCCACTCTAAAACAATAGCATTAACCCTGTCCCATTATCTACCCAAAACTTCATCAGTATTAGATCTTTTGCATGTACCCTCAATGAAACCAATTTTATTCTTACCCTTAAGGGCTAAAAGCATAGCACATGACCAAACATTATAGTTCTCAGTTCCTTTCAATTTTATAGATACAACAGTTAGGGTAGCAGAGTCATTAGGGTGTAAATGTAAAGGGTGACTAATATACAATTTACTTATTAATTCAATAGGTCCAATAACATCATCTTCTTCATCAGAAGCATGATTAGAAACAGGTGGAGTAATATTATGCTCAGAATTATGAACAGACATAATGAAAAATCAGATAACAAATCAAAAAAGCACTCAAGATAAAGATGAGAAGGTATTTACCAGGCTTTCCTTGCCACCAAAGTGGTAGGTCAAGGGCGCACACAAACACAATCAAACAAAAATAAAAAACAGATAAAAACACAAATAACACACAACTCCAACAATCAACAAACTCAACTTCCAATAATCCCAAATCCTATCCTCCAACAATCTAAACAAGAAAGTAAAGACTGAAAGTAAAGAGAAGGGTGCGAGAGGTGTTACAGAGCACGCAATATAAAGACAGTAGCGGAATACCAGACCTACTACACCCTAGATTCACTTTGTCTAGGGATATAGCAAATACACAATAATACCTAGAATCTTGATCCAAGAATCACCAACCCTAATTTTTCAATATTAGGGCAAATACCAAGAACCACCTCCAATCGAGCCAACAACACCAAATATGTTGATTAAACAAGTTTAATCAACCTCAGAAGCCTTTAAAGATCAAAAGCCCCAAAAAATACCAAACCCTAATTTTTCAAAAAATTAGGCGTTTTACAAAAAACCTTTTAGGTCTGACCAATTAAACACTTAATCTTTCAACTAACAATCGTTATTTGAAAGATATCAATCAATTTTAAAAAACCCCAAAATTTTTATGAAACCCTAATTTTTAGAAATCGAATTTTAGAGCAAGATGTGAAAACCTGGCTCCGATACCATGTAAGAAAACATAATTTAATAGTAAAAACAACTTATTATTAATCTTAGAAACCAAAATAATACAACTGATCTCAATATGCTTCAAGAATCAATCAACAATACAACTTGATTTCAATCAAGTAACAATCAACAACAGAACTGATCAAGATGATCAGATTATGCTAATATTATTCTAGGGTTTACAATGAGAGAGATATGAGAGCACAGAACAATAGAGAGAGAAACGGGTTTAGAGATTATGAGGCTAAGGCTTGTCCTTTTGCCTTATATACTTCCTTCACCGACTTAGTTTCATCTTAGCATCTTTAGTCCTTCACCTTTCATCCTTTTGTTATCAACTGCCCAACATATCTACTTAGCTTAAACGTGAAAATAGAATATGACAACATTAGTCCTCATAGTATTTCCATGCTAAGATTACTTTTTAACACATATATTAGAAAGGAGCTGCAATAAGTACAAGTTACGATCATAGAAGTTATCATACTAGTAATCCTTTTTTAATCATAGAAGCGCTACGCCTTGTAAATTCCATCATAGAAGTTATCATACTAGTAATCTTTTTTTAATCTTGAATCTTGTTTTATTACTTAATGTGTTTATTAATACTTACATAAATTCGTGCATTGTCTCCATGCTTATTTCTCTGTTAAGAAATGATACTAACTGCAAATTGCTTTTCTGTTGTACCTAATTTAACACCAAATGTAGGATGTAAATCAAGGTCACAAGTTCTAGTTAGGAGTTTATCTGTTAGGGATCAAAAAGTAGTCGATGTCGAGAATGAACAGATAAGTTATGATGTTGTAGGAAAAATCAGAAAGGAAGATGTTTTAAGCAGTTTAGAAATATTGTGGGACGATGGTTTTGGAACTCAGAGTAGTAAAGATTTCTTTAAATTAGCTGAGGAGTTTATTAAACCTGATGGAGGGCCTCCACGTTGGTTTTGCCCCGTTTCATGTGGTAGACCATTGAAGGATTCACCTATTCTTTTGTATTTGCCTGGTAATAAACATTTTGTTTCATGATCTCATACTGATTCATATTTATATATGACCTATAATTTGGTTCTGTAAAGTTCTAAGTAACCCTTTTTGATATATAAAATTTGAGATCCAAATTGTTTATCGGTTGGGTGTGCTAATGTATTCAGGATTGGATGGTCTTGGACTAGGACTCCTTTTGCACGAAAAAGCTCTTGGGAGGTAAGCCACATGTAATTCCTAACTCTCGTGTTTTTAAGCATGTTTTTGAAAACGTTCTCATGTGTGTAACAATAGATCTCCCTGTTGTTACAAAAAGACTTTCTTGATTGCAGGGTTTTTGAAGTTCGATGTCTGCATATTCCTGTACAAGATAGAACACCACTAGAAGGTATTTATCTATATTTATAATTAATTATATGCTTCCATTCACTTAGTTTTTAGTTTTCATGTCTATACATCCCTCTCAAGAAAAAAATCATGTAATTCATTATGCAAAATTAAGGCTTTGGAGTCAATAGAAATTCATTTTGTTTTTTCTGTATCATGATAAGTTCTCTGAACCTCAAGTCAACTAAATTTGTTTTTCTTACAAAATCGTTTCATTAGCATTTTCAACACTACTAGACATGGTAACTGGTAAGCTATATCTTGTTCATTTTGTAAGTTTAAAAACATGAGTTTTTGTAGGACAGAGGGAGTACTATATATTGATCCATAGCCAATAATTAAATCGTGTAGCTAACCACATCCATAACTGAAATCGTCATTCATGCACGTGAAATTTCTAATAATATTAACTGTTAGTGGATACTGCTCTAATTTTTGAACTGTGTTGTATCAAGATTTGGTTCAATTTGTTGAAGAAACTGTAAGGATTGAGCATGCTTTATCTCCAAAGAAGCCAATTTATTTGGTTGGAGATTCCTTTGGAGGATGTTTAGCTCTTGCAGTTGCTGCTCGGAATCCAACAGTTGACTTGGTAATTATACTAGCAAATCCAGGTCACTTTTCAAACTCAAGTATGCTTTATGTTCATTTTAGAGGTGAAAAAATGGGCAGGTCGGGAAACGGTTCAAAACAAGTTAGGTACAAAACGGGTATTCGTTTAACTAACTTTTATTTTAATTAACTGCTTTGACCTCTTAAAATTATTACATAATCCGACAACCCATTGGTAAGTAAACGGGTCAAAATTTCCACCTTTACGTTCATTCAATCACATGCGTTCTTAATCCTTGGGTGTAATTAGTCTTCTACTTATTTCAGCAACTTCTTTTGAGAGGTCACAACTGCCAACTTTTCATTTTCTTCTTGAGGTTCTGCCTAATTTACTGTATGGGGCCTTGAGTTTAATCTTCCTATCTGCAATACGAGTATGTGACCTCTTTCTATAAGCTTATACTGAACTTATTCTTGCTGCTAATTTCTCATTTACTGATATTTAATATTTATTGGCAGGGTTTAGGTGATATATTACCAAAAGCTACTCTTATTTGGAGATTGAAACTACTTAAATCCGCTGCTGCTTATGCTAATTCTCATCTTCAAGCCATTACAGCTGAAGTATTGATATTGGCCAGGTTCCTTTCTTCTTCACTTTGACAGTTTATACAGATGTTTGTGTGTAAAACCAGGTGGTTATAAAATTTGAAGCATGCCTAGACTCGTAGTGTAGGATAGTGTTTAAAACATATAAATATTCAGTAATGATAGAATAGGAGAATCCTGTAGACCCAAATTTATATTCAGAGAACCCATGGAGAAGTAATTCATTTTAGTTTGAGAACTTGTCAGTATCATTATTTTTTTATGGGACATTCCCTGTATGAAAGTGTCGTTTTACTAGAGAAACAGTTAATATATATTTTACTATAACTAGCAGTCTTGTTATGAAATGAATTAATTTATTTACTCCCGATTACATTAAAAAAACACGGATTTCTTCACGAATATATTGTATAACTTTCAATATTATAAAAACAAAGAAGACGCGGTTATTTAACGCCCATTTACTTGTAAATGGTATTAGATGAATTATAATTAGCCCATACATTGTTTATTACAGTATTTACTATCGGGCTTAGCCCATGTTACTTATCTTATTTTGCAAGACTTGTAATGTATTTATATTTGATCATTAATAATAATTGAGCATGAGGTTTTTACCAATTCTAATATGGTAATCAGAGCCCTAAATAGCAAATACCCACCACCAAAATCACACAACCGAATATTTACCCTAAAGCTGCTGAACCAAAAAAAAAAAAAAAAAAAAATTGTTCCTTCATGCATACCACACGTTGCCACTTATTTAATATTGCTTACCACCTTTGATTTTGCTTAGTCATTCGCTTTTGATATTGCTGCCACTTTAATTTTGCTTATTTAATTGCATCCTAGTTTGTTGCCATATTTTTTTTTTCTTTTCTCTGCCGCACGCCGCACCTATTCCTGTCCCACTATGACAGTTATGCAATCCAATTTTATGCAACATATTGCCTCACCTGAGTTTGGTTCAATAAAGATTAAATAAAAACTAAAGATCAAATGAACCATTTTCAACCATTCATCTTTTTATCAAAAAATAATATAAACTTTCACCTTCATTTTTAAAAACTAAATATCTCACAAACCATTGATCGTTAGACGAAACTAATCATACCATCACGACAAGCATAAAATTGCCTTTAATTTGATGTCCCACATCATATACTTTCGACGAATTTTTTTTTCCGACTTTTTTGTGGGCTTAGGGTTTACGGTTAGGGTTTAGGTTTTTAGGGTTTAGGGGTTTGACTTTTTTTGGTTAAGCTTTTAGTGGTTAAGGGTTTAGGTTTCTTACGGTTTAGCGGATAGGGTTTAGGTTTTTTGGTTTTAGCGGTTAGGGTTTTTAGGGGGTTTGGGGTTTTAGGGGTTGGTGTTAGGGTTTTAGGGTTTAGGGGTTACGGTTTTTAGGGTTTAGGGGTTAGGGTTTGTAGTTTAGGGGTTGTGTTAACACAAAAGAGTATTTTTAAAGTTTTCATTTATAGTGTAATATATCGAAACCCGCAAAAAAGGATAAAAAAAAAGTTCGTCGAAAGTATACAATATTGTATCTCTATAGAAAGATAATTTTATTCTTGTCGCAATGGTATAATTAGTTTTATCTAACTATTAACGGTTTATAAAATATTTAATTTTTAAATATAAGGGTGAAAGTTAATTTAAATAATTTGATCAAAAATGGATGGTTGAGATTGATGCATTTGATATTTAGTTTTTATGTGATCTTTATTGATCTCACCTCTGCCACACCTATTGCTGCCAATTTTATGCAACCCACTCCACAGAGCGCCCCATGGGCTGGTTTAATTCCTCAAGCCCAATAACCTGTCCAATATGTATATGTGCAAACAGCCCCACAAGCCCAGTTAGCCGTAGCCCAACCTGGACAGCAGGCCCACTTCGCATCTCATCCAACCCAGTTTGCTAGTTCGGTTCCTGTACAGCTTACGGGACAGCCTATGGTGTCTAATTTTGGGACTCAAGTTGTGCTTCCGCAAGCATTTCATATTACTCCTCAAGATTCTTCTTGGAACATGGACATCGGAGCATCTTCTCACTTGGCTCACATTCGAGCATTTATCCATCTGTATTTGTTGGCAATGGTCAATCTATTCCTGTCACTCATACCGGACATAGCTTCTTGCATACATCTCATAAGCCTCTTCATTTAAATCATATTCTTTTCACACCTCACATAATTAAGAATTTAATTTCTGTTCGTAAATTTACCCGTGACAATGATGTTTCTGTTGAATTTGATGCTTATGGTTTTTCTGTGAAAGATTACCAAACCCGAAGGCTTCTTTTCCGTTATGTTAGTACCGGCGACCTTTACCCGGTCACTCAACAACCTCCGTTTAAAACTCCAGTTGTTTTGCTTTCATTTAGTTCCACTACATGGCACAGACGCCTTGGTCATCCCGAGGAAGATGTGCTTCGTCGTTTAGAGTCAAGTAATTTAATGTCATGTAATAAATCAAAGTCGTCCGCTTTATATCATGTGCGTCAATTAGGTAAACATGTTAAGCTTCTGTTTTATAATTCTGAGTCTTCTATTAAGTTTGTGTTTGAAATTATTCACTCGGATTTATGGATATCCCCAATTCCGAGTGAAAGTGGACTTAAATATTATGCTATTTTCTTAGATCACTTTTCGCACTTTGTTTGGGTCTACCCTTTGCGTAAAAAATCTGATTTGTTTGATACTTTTGTTGCTTTTCGTGCTTATGTCAATAAACAATATAATGTAGACATCAAGGCTTTGCAGTGTGACCATGGGGGTGAATATGACAACACGTGTTTCCATGACCTTTTTCGCCAAAATGGCATACAATTTCGCTTTTCTTGCCCTCGCACTTCTCAACAAAATGGCAAATCCGAACGTATGCTCCGTACCATTAATAACCTTATCCGCACATTGCTTTTTCAAGCAAAGATACCTCCCTCATTGGGTAGAAGCTCACCTTTTGAATATTTTACCTTCTACCGCCATTAATAACGAAATACTATACACCAAACTCCTCAACCAAACATCCACCTATGAACATTTGCGTGTTTTTGGATGTCTTTGCTATCCTCACGTCGATGTTGAACATAAACTTCAACCCCGCTCCACACCATGCATCTTTCTTGGTTACCCCGCAAACCACCGTGGCTATTGGTGTCTCGACTTATCATCCAATAAGATAATTATTTCGAGACATGTGCGGTTTGACCAAGACGTTTTCCCTTTTGGTACAATAACGCCTTCACCCCAACCCACATACGATTTTCTTTTACCTCCACCCTCACCCAACCTATCAACTCCCGAACCACAACAACCCACTACTACTCCTATCCATACTCAGGCCCAAACGAACACTCCACATCCCACACCCAACGTATAAATAAATGAAGCACAACATCCGCCTACCTCACTTTCACATGCTTTACCTCAGTCCACCATACCTCCATCCATTAGCACAACAAACTCTTCGGCTCAGCCTATTCCTACAACCGAGCCAATCGTCACCGAAACTACCATTCTAATCGATAACCAACCTCAAACCATTTCTCGCATCCCATGGTCACTCGTGCTAAAGCCGACATTTTTAAACCGCTTGAACGTATGAATTGTCATGTTACCACTACTTCACCGCTTCCTCGCTCTCATGTTCATGCTCTTCGGGACTCTAACTGGAAAGAGGCTATGTTAGACGAATATAATGCTTTAATTACTAACGGGACATGGGTTCTTGTGCCCCGTCCAACTAACGCGAATGTTGTTCGTTCTATGTGGCTTTTCAAACATAAGTTTCATGCAGATGGCTCATTAAGCAGGTATAAGGCTCATTTTGTTGCCAACGGACGAAGTCAACAATAGGATATTGATTGTGATGAGACATTTAGTCCGGTGGTTAAACTGGCTACCATTCGCACTGTTTTGAGTCTCGCAGTTTCTCGTGACTGGCCTATTCATCAGCTTGATGTGAAGAATGCTTTTCTTCATGGTCATTTATCTGAGACAGTTTATATGCACCAGCCTCCCGGGTTTGTTGATTATGCCAGACCTGATTATGTATGTCACTTGCAGAAATCACTATATGGGCTTAAGCAAGCCCCGTGTGCTTGGTTTCAACACTTTGATGGTTATGCTACACGAGTTAGTTTTCAGCACAGTAAAACGGACACTTCTTTATTTATATTTCATCGTGGTTCTTACATTGCTTACTTGCTGTCTTCAGCTTTCTTACAGCGGGTTATTGCTTCATTACATGGTGAATTTTCTATGACTGATCTTGGTTCTCTTAATTATTTCCTTGGCATCTCGGCTCAGCGGACTTCGGCAGGCATGTTTTTATCGCAATCTAAATATGCTGAGGAAATACTTGAGCGAGCCTACATGCAACATTGCAATCCTTGCAGAACTCTGGTTGATACTGAATCCAAGTTGGGTCCTAACGCTGACCCGGTTTCTGATTCCACTTTGTATCGTAGCTTGGCACGTGCTCTCAGTATCTTACTTTCACGCGACCAGATATATCTTATGTTGTGCAACAGGTTTGTCTCTATATGCATGATCCCCATTAGCCTCATCTTGCTGCTTTGAAGCGGATTCTTCGGTATGTTCGTGGTACTCTTGATCATGGTCTTCAACTGCATGTTTCTACTACCGCTCAGCTCACTACATACACCGATGCTGATTGGGCAGGTTGCCCAGTCACCCGACAATCCACTTCTGGGTATTGTGTTTTTCTTGGGGATAATCTACTGTCATGGTCTGCTAAACGACAGGTTACTTTATCTCGTTCTAGTGCAGAGGCTGAATATCGGGGTTTTGCTAATGTTGTCGCTGAAGCTGCCTGGATTCGTAATCTTTTGCGGGAATTACATGCTCCTTTGCATACTGCTACACTTGTTTATTGTGACAATGTCAGTGTCGTTTACCTTTCTACTAATCCGGTACAACACTAGCGTACAAAACATATTGAGATAGACATACATTTTGTTCGTGATTATGTGGCTTCTGGGCAAGTGCGTGTTTTACACGTTCCATCTCGGTTTCAATATGCCGATATCTTCAACAAGGGTCTTCCGAGTGCCTTATTCCTTGAGTTTCGTTCCAGTTTGAACGTTCAAAGACCTCCCGTTCCAACTACGGGGGAGTATTAGATGAATTATTATTAGCCCATACATTGTTTATTATTTACTATCGGGCTTAGCCCATGTTAGTTATCTTATTGTGCAAGACTTGTAATGTATTTATATTTGATCATTAATAATAATTGAGCATGAGGTATTTATATTGTAATGTATTTATGTTTTTTTAGTTTTGTAATCTAATTTGAGCTTTTACGATTTCGCCGCTTGAATTGCGGGGGAGGATTAGATGTAGATGGCCCAAGCCCGGTTGTGGGCTTTGGGTCCGTTAGGGTTTCTAGTAGGTTCTATGTAATTGCATTATAAATACCGCATCAATAATACAATATCTCTCACGGGATTTTATCAATCTAACAAATGGAAGTTGTGAATCTTGTGATATATGATCCTAGTGGATGTGGTTATGTTAATTTGTTGAATTAACATTTCAGTCATAACGATAAGCTTTTTCCTAGTAAAGATGAGGCACAAAGGCTTTCAAGATCATTACAGAACTGCAGAATATTTCTGTTAAGAGGAAACAGTCACCAAATCATGTTGGTATGCAGAGTCTTATATTTGTGTCCCTTTCTTTTTTGCTTCATTTATAATATTTTTAGTAAACATAACTGATAGTTATGTTGTTAGTGCAGGAAAGTGATTATAGCTTATTGACGATAATTAAAGGTTCAACAAAATACCGTCGCAACTCATATCATAATTTGGTCAAGGACTATATCCCTCCGAGTATGTCAGAGTATATGAAGGAAGCCAAAAGCCATTGGTAATCATATATGTGCATATTTCGTTTTATTTCATTTTCATTTACTACCATCGCAATTTTTTCGTAGAGGTGGCAATTCTGACCCATTTATAACGAGTAAACCCTCCTAAATCATTTTATTCAAAATTTCGTTTGTCATTTACATCTTTGATCAGTATTTATAGAAGAATTTAACATATTCGACAAAAAGTGTTTTCATAACGTGACCAACCAAAAAATTACTTGTTTGGATCCAGTATCCAACCTCCTCGACGTGCCAATTTTTCTGCCACCAAGTTTTCCTCTTTCTTATAGAGTAAGCTGACTTGCTCCCTAAATAAATTCTTCTTTAATCAAGAATGCTTGTGATTTGATGTGCATAGACATATCAGTAACAAAAACGTCTGTAAGACTCTACCTTTTTCATGATATTTTTGATTTGTTGAAACAATGAAATGCAGGCTGTACCATCTTGCTACCAGTCCAGTAATGCATTCAACTTTGGAGGATGGGACGATAGTGTCCGGATTAGCTGGGATTCCATCTGAAGGCCCTGTGTTATTTGTTGGCAATCACATGCTCATGGGTCTTGATCTATTTATACTTTTTCTACAATTTTTAAAAGAAAAACGTATAATGCTTCATGGGTTAGGTCACCCAGAAAATCTTGAACTTGATAACAATGTTGAAAACGGGATGCCACACATTTCCATTTTGTTGAGAGTATTTGGTATGTTGCCTGTCACTGCAATCAATATGTTCAAACTGTTCTCAACCAAACAATACATACTGCTTTATCCTGGTGGTGCACGTGAGGCCCTTCACCGTAAGGTCTGCGGCTACCTCTTCATTTCCTCATATGTTTTATAATTTCATGCTCCAAATTTGTCATATAATCTTCGTTATGTTTTTGTGTTTCTCAGGGTGAAGTTCACAAGTTATTTTGGCCTGAAAAACAAGAATTTGTAAGGATGGCAGCGAAATTCGAAGCTACTATTGTACCTTTTGGATCTGTAGGGGAAGATGATATATCAGAAGTAAGAATTAGCTTTGTACTTTCATATATATTTTTTCTTTTTCTGAGTGTTATGCTTAGTTGTTTATACTGTGACTACAGAAAAAGAAAAATTTAAGATTGCAATGTTTGAATAGACATTTAGTTTAAGAAAAGTGTGTGACTATTGATTAGATGTCAAGAACACCTTCGAGTGATGAAAAAGTGTAACAACATGAGTGCAAATCCCATTTTCTGCTGATGGATCAATATTATCAAATTAATCATCAGTTACTACCATGTATCATTGATATCGATAGGCAGAGAATTATTTTGGCTCAGTTAAATCTCAAAATTATTGACCCATTCTTGTACGCTGGCCTGTATTAAAGGTCTGATTTGATATGCCATGGACCGAATATATTAACCAAACCGAGGTGTTTCACTCACTTCCGTGAATGTATGTTATTCTAATCGCCAAGAAATTTACAGATGATCATGGATTATGACGATATGATGAAAATTCCTGAACTCAAGAAACATCTACAGGAGCTTAATGAGAAATCTATTAATTTGAGGTAAATCTAAACGTATTTTTATGTTATGCTTTCGTCTTGTAAGAGCTGATTTCTCAAGCAGAAATGCATAACTATTCTATTTTTTAAAATGATAGTATTAACTATCATTCGAGAAAAGCGATATGCATAATCTGCTATACATAAAAAAAAAAAAAAAATTTGGCGAGCTTCTCAATGTTCGACTCATTTGACTCATTTGGTAAACAGGAAAGATCAGGAAGGGGAGGTTGCTAACCAGTATCCTCATCTTCCATTCGTTACACCGAAAGTACCTGGTCGGTTTTACTATCTATTTGGAAAACCCATAAAAACAAAGGGAATGGAGAAGATTTTGAACGATAAAGAGATTTCGCAGGCATTGTACTTACAAATAAAGCGTGAAGTAGAAAAGAATATCACATATCTCATTAACAAGCGAGAGGAGGATCCTCATCGAGGTGTCTTCAAGAGGCTTGTGTATCAGGTCAAAACAGGCACTCCTTGGGACCAAGTTCCAACATTTGAACCTTGAAAACGTTTCACAATTGTTCGAATTATGTATTTGATAGTTCCACCACATGGAGAAATATGCTTTATGTTCTACATGGAAGATGTAAATTTATACAACTAATGCATGTACTTAATACGCTTTCGCTTCAATAATAGTTGTGAATTGAATTGGTTCACTTATCATGATTTATCAAACGCATGCATGTTTGAACGTTTGTTTTTCCTTGATTAAAGGGTTCTTTCCCCCCTACATGCATGCTACCCAGAATTTACACATACAATGATGCCGAAACAAGGTAATTTCGACGCTCAGCTTGCATACACTGATATCTATATATCATTTTGTAATGAGGTAATAATAGGTTATTATTGCTGATTGCTGCTCATTATAAACGTCTTTAGAATGGATAACTAGTGAAAATTAAAGCACAAGTTGGTTATTTGACTTTATAAAGTTGATGTTTCAAACATAGTTTCAATCTCTTTTTTAGCACCCATCATCAAAAGTGTAAACCACTAAACTAATCAAACCTTACGTACAAAACTAAGCTATACTATATCCGTGACACTCAACAATAAGTAAAGATGATAAGAAGAATGGTATGGATCGTGTGAAATGAAACTCTAGTCGAATGCTTATATTGCCATAATAGAACAAGATACAAAACACACACATACACACACTCTCACCTTTACAAGACTTTGAGGCACACACAAATAGGTGGAGAGTGTGTGTATTTATAGTTGAAAGGAGGCCTTGGTTGCCCTACAAGGCCATGGGATGGGCTTGGTGTTGGACTTGGGCTTTTGATCATTTATCTTAACATTTACTTAACAAAGTCCAACACTAGCCCTTACAATGTTATTAGTTCTACACGACACACACATAAATACACATACAAATGACCATCACTTTCTTTAAAATATAAAAGCTAACAATCTCCCCCTAAGGGATGGTCATTTCAATAATGCACTGGTGAATGGTCTTTTGTCTTCAACGTCTTTATCATTGTGTGTCGTTGTAGAATTGTCTTCAATCAATGTTCCTTCATGCACAGTGATCTTCAAAGTAATCGTCCTTTGGTGGATGTTCTTGCCTTGATCAAAATCTTCTCGTGTTGATGGGTCGTGTCCTCCAACATACTTATACCTCTTCTCCTTATGCTAACAATCTCCCCATTTCTTTCATCATGTGACATATGAACTTGTTCTTGACATCTTGATTAGCTTCTTGACTTTGTTGTTACACTTGGTCGTTAACTTGATCTCCTTGTCTTGAACTTTTAACACATGAGATTTGATGAGGAATGTTCTTCATAAGTATGAGTATGATGAGGTGAAGATGATTGATGAATGGGATGATGGTTAATGGATGTTTAGGGTAGCTGCATAAAACTTGTTAGTAATAATCATCCAGCGCTTATGGGTTAGGACTTCGAGATCGTCAACAGCACAGTGTGTAGACTTTCTCTAATCTCCCCCAGGCCGTTCTGAACCGGATACCCCCGAGAGGGCTTACACGGAAACACCGAAGTGCACCCACGATTCAGTGAGTCGCAAGAGATCACCCTACGACTGTAGACCGTTTGAAGCACGTAACCATCATGATAAAACTTGGCAAGATCCTTGGATCTCATTAAGACTCTTGTACACCTTGTTTCCTTTTTGGTGAACACAAGGGTATTCATATGGAAGTGTTCCTAACGAGATATTTTGATGAATCTCATGTCTCTAGACTCTATAATGTGCGTTTTGGTTTTTGTAGTCGGAGGCATGGAGCAGAGTGCCACCTTTTCAATATCAACACATCTCGGAGTGAGAGGCCGATAGATTATGTAGTGTTCTCCGTGAGAAATGAAACAAATATCTTTTAAGAGATATCTGAGTGGCTAGGAGGGGTGGTGCAGCGCGTCACTGGGTCCATGGCGTCTTGTCTTCAATATCAATATCACCTTAGTGAATACCGATAGCGGATGTATTGACCCGGTTTCTGCCCTAAGTTTTCATGGAGGGCTATTTCTTTTCACCCTTTCATTCAACTTTTCTTTTTAATTCTTCAACCCCTTCTGTCCTTTCTCATTTACTCCTTTTTTCAATCTTACCTAAGGACTTTTAATTCTAATCTATTGGAGTTGTCCTTGGGTAGATCCCTCCGGCTCTGGCGGATCATAGGACGGTTTTCCCTAACCTTAGTCACCTTATAACACCATGACTATCCTAGATTTGCCATAAAACCTTTTTAAAATCTCTCAAAGTGTTTATGAGAAAACACATTTGGGTATCACTCTGAGAGTTTTACAATTTTGGAAATACTCCCCCTTCACATGTGCTCATGCATTTTTAACTAAAATTGCACATGTTGGGTAGAGTTCGCACATTTGAAATGATCGATTTTCAATGAACATGACCTTCGCGAGACACGCTTACATTACTAGTTAGACTAGCTTGAAATTATTACCCGTCCCGGTCATATTCAATGATCATCTCTCGAATTGGTACATTCTACTCAGACAAGTCCTTTGCGAGACACGCTTACATCACTGGAAAACCAGCTTGAAATTATTACCCGTCCCGGACAAGTCTTTTCGATAACGGACATTAAGTTTCGTCAATTCGAGGGTTAGAACTGAGTCTGTCTGGTGAGCATACTTTGAAATTCCACGAACTTTGATCACATTTTAATCACGTCCTCTCCCCTTATACTTTTTCTCCCCCTCAAAAATAGCATGTAGAGATATTTTTGATTTTAACTTGATTAAAATGAAAGCGTTTTGGAGAGAGACGGAGTTTAGCATGAAGATGGAACATTTTGTATTTAAAGTTTATACTCCCCCTTAAATAAAGCATATTTTTTAAACATTTAAGGGTATAGGAGTTCTCTTGAGCACAGAATTTGAGAAAGATTTTGAAAAATCTTGATCATGTGCTCAAGGTTTGTTTTTGTTTTGCCATTAACAATGCGAGTCCTGATCAGAAATAATCAGAAGTCATCATTGTAGCGCGGGTCTCGTACTGAAATGCACGAAAGCCGTTAAGAAGAAAGTTTTGAGAACGACATGTTTTAGAATTTGTTTAAATGAACTCTCGCTCAAGCATCTGTACATGCCCGTATCATTGTTGAATGACATTTCTAGGTACGTACAGAATATTGATTTATACAAGAGACATGTCGTGAGAAGAATATTTTTGAATTTTGTATTTTATATTTTTTATGTCTTTTTGAAATTTTATATTTTTATATTTTGGTTTTGTTGGTTTTTCAAATTTTGTATTTTGTTTTTTCAAAAATATTTACATGCGAAGCTTCATGAGATGATTCAAGAAGATTCGAGAAGACTTTCTAACTCTTCGGGAGTTAGGCTTCGCATTCCAATTCGACGAACTCAGTATTCAAACCGCTCTTTTGGGAGGGCCTTAGTAAATAGATCGGCGAGCTGGTATTCAGTCTTCACGAAAAATAATTCAACAGTACCCTCTTCGACGTGTTCCTTGATAAAGTGGTAGCGGACTCTAATATGCTTGGTCTTGGAGTGCTGAACTGGATTGCACGAGATGGCTATGGCACTTTTCGAGTCACAATACATAGGTATGTGATCGAAAGAGTAGCCATAATCTGTGAGTTGTGTCCTCATCCATAGAACTTGGGCACAACACGCAGATAGAGACACATACTCGGCTTCTGCGGTTGAAAGCGCTGTGCAGTCTTGTTTCCTTGATGACCAGCCTACTAGCTTCTCTCCCAGAAATTGTGCTCCTCCGGATGTACTCTTTGCAGTGACTTGACAACCAGCATGATCGGCATCTACAAAGGCTGTTAGATTGAACTCCGAATCCTTCGGATACCAAAGTCCCATGTTAATGGTTCTTCGAAGGTACCGGAAGATCCGTTTAACCTCTTTGAGGTGAAGTTCGGTAGGACTTGTCTAAAACTGTGCTAATAAACAAACAGCAAATTGTATATCGGGTCGACTAGCAGTTAAGTACATGAAAGACCCAATCATGCTTCGATATTTCTTCGGATCAATGGGTTTCCCATATAAGTCAGCACCAATTTTGGGTGAGGTGACCATTGGAGTACCAACAGAGTCACAATTTTCCATTCCATGTTTCTTTAAAATCTCAATTGTATATTTCGCTTGATTAATAAAAATACCATGATGGGATTGATGGATTTGAAGTCCAAGGAAGAATTTTAATTCGCCCATCATAGACATTTCAAATTTACTTTTCATGAGATTTGCAAAATGTTTTGAATGTTTCGGATTAGTGGACCCAAAGATTATGTCGTCCACATAAATCTGAACAATTAAAATGTCATCATTAAACTTTTTGGTAAACAAGGTCGAGTCAATTGTTCCTTTGGTGAAGTGATTTAACAGCAAGAAAGATGAGAGTTCATCGTACCATGCCCTTGGGGCTTGTTTTAGACCATAGATAGCCTTTTTGAGCTTGTAGACGTAGTCGGGATGATCTTTGTCAACTAATCCATCTGGCTGACTCACGTACACCTCTTCCTTCAGAGTTCCATTCAAGAAAGCCGTCTTGATATCCATCTGATAGACCGTGATGTTCTTGTGAGCCGCGTATGCTAAGAAAATCCTGACCGCTTCAAGTCTAGCTACTGGTGCGAATGACTCATCAAAATCGATTCCTTCTTCCTGTCTAAATCCCTTGGCCACGAGACGAGCTTTGTTGCGAATTATAGTCATCTCTTCATCCTTTTTGTTCTTCCATATCCACTTAAGATCAATGACAAGTTTGTCGAGAGGTCTTGGCACTAAATCCCAAGTGTCATGAAGTCGATATTGGAGAAGTTCTTCCTGCATTGCTTCAATCCATGCATCATCTGACATTGCTTCCCGAATGTTCTTTGGCTCTTTTAAACTGACTGAGCAGGCAAAGATGCACATATCACAATCGGTTGCAAGTTGTCTTCTCGTCTGTACTGGCCTTGAAGGTTCACCAATGACATGTTCTATTGGATGGTCTTTAGTCCACTTTAATGTTGAAGGGTACCTTGAATCTAACGAATGCGTGTTTGATGGTTCATATAACCGAGAAGAAGATTCAGCAGATTCCGTAGCAAATGGGTTTTCAAATGGTTCTTCTTCTTCTAACACAGCATCGTTTTGGTATGTTTCTTCTTGATTTGGTGTTGTATGAGTTTGCTCATCAACTCTTGGAAAAACAATCTCAATTACTGGAGTGGCAGGAGTAGATGTAGATGATGTTGATGTGGAGGGAGTTGGTGCTTCAGCTTCAATTGTAGTAGATGCAACTTGTGGCGGTGGTGGTGGTTGTTGTTGAGCGGGTGCAGCAGAACGTTGTTGTGATGTATCTATCGAAGCTCCACCATAGTATTCATCATACATAAACTCGAAGAAATTATCCAGTTCTTGATTTGTAGGTTTATCAATGTTAGTTGACTGAGCTCCTTGGGGTGTGAGTTCTGAACTGATGTGTCCAGAAGTTTGACTTTGTGGTGCGGGTCCTAATCCGATACGATTAGAAGCCATTGGGTTAAGCACGGGTTCTAGAGCGAGTCTCTCAGAAGCCATTTGTGAAATCTCATCAAATTTCACGTTCATCGTCTCCATTACTCTTTTCGTTCTTCTATTGTACACCCTGAATGCCCTCGAGTTATCTGAATAACCAATGAAGATACCAATATCACCCTTAGCCTTCAGCTTCCCCAAATCCTCTCTGTCATTTGTAGGATAGCACAAAGCACCAAATACATGAAGATAAGAGATATCAGGTTTTCTGTTGTTCACTAGTTCGTATGGGGTTTTATTGAATCTTGGATGGATTAGGGATCGGTTTTGAGTAAAACAGGCAGTGGAAACAGCATCAGCCCATAAAAACAACGGTGCACTGGAATAAATCAGCATTGTTCGAGCAGCTTCCACAAGCATTCTATTTCTTCTTTCAACTACTCCATTCTGCTGTGGAGTTCTAACCGCTGATGTCTGGTGAGTAATTCCAGTTTCTTCAAAATATGTTCGTAACTCCTGATTTGTAAATTCCATGCCATTGTCAGTTCTTACAATCCTAACTGGAGCTTGAAGTAGGACTTGAATTCGCTTCAGAAAGGTGATGATGATTCCAGGTGCTTCATCTTTTGATCTAAAAAACCTTACCCATGTATATCTTGAGTAATCATCGACAATCACAAGAATATACTTCTTCCCATTGATACTCTCAACTCTCATTGGGCCACATAAGTCCATATGCAATAGATGTAACTTATCAACCGAACTGGGAACGGTTTTAGGTTTATAAGTTGCCTTTTTGCTCTTGCCTTGTTCACGTGATGGACATAAGTGTTCTTTGGTGTATTTGAATTTAGGGAGACCGGTGACAATGGTGTCTTTGGCAAGCTTTGTTATCGTGTCAAAGTTGAGATGGGAAAGGCGTCTATGCCACAACCAGGATTTAGTGTCGTCAGCTCTTGTCATAAGACAAATTGGTGATGACGAGGCCATTTGGTTTATGTCGATAGCATAGAGATTGGTTCCACGATTTCCGGTTAAGAGATCATCACCAACCAAGTTCCTAACGAAACATGTATTTCTTCTGAATGCAACCTCTAAGTCCGCATCACAAAATTGTCCGACAGAAAACAGGTTGTGTCCCAATCCTTCAACATAGTAAACTCGAGTGATTAAAAATTCCCAAACTGTAGATCTCCATAACCCAGAATAGCTGTTACATGATCATTTCCAAACCGAACTGTTCCCATGAACTTCCATACAAAGTTGATCAGTAGCTTCAGATTCCCGGTCATGTGCTTGGAGCAACCCGAGTCGACAATCCAAAGACATATTTCGATAACCTGCCAATAACAGATGATTGTGCATTTGGAAACCGTTTATCATTTGGTTCCATGGGGTTAGGGATAACAGGAGAAATACAATCATAGATGGTTTGTACTGGTTCTTCCTTAGCCATTTTTATTCTACCATTTTCTAGACTGAATTCTCTACCCGTTGGAATCTATACGCACATCTTAAGATAGTTCCTAGGCAGCAGACTACTAGTTGTTTTCCTAGACTTTGCAATAAGTCTTTGAATGTATCTAGTCTTAGCTATATTTTCTGAAGGAACATCTTTCTTAGCAGGCTTATCATTCACATGCACAACATTAGAAACAATATCATCACACACATTTTCAGACAAAGATTTCTTGTTCATTAAACAAACAGGTTCATTACATGCACTAGAAATATTGTCTTTAACATTACATTCAGATGACAAATGTTTCTTCTTGGAAAGCGATAAAAGCCTAGGGTGTTCTTCTACTTCTTTCATTTTATTCTTGGTTTCACTCTTAGATGCAGTAGAGACTCTATTCCTTGTATTGCTCCTAGGCTTTGGTCTGCTGCTCTTAGAGGTACTTTCTACTCCTGTAGAAGGTAAGGCACACTCATTAGGATTTATCTTGTTGTCCTTTGAATCAGTGTTAGCTTTCCTAGTCTCTTTTGGATTTTCCTTAACACTTTTGTCTATAGCCCTATATGTTTTAGATGTAGAGGTAGATGCAATAGTGGTACTAATCCTATAAAGTCCAGGTGCTATCACATTTGGTGTTTCGACAACTACTTTCTCTTTTGCTTTTTCTTTGGGCAAGGGTGAAGGAGCTGATTGTGAAATTGACATTTTTGGTTTTGCAATAATTTCTTCACCCTTCCCTTTTTGACATTCAAGCTGAGACTTCAAAAGATCAATTTGTTCTTGCATGTTTTTGTAGGACCGCTCATATGACAATTTGTCATACTTGCATTCTTCCTTTTTCTGATTAAGTTGTTTAAAATATGTGACATTTTGTTTTTCAATCTTAGCAAATGCTTTTTCATATTTTTTAACAATTTGGGAAGTCTCAGCTCGAAGTCTTTCATCGTCTTCGACAGAATACATTTGATAAATAATGGACATAATATCAGTTGAAAGAGCTTCTTCAGAGAGTGCGTCATTTTGTTTTTCCAAAACTTTGATTTTTTCAATGTTTTCATTGGCTTCAATTACCAAGGATGTGTGGTCCTTGACAAATTCAGTTACTTCTTTGATAATTGCGTTCTCAACATGAATTGCTCTTGCATGTATGCCAGATACAATGGGAGTAATCTCTGTTTCGAACATCTTTTTCTGTTCAGTTTGAAAACTTGAAAACCAATCGTTGATTTTAGTATTAGTTTTGGTTGCCACAACATCTTGAAGCATTTCAACTCTCCTTTTAAGATCGGCCAATAGTATTCTAGCTTCACTTGCGGAAGTGTCGGTAGAGTACATTTGTTCGATGTTAGAAAGATGTTTTGAAACAACTTAGAATTTTGAGGCAGCCACTGGTTTTTTGAAAAACAAAGGTGACTCCATTTTAACAAGATGAACACCAGCAAGTTTGTTTGCTTCATTATAATCAATCGGTTTGATTTCGCTGTTCAATTGTCTCATTTTGTTTCGACTCTCTTTCGTAAGCTCAATCGTTTCATACGAATCATAACAAGTAGGTGGATCATGCACATCATTTATAAGATTACCATTATATAGCACATTCTGTTCTTTCTGAGCTTTCTTGAGATAACAAGGGTTTTCACAACCGAGAGCCATTTTCTTTCTTGTATGTAAAATCGGGTTTTTGTCGTTAATTATCATATTAATCGTTTGAGTTGAATGACCCGTTTTTACAAGCATTTCGTCCAACTTTTTAATAGTTTCTTGTTGGTCAAGTACTTCATCAAGAAGTTCATCTTCTCGTTTTGAAAACTTTGTATGCAACTCTTTCTTTTCTTTTTCAAGATCAGAACAAGTTGATTTTAGTTTAGAAAGTTGGTTGGTTAGATCAGAAATTTCTGCTTTTAGGGATTTAATTTGCATGTTCAATTTAACATCAAGAGTGTCGTATTTGATTTGCAAATGTTTCTCCCTTGAAACAGAATCACTGTAACCAGTTTCAAGTTCTGACAGTCGTTTGTGGTGAAATTCAAAAGCTTTTTCGTTCACCTTGTATCTCTCAAGCTCAGTGGTCAATTTTTCATTAGCGGCCTTAACATCGCTATTGATCTTTTTGACCTTTTCTATTTCAATACCACAATTTTGCAATAATGATTCAAATAACGCACGTGTTTCCTCTTCAGTCTCAGTATGCTGTGACTCGAAGTCACTATTAGGATTCATATCTGGAGTAGCCAAATTAGTATTACTACAACTTGGGGAGTCCATATATGTATCGTAAATGAGAGTAGGAGTCGCAGGATGCTGTTCTTGTTGAGGTGACATATCAAATATTTCATTATTGTGACATGTAGTATATGTAGGTACCTCAGATATCACATTAGCATCATAAGCAGGAGGTGCTTCAGAATCCGTGTCATATTTAACCTCTTGAAGATTTGCCATGAAGATGCAGTTGGCATCGATATCCTCCAAATCCTCTGAGTCATCCATTAGTGCCATGAAATCATGTTCCTCAGCACTCAACTGAAACCCTGCCTTATCCTTCTGAGCTAATAGCAAAGCTTTTTGAAGGTACTCGGGATCTTTCTTTTTTGGCTTGGAGGGACAGTTTCTTGCCATATGACCAGTACCCTGACAGTTAAAACATTTCAACACATTTCCTTGATTCATATTCCCAACATTCCCAGCAACTGGAGCAGCAACATTCCCAACCTGATTTCCCATATTCTGACCTCTTCTATTTCCAGCAACTTGACCCATCTGATTCTGATTACCCATAAGCTGACCTATATTTTGATTTCCCATCTGAGGAGCATATCCTTGTTGATTCCCATAACCTCCAACCATTTGTCCTTGTTGACCCATGTTGAAACCCGGTTGAGCAAACTGCCTGTAGCGAGTATTCGATGCAATCCTTTGATTGTTGTTGGTAGGTGTGGAATAGCGTCCTTGGACAACTCTTGATAGAAGGGTGAATGCTTGAGACAGTGCAGACATGTCATCATTAGGATTGTATGGTGATTCTGGGTATTGTTGTTATGGAATGACTTGTTGTTCATGAGGATAGAATTGTTGTTGTGGGAAGATAGCAGTTTGTGGAGAGTATTCATGTGGCATGTAGTTCTGAGTGGGAGTTGATGATGATGATGTGTTCACTGTAGAAGATGATGGTGACTGAGCAAGTAATGCTAAAGGATCATGTTTTTTGGCAAGCATTTCTTTCCTAACCTCATCTGCCTCTTTCTGGTTTTGTTTCAAGAAATCATAGAGCTGATCATAATTCACTTCATGAAGGTTCTTTGTCTGATTAACAATTGTAACATATCGTCCCCATTCCTCTGGAAGGTTGCTAAGAAACTTGATGTTTTGGACGATCTGTTTTGGTGTTAAGTTGTTCCTTATGAGCTCATTCATGATAGTGCAAAACCTTGTGTAGTAGATTTCAATTGGTTCAGCTGGAGTGGATGAAAATTTTTCCCATTCAGTTAGAAGCTTGTTTTCAATGTCTTGTTGACCAATTTCAGTTCCATGACATAGCCTCCTAACTCGTTCCCACATATCATAAGCAGTTTCACAGCTGTCAACAGCACAAAAGATCTCTTGTGGTAAACCAAGTTGAATTAGGTGCATGGCTAAGTCATCTGCTTCAATCTGTTTCCGATCCTCTTCTGTGTATTCTTCTTCTTTCTGAGTACGACAAGATGGTGGAACAGGAGGATTTTGATTCGGATCACCAGCTTCTTGAATCTGACGAGGTTTGAAAGGACCATTCTTGATAGAGTTGATCAGAAGTTTGTCTTGTCCATTAGGTTTTGTTTTCAAGTAACGAAGCATACGGCTTGTCCATGGAAGATAACTACCTTTCTCTAGCATGGGAGGACGGTTTTCAGCACCGGCTGCATGGATGTCTTGTTGTGTAGTCATTGTTGATGATGTTGTATTATAAGGTTGATTGATTCAGGATCGTTGCAAAGAAATAGGTGTTGTGATTTGTAGATGTTGTTGTGAATTCTTGGTTTGAATTTAAGTAAACGAGTCCAAAGTTGCCTCAATTGCGAAACTTGTTGGAATTGCGAAACGGTCATCAATTCCGAGAAACTTTGTCAATTGCGGGACTGGAAGCAAATGCGAGAGAATCACCAATTGCGAGAAAGTCACCAATTGCGAGAAAAGTCACCAATTGCGAGAAAGTTACCAATTGCGAGGAAGTCACCAATTGCGAGAAAGTAGCAGCAATTGCGAGAGACTACTCTGAATTGCGAAAGATAAAGCAATTTCGAAAGAATTTTCAAAATTACAATTTTGATCACGTTCTCAAACTTTTATACAAAAGATGAGAATAATTCCAAGTTGAGGTAATTTCACAAACTTATACAAGTAAGGAAACACCGAGTCCAATTCCGAAGATGCTGATGAATTGCGAGAGAACTTCAATTGCGAGAGAACCCCAATTCCGAGAAACCCTTTTTACTCGCAATTCGAATTCCGAAAAACAGGCAATTCCGAGAGATTTTGAAATGCGAGAAACCCTTTATACTCGCAATTCAAATTTCGAAAAACCCTTTTTCAATCGAAAATCTTTACAAGAGATTCGATTTTTCCGTGAAGAAGCACCTTTTTATCAACTTCTTATACAAGAAATAATAAAAACAATCCGTAGCAAGGAGATTCGAACCTTGGATCTTTGTGGCGTTAAGTGTACGATCAAAAAACCACAAACCTCTCGTTAAACACAAAAACTTACCAGCTAAATCCTTAAAAACTCTCGTAAAACACAAAAAGGTAGCAACTTTATGTCTAATACTCATGATTTATGCAAAAAGATAGAACATTTTTATGAAAAACTTTCATTAAACTAATCAAACAAACACAACTAGAACCTAGATCAATGTTTGGCGATTGATACCACTTGTAAACCACTAAACTAATCAAACCTTACGTACAAAACTAAGCTATGCTATATCCGTGACACTCAACAATAAGTAAAGATGATAAGAAGAATGGTATGGATCGTGTGAAATGAAACTCTAGTCGAATGCTTATATTGCCATAATAGAACAAGAGAACAAAACACACACATACACACACTCTCACCTTTACAAGACTATGAGGCACACACAAATAGGTGGAGAGTGTGTGTATTTATAGTTGAAAGGAGGCCTTGGTTGCCCTACAAGGCCATGGGATGGGCTTGGTGTTGGACTTGGGCTTTTGATCATTTATCTTAACATTTACTTAACAAAGTCCAACACTAGCCCTTACAATGTTATTAGTTCTACACGACACACACATAAATACACATACAAATGACCATCACTTTCTTTAAAATATAAAAGCTAACAAAAAGTCAAAACACGATTATTGGTAGCTTTCGTTTAATATGATATCATGTAAAGTGAAAGAGCTTCTAAGCAAGACAATATCACTCTTCTAGCTGAGCAATGATACTAGCGAACACTTGGTAGCCTTGGCACATGTCAGAAAGAAGGCAATACTCATTTTTCGCATGGTATGTGGCCATCAAACCTGCCCAAACAAAACCATGCAGAAACGTTTTAGATAATGATTAGCGCATGAACATTTTTAACCCTATATTTTTATGCGGTTAAAACTATCTTTCAGAATAGATGCAACAGCAGAGCATTCAGAATTTGAATTAGAGTGCAAGTTCGACCCATCTACTTAAAAATGGGTTGATTTGTGTTATATTCTATATCTAACGGGGTAATAAAATAAAAAAATTAGCTTAAAAAACGAGTCTTAGACTCACTAATACTATGTTCTCGAGTTTTAGATTAAATATAAAAAAAGAAAAAAATTAGGAAAGGAAATATCATGATTGTGCATTTCTCCAGTTTAAATAAAGCAAAATAATAGACAAATGCTACTAAGTTGGACAGAAATGGAAGAAAAATAGAGTGTTTTACAACTGTGCCTCTGCTATGTCATTTTTGGTGATTCTAAAGTTTTCTAAATAGAACATTTTGTCATTTAAAAGAGTTCCAGAAGGAGAACACCCTCAAATTCCCTTCCTTTTCTCCACGTTTCTCTCCCAAATACTCGAGAACAAGAACTTCTATATTTTTACTCCCCTTTTCATTATTTCTTTCCAATATAAAAGCCGAGAAGACAATAATGTACAAAATTTCTTTTTTGTTTTTATTTTGGACAAAGAGTAACGCTCATCAACCAACCCAACCCGACCTGTTTCAGTCAGTAACAAGTAATTACTAGTTTTGATCCATTACCCTACCAACCTGCCCCTTTTTCCAACGCCACTTTAGTTCTAACCACACAATTGTCGCGAAATTGTGACAACCATTAATGAAAATCATGTGCTAAAGAGCAGGTTTTGAGTTTAGTAGCATTATTGTATTCTGCATTTGTTTCTTATCAAGAGAAGGAGAAACATACCATAGCCTGCAGTTTGAACATCAAAACCTTCATCCTGTTTACAGTAACCAGGTTCATAGAGTTAAAAAGTTAGAATAAGAGAGAATAATCCACATTTTGAACAGAAAAAAGGGGGAGTTTGTTCTCACTTGTAGTTCTCGTATAAGTGGCAAGGTCCCAGTTATGGAGTATGGTTTCACATGCCCAACAGCTTCTTTAGTAGCTTGGCACAACACGTGGAAGCCACGTGACTCAAGGTTACATGCAACTCCAGATGACGCATCATCAAATGAAATTTCAATTCTGATATTAACAAACTATAGTTAATCCATAAAAGAAAGGAAAGATTGGTAATTTATAGTTACATACTTGTGTCAAACAGGTCGAATAAAATTTTTGCTAATTAGGAAACGGGTCAAACAGGTTGAACATTGTAGAAAGTGTATTTATAATGCATAAACCTCCTAAATCATTTTATTCTCAATATTACATATTATCGTAATACAATACTTATGGTGATAATATTTGGCATTAATAATAAAGCTTAAATCTGTTGACAAAAAGTGTTTGGCGTCAGCCAACCTGCCCTGAAGATTTAACTGATTATCAGTTTGACCAGTCACCCAACCCGCTTGGCCTGCCTAATTTTCCATCTCTAATTGATATAAGGAAACGATCACATACCTCCCTCTAAGGTTTTCATCAGGTAGAGTGTATTTTGACACCGGTCCCCTGGTAGGAAGCTTCTCTATATTTGCATTTAAATCTTCAACATATTCATTTAGCTTCTTAATCACATCTGGCACGCTGAAACGGTATTAATATGTTAAATATAAACGAAATATAACATAAAACAGAGCCGAAGACCTCATTACATAAAGTAAATAACCAAAATGTCATTCATCAATCAACTTACTCGTAAAATGGAGTTAACCGAACATCTCCTGAAATTGTGCATTCAAAAGGAATTTGATTGATCCCACCTCCTGGATCTGTAATATTTAATAAAATAATTAAATGAATATTCAAAATAAGGTTCAATCATAACTCAATTTATTTTTCCTTCTTTAGAACTTACAGGTCCACTGAGTTGGTTTCATAGTTGAAGGTGTTGCAAAATCATAAACTTGTTCTTTAGGATGAGGAGGGAAATCTTTGTAAAACCTTGTTTGGATCTCCTTGAGTGCCTCCATCGCTAGCTCAAAAGGATTAACAGCCTACCAAGTTTAGAAAAGGAGTCAACAATGAAGAAGGTGAATTTGATAAAGAGTAAGTTACTTGAAGTTAAGCTAATGAAGTTGTCTATTTAGTACCGATAAAAGCCAGATTTGGTGATTACTGTTTCAATTTATTTAAGATACTAAATATGGTAGTGACCCTTCTGTGTATACCCTTCTGTATATGCATAAGTGAATGAAATGTTTAATAAGAATGTATAAAACAGATGCTTGTCACTTTGGTTGATTGTCATCATTGTTTGTGAAATTATCAATCTGCTAGGAGTATGCTTGTCTTGCCAGTACTTACCCTCAGACAACTATAAGGATATATACTTATATTATATTCATTTGTGATTTAATCTTTACTATAAGTGTCTATCTTAATTGTAATTTCGAATAAATTATATATGAGGTACCTTATGTGCTAGACCACTGTGGAAAAGCTTTCCTGTAACATGAAGCTTCCATGGAATCATTCCACCAGTACCAATGCATGGTTGTTTATCTGCTGTGTCGATCCAATACCTGTTTAGTAACAATGGGAAAAAAATAAATTAATTACAGGCTAAGGGCTTGTTAGTTAAACTGTATGAATATGGCTAACGGCTGACTGACACATTCTGTCTAGAATAAGTGGTAAATTAGAATTTATTTTGAAAAAACAGGTCACACAAGATCTAAAGGAATTGCGAGAAAAACTGATTAAGGAATTTCAAACCCCTAATGCTATAAAAAAATGAATTCACGTAGGTTTATATGTCCCAAACAAACAACCCCATATTACTTACAATAAAATAACATGTTTAATCATTAAGCAACTAAGTAAAAAACAACACCACCTACCATGACTATTGCAATGAACTAATATTAATCTGCAAATCATATCTATAGATACCACCAAAATCACCATAACTTCGTTTGTTAGAAATAACACGATTTAATGCCTCGTTTCTCTCTCCGAATCACTTATCTCTCAGAATATGAACAAAAAAGTTGCATTTGATGGTGTCCATGTCTGTTAATAATTTGCAAACAAACATAGAAGTAATAGAACTGTGAAAAATATCGTAATAATTTACTCCAGTAATACTATATTGCAGGGAGATTCGATAGAAACAATCGAATCATCATAATTTTTTTTCTTAGAAAATACATCTCAGTTCTTTCTCATAGTTATAATTTATGTCATTGCATTGTTCTATTCTAGAGTTGATTACATAGACTAATATCACTGCATGATGATTTGGAAAAGAAAAAAAAAATTTTTGACTTACAAAGGTCCATTCTTTAACTTATCAAGAAGTCCATCTTTAACAAGTGCATCAACACCAACTCCTGGAATGGAAGAGTTCTCTTCACTTGCAATGAAGACGGCAACCACAGTTGATTTAAGTTTTGGCTTTGTTTCACCGAGCTTCTTCATGAGCTCAGTAACGAGAGCAACATGTCCTAAACAATCAGTTGTTCCACGCCCTCGAAGCTTGTCTCCATCAATGCTCATCGTAAATGGATCAAAATCCTACATGTCATATCAATGAACACAAATCTAGTTAGTCTAACCATACTTATTTCTAGTTATGCAAGGGATTTTTAAATTTGTCAGACATAATCTCATAGACCTGCATCAACATAATTAATCATTATAAAATTGTAATGATAATGATTAAATACACAATTTTAACATAATACTTAAAAAATTGCAATTTTCATAAGAATAACCTGTGTTAGATTAACGCACCCTAGTCCTTAGATATTTAATACAACCCCAATTCTATAATAACCGATACCGAAACAATTACTATGCCCGGTATCAATTAAAGTTAACTTATTTAAAATTCTTAAATTCTCTACGTTGTCAAAAAAGGAATCTCTTTCCTTCAACTTTACATTAGATAAAACTTAAATTAATTCAATAATGTGATCAGAGTCATATCATGTGCTTAGATTTAATCTGAGTAAACTTTAATCAAGCAATTAAAATAACTTGACTCACCATTCCGAATAAATGACTGAGCACGAACAATAAAACACACACAGATAGATAGATAGATAAAACAAACCGATTCATCTACATAAAAAGTTTTTCGAGTAAAACTTAGATCACAGCAAAAACAACTAATTCAACTTCAAATTTCAATAATCTTCTGAGATTATACAGGAAGAGATGGAATAAATTAACCGACACCAAATTCACATTAAAGAGGGTGTTTGAAAGAGCTTATTTTTTTCTTATGCTGACAAGTAGATGAGCAGCTTAAAATAAGCAATTCAGAATTTGGAAATGTTAAATCTTGTAAAAAAAATGAAAACTAGACATGAAAAAGGTGGTAATTGGTTCAAAGTGTCAAAATAATCTATTTTAATCACCAGTAACATGAGGGTAAGAAAGTAATTTTTATTTCATATCAAATAAGCACTTTGAAATTAGCAGCTCAACATACTTATTAAAAACGGCTTATTTTACCCCGAAATAAATGGATAACAGTTACCTTGTGAGTAGGAACAAAGAAGAGCAACCCTGAACAATATATAAATCAAAACCAAAAACACAACTATTACACATTTAAAGGGATTCCATTAACAGAATAAGCAAATCCAAAAGTTCTTCATTATAAGCAAGTGAACTTGACCCATTATTCTTTATCGTCTACCAAACTTTTTTTTCCTATCAAATGTATGGACTTTTAATATTGCATAATGTGTCTGTGTATCATTAAGTTGCAAGTTCGATACATCTGCAAATGAAAATCCATTCAAATGTATCAAACTTTACGTGTAATGATACACTATAGGATAAACTAAAAGTTGGAACAAAAAAAAGTTTAATACACACAAAAGAGTAATTGGTCTAGCTCCATATATTTTCAAATGATTATCACACCCAAAAACAGCTAAATCATATAAAAAAGTATCTAATGAAATTATATATATATATATATATATATATATATATATATATATATATATATATATATATATATATATATATATATATATATATATATATATATTTAAAAAAAAAAAAAAAAAAAAAAAAAAAACAAGGGAACAAACCCAATCTTGGGGATTAGCAGTAACAACATCCATATGCATTCCAACAAACGACAAAATCTTTCCATCTTCAGTACCAGGATACTCCACAATCAGATTCCCTCTATTTGGTTTATATGCCACGTGGTTTATAACAAGTGGGCCCCCACCTGTTTTAGTACTGTACGGTAGAAGCACATCAAGTACATGTTTCACGATCCTGTCTTCTTCTGGGATGAGTTCTGGTGGGTTGTTTTGTACATGTTTTGATTCGGATATTAGTTTTGATAAAAGGGTTGTGAATGATTCTTTGTTTAAGGACCCAACTGTTTCTTTTATCACTGAAGATGACATTGTTGCAGATGGAAGAAGAACAATAACAAGAATAAGAACAAGAGTGTGTGTTAAGTTTTTAGAAGGGTTTTTATTCTCTTTAGAGTACACGGATGCACTTTTATAGAGTTTTAGATGAGTGCACGCATTAGTGGGCCAAGGTTGTCAAAAGATATCTTATTCGGCCGAGTTTTTAATTCAGATGTAGACGGTGAGATCGAGTTACGTTTGTTACTGTTTCTCATCATTTTTCTTTCTGATCCAAATAACTATCGTTTATATAATAAGAGAACTCATTTTTCTTGAAATCGAGGTATTCGATTAACGAATGAGATGGCTCAGTTTTGAAATCGAGCCCTCTCATTGGTTAATTGGGTTTCTAATTGAGAGAAAGTCGGCATGTTATAGGTGTTTTCTAAAAGCCTCCCCAAACATAGACGTGTCGAAAACGTGAATAAAAAAACCTTTGACGAACCGGGTGTGTTTTCTCAAACTTTGGTGTCATGGGACTCTTTCGCGTATCAGAGACGTGTTTCCAAATATATGATAGGCACCTTCTAGAAGGTTTTAAAATCGATGGTTATCTTCTCCGATATCTTTTCTATACTTGAATTGCGTTATCTATTGGGCTGCCGTTGCGAAACCCTAATCCTGAACCTATATATACTCGCCCAATGTGGCTGCTTATTGTTCATTAGTCTTCTAACCCTTTTGTCTTCGTTTTCATATCGCAAGTAAAACTATGCTGATCACGCCGCTTTCAGATATCGATGGCACGAATGGTAAGTGCAACATTAAGGTAAAAGTCGTTACTATTTGGAACCAGTATTTTGGCGTTAGTAAGGAATCTAAAGTTGCTGGTATTGATATGATTCTGATGGACGAACAGGTATAATTATTTGTTTATAGACAAAATATTTTTTTGTATTCATATACATGCTCTAAATATTTATGTTTATAATATGTTTTACATAACAGGATACCAAGATCCATGCGACCATTGGTAATTTAGTGGTTTCTGATTTCCAATTCCTCATTCGCCAGGATGATACTCACTTTATATCAAACTTCACTGTTAAAAGTAATACAGACATGCTTAGACTGACTTCTCATGCATGCAAAATCTACTTTGTCAAAAAAACAAATGTTTGACGATGTTTTGATTTTGCTGATATACAAGAGACTTTGGACTTTCTGTCTTTTGAAAGTTTTTTAGGGCACATGAATGATCCTAAGTGTTCCTTTGGCAAGGTTTTTTTTTTTTTTTTTTTTTTTTTTTTTTTTTTTTTTTTTTTTTAAATTTTATAAATGGAGTTTTGGTTTGTGTATCAGAATTTTATGTATTTCTTATATAATATTGCATACGATTTATATTTTTTTGATGATATTTTTAGTATGAGAATTAAATTAAAAGTGTTTCTTATACAGTATTGAATATGATTTATCTTTATTTGATGTTATTTTGAGTATCAGAATTAAATTAAAAGTGTTTCTTATACGGTATTGAATATGTTTTATCTTTATTAGATGTTATTGGTTAGTTGGTCGAGAACAACAACAAGAAGATTATAGATCCGGATGATAAACCTAAACATTATTTGGAGTTCAAGCCACAAGATCTTGGGTTATTTACAATGTTTATCGTTATTTTTTAAATATTACTAATGTTGGCAAATGCATATTTTGGAACGACATAGGTTTTATCAATAATTTTATATTTTTTTGTTCAGTGGTGTAAGAGTCCCATGCACAATTTGGAATGACCTGGCTGTTAAACTACACGACTTTATCAAGGCGAATGCCACATCAAAAGATCCTATAATCATGCTTATCGTTATGGCAAAACAAAGCATGTGGAACTGTAAGTAATTTAATTGTTAGTTGTTAATGTTGTTCATCAAGATATAAGCAAGCGAACTAAAACATTTAATTACATGCAGGTGCTTCACAAGTTTCAAATTGTTTTGTTGGAACGAAAATGTTTATAAATGATGAATCAAACCCACATATTAAAGAATTCAAAAAGAAGTAATCTTATGCATAAATATAATTATTTGTATCATTTTATAAGTTTGAGAAAACAATTGTGTTAAAAGTTTTTGTTTTTAAAACAGATTGCTATGTTCTTATATTTGCTAAATCTGGGGATACAAAGGTAATTTTATCTATAGACTCAGTTGTAAGACAACCAGTTGAGTTCTATTTACAATTTCCATGTAAAAGTATTGAGGAAGTTTATGATATTCAAGAGGTAATTACAAGTTTTGTTTTTAATTGTTTATTATATATTTTGTATTATATTTTTTTTTTGAAATATCTTGTTTGTTTCTTTTTTTCTCTTTGTTTTGTTTCTACCCAGCCATGTGGATGTGTTGTTGTTGGAAACATTTTGAAGATTGTAACTGACCAAGGATGGTATTACATGACGTGTACTATTTGTAAAAGTATTGTCAAAACATTTTCCAATACAGAAAAAGAAAGGAATTATTGTGAGGGTTGTGCTACGCAAACCAGACTTTATCCAAGGTATGAAAAACACAATTAATTAAAGGGAACTTATATTAATAAAAACACTAACAATGTAAAACGTTTGTTTACATAGGATCAAAGTTCAAATACGTTTTCAAGATGACACCGGTTCGGCTACTATAAGTTTGTTTCAACAAGATGTTTGCAAGCTTACTGGAAACTCACAAGCGTATCTCATGTCAAAAATTGACAAGGTTATATAATTAACAAAGTTATATAATTAAAGGGAACTTATATTAATAAAAACACTAACAATGTAAAACGTTTGTTTACATAGGATCAAAGTTCAAATACGTGTTCAAGATGACACCGGTTCGGCTACTTTAAGTTTGTTTCAACAAGATGTTTGCAAGCTTACTGGAAAATCACAAGCGTATCTCATGTCAAAAATTGACTAGGTTATATAATTATCCAAAGTATAATTATAAATGTATTTATTTATTAAAAGTAATAAATAACATTTAGCATGGGTATGTTTAAATACAGGATTTGCCAATGGATACTTATCGAAGATTTGGATATTATGGTTGGGAAACAATGTGCGTTCAAGATACAAGTTTCTCATTACAACTTGAATAATAATTATCATGCATTCACGGTTAACAAATTAGAAATCGAAGGACTTCATACGGGCTGAGGACTTAGTATTGATTCATGCAAAGAAGCTCCTCTGAATGGACTTTAAGTGAGTGAAAACTGGAAGGAGGGGACCGAAGATAAATCAATTATAAAAGAACTCACATCAAAACAGAGAGAAGAAGAGGTATTTATATATGTTTTGAATTTCGATATAATTGTTTTGTTTAAAAAACATTATTTTTATGTTCAAAATTTATCTTTATTCAGGTTCAGGATGAAGTTGATGTTGCAGGAACAGTCGAGGAAGAAGATGTTGAAATTACAGCATCAATTGACGAAGAGGAGGTTGAACCACCATCATCAAGTGGCAGTAAGCGTAAGACGAAAGCACCCCCGAAGCGAGGTGGGAAAAAAATAGCAAAAACCAAACAAGATGATTAAGTTTTATATTTAAAAAAAATTATATTACGGATTTGTTTTTTTTGTGTTTTGATTTGCGTTTTAGAATTACACATGTTTCTTATACTATAATTTGTTTTTAATATTATGGATTTGTTTATTTTTGTTTTTATGTTTGTTTTTGTGTATCAGAATTACAAATGGTTCTTATATGATAATTTGATTCTAATATGGTTTCGAAATACAAATGTGGTTTCTCATTTGCACCCAGTTGTTTTTGCATATTTGAAATTAGTTTTTGGTATATCTTTTATTGTTAGCCTTAAAGTTTGTCATATTTGGGAATTGCACTTCATTCTTTATACAAGGACTAGTTTAGACATTTAGGCTAAGTTAGTCATTGTATTCTTTGTATAAATACCCTCCTATGTCAATACTAGGAGGGTTGAGGATTCATTTGTATCAAAGGGGTGTGTGTGTTTTCTCTAGCTTCTCTCTAGAAAAACATACACACCCCGCCAGTCAATAAACCGAAAATTCAAAGTTTAATCTTAAGTTCGTGTTTATCATGTTTCCTCCACCTCCAAACGCTTAATTTAATGGCTTCTAATCATATCGGATTAGGACCCGCACTTAACCTAAAGGAGCTCAATCAATTCATGTCGAACAACCCACAACTCAAGAATTGGATAATTTCTTCGAGTTCATGTACGATGAATACTATGGTGGCGCTTCGAAAAATGCATCTAACCAACATTCCGCTGCAACCACTCAACATCAACAACCACCACCAACTCCACCAAATCCAGATGCATCCACAACATTCGAAGCTGGCGCACCAACTCCCTCACCATCAACATCATCTACATCTACTCCAGCAACTCCATTCATTGAAATTGTTCTACCAAGAATTGATGAGCAAGAACAAAATAATGCTGTGTTAGACGATGAAGTCTTTGAAAACCCGTTTGGAACGGAATCTGGTGAATCATCTTCCAGATTACATGAACCGACTAACACGCAGTTATTCAGTCCAAGGTACCCTTCAACATTACAGTGGACAAAAGACCATCCGATTGAACAGGTTATTGGTGAACCCTCAAGACCAATTCAGACGAGAAAACAGCTTCACACCGATTGCGACATGTGCATCTATGTCTGCTCAGTCAGTCTCATAGAACCTAAGAACATTCGGGAAGCAATGGCAGATAATGCCTGGATTGAAGCGATGCAGGAAGAACTTCTTCAATTTCAAATCCATGACACCTGGGATTTAGTTCCAAGACCAATTGACAAACTAGTCATTGATCTTAAGTGGTTATGGAAAAACAAAAAGGATGAAGAAATGACTGTAATTCGCAACAAAGCTCGTCTGGTGGCAAAGGGATTCAGACAAGAAGAAGGGATAGATTTTGAATAGTCATTCGCACCGGTTGCAAGGCTTGAAGCTGTCAGGATTTTCTTAGCTTATGCCGCTCACAAGAACATCACGGTTTATCAGATGGACATCAAGACGGCGTTCTTGAATGGAACTCTGAAAGAAGAAGTGTATGTGAGTCAACCAGACGGTTTCATTGATAAAGATCATCCGGAATACGTCTACAGGCTAAAGAAGGCAATCTATGGTTTGAAACAAGCCCCACGGGCGTGGTATGACGAGTTATCATCTTTCTTGTTGTCAAATAATTTCACCAAAGGAACAATTGATCCAACCTTGTTTACAAGAAAATACAAAAATGATATTTTGATTGTTCAGATTTATGTGGACGACATAATATTTGGGTCCACTAATCCTCAACATTCAAAACATTTTGAAAATCTCATGAAAAGCAAATTCGAAATGTCCATGATGGGTGAATTAAAATTCTTTTTGGGTTTACAAATTCATCAATCCCCACGTGGAGTTTTCCTTAATTAGGCTAAATATACAATTGAGATTTTAAAGAAACATGGTATGGATAATTGTGACTCTGTTGGAACCCCAATGGTCACTTCACCCAAGATTGGTGCTGACCAAAATGGGAAACCCATGGATCCGAAGAAATATCGGAGCATGATTGGTTCTCTCATGTACCTAACTGCAAGCCGACCAGATATTCATTTTGCTGTTTGCTTACTTGCACGGTTTCAGGCAAGGCCTACCGAACTTCACCTCCAAGAGGTTAAACGGATCTTTCGATACCTTCGAAGAACCATTAACATGGGACTTTGGTATCCGAAGGATTCGGAGTTTTCACTAATTGCCTTTTCAGATGCCGATCATGCTGGATGCCAAGTAACAGCGAAAAGTACATCAGGCGGAGCGCAATTTCTGGGAGAAAAGCTAGTAGGCTGGTCGTCAAGAAAACAAGATTGCACTGCTTTATCAACGGCAGAAGCCGAGTATGTGTCTCTATCTGCGTGTTGTGCTCAAGTCCTTTGGATTAGAACACAACTCACAGATTATGGTTTCTCTTTCAACCGCATACCTTTGTATTGCGATTCAAAAAGTGCCATAGCCATCTCGTGCAACCCAGTGCAACACTCGAAGACCAAGCATATTAGAGTCCGCTATCACTTCATAAAAGAGCACGTTGAAGAGGGTACTGTTGAATTGTTTTTCGTGAAGACAGAATACCAGCTCGCCGATCTATTTACTAAGGCCCTCCCAAAAGAGCGGTTTGAAAACTTAGTTCGTCGAATTGGAATGCGAAGCCTAACTCCCGAAGAGTTAGAACGTCTTCTCGAATCTTATTGATTTATATCAAAAAGCTTCGCATGTAAATATTTCTGTAAATATTTGGGTAAACATTTTTTGTAAATATTCATGTATATATTTTTGGTAAATATATACATACATTTAAAAAAAATAAAAATAAATAAATAAATAAAAAAAATAAAAAAAATCAATATATAAAAATTGAAAACTTGAAAAAGCCATAAAAAATATAAAACATCAAAAACCAAAAATATTCTTCTCACGACATGTCTCTCGTCTAATCAATATTCTGTACGTACTTAGAAATGTCATTCAACAATGATACGGGTATTTACAGATGCTTGAGCGAGAGTTATTTTTTATGTTTTTCTAAAACATGTCGTTTCTCAAATTCCTCATTACGGCTTTCGTGCATTTCAGTACGAAACCCGCGCTACATTGAATGACTTCTGATTATTTCCGATCAGAACTCGCAATGTTAATGGCGAAAAGCTAAAACCAGTGAGCACTTAATCATAATTGTTTCAAAAGATTTTTCAAAGTCTTTTTATAAATTTTGTGCTCACAACAACTCCCTCAAAGACCTCTAAATGCTTTTAAACTCAAAAGTTTAACCATTTGCTCTGATTAAGGGGGAGTATAAAGAGAAAAATGTTCCATTTCTCATGCTAAAATCAGTCCGTCTCTCCACAAAAAGTTTCATTTTAATCAACTATTTTCAAAAATACCACTTCATGCTATTTTTGAGGGGGAGATTAGGTGTTTATTATAATATGGGGGAGAGGACGTGATTAAAATGTGATCTAAAAGAAGTTTTATCGTTTGAATCTCAAAACGAGTTCTTCAAAAAGACTCAGCATGAACCCTCGAATTGACGAAACTAAATGTCCGTTCTCAAAAAGACATGTCCTGGACGGGTAATAATTTCAAATTGGTTTACCAGTGATGCAAGCGTGTCTCGCAAAGGACTTGTCTGAGTAGAATGTACCAATTCGAGAGATGATCTTTGAATATGACCAGGACGGGTAATAATTTCAAGCTAGTCTATCTAGTGATGTAAGCGTGTCTCGCGAAGGTCATGTTCATTGAAAATCAATCATTTCAAATGTGCAATCTCTACCCAACATGTGCAATTGATTTCAAAAATACATGAGCACATGTGAAGGGGGAGTGTTTCAAAAATGTAAAACTCTCAATGTGAACAAAATATGTTTTCTCACAAACATGTTGAGAGATTTTCACAAGGTTTAATGGCATGTGACAAATAATCTAGGATAATCATGGAGTAATAAGGTGATTATGGTTAGGTTATGTCTAATGATCCGCCAGAACCGGAGGGATCTACCCAAGGACAACTCCAATAGCTTAGCATTAGAAGTCCTTAGGTAAGATTGAAAAAAAGGAGTATAATGAGAAAGGAGAAAGAAGGGGTTGAAGAATGAAAAAGAAAAGTTTTTGTAAGGGTGAAAAGAAATAGCCCTCCATGAAAACTTAGGTAAAAAACCGGGTCAATACATCTGCTATCGGTACTCACTAAGGTGATACTGGTATTGAAGACAAGACGTCATGGACCCAGTGACGCAATGCACCACCCCTCCTATCCACTCAGATATCTCTCAAAAGATATTTGTTTCATTTCTCACGGAGAACACTACATAATCTATCGACCTCTCACTCCGAGATGTGTTGATATTGAAAAGGTGGCACTCTGCTCCATGCCTCCGACGACTAAAACCAAAACGCACATTATTGAGTCTAGAGACATGAGATTCATCAAAAGATCTCTTAGGAACACTTCCTATGAAATACTCTTGTGTTCACTCAAAAGGATACAAGTTGTATGAGTCTTAATGAGATCCAAAGATCTTGCCTCACGACATGATGGCCGAAGGACGATTTATTGCTAACTGTTTTATGCAGGTACCGACGAAAGTCCATTCACCATCATCATCTACAACGGCGATGCAGCTGAACTGAAGATGTAGATCAAGGCGAGGAAGACCACAAGACGACTCTATGAAGATCACAGCGCATGAAGGAACATTGAATGAAGAAGTTTACACATTGACACACGAAGTTCAAGATGTCAAAAGCTAAAGACCAATCAAGGGAGCATCATTTGAAATGACCATCCCTTAGGGGGAGATTGTTAGCATTGAATTTATGCTACTTTGAAGTGATGGTCATTTTGGCTTTTGTATAAATGTGTCAAGTGTAATATGTATCAAATTAGTGGGCTTATGGCACTAGCAATGTATGTATCTAAATGTGCCTAAGTGTAGTGCAAGACATGAGTCCACTTAAGGTCCATTAGAAAGCCCATCAAACCACTTTGGTTTGTGGCAGTCACGTATAACACACACACACTCTTGCTTTGTCATTGTGTGTGCCTCATTATTAGATAAGAAAAAGAGTGTGTGTGTGAGAGAGTGTAACACCCAAGTCTCTTGTATTATTTCTTTCTCTTTGAAGATAATAAACATTTGACTTGAAAATTAACCTATGATCCATACTACTCTTGTGCTATAAATGTGTTAGTGAGAGTCATCAAAGAAGCTTGTGTTTGTGTAACATAGTGGAAGCACTCGGTGTTCATCCAAAGTGATATGTCCGGAATTCATTTGTAACACACGAGGTGTGTGTGTGTTCTAGACTTCTCTCTCTAGAATACATACACACCTCGGCAATAATAAACCGAAAATTCAAAGTTAATCTTTAGTTCGAGTTTATGGTGTTTCCTCCACCTCCAAACGTGATTCTTGGTCATATCAATTGGTATCAAGAGCTAATCGGGGACGAATCGTGGTGTGTTTCAGGTATAATATGTGATTTTTGGTGTGTTCTATCTTGTTACTGTTCATCAGTAGCAGTTTTGGATGTTTTTGTGTTCGATTTATGTTTAAATGAACCCAACTGTTGCGTTTTTTTCTTGATGTTTTGGTGTTTATCTTGAAATCGTACACAAAATAAATATCAAAGGTTGTGTTAGTTAGTGATTTAACGAGTTGGTTTGCAAAAATCTTGTTTTGGAAGGTTGAATTTTTTGGTGTTCTAAGTCTCTAGATCGACCAAAAGTATTAAAGATTATGCAAGATTTGTTTGTGAATATATTACTGACTTTCTTTGGCGTGTAATTCTTTCCAAAAGAATTATTGATCAAGTGGGTAAAAGTAGTCAGTGGATATGTATGATAAGACTGACAAAGCATGGGCACATCAAGTGGGCAAGTGGCTAAAGTCAATACTGCTGCTTATCGCATTTCTAGTGCTGCCAGCGTTTTATCGCATTTGGAAAAATCAGACGCCTTATCGCATTTGTCTTCTTATCGCAATTCGTTGTGATTATCGCATTTCTTGTATTAGAATTGCGATAGGTGTCGCTATTGGCTTATCGCTATTGACAGATGATGCGTGGTTTTGCAACCTTACAACAGGTTTTACCTCTCAAGGGATCTCAAGAGGCTTACAACCCCACCAGGCAGTGTACTTGACCGATGTAGTATAATGTAGTGGTAAGTACGGGGGATTGATCGTTCTCCACAGGGAATAGTGTCGTTATGATTGAAAAAACTACTCTAATAGGTCTAAGGGTGAGAGAAGATTCTTTTTGTATTTTTTTTTATATTTTTTATGAAAGAAAGTAAAATCTCGGGTTTGAAAGAGTGGGCGGAATTAGTTGCTAGTCAACTAACCCAAATAACTACGAATGCAAATAAAATAAAATAACTGAAAATGAAAAGGTTGATGAAACTTATATGGAGAGAAATGTGTTTACTTAGATTTCCTTACTCCCTAACTATCTTTTACCGGTTGATTAGTGTGTATTAATTGCGTGGATGACGGGTGTATTCCTTAATACCAATCGTGGGGTGGCGTACGTACTTCCCCAACTCTATAAGCTCCTACTTCACTCCTATGTCGAGCCGGCTAAGAAGCTCCTAACATGGGATCACTAGAATTCGCTCATGCATTAAATACAACCATAAAAACCTTAGTACGCATTGGTTCATGTTTCTTAAGACGTTCAAGCAAGTTACCGAATAGGAAGTTAGCCAGTTTTCTTAAGCCTAACATCGATGAACAATCATCCAATACAACTAATGACACACTAATAACCAATAATCAATAGCTAGGTTTCATTAGATCTAAGCAAACACAAGATAAATCTAGCCTAACATGTTAATCAAAAGACAAGAACAAGATATAATCAAACAACACATAGACATATTGAATGATTAAATAATCACTTATCTTCAATTAAACATGGGAGATCCAAGGGTATGAAAACCCTTAAAAATGGCAGAAATTCGTCTAGGGTTTCTCCTCCAAAATTACACACAATAAGTTCCACACTAATGACAAAAAATTGCAAAACTATATATAGAGTTTAAGGGCTGACGGCGTCACGTTATAGATCCTGACGCCGTCACCTCGCCGCTTTTAGGGTTCCCGGATGGCCTTCCTGACGCCGTCCCTCTTTAGTGCTCCAAAATCCTCTCTGGCCTATCAAGGGGTGACGCCGTCAGAATTGAGCTTGACGCCGTCCCTCTTTAGCTTAAGCCGTGATGGCCTTGATCATCTTAAAGGGTGACGCCGTCAGATTTTTCATGCAAAATTCTCTGGCTTATCATGAGTAATTTTCATATCCACCTCTTTTGCCAAGCCATGACGCCGTCTGGGCCAATACCTGATGCCGTCAAAGGTACTTTCCAGCATAATTTTGAGACTTTTCCGTTTTTTTCACTTTTATGCTCCAAAAACGTCCAAAATGCTTCCTTTTCCAGATTTCTTCTCAAAAGCACCTAAAATGACAAAAGGAACGATTTAGGGCAATATTTGATCAAATAAATACGATTTAGGGCTTAAATGACCCCCTAAAAGCGGTACACTTTTCGCTTCATCAAATACCCTTACACTTGAGATTTGCTTGTCCTCAAGCAAATGCGCTTTTATTCTAATCAAAATACAAGTTAGGGGTCATTTAATGCTAATATAAAAGTAATTACAACAAATAATCGTTCCACTTTAATCATAATAAGCACGGAGATTACAAACTAGCACCTTACAAGTAGTGTTTAGATACTCACATCTCTCAAGTGTCATCAAAATAAATCTCATAAATGAAAACGGATAATATCTCTCACTACCTGTCATAGCAAATAGATTACCATAGGCTTGGGAAAGGATCAAAAACCTCCTCCACTAGGCGTAAGCACCTAAGATAAACTATCAAAGAGGGCTTTTAAATGGGTTATAACGTTAGGTGTAGGGATATGATAAACACGGTTTTGTTGGATAAGGGATATTTTACTGGTGGCGAGTTAAAGATCTTGATTAATTACATGTACTATACAATGTTGCTAAGCCAAGACTCGACTCAATCTTAAGCTAAAAACAAAATAACAAAAACATAAAATAAACATAAAATGAAACGGGATGGTAGTCCGTATGTTTTTTCTACTTTTCTTTTTCTCTTTTTTTTTTGTATTTTTCTTGATTTTTTTTTTTTTTTTTTTTTTTTTTTTTTTTTTTTTGCATACACTTTTGCCCTACCATCCAAAATAATACATCATAGGGGCGTTGCATTCCCCTTACACTTGAACTTTTACATAACTTTACAAATAACTATTCTAATGACTCGAATTAAGATAATTGAAAAACTTGGAGTACTTTTAAAATATTTAGCACATATGGGGGTAATAATGTTGTTCTTCCCCATTACTCCATTACACTAGTACTTTACCCATGAGTCCCAATCGTTCCAAAACAATATGTACAAGGATATGACTCGACTTAGCAACCATGTAATCAATTAGATAATTAACTTGGGTTTAAACAAATGTTGTCACAATAATGCACTAAAGATGAGTGCATACAAGGTAGGCTAAGGCGATTTGGGTGTACATTTTAGTGGGGTGTAACAAATTCTTCCTTTAAGTAAAATGCTTAAAGGTCGAAACGAAAAGATAGGCTCTGAGGGGTGTACTAGGGGTATCGTGTACCAAAAATGGGTACAACGCAAAGGGTGTGGGAGAGTTACTTGACCAATGTAGCCAATGTAATTATAACAAAATCACAGGTGTAAAACAATGGGTTAATCCTAATGCCTCTTATCATGTAGTAAATCTAACTACACGAATGTAGTCTCACTTGTGGCCTCGGAATGGTCCTAACGCAAGTTCTAGAATCTAAGTGCTACCGGTACACACATCATAGCATAAATGCTTTTCCTACCAATTCTAGGGGCGAACCTCACATATTTGGGGGTGGAAAATTTTTTTAGTGGTACGGTTTTTGTGCTAGTCATATAACTCCTATCCATGAGACGCTCTTTAAGATCAAAGTTTCACTCCTAAATGTTGTAAAAAATTTTAAATTTGGCACTAAAATTACCCTAACAGGTGTTTCTCTCAGTTTTATTACACATCCACTATTAAATAAACAAAAATCAAGTGCAATTGTATTCTCTAAAGTATCGTACTTTTACCCCCCCTTACACTTAAGATGAACATTGTCCCCAATGTTCAAATAACAAGATGTAAAAGTAATAAAGTAAAAGAATGAAATCAAATACTCCCCTGATTCGCTCGGTGGATAATGTGGCAACATGGTTAGATCTTCTTCCAAGGTAATGTTGAAGCTCCAAGGCTAATGCATCGCCATAAGCTTGATTCCACATACATCTCCTTGTCCAAAATAACCTGTTAAACCTGAGAAAACAAACACGAAAACCTGCATAACATCGGCGGGATAAACTCTATATAAGGATATAATGCTTGTGGAATGATAATTTTACAGATTCCTGGAGATTATAAGTTAGAGATTTAATAAAAACTTTTTATGAAAACAAAACTTTCAAAAATTTTCAGAAAATTAAACCTGACGCCGTCAGGTTGTAAATCCTGACGCCGTCAGAAATGATTTGACAGAATTCTCATGTTAAGTTTCCGGAAAAATTTTGGAAAAACCTATACCTTACTTCCTGGAATTCCTGCAAAACATCATTATGACTCGATACAAGCATTTGACTCAAACAAATACTAATATGTATGTTAATTTATTATTATTACGATTCATGTCCATTTGTGTTCTAATAAACCGATTTAGATTTCCCTTACACTTAACTTTTGCAAAATACCTTTATATGTAGTTAAGACGAAGTTAAAAACAAAATAAAGCATTTTCACAATTTACTTTTGAACATGAATCAATAAAAATAAAAATTAAACACACATACGGAAACAAATAAAATCAAACAAACAAATAAATAAACACACAAAGCAAATAAAGCTTGGGTTGCCTCCCAAGAAGCGCTTTTCTTTATTAACGAGTCTTGTAGCTAGACTCAAAGTCCTTCTACCCTATGTAAGTGAGTTCGTCATCGAGGACGTCTTTAGGGTTAAGCTTGGATTGAAGTTTCCTATTGGTCCGCTTAGTACAATATATCTTTTCAAACTTCTCTCCATCCGGGTCATACAATGTCATCCTAATATGCCATGACCCATCTCCATCTTTGGGTGGTTTGTCCCAATCCCACTTATGATCATCGTCCTCACAAGTCCACTTATTCATCCCTAGGTTAATTGGCAAAACTCCTAGGAAATCAATCATCCTCCTAAAAACTAGAGGGTCTTCAAACGGATCCAATTCGGTGTCCCTAGCCAAGAGTTGCTCTACCGTATGTGTTCGGTTCACAAAGTCCTCTTCTAGGTAAAATGGGCGTTGGGGTCCTATGAAGTCTCTATCGATCCAAGGTCCATATCTAGATGGTTGATGAGGCGAAAAGTGTACCGCTTTTAAGGGGTCATTTAAGCCCGAAATCGTATTTATTTGATCAAATATTGCCCTAAATCGTTCCTTTTGTCATTTTAGGTACTTTTGAGGAGAAATCTGGAAAAGGAGGCATTTTGGACATTTTTGGAGCATAAAAGTGAAGAAAACGACAAAGTCTCAAGAATCGGCTAAAAGTTACCTTTGACGGCGTCACAATTTACTCTAGACGGCGTCATGCCTTGGCAAGAAAAAGTGGACGTGAAATTTACTCATGATAAGCCAGTGAAAATAGCATGTAAATTCTGACGGCATCACGCTTTAACTTGATCAAGGGCGTCACGGCTTAAATCAAAAGGGGACGGCGTCACGTTCAAGGTTCGACGGCGTCAAGCCTTGATAAGCCAGAATGGATTTTTGAAGAGCTAAAGAGGGACGGCGTCAAGAAGGTCATCCGGGAACCCTAGAAGCGGCGAGGTGACGGCGTCACAATCCATAAGGTGACGCCGTCAGATCCAAAAGTCTATATATAGTTTTTCTAATTTTTTGTCATTAAGGAGAGCTTAGTGTGTGGAATTTTGGGAGAAAACCCTAAGACGAATTCAGCTTCTTTTTCAAGGCTTTTTGCCTTGAGATCTTCTATGTTACATTGAAGATAAGTTATCAATTAATCATTCAATATGCCTATGTGTTGTTTGATTTTATCTTATTCTTGTCTTTTGATTAACATGTTAGGCTAAATTTATCTTGTGTTTGCTTAGATCTAATGAAACCTAGCTATTGATTATTGGTTATTAGTGTGTTGTTAGTTGTATTGGATGATTGTTTATCTATGTTAGGCTTAAGAAAACTGGCTAACTTCCTATTCGGTAACTTGCTTGAACGTCTTAAGAAACATGAACCAAATGCGTACTAAAGGTTTTTATGGTTGTATTTAATGCACAAGCGAATTCTAGTGATCCCATGTTAGGAGCTTCCTAGCCGGCTCGACATAGGAGTGAAGTAGGAGCTTGTAGAGTTGGGGAAGTAAGTACGCCACCCCACGAATGGTATTAAGGAATACACCCGTCATCCACGCGACTAATACACACTAATTAACCGGTAAAAGATAGTTAGGGAGTAAGAAAATCTAAGTAAACACATTTCTCTACACATAAGTTTCTCACCACATTTTCATTTTTGTTATTTTATTTTATTTGCATCCGTAGTAATTTTGGGTTAGTTGACTAGCAACTAATTCTGCCCACTCTTTCAAAACCGAGATTTTACTTGCTTTCATAAAAATATAAAAACATAAAAAGAATCTTCCTCAACCCTTAGACCTAATTAGAGTAGTCTTTCACACCTAACGAACACTATTCCCTGTGGAGAACGATCAATCCCCCGTACTTACCACTACACTATACTACATCGGTCAGGTACACTGCCTGGTGGGGTTGTAAGCCTCTTGAGATCCCTCGAGAGGTAAAACCTGTTGTAAGGTTACAAAACCACGCATCAAGTTTTTGGCGCCGCTGCCGGGGAATAGTTATTGTTTAGGTTGAATTTTTATTTCTATTAGGTCTACTCACTAGATTCCTTTCTAGTGAGATTTTTATTTTCTTTTTCTAGATTTTCTTTAGTCTATCTTATTTCTTTGTGCTTTTGTTTGTGATACCTTCCAATTACCTCATGAGTAACATTGGTCATTTGATCCCTGTTATTCGTGTTTTTCGCCGTGCAAATTTTCAACTACCCGTTCCCGCCCCCATAGTAGCAAACAACAACCTTTCACCCAACCACCACTTTGGTAACAATTCTGAGATGGAGGAGTCTGACCATGAGAATGAATATGTTAGTCCGTTTTACTACTCAGACTCCGATGAGGATGCCGGTGATGGAGAAGTAGTTAACGAGGGATGGGGAAAAGAGGAAATTGATCCCTTTAAGTATGTTGACCCTATGACTAAGATCGAAAGGGATAGCCTCTTTAACATGCAATTTCCGTGTAAGATTGGTTATCATAGTTTTTGTGCTTATCTTAACTCATCTTTGCCTATGAACATTATCTCTCGCGCTAATTATAATAAAATCATGGTAGATGAGCTTGAATATCAAGGAAATAACATTGTTGCTAGGATTAAGCCACTACACGTGTTCGTAGGAAGTTTTGTATATTCGGTGGATTTTATGGTTATGGAGAACTTAGGAGAATTTATCGATGACAAATTAACCCAAGTCATTTTTGGAGAACCCTTCAAAAGGTTGACCAACCTTGACGAAAAACTTGTGGACGGGTTAATTACATTCTCGGATGGGGATGAAGATTTTGTCTATCAAATGCCCCGAGCACATCCTAGGTTTAAGAACTACCCCATTGAATCTTGCAATAGAATTATGCCTATCGACTTGTTAAGTGAGAATGATAAGGGGAAGGGGCTCAAATATCCACATGAGAAAAATAAGAGATATTATCATGGATGTTTGGAGCTAAATGATGGATACAAGAAAGATGAGGCAACAATTAGATGGCTCACACTCGGGTACGTGAGCATAAGCGACACTAGATAGAGTGACTTTGAGTCTAGCTACAAGACTCGTTAATAAAGAAAAGCGCTTCTTGGGAGGCAACCCAAGCTTTATTTGTTTTATTTGCTTTGTGTGTTTATTTATTTGCTTGTTTGATTTTATTTTCCGTATGTGTGTTTAATTTTTATTAGTATTGATTCATGTTCAAAAGTAATTTGTGAAAATGCTTTATTTTGTTTTTAACTTCGTCTTAACTACATATAAAGGTATTTTGCAAAAGTTAAGTGTAAGGGAAATCTAAATAGGTTTATTAGAACACAAATGAACATGAATCGTAATAATAATAAAATAGCATACATATTCGTATTTGTTTGAGTCAAATGCTTGTATCGAGTCATAATGATGTTTTGCAGGATTTCCAGGAAGTAAGGTAAAGGTTTTTCCAGAAATTTTCCGGAAACTTAAAATGAGAATTTTTGTCAGGTCATTTCTGACGGCGTCAGGGTTTATAACCTGACGGCGTCAGATTTAATTTCCAGAAATTTTTGAAAGTTTTGTTTTCATAAAAAGTTTTTATTAAAATCTCCAACTTATAATCTCTAGGAATCTGCAAAGTTATTATTTCACAAGCATTATATCCTTATATATAGATTTATCCCGCCGATGTTATGCAGGTTTTCGTGTTTGTTTTCTCAGGTTTAACAGGTTATTTCGGACAAGGAAATGTTTTGGATCAAGCTTATGGCGATGCATTAGTCATGGAGCTTCAACATTACTTTGGAAGAAGATCTAACCGTGTTACTTCATTATCCACCGAACGAATCAGGGGAGTATTTGATTTCAATCTTTTACTGTTTGCTTTTACATCTTGTTATTTGAACATTGGGGACAATGTTCATCTTAAGTGTAAGGGGGGGGGGGGGTAAAAGTACGATTAGAGAATGCTATTACGCTTGATTTTTGTTTGTTTAATAATAGATGTGTAATAAAACTGAGACAAATACCTGTTAGGGCAATTTTAGTGCCAAATTTAAAATTTTTTACAACACTTAGGAGTGAAACTTTGATCTTAATGAGCGTCTCACGGATAGGAGTTATATGACTAGCACAAAAAACCGTACCACTAAAAAATTTTCCACCCCCAAATATGTGAGGTTCGCCCCTAGAATTGGTAGGAAAAGCATTTATGCTATGATGTGTGTACCGGTAGCACTTAGATTCTAGAACTTGCGTTAGGACCATTCCAAGGCCACAAGTGAGACTACATTCGTGTAGTTAGATTTACTACATGATAAGAGGCATTAGGATTAACCCATTGTTTTTACACCTGTGTTTTTGTTATAATTACATTGGCTACATTGGTCAAGTAATTCTCCCACACCCTTTGCGTTGTACTCATTTTTAGTACACGATACCCCTAGTACACCCCTCAGAGCCTATCTTTTCGTTTCGACCTTTAAGCATTTTACTTAAAGGAAGAATTTGTTACACCCCACTTAAATGTACACCCAAATCGCCTTAGCCTACCTTGTATGCACTCATTTTTAGTGCATTATTGTTACAACATTTGTTTAAACCCAAGTTAATTATCTAGTTGATTACATGGTTGCTAAGTCGAGTCATATCCTTGTACATATTGTTTTGGGACGATTGGGACTCATGGGTAAAGTACTAGTGTAATGGAGTAATGGGGAAGAACAACATTATTACCCCCATATGTGCTAAATGTTTTAAAAGTACTCCAAGTTTTTCAATTATCTTAATTCGAGTCGTTAGATTAGTATTTGTAAAGTTATGTAAAAGTTCAAGTGTAAGGGGAATGCAATGCCCCTATGATGTATTATTTTGGATGGTAGGGCAAGAGTGTATGCAAAAAAAAAAAAAAGAAAAAAAAAAAAAAAAAAAAAAAATCAAAGAAAATACAAAAAAAAATGAGAAAATGAAAAAAATAGAAAAAAAAAAAACATACGGACTACCATCCCGTTTCATTTTACGTTTGTTTTATGTTTGTTTTTGTTTTTGTTATTTCGTTTCTAGCTTAAGATCGAGTCTAGTCTTGGCTTAGCAACATTGTATAGTACATGTAATTGATCAAGATCTTTAACTAGCCACCAATAAAACATCCTTTATCCAACAAAACCGTGTTTTCCTTTTCCCTACACCTAACGTTATAACCCATTTAAAAGCCCTCTTTGATAGTTTATCTTAGGTGCTTACGCCTAGTGGAGGAGGTTATCGATCCTTTCCCAAGCCTATGGTAATCTATTTGCTATGACAGGTAGTGAGAGATATTATCCGTTTTCATTTATGAGATTTATTTTGATGACACTTGAGAGATGTGAGTATCTAAACACTACTTGTGAGGTGCTAGTATGTAATCTCCGTGCTTATTATGATTAAAGTGGAACGATTATTTGTTGTAATTACTTTTATGTTTGCATTAAATGACCCCTAACTTGTATTTTGATTAGAATAAAAGCGCATTTGCTTGAGGACAAGCAAATCTCAAGTGTAAGGGTATTTGATGAGGCGAAAAGTGTACCGCTTTTAAGGGGTCATTTAAGCCCTAAATCGTATTTATTTGATCAAATATCGCCCTAAATCGTTCCTTTTGTCATTTTAGGTACTTTTGAGGAGAAATCTGGAAAAGGAGGCATTTTGGACATTTTTGGAGCATAAAAGTGAAGAAAACGACAAAGTCTCAAGAATCGGCTAAAAGTTACCTTTGACGGCGTCACAATTTACTCTAGACGGCGTCATGCCTTGGCAAGAAAAAGTGGACGTGAAATTTACTCATGATAAGCCAGTGAAAATAGCATGTAAATTCTGACGGCGTCACGCTTTAACTTGATCAAGGGCGTCACGGCTTAAATCAAAAGGGGACGGCGTCACGTTCAAGGTTCGACGGCGTCAAGCCTTGATAAGCCAGAATGGATTTTTGAAGAGCTAAAGAGGGACGGCGTCAAGAAGGTCATCCGGGAACCCTAGAAGCGGCGAGGTGACGGCGTCACAATCCATAAGGTGACGCCGTCAGATCCAAAAGTCTATATATAGTTTTCTAATTTTTTGTCATTAAGGAGAGCTTAGTGTGTGGAATTTTGGGAGAAAACCCTAAGACGAATTCAGCTTCTTTTTCAAGGCTTTTTGCCTTGAGATCTTCCATGTTACATTGAAGATAAGTTATCAATTAATCATTCAATATGCCTATGTGTTGTTTGATTTTATCTTATTCTTGTCTTTTGATTAACATGTTAGGCTAAATTTATCTTGTGTTTGCTTAGATCTAATGAAACCTAGCTATTGATTATTGGTTATTAGTGTGTTGTTAGTTGTATTGGATGATTGTTTATCTATGTTAGGCTTAAGAAAACTGGCTAACTTCCTATTCGGTAACTTGCTTGAACGTCTTAAGAAACATGAACCAAATGCGTACTAAAGGTTTTTATGGTTGTATTTAATGCACAAGCGAATTCTAGTGATCCCATGTTAGGAGCTTCCTAGCCGGCTCGACATAGGAGTGAAGTAGGAGCTTGTAGAGTTGGGGAAGTAAGTACGCCACCCCACGAATGGTATTAAGGAATACACCCGTCATCCACGCGACTAATACACACTAATTAACCGGTAAAAGATAGTTAGGGAGTAAGAAAATCTAAGTAAACACATTTCTCTACACATAAGTTTCTCACCACATTTTCATTTTTGTTATTTTATTTTATTTGCATCCGTAGTAATTTTGGGTTAGTTGACTAGCAACTAATTCCGCCCACTCTTTCAAAACCGAGATTTTACTTGCTTTCATAAAAATATAAAAACATAAAAAGAATCTTCCTCAACCCTTAGACCTAATTAGAGTAGTCTTTCACACCTAACGAACACTATTCCCTGTGGAGAACGATCAATCCCCCGTACTTACCACTACACTATACTACATCGGTCAGGTACACTGCCTGGTGGGGTTGTAAGCCTCTTGAGATCCCTCGAGAGGTAAAACCTGTTGTAAGGTTGCAAAACCCACGCATCAATGGTCTCCTATTTAACTCTAACCAATGGGGTGTTGGTTCCTCACTAGTATCATAGGCATGTTTCTTCACATCATAGACTGACCAAGTATCTCCTTCTCCTACCGCTATCTTAGATTCCTTACAATCAATCATAGCACTAGCGGTTGCCAAAAATCCTCTACCTATCAACAAGGGGCATGTAGGGTCGCTAACCATATCAAGGACGTGGAAATCGGCTAAAATGGTTAGTTTTCCTATGTGTACTAACACGTCCTTGACTACTCCAACCGGGTAAGCAACACTCCCATCCGCTAAGCCTATTATCACCTCGGTTTCTTCAAGCTTTCCTAGTTTTAGAGAGGTGTAGAGAGGTAACGGAAGTAGGTTAAGGCTTGATCCAAGATCGGCTAATGTGTCATAAGCCTCCGAATTACCGATCTTGCAAGGTAGAACAAATAAGCCCGGATCATCTAACTTCTTAGGTAGCTTGTTTTGAATGAAGGCGGTCCCTTTTTCGCCTAACTTGAGCTTCTTCTCATCCAACACATCAACAACCGGACTTTCAAGGTGGAGCTCCTTGAATTCATTGTCAAGGTTTTGAGTGGGAGGTGTCTCAACTATGTTGTTGACCAATTTGGATGTCATAACTTCTCGGTCATTTTGAACGACTTGGGTTTGTTTGAAACACGTGCTCATGGAATTGACCGAATAATATTGTGGACAAGAACTAGGGGGCGAAATCGATGAAATGGCGTTGACGTTTAGTTTCGGGTTCTTGACCGTGTTGCTAGGGAGTGCTCCCATTTCTCGGTCATTGAGGGCTTTCAACAAAGTGTCAATCTTATTGGTCATCTCGCTTTGTTTTTGTTTGAAATCGGCTTCAAACTTGGCCAAACGAGCTTCTTGAGATGCCATAAATTGGGACATCAATCCTTCAAAGTTATTGGTACTACCATTGCTGGAAGGATTGTTGTTGAAAGTATGGTTCGAGTTGGAACCGCTTGATTGGAAACGATTAGGTGGGTTGGAAGAATTGGTTTGTTGTGCGTTTTGGTTTTGTTTCCACCTAAGGTTCGGGTGATTTTTCTATGAGGGGTTGTATGTATCACCGTAGGGGTTTGGCTCGGGTTTGAAAGTGTACCACTTGTCTCCCGCTCTGTCGGTACGCGAGGATGCGTAGTCCGTAAAAGCATGTTCGGGGAGTTCCATGCAATCACGAGTGTCGTGGGGACCACTACATAATTCACATGAAGAAGTGATTTTGTTCACTTGGCTTGAAGGTTTAGGAGCCTCGTAGGATTTCATAAGAAACTTGACTTGGTCTTCAAGTTCTATGATCCTACGGTCGGAAGTGCTTGAATTGTTCGAAGGCAAAGATATTGCCTTGACCGTTTTATTCAAATCACGGGGATCACTCCAACTTTCGTTGTCATAAAGAGCAAGATCTTCTAGGAGAGCCCATGATTGTTCCGCACTTAGATCACGTAGCTTACCACCGGCCGATTGGTCAATGATTTGCCTTGTGGAGAGATTGATATGGTCATAGAAGATTTGGACTTGGAGCCAAAGTTCTATGCCATGGTGGGGGACTTTTTGGAGTAAGTCCTTGAATCGAGTCCATGCCTCGTAGAGGGTTTCGCCTTGACGTTGTTGGAACATCAAGATATCATTCCTTAGCTTGGTAGTTCTTCCCGGTGGGAAAAACTGAGCAAGGAAACGAGTGGTGAGATCATCCCAAGAGGTGATGGATCCTGCGGGTAGACGCTCTAGCCATTGACTAGCTTGGTCCCGCAGAGAGAATTAAAAGAGACGCAGTCGGGTCGTCTCTCGAGTGGCAACATCAAGGTCTATAGAATCAACGATTTTGAGAAAGTCCTTGAGATGTTGATTAGGATCTTCAGAACGAAGTCCATGGAATGCGCATCCGCTTTGCACCAACCGGATGGTGTCGGATCGCAAGGGAGTGACATTGGCTCCTTGAGTGAGCTCAATGGTGTTTCGATAGCCATGGTGGCTAGGACGGGAGTAGTCTCCTAAGGTACGGGCTCTAGGAGGTTGTGGTGGTTGGTTGTTGGGATCAAGGATATTACCATCTTCCATGATGTCGAATGGTAATGGTTACGAACAAAGAAACGAAGAAAAAAGATAGACTAAAGAAAACCTAGAAAAATAAAATAAAAATCTCACTAGAAAGGAATCTAGTGAGTAGACCTATAAAATAAAAATTCAACCTAAACAATAACTATTCCCCGGCAGCGGCGCCAAAAACTTGATGCGTGGTTTTGCAACCTTACAACAGGTTTTACCTCTCAAGGGATCTCAAGAGGCTTACAACCCCACCAGGCAGTGTACCTGACCGATGTAGTATAGTGTAGTGGTAAGTACGGGGGATTGATCGTTCTCCACAGGGAATAGTGTCGTTAGGATTGAAAAAACTACTCTAATAGGTCTAAGGGTGAGAGAAGATTCTTTTTGTAATTTTTTTATATTTTGTATGAAAGCAAGTAAAATCTCGGGTTTGAAAGAGTGGGCGGAATTAGTTGCTAGTCAACTAACCCAAATAACTACGAATGCAAATAAAATAAAATAACTGAAAATGAAAAGGTTGATGAAACTTATATGGAGAGAAATGTGTTTACTTAGATTTCCTTACTCCCTAACTATCTTTTACCAGTTGATTAGTGTGTATTAATTGCGTGGATGACGGGTGTATTCCTTAATACCAATCGTGGGGTGGCGTACGTACTTCCCCAACTCTATAAGCTCCTACTTCACTCCTATGTCGAGCCGGCTAAGAAGCTCCTAACATGGGATCACTAGAATTCGCTCATGCATTAAATACAACCATAAAAACCTTAGTACGCATTGGTTCATGTTTCTTAAGACGTTCAAGCAAGTTACCGAATAGGAAGTTAGCCAGTTTTCTTAAGCCTAACATCGATGAACAATCATCCAATACAACTAATGACACACTAATAACCAATAATCAATAGCTAGGTTTCATTAGATCTAAGCAAACACAAGATAAATCTAGCCTAACATGTTAATCAAAAGACAAGAACAAGATATAATCAAACAACACATAGACATATTGAATGATTAAATAATCACTTATCTTCAATTAAACATGGGAGATCCAAGGGTATGAAAACCCTTAAAAATGGCAGAAATTCGTCTAGGGTTTCTCCTCCAAAATTACACACAATAAGTTCCACACTAATGACAAAAAATTGCAAAACTATATATAGAGTTTAAAGGCTGACGGCGTCACGTTATAGATCCTGACGCCGTCACCTCGCCGCTTTTAGGGTTCCCGGATGGCCTTCCTGACGCCTTCCCTCTTTAGTGCTCCAAAATCCTCTCTGGCCTATCAAGGGGTGGCGCCGTCAGAATTGAGCTTGACGCCGTCCCTCTTTAGCTTAAGCCGTGATGGCCTTGATCATCTTAAAGGGTGACGCCGTCAGATTTTTCATGCAAAATTCTCTGGCTTATCATGAGTAATTTTCATATCCACCTCTTTTTCCAAGCCATGACGCCGTCTGGGCCAATACCTGACGCCATCAAAGGTACTTTCCAGCATAATTTTGAGACTTTGCCGTTTTCTTCACTTTTATGCTCCAAAAACGTCCAAAATGCTTTCTTTTCCAGATTTCTTCTCAAAAGCACCTAAAATGACAAAAGGAACGATTTAGGGCAATATTTGATCAAATAAATACGATTTACGGCTTAAATGACCCCCTAAAAGCGGTACACTTTTCGCTTCATCAACAGACCTATCGCAGTTGAGCATCGCATTTCAGGTCGGCTTATCGCATTTCAGGTCTGCTCAGAGTTATCGCATTTGACCTATATCGCAGTTCTGTCCGAGAAGTTTTATCAACTGCGATATCGGGAAAAGTTGAGTAAAATTTAATTTTCACAGGAGACTTAACGGTCCATTTTTACGCGAGATTCAAATTCTGGTACAAGAGTGAAAACTTTGGCCTAAAATTCAAATTTTTTGGCCAAAATTCGAATTTTTAGGGGAATTTTTGGCGTAAAATTTTTTTAAACTCAAATTTTTCCAGCATCATTATAATGTCATTTTATGGCATATTTCACACCAACATCACAAATAACATTATCGGACTGCACCTTCAACATCACCACGTATAGCCGAAAAGATCCTGATCAAGATTCACAATCAGATGACAATGGTCAAATTATCTGCTGTGGCTACAAGGATGATGATTCATTATTACTTATTTGAAGTTGAAGTGGAATATCTCGGGTACGTGTACTTAGTATCTTGAAGATATCGAGGTTGGTTGGATGCATGATTCTTCGAGATCCTTGTTTGGGCACTCATGGAAATAGTGATTAAGTCTTGGGTTATCTAGTTTTCATAGGTCAAGGGGAGGATGGACGAAGACCTAGTTAACTATCACTTAAAAGAGATACGTTGTAGTACTCAGTGTCACACAAAGATGTGGATAATTCAAGAGATGTTCATATACAGTTAAGGAAGGATGGATGGGTATATGAAACGATCTATGCTATAAGGAGTTACGTTATAGTGCTTAGTATAGGTTCTTAGTCACACTATCGTACAAGTTTAAGTCACAAGTTTGGGTTATTCTACTTCAGTCTCAAGTTTGGCATTGTGGGTTTTCTCCATCAGTAGTCACTACATGAAGCCGTTGTTTTTGATACAGGAGGTTAGACTGGGCGTATCGACATCTTCTCACGGACTAATATGATTCCTGATAAAGGGCTTCCAGTTTGCATTTCACGTACACAACATTATGCTGATTCCGATGAATCGTAATCATCAGGGGAGAGAAAGGTGTACATCGATGACGTAACTGGTATGCATTTCAAGTCTTACGAGTTGATGAGGGCCTTTGATAGAGAAAAGATAGCTACAAAAAGGTTACGACTTCAATCCTGATCATAAAAGCGGTTTTTATCACTCTGTGATAAAAATGGTACTTCATCGACAAAGGGGTTCTTTCGCAATTGAAGTGTTTTGCAATTCTTTCTCGAACATAGACTATCGCATTTTGTGAGATGAAGATGTTGATACTTCATTCCCCCGAACAGATTCAGGGCACTCAAGGCACTCATTAAATGAGGTTGTCAGTTTGGGGGAGAGCACTAATTAGGGGAGAGCACGGGAAGAGCACTCAGGGTACTCTAAATTAAACCCTAATTAGAATTGCTCACATGGTTCTTCTGCAAGTAAAGAAATGAATGCTGAGAAGATTCTCCAAGCTGAACGAAGTAATGACGTTTGAAGACTATTCTCTGTGCTTATGGTTTATATTTTACTTGTAGGGAACATTGTAAGCAATTCCCATATGACTTCACTTTGAGGAGAGATTGTTAGCCTTAAAGTTTGTCATATTTGGGAATTGCACTTCATTCTTTATACAAGGACTAGTTTAGACATTTAGGCTAAGTTATTCATTGTATTCTTTGTATAAATACCCTCCTATGTCAATACTAGGAGGGTTGAGGATTCATTTGTATCAAAGGGGTGTGTGTGTTTTCTCTAGCTTCTCTCTAGAAAAACATACACACCCCGCCAGTCAATAAACCAAAAATTCAAAGTTTAATCTTAAGTTCGTGTTTATCATGTTTCCTCCACCTCCAAACGTGTTTCTTGGTCATATCATTTATATAATAAGATAACTCATTTTTCTTGAAATAGAGGGATTTGATTAACGAATGACAACCATAATGATTACTTTTTTAATTGTGTTTTGGTTTGCATACCAGAATTACATGTATTTCTTATAATATATAATTTTTTTTCATATGGTTTGGTAAAACAAACGTCGTTTCTCATTCGCACCAGCTAATAAACATATATGTCGTTGCAACATTCCATGGTTTTGAATTACAAACGTGTTTTTCATTCGCACCCAGTTGTAAATGCATATCTGAAATTAGTATTTGGTATATTATAGATTAACAACCATAACGATTAGTTTTTTAATTTTGTTTTGGTTTTCATATCAGAATTACATGTGTTTGTTATACTATACTTTGTTTTTCATATGGTTTGGTAATATAAACTTCGTTTCTCATTCGCACCTTTTGATAAACATATATATTTGTCGTTGTAACATTCCTTAATAGTTTGTTAATTGTGTTTGGTTTGCATATCAGAATTACATGTGTTTCTTATACTATACTTATTTTTTTCATACGGTTTGGTAATACAAACGTCGTTTCTCATTCGCACCGGTTGATAAACATATATATTTGTCGTTGTAACATTCCTTAACTATATATTTTTGATAATTATGTTGATTATTACGTAATCTTGTTTCCAAATATAAGTTGCACGATTTTAATGTTTTTATTCCACATAGATGATTTAGATGACTTAAAAAATATATTTTTTTTTTTATATTTTCACTTCCTATGAATATTAATGGTCGCGATTTTTGACATTTTGACATTTCTTACTCTATAAATACATATGCTATTAACTTTTTTACATTTACTCATTTATTATATATCTCTAAACTCTGTTTAAACACATAAAAATGTCAGAAACTGTTATCATTATCAGCAGTGACGATGACTTTGATTTTGATTACGACGAGAGTGACATTTACAACAGTGATAAGTGTGGTTCTACTTTTAAAGAACCAGATGATTATTATGAAGAAATGGCTGAAATTAATGAAGTGGAGGTATTATATTTTTTTTTGAAAAATAGATTATTGGTTATTGTTTATACTTTTTTTTACAATTTATTAACATATTTTTATTATAATTTTTGTTCAAAAAGTTAAATCCTTATTGGCTCGCAAAAGAACATTCAAATCTCTGATTGAAGTTCTTGAGATATGTGATAAAGCTATAAAAAGATTTTCGTTTAATAAGACTATCCGTGATACGAGAGAAAAAGTTTGGGATGATCTTGATGATCTTGAAAAGAAAAAGAAGAAAAAGATGAATAAAGATGGTGGTGGTGTTGATGATCAGTTGGTTTTTGATGTAAAACCATAACGGTTTCGTTATGGCAATGTGTTGTTTTTGTATTATATTTCTAATGTAGGTATTAATGTAATCAATAAGTTTGTTTGTTTGGTTGCAATGTCTTTGTGTTGTTAACATGACAATTTTCTAATTGATTATATAAAACATGTAAAAGTAACAATAACATAAATATAAAAACCCAAATGTTTACCAACCAAAAAATAATTTAAAAAAATGTACATACCAAATAATTTATTTTCATCTATGGTATGTGCTTAAACACATACCTTTTCTTGACCAAAACCGGACCCAAATAGACCAAAAACTAACCAAAATGCCAAAAGATATTGTGTTTTTGTGTTTATATGTGCAGGCAACGGATAAACGAAAAACGACAAAAGACACGGAAAAACCGGGAAAACGAGCACGAGATTTGGTAAAGACTCAAAGCCGAAGCCGGGAGAGACATGTTTGGTCAAAAATCAAAATCCATCCTTAGAATCTCACCAAAAGTCAAAAATCACCCTTAGATCAATTTTGGAGAATTAGCAAGTTCAGTCCCTTGAGAAATCAGAAATTACAACTTTGGTCCCTTAAATTACCTAAAACTAACCTAACCATTTCACCAAAATTAAATAAAACCAACCCACCACCTTAAACCTTATAACCCAGCCCAACCTTATGCCCAAAACCCGGATCCACAAAACCAACATTAACCCGGTCAACTAAACTTAGGTCAAAAGAAAATAAAAAAACCCACTCAAGCAAATCTCGCGCCCCATTTCATCTTTCACCCAGATAATTTACTATTCCCATGAACCCTAATCAATTAACCTTACAAATTTACCATGAGTAAGGGTAGTACGGTCCAATCATGCTCATCTAGAAGCTTTTCAGAGGTGTCAGAGCACAAGAATGCTACGTGGCAGCATGCTATTGGTCAAGACACATTATTGATATTGATCAAACGGCTAAGGATTGATGGATTGGTGATCAAGGATGATCAAAGGGTGTTGATTGGCTCAAGGTGCACACGGATTGCCAGCTTGGAAAGCCTGGAAGGTTCGTATCAACTCTATAAATAGGGAGCTCTCCTCATATGCAAGGGTTGTCCAATTTTCATGCTTTTAGAGAATTGTTGCCATTTTTATTCTTGTCATTTTAAAAGCTTTCGTAGTGTAAACTTTTCTATTTCAGTTGTAATCTCATTTTCAGTATTGTAATTCACGTTTGGTTAATGAAATTTTAGTTTTCTCTTTTATTTACCTTGTTTCAATTTACTTCAATGCTCAATTACTTTTTATAATCTGTTTTCAAGCTTCCATTCTGTTTTCATAAGCTCTTATAAGCTTATTGTAGTTTTAGAAAAAGTTAACTTGTTTCAATTCAGTTTTAATCTCAAATTTTCTAAAAAAGTCAACATAAAGTCCACTGTGGTCAACATAAGCTATGGAAGAAATAAGCTGATCTCATCAGCTTATTTGGGTGTTATTTTGGCTTATTGGATAAGCTTGGGTAGTTTGTAGCTTCTGAGATCATTCAAAAATTAGCAAAGTTCACTTGTGAGTTCATTTATTAATTTAAATCAGTAGCTTATAATTAGTCAATTGCTTATTTTTAGCTTTTCAGTGCTTATTTTGAATACCAATATCATCATTGATCTTATTTGAGCTTGTCACTTAGTTAATAGGTAATAGATATCAGCTTTGATTATTAAACCATAAAAAGTAAAAAATAGTAGAATTAGCTTATTTTCTATTAAGTGCTTATTCATAGTTAGAAATAGCTTAATAGTAGTTAATTAAGTCAGTAGGAAATAAAAAAGTTAGGATTTCAAGTTTAATTGGTGGACTCTAGTTTTAAAATTGCAAATGCATTATCTAAAAGGGTGTTTGGGATAGGGTTTGTTTTAGGACATAAGCTGTCACTACTGTTCATCTGCAATTAGGAAGGTTTTGGTTAGGCTTAATTAAGGTTGGACAAGCAGAATTCTATAGGATTTAAGTGATTTTGATGTGTTTTGAGGATCTTGGTTTATAGGAGCAAAGTTAGAATCACAACTGCCTTATTAAGCTTTCAGATAAGCTGAGCTTATCTAAGCCAACTTTTGGCATTTCTAAGTCCATAATAGTTGTTAAAGAGAGATTCCAGGATTTGGTGTGGTTTGGTCAAGTTTCAAAAGAAATAAGGGGCAAATTACATTCCTGTTGCATCAGGAACACTTGTGCAGACTTGCACTAAGTGACTGCTGATCTCAGCCATTTATCAGCTTAATCTCTTGGAAATTTTGCATGAAATTGAATCTATAAGTAGTTTACAATGCTGGTTTGAGTTTTCTGAGATTGAATTTCACTGTGTAGCTTATTTAATAGCTTATTATAAGTCTGCAAGTTAGCCTTTGGACTGTGCTCAGGCCTGCAATCATTGCAGTTCCCATTAGCATATGTTCTTTGCCTCAATTAAGTGTCAATTGATTGTTAGATTTTGGGCATTCTTAGCTTATAAGTAGCTTGTCATAGAAGCTCTTTGTGTCCGCTTTTGGATTCCCTCAATAAGCTGTTGTCTGGATTTTAAATAAGCTGCAAGTAGGGTGTTTGGTCATTTGTTTCTGCATGGGATTGTAACTGCCCCATCTGCTTATTAGCTTATTCTGATAGCTTCTCTGGTCACCATCAGTAGTTTTAAGCTTCATATAGTGTGTTTGTTTGTATTTGAGCTCTGGATAATTTTTGGTGCTGTTGTGCTTATTTTTGAGCTTATTTGCTACTGCTTATCTGCCCAAACAGCTTATTAAGATTTAGCCAAGTTCCAATTTCATTCTTTCTAGCTGATTTATATCATTTGTGATTTTTCAGAAAAGTTTCACATTTTTCCTTAATCATTTAATATATTTAAATCATTTAATTAGTTTAATTTAGTTTTTAATTCTTAAAAAATAAAATAAAAATCAAAAAAATATTTTTCTTTTTTCTAAAATTTTCTTTTTATATTTAAAATTTAAGAAAATTGATTTTACCTTTTTAGGACTTAGAATTTAGAAATTCACTTTTTAAATACGTTTTTTAAAATTCGTAGCGTACGTTTTAAAAGTTCAATTTTCGTTTTTAGAATGTCATGCTTAGTTTACTTGTACCTTTAGCTTTATAGCTTGTTTTTACTTGTTATTTCATATTCGTAGTGTAGAAACCCCAAAATATCACTCTTATTCACCATTCACTTCACAATTCGACACCGATACGAAAACTCGAATTCAACCTTCGTTGGGACTACGACCTGGGGAAATACATCCGTTGTATTTTCTTTTTAATAAAACTGATAAATCAAAAAATGGCGCCGCTGCCGGGGAAGGCTTGAGAAGAGTTTGAATTTCGTTCGTTGAATCGTGTTTTGAAGACCCTTCCTCGGAAGTTCTTTGTTTTTCTTAAAAAAAAAAAAAAAAAAAAAAAAAAAAAAAAAAAAAAAAACACTTTTCCTAAAGTTTTTTGAAAGATACAAAAATAATAATAATATATCCTCACTTTATTGAAAGTGTTTTAAACCATTCCAAAATAACAACAAAACAATCGTGAAATCATTTGATTTTCGGATTATCTTTCGGCTACAACCTATACAAGTGGTTTAAGGATGGTCTTGACATTAAATTGCAGACCGAAAGAGGCGGGTTTTTAATTAGCTTTCGAGCGGACCTTTGCTTCTCCGCCACTCTGCGCGTAGTCTTAAGAGAAACGGTATCGATTGAGGGATCGGTACCAAAAATATTGTGATTAAATTTCCTTAAATATTAAAAAAAAAAAAAAAAAAAATCCAAAAATATTTTATTTTCAAATTTGGTTTTTCTTTTTAAATTTTTGTTTCTTTTTGGTGTATGTGCACCCGTTTTTCTTCTTCTCCCAATCTTCTTTCACCTCTCTCAAACCCTAAAAGAATTATCCGTCACAATCACCGTGTTGATTTCCCAACCGTTGAGGAAATGAACAACAACGATCAACCCCCGCCGATGGGTGGTATTCAAGATCAAATGCCAGCTCCCGATCTCCGAACGATGGAGGAGTTGTGCCAACCAGTTGTTGATTCTAAATCAGAAGAACAAAGTAGTGGCAGTACCACTTCTAGTATTGATTTTCTTCTTGAGGAGTTCACCGATGAACTCGCTCACATCGATCCAATCCCACCGGAGGATGAGGACGATGACTTTGATTTTGAATCTGATCTTAGAGAATTGGAATTTTTGCTGAACCGTGATCCATCTAGATGTAATTCTTATCCCGAGGAGTTCGCCGATGAACTCACTCACGACGATCCAATTCCATCAGAAAATGATGATGATCTTTTTGACTTTCATGCTGATCTCAAAGAAGTTAAAAATCTTTTATACCATTCTCCATCACTTGATTTTTACTCTGAGCCTAATGATTTCCAAAGTGATGATGACCTCTTCGATTTTGGGGCCGATCAAACCGAATGGAAAAATCTTTTGTATGGCAAACCCGTTGATGAAAAAGGCCCTAAAATTGAAACCATAATTGAGGATGCTACAATTACTTCAAATGACTTATCTCCTCATTCTCCCGAGGATGCTTTCCTTTTCTCCATTAAGTCTCCCATCGAGTACCCTACTGAGTTTTCTTGTGAAGACAAAGTGTTTAATCCAGGCATAGTCAATGATGGTGAAATTCATCCTTTGATGAAATTGACTCTTGATAAGTATTTAAAGTTTCCTGCCTCATCTAAGGAACTTTTAATTCTAGAGAAAAGTGATTCCCCTCTACTTCTTTCTGATCAAAAACTCCCATTCTGCATGGAGTTATCTCTGATTGAAACTTTACTATCATTTCCTACCGGAAATGAAGACAAAGTTTTTGACCCCGGCATCACCGCTTTCATCTTCTAAAGCCGCGGGTATCTCATCGGAGTGGAACTTTCATATGCTTCAATGTTTATCAAAACATTTTGAATGAAAGTCCGATGGAGATTATCTTTTCCACATGCTCCCCCAAGGACAAATGAATTCGGGGCGAGTCTAAGCTTTCCGACTCGTTACTAAACAAGCGCTTCGTGGGAGGCACCCCATGCTTATCCATCTATCTTCTTATCTATTTTCTTATAAAGTGACGTGAGGAGGGTTTCTTTTTCCATATCTTTTGTTTCGTGTTTTTCTGTGATGTGTCCAGGATTTGCCCGAATAATGAAGACTCTCGTGCTCGTGGTTTTCCTTACTCCACTCGAGTTTCATCATTCGTTGCTCATCCGATATCCTTAATCTTATCGTTTTACATCTATCTTTTGGCATAATTAATAAACGGCCTTAGATTTATGTAGGAGAACCCTTACCTTTAAGACATTGAGGACAATGTCGCGTTTTAGTCCTGGGGGGGGGGGTAATCTTTCGATTTGATTTGTGCCTTGCATTTTTTGCTGTTTACTCATGCAACCCCGTTTTTCCTCAAAAATTGAAAAAAATTGAAAAAATGAGAAAAATTTAAAATTTTTTGCCAAAATATAATAAATTTTGATATTTTGTTGACTTTCCGCTGGTGAGAGTAGGAATAAAATTCTGACTTGACCGGGCGTGTTGAGCCCTAGCTTGTTCCCTTAACCATTTATAATCTATAAGCTTGTGCTAGTCTTTTACACAAGGAGCTATAAAATGCGAATTCTTTTTAAGAGTTTGCAAGTTCCCGTATTGACTTTATATATGCATGGCTTGATTATCTGGCTAAACATTCGCGGATCTTATTATTTAAGATTTTAAATTTGCGAAGAACGAGAAATGATAGAGTTGTTTATAAGTTAGATTGCTAAACGTGGAGTAGTTGGATCTCTTTAGATCTCATCGAAGTTACTTGTGGCTTTTTGTTCCCATAAGCTTGTTTCACCTAAAAATAGTACTCTAGGAATAATTAAAGGTATTTTAGTTTTGGCGAAAATTAGTTTTTTATCCTTCTTAAGAGAATCCTTGCTTATAAGAGTTGGGTACACATCAAGGTACTGTCAGTGTTACGGTGTAATAGGCAACTGATTCCTGATAGTACGTGCTATTGTCTCTATTGCTATAAAAGCCGTAGGACTCGGGATTTGGCAAAATATATAATGAATAATGTATAATAATAATAATAATAATAATAATAATAATAATAATAATAATAATAATAATAATAATAATAATAATAATAATAATAATAATAATAATAATAATAATAATAATAATAATAATAATAATAATCCAAAGCCGATAAAAGTTTTCTGTTTCCTGACGGTTCGCTCCCGTTGACTCAGACTTCAAAAAGGCAGAGGAAAAATATCCAAGGTCAAAATAAGACTCCCGATTCTTGACGGTTCGCTGCCGTTGTCTAGGTTGTTTAAAAGGCCGAGGAATAATAATATGTGCTTAATAATGTTAAAAATGCCAAATTTCGACTCCGGGGGTATCCTAATAAAAGCTTCTGTCTCTGGACTCGTAGATGAGTTGTTTCGGTCGTATATAAAAGGGATATCCTCAAAATCGTGTTAAATCAGAGACCTTGATGTGGACCTCATTTTTGTATGCAACGGTTTTCGAGGGAAGGTTTGGAAACTACTTAGCGTCTAAACTAGGTATCTTTATCGGACTAAAATCTATCGAAACGAGAATTTGAAGAAATTCATTTCTCACCAAAAATAAAATAAATAGAGGAAAATAGGAATTTGGGAACAAAGAGTCCACAATTAGCTTTCTGGGTAGTGTTGGCAATCTAACTTGTAATTAACAATGATTTCGTTTTTAAGCTTAGTTTGGGGACTCGTGAAAAATCAAGAACGACGAATTTTATCCGTATGGTCACTTCTTTATGAGTCATGTTTCCTGCTCAATGACCCTAAAAGTTATCGTTAGATAATGATTGTCGACAAAGCCGTCACATGAATAATGAGAAAAATACAAAAATAGAATAAAATGGAAAATCGGGGAGTTTTTAGAACTTAAGATTTCTTAATCTCTTTTGAAAATTTTGCTACTTCTCAAAGTTAGTAAAAAGAGATTAGAAATTTTTGGATTTAAAAACGTGTTTTTATAACATTGCGTAAGGACACAGCAATATCTTAGTCTGGGGGAATTTTGGTATGTGCTTAAACACATACCTTTTCTTGACCAAAACCGGACCCAAATAGACCAAAAACTAACCAAAATGCCAAAAGATATTGTGTTTTTGTGTTTATATATGTGCAGGCAACGGATAAACAAAAAACGACAAAAGACACGGAAAAACCGGGAAAACGAGCACGAGATTTGGTAAAGACTCAAAGCCGAAGCCGGGAGAGACATGTTTGGTCATAAATCAAAATCCATCCTTAGAATCTCACCAAAAGTCGAAAATCACCCTTAGATTAATTTTGGAGAATTAGCAAGTTTAGTCCCTTGAGAAATCAGAAATTACAACTTTGGTCCCTTAAATTACCTAAAACTAACCTAACCATTTCACCAAAATTAAATAAAACCAACCCACCACCTTAAACCTTATAACCCAGCCCAACCTTATGCCCAAAACCCGGATCCACAAAACCAACATTAACCCGGTCAACTAAACTTAGGTCAAAAGAAAATAAAAAAACCCACTCAAGCAAATCCCGCGCCCCATTTCATCTTTCACCCAGATAATTTACTATTCCCATGAACCCTAATCAATTAACCTTACAAATTTACCGTGATTAAGGGTAGTACGGTCCAATCACGCTCATCTAGAAGCTTGTCAGAGGTGTCAGAGCACAAGAATGCTACGTGGCAGCATGCTATTGGTCAAGACACATCATTGATATTGATCAAACGGCTAAGGATTGATGGATTGGTGATCATGGATGATCTAAGGGTGTTGATTGGCTCAAGGTGCACACGGATTGCCAGCTTGGAAAGCCTGGAAGGTTCGTATCAACTCTATAAATAGGGAGCTCTCCTCATATGCTAGGGTTGTCCAATTTTCATGCTTTTAGAGAATTTTTGCCATTTTTATTCTTGTCATTTTAAAAGCTTTCGTAGTCTAAACTTTTCTATTTCAGTTGTAATCTCATTTTCAGTATTGTAATTCACGTTTGGTTAATGAAATTTTAGTTATCTCTTTTATTTACCTTGTTTCAATTTACTTCAATGCTCAATTACTTTTTATAATCTGTTTTCAAGCTTCCATTCTGTTTTCATAAGCTCTTATAAGCTTATTTTAGTTTTAGAAAAAGTTAACTTGTTTCAATTCAGTTTTAATCTCAAATTTTCTAAAAAAGTCAACATAAAGTCCACTGTGGTCAACATAAGCTGTGGAAGAAATAAGCTGATCTCATCAGCTTATTTGGGTGTTATTTTGGCTTATTGGATAAGCCTGGGTAGTTTGTAGCTTCTGAGATCATTCAAAAATCAGCAAAGTTCACTTGTGAGTTCATTTATTAATTTAAATCAGTAGCTTATAATTAGTCAATTGCGTATTTTTAGCTTTTCAGTGCTTATTTTGAATACCAATATCATAATTGATCTTATTTGAGCTTGTCACTTAGTTAATAGGTAATAGATCTCAGCTTTGATTATTAAACCATAAAAAGTAAAAAATAGTAGAATTAGCTTATTTTCTATTAAGTGCTTATTCATAGTTAGAAATAGCTTAATAGTAGTTAATTAAGTCAGTAGGAAATAAAAAAGTTAGGATTTCAAGTTTAATTGGTGGACTCTAGTTTTAAAATTGCAAATGCATTATCTAAAAGGGTGTTTGGGATAGGGTTTGTTTTAGGACATAAGCTGTCACTACTGTTCATCTGCAATTAGGAAGGTTTTGGTTAGGCTTAATTAAGGTTGGACAAGCAGAATTCTATAGGATTTAAGTGATTTTGATGTGTTTTGAGGATCTTAGTTTATAGGAGCAAAGTTAGAATCACAACTGCCTTATTAAGCTTTCAAATAAGCTGAGCTTATCTGAGCCAACTTTTGGCATTTCTAAGTCCATAATAGTTGTTAAAGAGAGATTCCAGGATTTGGTGTGGTTTGGTCAAGTTTCAAAAGAAATAAGGGGCAAATTACATTCCTGTTGCATCAGGAACACTTGTGCAGACTTGCACTAAGTGACTGCTGATCTCAGCCATTTATCAGCTTAATCTCTTGGAAATTTTGCATGAAATTGAATCTATAAGTAGTTTACAGTGCTGGTTTGAGTTTTCTGAGATTGAATTTCACTGTGTAGCTTATTTAATAGCTTATTATAAGTCTGCAAGTTAGCCTTTGGACTGTGCTCAGGCGTGCAATCATTGCAGTTCCCATTAGCATATGTTCTTTGCCTCAATTAAGTGTCAATTGATTGTTAGATTTTGGGCATTCTTAGCTTATAAGTAGCTTGTCATAGAAGCTCTTTGTGTCCGCTTTTGGATTCCCTCAATAAGCTGTTGTCTGGATTTTAAATAAGTTGCAATTAGGGTGTTTGGTCATTTGTTTTTGCATGGGATTGTAACTGCCCCATCTGCTTATTAGCTTATTCTGATAGCTTCTCTGGTCACCATCAGTAGTTTTAAGCTTCATATAGTGTGTTTGTTTGTATTTGAGCTCTGGATAATTTTTGGTGCTGTTGTGCTTATTTTTGAGCTTATTTGCTACTGCTTATCTGCCCAAACAGCTTATTAAGATTTAGCCAAGTTCCAATTTCATTCTTTCTAGCTGATTTATATCATTTGTGATTTTTCAGAAAAGTTTCACATTTTTCCTTAATCATTTAATATTTTTAAATCATTTAATTAGTTTAATTTAGTTTTTAATTCTTAAAAAATAAAATAAAAATCAAAAAAATATTTTTCTTTTTTCTAAAATTTTCTTTTTATATTTAGAATTTAAGAAAATTGATTTTACATTTTTAGGACTTAGAATTTAGAAATTCACTTTTTAAATACGTTTTTTAAAATTCGTAGCGCACGTTTTAAAAGTTCAATTTTCGTTTTTAAAATTTCATGCTTAGTTTACTTGTACCTTTAGCTTTATAGCTTGTTTTTACTTGTTATTTCATATTCGTAGTGTAGAAACCCCAAAATATCACTCTTATTCACCATTCGCTTCACAATTCGACACCGATACGAAAACTTGAATTCAACCTTCGTTGGGACTATGACCCGGGGAAATACATCCGTTGTATTTTCTTTGGAATAAAACTGTTAAATCTGTTGTCTTCCCAGGACGTTTATTGTACACTTGTAGAATTTGAAAACGTTGAACTAGGAGTACCCGTCTCTTTTTCAGGTTCCTTTTCTTGTTTATAAGCTCTTACATTAGGTATTGTTTGCCTTTTTTCTATTCAAATATGTTATTTATGTCATTTTGCTATATTCTCGTTAGGCGATAAGCAAGTTGCAGCAGATCAGAAAACTATGGCAGTTGATAATATGGTCAGCAAGGAAATAACAGAAGAGATTGGAAAAGAGAAAGACATTGTTACTAATGCTTCTTATACTCAGGAAATGGAAACAGATAAACCATGAGAAGACTCGGCAAGACTAAGTTTAGTGACTTCAACAGAGAAACCGGACGTAAAACAAGCATCAGCAAGCACGGTCTCTGCAAGTAAGCCAGCAAAAAGAAGAAACACTCCAATGGCCATTTATTGATCTAAAGTTTGTTTTGTATCAGTTCTTATAATATTCAAGTGTTTCTTGCAACCCTTTTCCAATATAATTGGTCTGTATAACTTGCAAGAGGTCGCATGATGGTCTTTATATTGAAATCCAATTATTTTTTCGTCCAGATTACTACTATTATCGATTAACATATATTTTGAAACTAAGTTTCAGTCACTAGAAAAACAAATTAAGGACTAATTCATCTGTTTTTTGTGACTAACAATCAGTCTTTAAAGCCTTTCATTGGAGACTAATCAGTTTTTAAATCCTATTATTAGAGACTGATTTGGTACGGTAATCTACAAAACAACGAAACGTATTAGGGACTATAAACAATGTTTATGGACTAATTTTCAGTCCCTAAATCCATGTGTTAGTAACTGATCAAACATGGTATTGGCGACTGACTTTTCAGTCGCCGATAATATGCATTGGGGACTGAAATAACATGATACAAACCCATAGAAATAAGGACTGACTTTTTTATTTTAGTGACTGATCTCTGGTCCTCGTTGGTTCGATACAACAAGGACTGAATTTCAGTTGATAACGTCACTTTTCGTAACTAAGCTTCTATCACTGATTAGTGACTAGCAAAATTAGTCCTTGATACACCATCCGTAACTGATCATGGTGTATCGGAGATTGATTTTTCAGTCTCTGAAAGCCTGTTTTTTTGTAGTGTCAGCTATTGCTTCATCATCAGTGTCACCTGTGTCATCGATTCCACTCATTACTCAGCCATCTTCATCATCAGTGGATCACTCCAGTCCTTTGCGACATCTTACCATTCATCAGGCTTTAGCCTGAGCTCGTACTCCTAGGCTTACAGCACGTATGTCAGTGAGACCACCATCGCCACCCATGCACTTTTCGGCTCACTCTCTCCTGGAAACACCACCCACATCATCGTCACGTAGACGACCCCGTTCACCTACCCCGTCATCACAGTCATCGCATGAATTGCCTGCACCGCAGAGACATCGCCACAGTGACTCATACCTTGAGGATGAGGATGAGGATGTAGACCCTGAGGAGGAACCTCAGGAGGAGGAGATGGAGCCTGAGGATGATGTCCTACCAGACTAGAGTCATGCACCCCTAGTGCACTCACCAGGACCTGGCTCCCCCTGGCACTTGCTAGATACACCTGAGCACCCCTTCGAGTTGGCCTAGCCTCCTCACTTCCCAGATCCTGAGTTCCCACTGGCCTCAGATTCACCGTCAGAGATTGTCTCAGAGGCCTCCAAGTATGGAGAGATAGGCCAGATTTGGGAGCAGATCACCGCCCAGAGTAGTAGGATTAGTCGATTAGTGGATCGGATAGTAGGCATGTCGACTACGAGATTTAGGGAGATTGAGCGAGTCATGGGGACGCTAGCTGGTAGGACTACGTCCTTGAGACGTGACTTGTCGGATTGGCACGACATGATGGGGGATTTGCAGAGAGCTTTCTTGACTGCTCGTGATGTCGACCGATCTCTTTGGCGCAGAGTCGCTGAGCTGCAGACTGAGATTACTGAGCTCAGGAGAGATCGTGAGGCTGATCAGATTTAGATTTCCTCGATATGGAGACAGATGGTGGATATGGAGACTGCACTGAGGGATATCTGTCGTGGTCGTAGCTAGTTGAATTTAGGTTTCGATGTTGTACCATCACTAAATTGAGGAGTCCACGGTTAGGGATTTAGTTTTGTTTATCCTTGTTGTCCTAGTAAATCAGAATCGTCTACGACGATCAGTTATCATTTCCTTTAGCTGTACTTCCAAATCCATGTACCAACGTTCATGTTTATTGAATGGAAACTTTTGGATTTTTGTTTCGAGCGTGTATTTTATGTGTGTTTTGGTATAGTACTCCTGTTATCGTGATTGGTGTTATGTTGGTGTTCAACCTTGTGATGTTCAACTATTTGCGTGATATACCTGTTGTTCGAAATCTCATGACTTTTCCATGCTTGATCAGATCAATGGCCCCGCGACGAAACACAACCAGAACTACCTGAACCAGGCCTACTGTTGTCAACATCGGTCGTCGTGGCCGCTTTCCTGTGCGAAACATCAATAACTTGAACACCGACAATCAGAATACCAATGATCAGAACGCCAACCTTCAGAACGAGAACAATGAGGGTGTCAATGGACACACCCCGCCCAACACCACTCCTGTGAACCAAGTCCTGATCGATCAACTTGTGACTCAGCGTGTCACCGAATTGCTAGCAGAATCGAATCACTCGAATACCTGTGCTGGAACTTCACCACCTCACCGAAGCCGTGGTTGTACATACAAAGAATTCCGAAGTTGTGGACCAACCGAGTTTGGTGGAACCGAGGGTGTTGTTGTCCTAATGAGGTGGATGGAGAAAACAGAGTCATTGTTTACCGTCAGTAACTGTGATGAAGATGCTAAGGTGAAGTATGCCACGTTTACCCTGAAGGATGAAGCGTTGACCTGGTGGAACAACTATCTCAAGTCAGTTGGAAGTGATGTGGCTTATGCTATGACTTGGGATCAGTTCAATGTGTTGTTGATTAAGACCTACCACCCCCGAAATGAAGTTAAGAAACTGGAGATTGAGTTTTGGAACCATAAGGTGAGAGGTACTGACATGACAGCTTATAACCGCCACTTCCAAGAGTTGTCATTGCTATGCCCTGAAATGGTTCATACTGAGGCACTTGAGATTGAGCGATACACAGATGGGTTGCCGTTGGCTATGAGGAACAATGTGATTGCAAGAAAACCCGACTAACCTCCATGAAGCCATTATGATAGCTCAGCGTCTAATGGATTCCTTAGTCCTGGAGGAGACGTACAAGGGGAGAAATGACAAGAGGAAAAGGGACGATAACGCTAAGGGTAGTGATAACCCGAACAAACGACAAGAGGTCGCCAAGGTTTATGCTATCGGGAATGGGGAGAAGAAGGGTTATGCGGGGAACAAGCCGATGTGCAACCGTTGCAAGCAACACCACCATGGAAAGTGTACCATAGTGTGCAACGATTTCTCAAAGGTAGGACACATAGCCAAATACTGTAAATCCTGACCCCTTGCGATGGTGCAAACAACTCAGGGAACGGATTGGAAGGCTAGTGTCACCTGCTATGGATGTGGAAAGAAGGGGCATTACAAGAATGAGTGTCGAGAGCCGTGGAACCGAGGAAACCAAGCGAATGGAGGAAACCCCGAGAATGGTGGAAATCAAGGAAACCGAGGCTCGGGAGGAAATGAGCATAACTAGGGGAACCGAGGAGCAAGAGAGAATCAAGGTAACCAAGGTACTGGGAATCAGCAGGGAAATGTAGGAGCAGCCCAAGAAAGGGTGTACATTATTGGAAAGGAGATCAAAGAGGACCCAAACGTCGTTACGGGTACGTTCCTTCTCAATAACCGTTATGCTTATATATTGTTCGATACTGGTGTCGATAGGAGTTTTGTATCCACTACGTTTATGCCTTTGCTTGAAATCGCACCGACAGCCTTAGGTATTGCTTACGACGTAGAATTAGCAAACGGTAACCTTGAGAGAATAGACACAATTATCCGCGGCTGTACGCTGAACCTCCTTAACCACCCCTTCAATATCGACCTCTTACCCGTCACGTTAGGTAGTTTTGATGTCATCATCGGTATGGATTGGCTATCCAAGTACCGAGCCGCCATACTCTGCGATGAAAAGATTGTACGAGTGCCATACGGAGATGAGAGCCTAACCATACTAGGAAACATGAGCGATCGTAGAAATCCTTCCAGATTGAACATTATCTCCTGTACCAAGGTCCAGAAGTATGTTGAGAAAGGATGCCATCTCTTCTTGTCTCAGAACTCCGAGAAGAAAGGGAAAGTAAAGGGTGAGAAGCGTCTAGAAGACGTGCCTGTTGTACGAGACTTTCCGGAAGTGTTCCCAGACGACCTGCCTGGAATACCCCCGGTAAGACAAGTCGAGTTTCAGATCAATTTGATGCCCGGTGCTGCACCCATAGCACGAGCACCATATCGACTCGCCCCTACGGAGTTGGAGGAGTTGTCAAAACAGTTGATGGAACTATCGGAAAAGGGATTCATACGACCAAGTTCCTCACCTTGGGGAGCTCCGGTGCTGTTTGTGAAGAAGAAGGACGGATCCTTCCGCATGTGTATCGACTACCGAGAGTTGAACAAGTTGACGGTGAAGAACCACGAATCGGGTCCGAGTCAACTCTACTCGTGAATTGACTCGGACGAGTCGAACAAGTCACGGCGAGTTAAGATTAAAAAACATAGATCCACACGAGTGGGTTTGTAAAACATTAAGTTTTATTTACTTTTGTTAATAAAAACATTTATATCAATTTTATTAGTTTAGGGTTTCAATAAAAAGAAGAAATAAGTAAAGATGGTGGCACGTGGGCTTACCAAACGAAGAAGAGAGGTGAGATAAGGTGGCGGTGAGGTGGTGGTCGCTGCGGTGTTGCTCCGAATACAAGCAAACGTACTCCTTTGACAATCATATCTCCAGAAATGAAGAGAGTATCGAGATCTACACGGTGGTGAAATTTTGGAGGTGGTCGGAAAGTTCGCCGGAGGTGGTGACGGCGCCAGAATAGTGTTTTCCGGTGAAGGTGGTGTTATAAATGAGGGAAGAGAGAAGTGTGTGGGTTTATATTTTAAAGAGAGGGGGCAAAGGTGGACAAAAGAAAGAAGACGGGCGGCGGTGTAAAATTAGGAAGGGGTAGATTATGAAATTTAGTTAAACTTTTATAATAATAGTTGTGGGCCCCATTTAGTATAGCAAACTTGCGTTTTAATTTACGAGACTCGCGCCATTGAGTCCGAAATAATTTTTTCAATAAAAACGAGTATAAATACGTATAGCTTTTTCGGTGTTAATTTATTTTGTAAGTCGATTTGTTTTTGTGCGTTTTAGGTTGTGCCGGCTAAATAAAAGAATAACGCTCATTTTTAACAATATATCTACTGTTTTTCAAACTCAAACAGGTTCAGAGAGGTTTAAAAGCTAATGGATCTCAAAAACAAACGTTTTGGCTAGTAAAGTAAGTTTAGGAAATTTACCGGGTGTTACAAGCCAATATGCCAGATATTATTGATGATAATTTCACAAATAGTTCCTCTTGACTAACCTCGTCAGTGTTGTCTTGCTAGGAAAGCACGATCGTTTGGGTTATGCGATACATTGTATTGGCACAAATAGAACTAAAAAGTGGATGTTCATTTGAGCCTTCAATATCCATACCATCCACCTCCATGACCATGTTTTTAGCTATATCCCTGAACCATTCAAGAATCCATTCAGCTGTATTCACTTGAGGAGCAGGTTTTCTCAGCTTGTTGCCAAACCATTTGTCGTTAACTTCAACTTCAAGCCACAAGGTTCTAGCTGCTTTTTGAATTCTTGCATAATCATTAGTAGCATTGAGGGTTTCTTCTACATGTGAGACATAAACAAGAACTTCACTCACATTGCGTAGCAATCTATAAACTATGTTGCTTGGGACTTTATGGAGAGAAATGGCGATGGCTTTAAAGGTTACCAACGGCAAGCTCCAACAATCAAGATATTCCTCTGCCGTTAACTGTGGAACATGATGGCTATCATACCTTCCAACTCTTTCAAAACCACTAAAATTTTCTAGAAGCTTCATAAGATTGTTGGGTTGTTGTTTTTCAGCATTTTGAATGACAAAGTTGGCAGATCTTGTCATGCCATACAATGTTATCTCGCAATGTTCTCTCAGCCAACTCCATGTCGTCTTGAAGTTGCAAAACATATTTCTTAAGATCTTTATTGTCTTCCAGATGGTTTAGATTATTTACCACCAGTAAACTTGAGGCACAAAATATAATCTTCATCCACTTCCAACATCGTAGACAATTCACGACAAAGATCATGATGAAAGTCGGAATCAGTGCTCATCTTGCATGCTACGACAACCGTCATTTGAATTCCTATGCAAAAGCTCAGAGTTAGAAATTTTATGTTCTGGATGACAATCTTCCATTTGCGGCTAAACGAGAATGGTAAACTACGTACTATGTTTCCAGTCAGATAACTTCTGAGTCCAGTAGGTCTCTACTTTAAAGACCTTGATATGAATTCGAATCCATTTTATGGTTAACTTAAAGCTCAAGTAGGCAAAACATCTAGAAAGAGGGGCAATTGTACCAAAGTACTACTCCGATAAACTGTATGATAAGAATCAATAGCATTGACCACTTATAGTCTGACTTATGGTCCCTTACAGATCCAATAGTTAAGATCATAAGAATAACATGTATGACAGTGCTTAAAGTGAAAATTACCCCAGTAGGAGTTCTTGTTGAGGAGCAAGCTATGATGAATTTGTTGAATTGTGGTTAACAAATTAATAGGTAAATGTCTAGTATCGAACCCGAGACCTCGGGATTGCACACATTACAAATGAGTATTAAGGAATAATAATAAATGTATTTTATATATTTATTATTAGCACGAGAACTTAACGACCGTTAGTGTTTTCCGTTAAATGACTAACGACCGTTAAACGCAAATTAGGAAAGAAGTGTTTGTGTATAATTAGGAAACAAGGAAAAGATCTAGAACCCTCCTTGGGGTATAGGATCGACCGGCCTATGGGTTATTCGACCCATGGGTTTGCTTTTCCTCCAAGATTTCTAATTAGTATATATACAAACTCAAGGGTAATTGTTTGGTTAATCTTTTGTGCACACAATTATCCCTTAAGTCTTTTTCTCCTCTTGGTTTGCTTTGGCCGATCGAATCATCCCTCTCAAGGGTTGTTTGGATCGAATTTTTGATAAACAAAAATTGTTCTTCTGTTTTTACTTGCATAACCTTTATACGGTTTAATTTGTGTGTACAAGAACGAGGTAATAACTCACTATAGTTATTATCAAGAGATCGAATAACAAAACGGTAAGGGGTTATTCATTGATCTAGGTTAAATCATATTCAAGATTTATTGAAGTGCATCGGGTACGTTTTCTATTTATGTTTAAGTTAATATTTATGTGTTATACTAATTGTTTACATGCTTCCGCTATTATGTACTTTGTGTTATGGAATAATATGATTGTCATGAGTGTCAAATTCTAACAGTGGCATCAAGAGCCATGTATAACATGTAATTGATTACTTAAACAATAAAAAAAACGTATCTTTTAAATTGTTTAGAATATACATGATTGTTTTCTAGGGTTTTAATTATTAAAAATTTGTTTTTTTTTTTAATAATATAAGTCGAACCCTAACCCTAATTTAGGGGGGGGGTGTCGATTTCTCCATGAACCCTAATTAGGGTTTGTGGTTTTCATAATTAATTGTAATTAATTAGAAACCCTAGGTCTTTAAACAATCGTTGTGTTATGAATCTTGTGACCTAATTGCTATATGATATGCATGAATCCGTGACTATATATGCATATTTAGTCATGGATAATTAAATTGTTTAGATGTTTGCTACATGTTTAAATAAATCAAGAATTAGGGAAGACCTAATATATATATTAAATTAATGAATCGGTTATGTGCAACGTGGTATATTACCATTAAAACTTACGCGGCCAATTGTTGGTGACTGTGGTCCATTGGGTACAATGCGCTCGAAAACCAATGGGAGTTTTATTGATTCTATACATAATAATTCACATATAGATTATTAATAGGATTTGTTTAAAAAGATTGCATGTGGCTAGATGTTTCAATTACAATTAATTGTTTTAATTGTTTTATTATTAGTTGATTATTTGTTTTCTTTTAATTACTTGTTTATTGTTTTTTTTATATGTGATATGTTAAAGTAAGCAATAAAAGGGTTATTTTCAAAGAAAAATTAAATTGGACTAATAATGGTGAAACATAAAGTAATAAAGTAAGGATCTTGCAAAGTCTTATGTGCCGACAGTGGTTCGCTTCGCACGGTAATTTGCTCCCAGGCGAGACTAGCAAGATCTAAACTTTGTTACTTATTTTTTAAGACTAAGATCATAAACTTTTTCTTGATTGATGTTTTTGTACAATAGTGTGTGAAAGGCGGACCAAAGTTGACAAACTGTGTGGGGGGTTTAACTGGAGAGGGGTTTTTTAAGAGATTCGCTCCTACCGGCTCTCCGGGCCCGCTTGTGCGTCAACTGCGACTTACCTATATCACTATTTACGTACACTATCATCTTAAGGGTGATTTACCTCAATTCCACGCGTCACTTTTGTGGCAAATATCCGAATAACATGTAAGTAGTAGGATATGTGGGCGATAATTGTTGGTACTTCTTTAATTGGTGAACCCAATACCTCAAGTAAATAGTTTTGGTTTACTCTTAACTAATTAGTAAATAAAAATTGTTTTGAAAACTAATGATACAAAGATGAGTGCATGCATCTTTGTACATGTTTTTGTCACATCAAAAACTAAATACCCTAAAATTTAAGTTACGTGCCATCTAACTATTAGGAACACTTGAAGTTAATTTTGGGTATGCGTGAGACCTGGACCAAAATTAATGACAAGGTAAATTTCCGAGTGTGCGTGAGACCACACATGGATGAATTTGCAGTTTCTAAGTTAGACAACTTAATTAAGCTGATGCGTGAGACCTAGAGCTTAAGGCATGAGATGGGATAAAACATGCTTACGTGACATATTGATGAATCAATATGTAGTAAATCCCATAAATTATCTAGGAATTGGAAATTTTGTTTGCCAATTATTGTACGACAGATTACCATCTTTTGTACTTCCACTACTAGCAGATCAACTGATGTAGTGGAACTATGTAAAGTTGGATCATAGATTTTCAAGGAAATTAAGTTGGTTATATGAATATATCCATGGGTATTATATTTTCTTGAGAATAAGTATTATCGAAAATACTAATGTTTGAACTTTTCTATTTTATGTAGAATGGCTCAACCCGATAACTCCGTGTATGCTGCTTTCAAGAGTCATCTTGAAAGAGCCAAATTGACTGGGAAAAATTTCAATGATTGGCACAGATCGCTCAGAATTGTTTTGAGGGCGACTGGTAAGCTCAATTACTTGAATACTCCTTGCCCTGATGAGCCTGCTTCGACTGCTTCTGAAGAGGTCAAAGCAGCATGGAGAGCTGAGTATGCTAAGTACACTGAAGTTGGGTGCTTAATGCTACAAAGTATGGATCCAATGATGCAAAAGAAGTTTGAGTATTATTTTCCATACAACATGCTCGAGCAGCTTAAGAAGTCTTATGAAAAGACTCCTGAGATTGAAATGTATGAGTCTCTTGACAAACTACACAGCTGCAAACATGGTGATGGTAAACCAGTTGAAGACTATGTGAATGAGATGACAGATTTCTTTGATCAACTTCATAGAGTCGGATTTGGTTATCCCGAGAATGTTCAAGTTAACCTAATCAACAGATCCCTTAACAAGGATTTTGCTGGTTTTGTACAGAACTTCAACATGCATTGCTCGGGGAAGACAGTTTCTGAGTTACTCGCATTGCTTGTTGACTATGAGAAACACTTACCACCCAAGGGCAAGGCTCCTACTCCGCAAGTGTTGGCAATTCAAGGAGGTAGGATCCAGAAAAAATCGCGTGTGAACAAGGGTAAGGGTAAAGGTGATAAAGGCAAGCAGGTCATGGCCTATCAACCAAATCCTAAGGTGAATCAACACCAGCCCAAGAAGAACAAGGTGAGTCCTCCAGGAAAGAAGGATCAGGCTTGTCACCACTGTCATGAAGTAGGGCACTGGAAGAGGAACTGTCCACTCTACATCAATGACTTGCGACAGAAGAAGCAAAAGAGTGAAGCTGGTAATCCCAGCTCTTCAGGTGCGTTCTTTATGATCGAATTATTTACTCTAACTCGTAAGTTAAATTCCTGGGTATATGATACGGGATGTGGTATTCATATTTGCAATACTATGCAGGGGTTTAGAGTTGAGAGAAAGCTGGCCTATGGACAACAATTCTTGCACGTGGGTAATGGAGCACATGCAGCAGTTGAAGCTATAGGCATATTTGATTTAGTGTTGCCTTCGGGCCTAGTACTATCTTTAAATAATTGTCATTATGCACCGTCAATTGTTAGAGGTGTTATTTCATTTTCATGTTTGTTGAACCTTGGTTTTGAACATACTATTAATAGCAATGGAATTTGTGTTTCTTTAAATGGTGTATTTTATTTTAAAGCTATTGCTGTGAATGGTATTTTTGAACTTGATATGAATGATAATGATAATGCTTGTGTTAAAAATAATTCGATGTATAGCATCAACAATAAGAGAATCAAGAAAAGTCTGGATTCGTCTTATCTTTGGCATTGTCGTCTTGCACACATAAGCAAGGATCGCATGAAAAAGCTGCAACATGATGGGCTTTTAGAAAAGATCAATGATGAATCATTTGATAAATGCGAGTCTTGTATTAGTGGGAAGATGACAAAGAAACCCTTTAATAATAGGATTGAAAGGGCTACTGATCTACTTGGTCTTATTCATACAGATGTGTGTGGACCACTTAGACATGTGTCAAGGAGAGGTGCTAGCTACTTCTTAACATTTACGGATGATTTCAGCCGTTATGGTTATGTTTATTTACTTAAACATAAACATGAGGTGTTTGAAACATTCAAAGTGTTTAAAGCTGAAGTAGAGTTGCAACTTGGAAAGAAGATTAAAGCTCTTCGATCCGATAGAGGTGGTGAATACCTGAGTCAAGAGTTTGTGGATTATCTAGCTAAGGAAGGAATTGTCCAGCACCTTACTTCTCCATATACACCACAACAAAATGGTGTATCTGAGAGAAGAAATCGTACATTGCAAGATATGATACGATCTATGTTTAATCTAACAACTCTTCCCTTCTCATTCTGGGATTATGCCTTGGAGTCTGCTGTTCGCATTCTTAACATGGTTCCCACAAAGAAGGTAGATAAGACACCATATGAGTTATGGACTGGAAATGCTCCTAACTTGTCTTATCTTAAGGTCTGGGGTTGCGAGGCGTACGTTAAACGTGACTCGGGCGACAAGCTCCAACAAAGATCTGTAAAATGTATCTTCGTAGGATACCCAAAGGAAACAATGGGTTACTACTTTTATTATCCTCCTGAGAACAAAGTATTCGTTGCTAGGTATGGAGATTTCCTGGAGAAGGATCTCATATCTCAAGAATTAAGTGGGAGGATATATGACCTTGAAGAAGATCAAGATGATGCATTACCTTCTGAAAACACTAACCAACTTCCTGAAGAACCAGAAAGTCTGGGTCCTCCACCAGAAGTTGAAGTGGTTCCCATTCGCAGATCCGTAAGGACTGTAAAAGCTCCTGAACGTCTATGTCTTAATGTAGAGTGTGAGGAATATATACAAGGGGATCTTGATGAACCGCCTAGTTATAAAGCTGCCATTAATAGTCCTGAAAAGGAAAAATGGTTGGTTGCTATGAATGGGGAAATGCAATCCATGAGAGACAATGAAGTCTGGATTGAAGTAGACCTTCCTTCTAATGCCAAGGTAGTTGGGAGTAAGTGGCTCTTCAAGAAGAAAACAGACATGGATGGCAATGTACACACCTATAAAGCCCGTTTGGTAGCTAAAGGCTTTACTCAAACGTATGGTGTTGACTACGAGGAGACCTTTTCTCCTGTAGCTGACATTAGGGCTATTAGGATTCTCATAGCCATAGCTGCGTACTATGATTATGAGATTTGGCAGATGGATGTCAAAACCGCCTTCTTAAATGGTCGCCTAGATGAGGATATCTATATGGCGCAACCTGAGGGGTTTGTGAATCCAAAGTTTCCAAATCGTGTATGCAAACTTCAAAGATCCATTTATGGATTGAAGCAAGCATCACGACAATGGAACAAGAGGTTTGATAGTGAAATAAAGAAGTTTGGTTTTACTCAAAATCTTGATGAGCCATGTGTATACCACAAAGTTAGTGGGAGTGAAGTAATTTTCCTTATATTATATGTCGATGAAATATTGATCATGGGAAAAGACATTCCAAGTTTGCATGAAGTCAAGGCATATCTTGGAAAGTGTTTTTCTATGAAAGATTTAGGGGAAGCTGCTTTCATTCTGGGAATTAAGATATATAGAGATAGATCTCAGCGATTAATTGGATTAAGCCAAAGTGCTTACATCGATAAAATATTGAAGAGATTCAATATGCAAGATTCCAAGAAGGGATATTTGCCGATGCAAGAACAACATGGCTTGAGCAAGAAAGTTTGTGCTTCAACACCTGAAGAGGTGAAACGCATGGCAAAAGTTCCTTATGCTTCGGCTGTAGGATCTATTATGTATGCGGTTAAAAGCACAAGGCCAGATGTGGCGTTTGCTCAGAACTTAACCAGTCGATATCAGCAGGACACCGGTGAAGCTCACTGGACTGCTGTTAAGAATATTCTTAAGTACCTTAGGGCTACTAAAGATTTGTTCTTAGTTTATGGGGGTGATCCACAAGCAGAACTTGATGTTACAGGTTACTGCGATGCTTCATGGAAAAGTGATAAGGATGATATGAAGTCTCAGACTGGATACGTCTTTGTCATTAATGGAGGAGCTGTGGATTGGAGGAGCAAGAAGCAGAGTACATTAGCGATGTCTGCAGCAGAAAGTGAGTACATAGCTGCATCAGATGCTGCAATGGAAGCCGTCTGGATTAGGAAGTTTGTATCAAGGCTTGGAGTTATGCCTTCGATTCAACGACCTATTAAAATGTATTGTGACAACTCAGCTGCAATTACATTTGCCAATGAACCTGGAATCATGAAGGGCACCAGACATTATCTGATCAAATATCACTATGTGCGAGAGCAAATAGAGATTGGGCAGATCGAAGTACTCAAAGTTCACACAGATGATAACTTGGCAGATCAATTGACGAAAGCTCTTCCTGGCACTAAGCTTTATAAGTTAGCTGAAGGAATAGGTCTTCGTAAGGCAGAAAGTTTCATGCCCATTTGTGATTAGTATTTGGATAAAGGATGTAATAGACAATTATTGATTTTATGAAATAAAGTATTGTTTATGTTTTATTGTCTTGTTGAAATATACATATATCATGTTTTTGCATGTTTATATCCTTGAATAATTTTATTATTCTAAATTTGTCCATTGTCGGTTAATGATATGGGAATATCATTAAATTAAGACAAATGTGAATGTTGGTTAAAGAGTATACTTGAAAGTATATTGATGCGTAGTCATACCAAATTCACATGATATTCTAAGTGTAGAGTATAGGACTTATCCCAACTAAACATGAGATTACTTATGGATCTTGTCATCAAGTAATTCATGAAATAGTTATCCTCAGACTTGAGATACCAGATAAGAGTCATGGATGTAGTGCATTTTTGTAAAGCAATCTACCGCTTACCGTAACTGGAAGTTATAAGGATTGTTTTCAGAAGTGTTGCAAAGTTCATGGGTTATTCTTGTAGTCAAGAAAGAATTTGTTCCTTCAAATTTTGTTTGAAGTATAATACTGCTGGGCCCCTCGTAGGGTTGACAAAATGTTTGCGTGGCCACGCCCAAAGTCTATCTGGAATACGTTCAGATGTTTTGGTAATTTTGTTCAATCAATAACAAACGAGAAACAGAAACATTAATAAAGAGTGACTTAGATCCATTTCTTTATTAATAGAGTATTAGTAACAAAAGGATAATAATAATGATGAATCATTAAAGATTTTCCAGGAAATCTAGCTCGAGTCGGACTAGGGGCATTGGAGTGTTGCAAGACGCCAACCAATGTCATTTTACTATTAATAAATTAACCAAGTGGGAGTTGTTGAATTGTGGTTAACAAATTAATAGGTAAATGTCTAGTATCGAACCCGAGACCTCGAGATTGCACACATTACAAATGAGTATTAAGGAATAATAATAAATGTATTTTATATATTTATTATTAGCACGAGAACTTAACGACCGTTAGTGTTTTCCGTTAAATGACTAACGACCGTTAAACGCAAATTAGGAAAGAAGTGTTTGTGTATAATTAGGAAACAAGGAAAAGATCTAGAACCCTCCTTGGGGTATAGGATCGACCGGCCTATGGGTTATTCGACCCATGGGTTTGCTTTTCCTCCAAGATTTCTAATTAGTATATATACAAACTCAAGGGTAATTGTTTGGTTAATCTTTTGTGCACACAATTATCCCTAAAGTCTTTTTCTCCTCTTGGTTTGCTTTGGCCGATCGAATCATCCCTCTCAAGGGTTGTTTGGATCGAATTTTTGATAAACAAAAATTGTTCTTGTGTTTTTACTTGCATAACCTTTATACGGTTTAATTTGTGTGTACAAGAACGAGGTAATAACTCACTATAGTTATTATCAAGAGATCGAATAACAAAACGGTAAGGGGTTATTCATTGATCTAGGTTAAATCATATTCAAGATTTATTGAAGTGCATCGGGTACGTTTTCTATTTATGTTTAAGTTAATATTTATGTGTTATACTAATTGTTTACATGCTTCCGCTATTATGTACTTTGTGTTATGGAATAATATGATTGTCATGAGTGTCAAATTCTAACAGAATTGGGGGTTTCCGGTTCCTGCCATGATCCAGTAGTTTCTCACATGCATGCAGCTTTGGCTTCTCAACAGTTAATCTTTTTGATTGTTGCAGCTCTTGTTCTTTTAAAGCTTTTTTATGTCCTGTTTGGTATTTTAACTCTAGTATCTGTTTGGATCTTAAAATTATTAAAGCTGAACATGTTTGTATTATCAGCAAGAAGAGTATGATAGCCGCATAAATGATTGGTATTGACCTATTGCGATTAATGTATACAAAATGTACGGTGATTGTCTTTTAACATCAGCAATAGTTTCATTGAAATGTTCTGCTTCAGAATAGGAAGCAACACCTGTTTTTATTTGAATGCAGACATTCACAACCAAGGTGGTTACCAGAATACCCAAAGCCATGTCGTTAGTGACAAGTTCCTTGCTGTTCATGGTTGCTAAAGAAGGCAAAAAGTTAGCCATCATGGTGCACATAAACGCCGTGCTTCCGAGTTTTGCAGTCTGGTCCACGTTACCTGGCATTGAATTATTTAAATCCATGCTTATCTTCATTGCAATAGATATCACCGAGAGAGAAGCCGCACTTAGGGTGAAATATTTACATGGAAACCAGAGTTTTTTTTATTCCGAAAACCATGTAATAAATCAGCCACTATAGCAAGAACGCATCCCAATCCATGGCATAGGTTCACTATACATGTTTTATTGATCTGACCGGTATATTGAATCTTTTGAAATATCACTGTAAGATTCCAGTTTTTCCAAAATCTGAACATATTCATATAGAGAGTTGGATCCCCATATTTATGTTATTCGGGATGAATGAAATGATGAGTTTGGAAAATCTAACGGGTTGAAGGAAGATGGTGTAAGTTATGCACAGTGCACAACTTCTTTTCAGTACGAATTTTGATTAATAGTTGTTTTTAAACCATATATAAGGATTAGGGGTTTCTCTAAACAACAGCTACTTTCGATGCTTTGAGTGACTTTTAAATAAGCAAAATCCTACTCTCGATCTGCTGACCAAAATGAAATTTCCAGCCACTTTCGATGAACTAGGGAAGAGATTCAGTGTGAGTTAATTAACAAGAAAATTCATGATCAGTCTTAGGTAGTTGTTAAACTGTCCACTTAATAAAAAAAAAAAGTCAACCATCTGATGTTTTATGTTTTAGAGATCAGTCTTATTAGGTAGTTGGAGACTTATTAATTAGTGCAAAACATCTGTTCTTTTTTTAAGTTAAGAAATTAACTCTTGATTTGCAAAATATAAAGCATGATCACGAAACTACTGTATTTTATAATACTTGTTTTGAAATCCATGTTATAAATCTGCAGCCACCACTATCATGATGCTAAAGAGAGACGCTAACGCAATAGACATCCCAATCTATTGTGTTTATAATCTGCGAGGGATGCTTATAAGACCATATCATAGTTTTTCAAGGGTGCCTTACTAGTCCTTATGATAATATCATAAGTTAACTAGAATTATAATTGGACAAAATGGAATGATTTTTTAAGATAATGTATTGCTATAACAATGATGAGAATATGGATGATTATACACTTTACACTTGTTAACATCTAACCAACAATGCATATGAACCATGATTTTAAAACAATATGGCCACTATAAAAATGAAGCTAGAATATTCTTTTTCAAAACAACAGTTACTCATGAGGGGCAGTCCATATGAAATTGAATCAATTCCAAATCCCTTTTTGCATGAATCACCTCTATCAGTGGCCATATAAAAAATGCAGCCATTACTTTTTACTAAAAGTTGAAAGAGTGACTAAAAAAAGCAAATACATGATAACTTTATCTGGTTCTTATAGCATAAGTTCATCCATCACTTTGGTTCCAATGAAACTTTCTCTACCATTGTTACAATTATGTGTTCTGCAAAGATAGATTCGTACATGATGCAGTCTATAAGTGGGGTTCGTTGAACTATGAAAAAGTTACTCGTACTATTTGTTAAAGTTAATGTGGAAAAATATTAACGTGTATGTCTAGATTCGAACACGGGACCGAGGGATTGCACACTTTACGTATGATGATCAAGTAAATAATTAATATGTGTATTTATTATATGTATTAATTATTTGGACACGAAATGATACATAACGAACGTTATGTAATTAACGGTGTTGACTAACGACCGTTAGGGAATAGTTAAAGGACTATTAGTGAAATTGGGGCATGGAAGAATCTAGAAATCTTGGAGCACACTCCATGGCCGGTCGACATTAGGGATTCCAAATCCTAATCGGTTAGCTTCTTGCCAAAGTAATCCCAACACTATAAATATTAAATTGTAAGGGTAATGTGTTTTGGACACTTGTGCATGCACTATAACCTTTCATTAATTTTATTCTCTCCTTTGTATTCCTAAAAGTGGTCGACAGCTTTTCTAAAGTGTCGAACAATTGTTTTTAATTAACAAAGTGTTTTGGTTAATTAAGTGTCTAATCACTAGCATCATTGCTTGATCGGTTATAGTACGTGTGTACAAGAACTTGGTAATTACTCACTATAGTAATTCTTGGATTGTGGAACAAAACGGTAAGGGGTTCCACGTTAATCCATCTTTATTGATCTTGTGATTAGAAGAGAAGAATTGATCCTTGTTCTTGCTAGGATCTCGAGGTAACCCTTGTTTATTATTCATGTAATTCATTATATGTGTTAAAGTTGATCTTGCTTCCGCTATGTGTACTCTTGATGTGTTTATTTAATTAGTGTATATATGCTATTTAAATTCTAACAGTGGCATCATGAGCCGCTTTAACATGTTAATGATATTACTTAAATGCATAATTAAAATCAATTCTTGATGTATACACATGTTAATCGATTTTTATTTTTTAGGGTTTTGTTTTTGTAGAAAACAAACAAATAAAAATCAAATAGAATTTAGGGTTAGGGTTTCGACCCTATTATAACTAATTAATTAGTTAGTAACCCTAAATTAAGAACATGATGTGCTATGTGTTTATTTGAGTAATTAGGGTTACGATCTTGGTTGATCCATAATTCTTCATGCAAAGAATTATGGATTATGGTTGTGATGAATTTGCTACATGTTTTTATGATAAATCTAAAATTAGGGAAGACCCTAATTAAATATATTAATAAATTGGTTATGTGCAACGTGGTAATTAATTATTTAAAACTTACGCGGACAAACTATTTGGCGTCTGTGGACCATTGGGCACAATGAGCTCGAAAACCAATGGGAGTTTTGGTAATTAATTACATTAATTACACATAGATATTATTAATAGGGTTTATCAAAAGGTTTGCATGTGGCTATATGATATTGTTAATGATCATATACGTGTTATTGAGTGTTTATTTATTTTTTAAATTACTTGATCTTATTTGTTCAATTATGATGGATTGTTATCAATTAAGAGGGTAATTTTTTATAATAAAAATAAATGAACCTAATAACTATGAAACCTTTTGGTAAATTAATTTATTGCCAAGTCTTATGTGCCGATAGTGGTTCGCTTCGCACGGTAATTTGCTCCCATGCGAGACTAGCAATATAATTATTTACTACATAAATGTTTTAAGCTTTAAATCTTAAAGTTTTAATTGATTGATGCGACTGTACAAAAGTGGTCGAAGCGGCGGACCTAATATTGACAAACTATAAAGTGGGTATAAGGAGGCTTGACATTAAATTGTCAACCGAAAGGGGCGCGTTTTTAATTAGCTTCGGCGGACGTTTGCCCCTCCGCTCGCCTGTGCGTCAATATTAGACTTACCAAGTACACCATGAAAAAGTACGAAGCATCTTAAGGTAATGTTGTAAGTTACGCAACGCCATCAATTAAATTTTGTTGATTTTAAGCTGCGAATTGGTAAATGGTTTTTGTAGAAAACATATGTTACAAGATGAATGCATGACATCTTGTACATAATTTTGATTACATTAACATCAAAAATTAATACCCTTAAAATTTAAGTTATATGCCACCCAATTAATACGGAAACACCTGAGATTACATTATATCGTTGCTAGCAGCCTCAGCTGAATGTAATGATTCAAAGAATGGGAATCAAAGGGTAAATTGAGCACTTTCATTGCTAGCAGCCTCAGCTGATGTGATGAAACGGCGTCAAGTTTACATGTTTCTAAATTGGTTAACTTAATTGAGCACTTTCATCACTAGCAGCCTCAGCTGATGTGATGGAACGGCGTCAAGGCATAAAGATTTGGGGATGAAACATGCTTACATTTGCAACCGTTGTTGGCAAAATATGTAAGTCCCATGATTTTAGGAATTGCAATTGGATATTGGCAATTGAGTGTAGCTCTACCTTATTGAGTACTTTCATTGCTAGGAGCCTCAGCTGATGTAATGAAACGACGTCAATTTGGATCCTAATTTTCAGTGAAAATTAAATGGTGAATGTAGTTTACCATGGGTGTTTAATTTTCTTGAAAAGTTCAATTATCGAAAGTACTAACTTTTGAACTTTTTCTGTAGTAATGGCTCAACCCATAAACACTGAACAAAGTTCTACCTTCAAAGTTAATTTTGAAGGAGAAAAATCGACTGGCCCTGAAGCAATTTTTGATTTAATCAGAAAATTGTATTGCTGTAGGCAAGGGGATGGTAAACCAGTAGTTGATCATGTGTTGGTCATGATGAATTACATGGACCAGCTAGCACAGATCAACTATGGTATTCTTGAGGATACATGTGTGTACTTAATCCTAAAATCTTTGCATAAGGATTTCATGGGTTTTGTTACGCATTACAACATGCATTGCTCGGGGAAGACAGTAACGGGATTGCTCGCAATGCTCGTTGATTATGAAAAGGGTTTACCATGCAAGGTTCCTACACCTGCTGTAATGACAATAAGAGGTGGTAGGGTTACTAAGCCCAATAAACCGCAGAATGCGAACAAGAAGGGAAAAGGCAAAACTGACAAGGGCAAGCAAATTGTGACCTATCAGCAGAAGCCTAAGAAGCATAATCCTCCTAACAAGGAGGATTATCTCAAGAAGGATTTGGCTGCTTGTCACCACTGCAACACTCTTGGACATTGGAAGTGGAACTGTCCATTGTTCTTAGAGGAGTGTTGTGCAAATAAAAATATGAAGGCTGCAAATGGCGCGAGCTCTTCAGGTATTTTTATGGTGGAATTATTTTCTTTTCCTCGTAAGCAAAATGCCCTCTTTGTTGCTAAAATATGTATAGCTTAATTTTTGTTTAACTGACAGACAACGATCATCATACAGGTACATTATGAGAGTCAGACAATACTTCCTTACATTATAGGCAGCTTCAAAAAACATGCAGTTATATAAAATATCATTATGCTTATTATAAAAATATTAAGACACATAACAGACACATACATTACTAGCTGACTAAAGACGCGTTCACATGAGCTTATTTAGTTTACAAATTGATTGCAGCTTCAAATTCAACATACTTTCTCAATACCCCTTACCCAGGATCGACGATTTGTTTGATCAGCTCCAATGATCGAGTGTTTACTCAAAAATCGACTTGTGATCTAGGTGTCACCAACTCTGAGTTCGGGAAGAGGATATCCCAAAGACCACGTTTAGAACCCGCTATGGCCATTATGAGTTTCAAGTGATGCCATTTGGTTTGACCAACACACCAACGGTATTGATGGACCTCATGAACCGGGTGTGCAAACCATATCTGGATAAGTTTGTGATAGTATTCATAGACGATATCCTAATTTACTCAAGGAGTAAAGAAGAGCATGAGAAATACCTGAGACTCATCTTGGAACTACTGAGGAAGGAGCAATTGTACGCCAAGTTCTCCAAGTGTGAATTTTGGATTCCCACCGTGCAATTTATGGGTCACGTGATCGATAGCCAGGGAATTCACGTGGATCCCGCAAAGATCGAGTCCATCAGGGAATGGGCAGCGCCTACAACCCCAATTGAGATTCGTCAATTTTTGGGACTTCCTGGCTATTATCGGAGGTTCGTTGAGGGATTCTCCAAGATGGCCAAGCCGCTAACCAAATTGACACAGAAACGTGAAGTACGACTGAGGTAAAGATGAAGAAGAAGCGTTTCAACTCCTGAAGGAAAAGCTGTGTAGTGCGCCCATCCTAGCCCTCCCGGAAGCAAGCAAAGACTTTGTCGTGTACTGCGACGCTTCGCACAAGGGATTTGGAGCCGTCTTAATGCAACGAGAGAAGGTGATAGCATACACTTCACGACAGCTTAAGACCCATGGGAAAAACTACACTACACATGACCTAGAACAAGGCGCCGTTGTGTTTGCACTCAGGATATGGAGACACTACCTATACGGCACCAAGTGTATAGTATATATAGAATCGTTTAGAACTCGAGATTTGTTAGATCTCATCTAGGAATAACAATAACAAAGACAACAATATTCAGCGGAATAGATCAAAGAACAATTGTTATTGTAAACAAGGTTTTTTCATCATCATCATCATCTATAAAAATTACAAACACAACAAACAGCCCAATTCTACTTGATCAAGTGTAGAACGGTTACTCAACAATAACAGGGATCAAACGATCCTTGAGGCTGAACACACACTACTCTAAGCGTTTACAAGAACAACCATATGCCTGGACACACACACATTTTTTTGGTGTTCACATCTTGACACACTGAAACCTAAGACCTTGTATCTCTTTATATAATAGAGACACCTAGGGTTTACAAAGACTCCTAACTTTATTCATAATCATTTAAGCCCTTTTAGTTTCGTATTGCTTCATTTTTCTATGTTTTGTACTTATCAACTTAATATAAAACCCAACAATCTTCCCCTAGTTGATAATTACAAAACATTCTTCAAAATCTTCCATGAATGAAACAATCTTTCCCTTAAGCTCAACTCATGAACTTAAATAACATGTTGTACCACCAAGGATCTTTAAGTTGCAAAACTTCTATGTACTTCTTCCCCTTTTTGTCATTATCCACTAGGGGACGCTAAGTAGATGCAACTTTGATCTTCACAACCACAAACCAATATTATACTCCTAATCCAGCCTTCCAAAGTCTCAAATTACCCTCCATGAAGAACACCAAAAAGCTTACTAAAAATGAATTCAAGATAATAGAAACTTAAACCAGCAGTAGTAATAACGGCTAGCAGTAGTAAAAACCTTCCCCACAAATGGTGCATATAGTAACCATAAGAACTTTTCGAATAACTAACCACCATAGTAACAAACACCATGTAGTACCATCCATGAACGAGAACCAAATAGCTTACTAAAAATGACTATAATAGTAATCAAAACCAACCAGTTGAATAATAGTTCTAAGGTTTAGCAGTAGAAATCATGTAACAGTAGTAATCTTCCCCTTAACATGATAACTACTTTATCAATATTTCCAATCATCATCAAAGTCCAAACAATAAGTGTAACAATATCTGAGATCTTGAACTTTGAAATCAAACAAACTTCTGTGTGTGTTATCCGACATCTCTCAAACCCAGTCGAGAACCAAAAACCATGTACTGTCTGGTATCGAATAATGCTAGTAGTACTAAGAATATAGTAGCAGTACTAAAAATATAGTAGCAGTACTAAAAACTTAAGTAGCAGTACTAACTTTCTGAAGCAGCATTAAAAATCATAAGCAGTACTAACCATCGAAGTAGCAGTACTAAAACTTTTAGTAGCAGTACTAAAATTTTTAGTAGCAGTACTAACTTAGGAGTGGTAGAAGTAACCAATAAGCGTAGCAATATTAAAAATCAAGTAGGAGTACTAAACTTTAAGTAGGAGTACTAAACATTACCAGTAACTTCAGTCCCGCTTATGCGTATATCTATCAATACCAGTAACCTTATGCGTATGTCTACTCCCACAAGAACGTAACCTTACTCCTTGTTCCAGCAATCACATTCACTACTCCAGTAACCATAGTCAATATAACCTTGAGTAACCAAAGCTGCTTTCTTGTGAAAACCCTAAAACACTCGTACACCAGATTCTGTCTAGATTCCACATGAAACACTCGTTCCCTTGCTGCAAATAAGATGTCTTCGTTATAGCATCAAAGAAAAACAATCGTTATGCAACAGAACCAAAGATTTAATTGTATGGATATAGGATTGAAACCCTAAAAACAACGATTAATTTAAAAACATAAAGATATTAGGGTTTAGGGTCAATAAGTAGCCAATATCATCGTGTAGGGTCAATAAACTGATTGACAACAACAGCAATTTGTCAGATAAACCAAGTCAATCTTAAAAATGATTAAGAACAAACCCAACCGAATATGAGAAACCCTAAAAATTGACCTTCTTCAATGTTTCTGCAGCATACTTTTAAAAAATTTATATCTTTTAATTGAAAGTTCATATTGAAGATCCCTCCGGTGAGAATATGCCTTGATGAATAGAGAACCTTTAGTAAAAATTTCTTTAAGATCCAACGGTTAACGAATAAAATATCGCCTTTTTAGCACAGCACTACAAAAAACTACGAAAATAAAAAACCAAAGTTGATTTTTTTCTTCCTTCTCGTATAAAAACCATGTAGATCCCTAGATCACGAGCTCCCTGAGCTCTTATACCACCAGTAGAATCGTTTAGAACTCGAGATTTGTTAGATCTCATCTAAGAATAACAATAACAAAGACAACCATATGCAGCAGAATAAATCAAAGAATAATTATTATTATAAACAAGGTTTCTTCATCATCATCATCTATAACAATTACAAACATAATTAATAGCCCCAATTCTACTTGATCAAGTGTAGAACGGTTACTCAACAATAACAGGGATCAAACGATCCTTGAGGCTGAACACACACTACTCTAGGCGTTTACAAGAACAACCATATACCTGGACACACACACACTTTTCTGGTGTTCACATCTTGACACACTGAAACCTAAGACCCTGTATGTGACAAACGGTAATTTTTTCACTAATATTTTAATAATAAATGTCAATTTATTATTACTTAACTGTTAAACCAAGCATTTATGTGTTTACATAACTATTACGAGAAGCAAACCCGCACGTTGTAGCATACAGTAACTCACCAAAACTACTTGATTTTATCAGAAAAGGTGAATTTTTCACTTTCTGACATTTACAGACACCAACGTAACAAAAATGAGAGGTTATCTTGTTTTTCCTGAAAAATGACACCACACGCATACCGACACCACATTAGTAAAGGTTTAATTTTATAATTCATTTTCGGAGTCAATTAATTTTTCTTTATGCCAGTTTTATAAAAACGACTCCAGAATCATGATTTTCACATTTATGTGAAACCGGGGTACCACGATTGCACATCAACTCAACAGGATACGGGATACACAAAATACACCTAATACAATAAAACACACCCACACATACACGTGAATCTTATCCCTTCCTTCTTGAAATTATCTCCATAACAGTCCGTATTCCACCCTTTGACTTCTTCTGGTGTTCTCTGCCAAAAACCACCATCGACCTCACCCATCACCATCAAAACCCCTAGATTTATATACTTTCGATTCTTCCAATGGGTTGTCGTCTCCTAAACCTCTTCCCCGGAAGTCAACCATGCCTAGAGATCGAAGAAAGATGGGGAGAGAAGCTGAATATAGTGGTTCTTATCCTCTAAAGATCAAAAGGAAATCGCAAGCTTTCCCATTATTCTCCTTTTTGCACCCACTGAGTTCTAGCAATGAGCTACACAGTCACACCTCACAACAAAAATTTTCACAAGATTCAAAGGGATCGAGAGGAAGCCAGTGGTGTGTGGAATTGCTTGGAAGATAAGAATTGGGTTTTTGTTGGTGATTCTTATCAGTCGACATCTTGATTTTTGTTGTAAGGTTGTCGACAATTACTCGAATCGATATATTTCTTTTCTTTCTTGTTGTTATGATTTTGTGATGTGATGTTTGTGTTGTTAAGGTTGTATGGTGTGGTAAAAGATTAAAACCGAAAAACTAAAACTAAAATCAATCACCATGTTGGCTCAAAAATTTAGAAGTATATGTTGTAAAATGGTGTTCGAATCTTGTTTATTTATTTGGGTCGATTAGTAGGCAGTGATGGATTTGGTTAAGTAGAGAATGAAAATTTGATGTTGAAGTTTATGCTCGGATGTTTCTGGTTATGTTTATACTCAGATTTTTGTGTTGTGTTATACTCGAATTTTGTGTTTGCATTATGCTTGGATTTGTTGTGTTCATAGTCGAAATATATATGCTCAGAAGGTGTTTGAGCTTAGGTCCGAATAGTGTTTGCCTTGATGCTCAAAAATTAGTGCTTGTGTCCAAATTGGTTTGTGCTTATGCTCAGTATGTTGATTATGTTTGTGCTCAGTCTCGAGTTTGTGTTAAGGTTGAATGATGTTTGTATCTATGCTCAAAATTTGTGCTTATATTCGGATTTTAGTTGTGGTTATGCTCAGTTTGTGCTGATTTGTCTCGAGTCACAGGTGTATCACTCCTTGGTCTTGTGTTGAAACTAGTAACGACTAGTATAAACTCAACCTTCCTAGTGTGTCTCGATTATGGTGTGAGCCGAGAGGCCATGAACTTAGGTCATTTGAGCTCAACCCGAGTCTTTGACTGGGTTCTCTTGTCTTTGGATTCGACCACGTTGGTCAACAAAACACCCATGGGGTGTTATTCTTGCTCGTTCAAACAAAGGGTCTTACACCCCTATAATAAGGGCATGTTTAAGTTGTGTCCTGGTCGAGTCATGTGTTCGAATCCCTCCCTCACCTCGTTCTACACAACCCCTTATAACACAAGGGAAAAACACTTGAAATTTATATATTTGTTCCAAATTGTGGTTACTGGATCTTTTTTTGCTTTCTTAGGATGGGTCGAAACTTTCAAAACTCAAAGAAGTTGATTTCATTTACTTGTTATATATTGGAGTACTGGACTTCCTTGTTGGTCCATGATTGGGCCGAAGCTTTTCTTAAATTCCAAAAGGGCTTGTGTGCTCATTTGTACACCATCAGGCAGAAGCCCACTTATAAATGAATGGATTCCGTTTGGTTTTCTTATCAGCCCAACTCGCCAAAATCTTAACATAAAGGTGAGTTTGAATAATCTGTTTCGAAACACGAGTTGTGATCGCCATCGTTCAAGTGATTGTTCCCAATTATTACGACTTTATATTTTACGAATTAAAAATAACTCGACTTGTTATCGACTCGTTACACTTCACGTAAACCAAAAATCTCGATATATATATATATATATATATATATATATATATATATATATATATATATATATATATATATATATATATATATATATATAGAAAAAAAGTTATAGGGTAGATTTTACAAATGTCTCAAACTTCAGGATAAGAAATGAAAAAAATAAATAAATAAGGGCTGAACCATTATCTCCATCACCACCATTTTACTGGTAACAAAAAAACACACACTCTGATCATTCAATCCTGATCAAAACCCATTATCTCCATCACCACCATCTCCGTCTCTATCGCCACCATCATCTACATCGCCACCACTCCGATAAAAAAAAACCCAAATTTTGACAATTACCGATCAAAATCAAAGCAAAATTAGATAAAAACACTCGTGAATGCCATAACTTTGCTCTCCGATCATCAGAAAATTGATGAAAAAGAAGTTTCGAAATCGTAAGTGCCCTAATTTTGGATATTCATCATTTTGTTGGTTTAAACATGTTATAATTATGTATAATTTTTATGATTGAGGCATATGTAAAGATTATGTTATTTTAGTGCATTCCGGCAATTGTAGGTTTTTAATTACAGATTTTTTTAATTTTTATCTTATTTTAGTGCATCAGCGTGAAAATTATAAAATAATTAGTGTTATTATGGAATTGAATGACATTTAATGAAATTTTATGTATAAAATTATATTTTAGTGCATCTGTGTAAATAATATGTTATAGCATTTATTTTTGTGAATAAGTGCATCGGTAGAACGAATTTATATTTTTTGTTAGATTAGAGCGATAGATTGATGCATCCATTGTGTATTATTAGAGCATCGCGTGACATGTTTGGCATCTGTTTGTTTGATTAATGCATCAGACATTAATGTTGTGATATTTAGAATGATTCATTTTTGGTCAAAATTATGTAATAAAACTACCTTTAGGCCTCTTAGTGCAGTTCATACTAGACAAATCATTGCGAAAGATAATATGGATTAAGATACAATGAATACACGTAACATTTTGAGAAAAAAAAAATTGGTTTGTTGGTTACAAATAGTGTTCTTTTTTTGGTACGAGGGAAACCCCACCTATGTCACCTTTTGGTGACCTGATAACAGAATAGGAATAACATATGTGTACAAAAACCTTATTGTTTGAAGTTTGGAAATTCAGTTTGGAAGTAGATGCAACAATAAAAATTGATTACGATTATCTGCTTATTTACGCTCCAGAAATTTAATTGTGTTTGATGATTCTCAGATCAAATGAGGAACTACTTATGTTGAGTCTTTCTTTACTTACTGCAAATAGTATTATGCTGATGTTTCAGATGCGACTATATTGAAATCCAAGGTCTGTGACGGCATGGCTTTAGGTCAAGAAATGGACGACTCCTCGAATACTCCCAGCTCGTAAGCTTCTGTTTCTTATTTATGCTTACTATCTGTCCTATTTGTTTTCGTGGAGTTCATAAATTAGCATTTGAGGTGAGTTAGAGTATACGATCATGTTTCTGATCTTGATAATTTGCATGATGCTGTCTGCTCATTAGTTGGTTGTCTGTATTGGAGGACGGTTAATATAATTTTGTCTTGGCCATATAACCCCTATTTTCACCTTAATTGCAATCAATAACTCTTTGAGGTGTCTTGATGTATGCTTTTCTACCAGAAGTATGATTAAGGCATCAGTGTTAGTGGTTGCCGCATCAGGTTAAATGTTTGTATGTTTGGTGCATCGCTGAACATATTAGAGCATCAGTGAGTAATGATTAGTGCATCAGTAAGTAATGATTAGGGCATCAATGAGTGATAATACTTTTAGAAAATGGGTTACATATCTGCATCCGTGATAGTGGTTTTTACATGTGAAATTTGGAGCATTTTATTTTATTTCAAACCAATAATATTACTAGGTCGGAAGTTGGCCTGCGCCATTTTCTCTACTCATGTGTACCCTTACTAAAGCTTTGACCTTATTGGTTGGGCATGTTTAACGCTTTAAACTTTTCATGCAGATTTAGCTCAGAACCGATATTTTGAAGATAAAGCTTTCATTGGCTACCTAAAGTACCTTCAGTACTGGAAATGACTAGAATACATAAAATTCATTATGTAAGTTGTGCTTGCCTTTTGAGTGTAGATGCATGTTTATTTCACGACTCGATCTTCTTTTGTTCAATTTATAGTTTATTGATATATTGCTGTTTTTGGAGGATTGCAGGTATCCACATTGTCTTTACTTTTTGGAACTTCTCCAAAATGCAAGTTTCCGCACTGCAATGGCACATCCGGCAAATAAGGTTTGACATTTGCACTTGTCCATTTGACCATTTCTTGATTTTATTCTTGGCTAGTGGTTGTTTTGCTTCTTAGCTGCGCTCATAATTTGCATGATGCTGTCTGCTCATTAGTTGTTTGTCTGTATTGGAGGACGGTTAATATAATTTTGTCTTGGCCATATAACCCCTATTTTTCACCTTAACTGCAATCAATAACTCTTTGAGGTGTCTTGATGTATGCTTTTATACCATAAGTATTATTAAGGCATCAGTGTTAGTGGTTGCCGCATCAGGTTAAATGTTTGTATGTTTGGTGCATCGCTGAACATATTAGAGCATCAGTGAGTATGATTAGTGCATCAGTGAGTATGACTGGTGCATCAGTGAGTAATGATTAGTGCATCAGTAAGTAATGATTAGGGCATCAATGAATATGATTAGTATTTACATGTTATGTGGTCTGTAGCTCTAACTTTTTTTATTTTTCCGAATATATCAGTAACTGGCATGTTATGTCCAAATCCTCTACTCGAAAGTACTTTAGTTTAGTTTGCATAATGTATGATTAGAGCAGGTTTTTGTGTCTTTAGTGGAAAGTACTATTGATTTCGAACGTCGTTAATTGATATATGATATAAGCTTTATGTATTATGCTGAGATATTTATGTATTATGCTGAGTCGAGAAAAGTTAGATATTAGGGCATCTATGAGTATGATTAGTGCATCGAATAGGTAGATATTAGTGCATCCATTTGCGTTTTTAGAGCATCTGTTTGGACATATTAGCTTTTTTTCCCTCATGACGCTTTTTTAAGTGTTCTTGTATTTGAGCTGTATATATCACTAAGATGTTCTTTTAGGAGAACCATATGTGTCAATAGCCATGTAAAGTTTCTTTCATCGCCATGTATGCATTTTATTTCATTTTGTGCAAGCATCTCACATTTTCATGTACAAATTAGTTTGTCCCTATGCTGATCCTTGATTCATCCCGATATTGAATTCATTTCATGGTTTGACCTTGTCATTAGTTTGTCCATCTGCTGATCCTTCATTTCATCGCCGTGTATGCATTTTATTTCATTTTGTGCAAGCATCTCACATTTTCATGTACAAATTAGTTCGAGATTAGCTTTTAGCAGTTGACAAAAAAGAATATTGTTGATTTAATAGGGATGGTGATAGTAGTAAAAATGAATGCAACTTAGGTAAATGGCTTATTTGAAGATTTTTTTGGATAGTCAAAATATAAAATGCCCCTCAGTAACAGCCAGATAGACAGGACATAAATCAATGATTCAATGGTTATTAACACTGTCTTTCTCTCTAATACCCTCGCAAAATTACAAATTACCTTAAAAATAGCAGCAGAAATCATCTAAAGTACATCTAGTAAACTTGGATTCCCAATCCGATATGGGGATGGATCGCGTGCAGCTTTCTTGTAGTCTGCTGGTATGCTTATTCTATAAAGAATGGCATATCGGGAGGTACTTTAGTGCATCCATTTGAGGTACTCGTAGTGCATTTGTTTAAGGCACTTTAGTGCATCCGTTTGAGTCACTTTAGTGCATCCGTTTGAGGTAATTTACTGCATCCGTTTGTACCGTCTAGTAGGTTAGCTTGCTTATGCTTCCTGAACATTTTTCTTAGCTTTCAGTGCTGTTTAAATTTTTCTAGGAGTTAATCTATTGATTTTGCAGATGTCATCACAAAGAATAAGTACTGTGGTTCATGAGTTTGATGGGGCATTTTTAGGATATCGGGTACAATACAAAGTTACAATAGTGATTGGTCATGTATTCAAGTTTCTTTTCCTTCAATATCATTTGTTAATTTTTATCAGCGTTTATGTTTCAGCTACAAGATACAAGATGCTGGACAAATGCTGCGACATTGGTAGCAACTCATCTCAAAAGGAACGGATTATGCTAGGTTTTCATCTCCCTTCAACGGTTTAACTATTTTGGCTCTTAGTAGCTTTCATTGCATATTTTCCATGTCATCACTAATACTTGAAACATTATTTTCCATTAAACCATATATTTAAAAAATATGTAGATTTTTATAGTTTGTGAATCTGATGGAGTCTATGTACTAGCTTATACAAGTTCGACATATCGCACTACATACTTGATGTTCTTTTAGCGAATTAGCTGTTTATGAGTATGATTAGTGCATCTATGAGTATGATTAGTGCATCGAAAAGGTAGATATTAGGGCATCTGTGCGTATGATTAGTGCATCAAAAAGGTAAATATTAGAGCATCTAGGTAGTAAGCAGAAGGCGAAGGCGAAACTGGTATTGCTGGTTTTGAATAATGCCTTCATCTATGTTCAATTTCCTTACATAGGTTTGTGTTATTATCTTGCAGAAAATTTGGGCTCATTGTAAGACTTTGTGATGAGGTTGGAAAAGTGTTGGTTTTGTTCCTCTACAGTATATCATGCACACGCTATCCAGTTTGTATGTAATGATGCGAAGGTAGTTTTTCTTTCGTTTAGTATAATGGTTATTTATTTATTTTTTGTCTAAAACAAGATTGTGTGCTAAATTTGGAAAATGCTTAAAGAGGGTTAGATTGTAACTTAGAAATGTTTGATATGGCAGATATTTAGATTTTGTCGATCAAAATGTCACAAGAATTTCAAAATGAAGAGGAATACTCGTGAGGTGAAATGGACCAAAGCTTATAGGTGGTTACATGGCAAGGACATGACTCAGGTAGCAAAATTCACTACAATTTTTTTTCGATAATTAAAATTGTCAGTAGCTTACGGTTTATTAATTGAACTTTGAAGGATGCTACTTTTGAGTTTGAGAGGAAGCGTAACAGACCAGAAAGGTGTGACAGAAACCTCACTGAGAACACACTCAAGGCAATCAAGGTGATCGATAAAGTCAGAAGCCACAGGGAGGAGAAACACCATTCAAATAGGTCACTTTTCTTCACCCCTTGTCTAGTTTGAAATACCATGTCCTTTTTTTTTTTTTTTTTTTTTTTCCTTGCTAATCTGATGTATATGATGATAATGATGGCGCAGGTTGAGGGGTAAGGTTGCAAAGGAATGGAAAGAGATTAAAAAGGAACACGAGCAGCAAATCCATATGTTGGTTGCCCTAGGTGCCATGGCAAAAGATCCATCTGCCACAACTGCTAAAGCCAGTCTCAAAGTGAAGGTTCAACTCTCATGTTGGAAAAGAGGGTGAACTCGTCTAACTTAACAGAGGACATTGAAAATGGGTCAGAAAGTAGTGTTCCTGTTTATATTCCATTTAAAGAGTCGATTGGTCACACTGAAATTGAAGTTGCAGCTGGTGCCTTGTTGGGCTCACTTACAAGCTTAGCAGTCTACTCATTTTGATGTTTTTAGCGTTTTACAGGTTCATTAGTCTATCTTATTTATACTTCTGATGAAAACGTTAAGAATATTTTAGTGCATACACATTGTACTAAAAACTGATTATTGCACTAAACATACACGTTGTACTGAATATTTTAGTGTATCAACGTGTATGTTTAGTGCATCCATTTGTATGATCCACCTGCTTAATGCCGAGAATTATTAATGACAATGGACTTTATTCTTCTCAGCAGCCTCAACAGCTATTTACATCTACTTGTATTTAGTATATTACTACTATGTCAAGACTAAGATGTCAGGCTTCTTCTAAACCAGCTTCTACTTTGGATAGACGCCCATGTTCTGTCTCGGTTCAGGAATTCTCTGTGGTGAGTTCTATTCCATTATATTCTTTATGTAATTATATGTTTTCTTTGTCTTTTAGAGTTAGCCATTTGACTTGGTACATACTGTTTTAGTAGAGGTGGCAATTTTGGTCTCTTCTGTTTATAAATGACGGGTTAAACCCAAATTGGGTCATCTCAACGTGACAGGATGTTAAATGCTTAGCTATTGACTACTCGCAATTCGTATCACTTCCGCTGGCTACTAAGATACCTCTTGTAAGCTATCCCCTAAATTATGGCATCTGTTAGCATTTTTAGTGCATCCATTTGGATGTTGCATCTAGAGCCAAATGATTCATTAGATACTAGTAAAATATCTAAGAAGGACCATGATAGTACCTGCTATTGACCTCGGACAACAAGAGTTACGTGATATGTTCTTAGGCCAATTAAATGAAAGATGAACAGGTTATCGGGATGCATTTCATGAACCCACCTACTATCATGAAACTTGTTGAGATCATCTCAGGTGCAGATACATCAGATTAAACATTTAATGCAACAAAGAACTTGGCCGAAAGGTGTTTACTTTTTTCTGCTAAACATATCTTTAAAGTACTACTTTTATTTTCTCCTAATGTTTAAAAAATTCAGGTTTGACAAGATTTTCATTTGCTCAAAGGATTATTCTGGGTTCATTCTGAACCGTATTTTGATGCCTATGATCAATGAAGCATTTCATGCACTTTATATTGGAGTCGCAACCAAGGAGTACATCGATCCAGGGATGAAATTAGGCACTAATCAACCAATGGGTTATCTACAACTTGCAGACTTTATTGGGCTTGATGTATGTCTGTCAATATTGAAGGTACTACAAGCGCGCCTGGGGGGATATTAAGTATGCACTATGTCCTTTGCTTATGCAGTACGTCGATGTTGAGTCTTGCTTGCAATTCATCCTGCATTTTCTTAGAAACTAATGGATATTTTGAAGCATTGGTGTTATGTAGTACTTTATTTTCGCATATGTAAAATAAGTGTCTAATTCGTCATCTTGTTTATTTTTATAAATTTAAGACTGGCTCAGATTATGTTATGAATTTTAGATTCATGTGTTCTTGATTATGTTCATCGAAAATTCATCTAGTGTTTCAAGTTATAAGTTATGCATTCATGATCCATCTTAAGATTATGTTATGCAGTAATGACCAAAAAATTTCCTGATTGTACAAGTCTTTCTTCATGAAAGTTGATGATTATTTCTTGTTTTAGATTATAATATCAGTATTGATAAGTACTAGCTTAAATGACTTTTATTGTTCTTTGCATGTGATTCTATAATGGAAATGATTAGATTGAAATACCCGCATCAGTACTTAGAAACAAATCGCTATTTAATAAAAAAGTGCATCAATGTTAATAATAAAGGTGCATCCATGTTAAAAATAATGTGCATCAACAGAAAGTGTTTCTATTTAGGTAAGGTAGAATTCAACATGAAATTCAAAAAAAAAAAAAAAAAAAAAAAAAAAAAAAAAAAAACATTTATAAAGATACTAGTGCATCAGTAAAGAGAATGAAGTTGCATCACAGTTGCAAAAATTTCAATGATACATGGAATGATAAATATCTTATATACATAGTGTAGCCATTGACAATTCATTTGTGGAAGTATCAAATAAAGAAAAAAGTCTATACAAAATGCTCATCATATCAATGAGCAGTTATTTACAGAAGTTTCAATTGCAGAAAAGGAAAAAAATGCAGCAAAGTATCAAGTAGGCAAGTCAATTCAAAATTCATCAAATATGAAAAAGAATTATAACTTTTGAATCTGCAGAATGAGTTATGTCCTTGAATCTGTTTGTTGGTGTATTATTCAAAAGAAGTCATTGACTTATGTTCTTCATACTTCCACATGTAAGGGAGACTCGTCTTTCTTTAGCAACTTCAGCTTCAACAACCCAAATAGCTCTAACAATTTGCACGAACATTTGATAGTCATACTCGAGCAAGAAAACAAACCTAGCAAAATGTAACAAAATGTGAATATAAGTGCATCACAGTTCATAAAGTAATGCATCACACTAACTAATTCAGGGCATCGGTTTGTTAGCAACTAGTGCATCATAGAGTTATCTAATAGGTGCAGGGCAATATCAGCAAACGATTTATAAGATACAAGTAACATATGATTCAACTAATATAAGTGAATCATAATGAATAACTCAGGGCATCCGTTTGTTAATAGCTAGTGCATCGTCATTTCAAAACAAATGCGTCACACATAAAACTACTTACATGCATTTTGTACTTGTAAAATAACAAAAAATACCTAATAGATTAGTATTTTTCTCAAACAAAAACCGATTCCATCAGCATTTCTAAACAGGTGCATCATACATATAACTACATATACCTACTGCATCATGCATCAATGTTTCTGATCTATATTCGTCATACACAAACACCTACTGATTCTGCATTTTAAAACAGCATCACACACACAACTACACATATAAGCCGTTTCTACTGATAAAATAATGAAAACACTATCTAATAGATCCACATCTATAAAAATAAACACCTATTACATCAAAATTTCAGAACAACTACATCATACATTCAGTTACACAAACAAACATTTTCTACTCATAACATAAACATAATTAAGCTTTTAGATCTACATTTGAAAAAAAAAATTATTGCAATTATAATTCAGAACAACTACATCACACATACAACCACACATACAAAGCCCGTTCCATTGAAAAACTGACCAGAACAATTAGAGAAACAGTTAATGCAACACGGTGTAAAATTAGCGCATCACAGTTACAAATTTTCATTGAGACATTTAATCAAACATCTTGTGTGCAGTTTTTGCAAACACATATAACAAGTCTTTTTTTTTTTCTCAAATTTGCTTCAAATAACTAATCTATATACTGCATCATGTCACAAAACTCTTTAAATTGGTACATCTATGAACAAACCTGATGATTAAATCAAAATTCATAAAACAAAACCCTAGCTCACAATGAACAATAATTCGTACAAATAAACACTAATAAACACATATATATATAACTTTTCTATTTGAATTCAAATAGCAAAACTAATAAATCTGTAATCAAATCAGTTATTTACTTACTTTGAACTTCGATTTGAAAAATTATAAAGAGAGGATTGATTGAATCTGATAATAAACCATATCTATTGTGTTTATTGGATGGATGTTGTCACTCAGGTGAAAGAAGAAGAAGAAATCGTGAGAAAATGAGAGGATCGTATATTCAGAGAAAGAAGAAGAGAAAAAAATGAAAAGTAATACATTTATATATATGATAGAGCTGGAAATGTGTAAAAGTTACGAAACAAACCTTATAAAATAAAATAAGTTACAATAAGGCCCCTTGAATTGGTGAAAAAAAAGAGGGGGAAGGGGAAGGGGTTATTTGTACACTTTTCTCACTTTTCCACCAAAGTGGACTTTTTTATAGAACCAATATATATATATATATATATATATATATATATATATATATATATATATATATATATATATATATATATATATATGTCATATTTAGAAATTCAACATGATTTTTTTTATAACAAATCGACTTAACTTATAAACCAAATTGGTTTGTCATTACACATACAATGAAAAACTCTTTTACACATTTAACAATTATATGAACAAAGTGAAAAACTAAACTTGTGAATTTAAACTCGTTCATTAATTCGATTGCATATAAACTTGAAGTGTTTTATCAAAACTCATATAGATTTATTAGATTATGAAACGATTATTTTAACCTCAACCTTATAACTTTTGTTAGCACGAGAATTGCCTATTATCAAAGAGTATATACTTGGATTATTAATTTTTCGTTAAATGACATAAACAATGATGAGGAGTTTTCAAACGTAACATCACCTTTACAAAAACTATATATATATATATATATATATATATATATATATATATATATATATATATATATATATATATATATATATACCTCCTATATAAAACAAGGTTTTGTCCTACTATTTTTCCCCCAAAATACTTAATCAATTGCCACGTGGAAATTCATTTGATCCTACGGTTTGGAGCTATTACGCTTCTAAACATTCGCTAACAAAAAAAATAGGCGGGATCTCTGATCTCTCATTCATTTGTTACAGCTCATAACAAAAAACACACAACCTTTTCTCTCTAGATCCCCTTTTCCACCCTATTCGAAAATCAAAAACCCCGAACATCAAAATCAAGATCCATACAAATTAAATCAAGTTTAGAACAATAGATCTTTTTGCTGCAACATTCAATCCCGTTTCAAGCTTTTATATTTCCGATTTCTTCCAGATAGTGAACGAACAAGATTACGGTTGGCCAACATGTCATTTTTTTAATTAGTATTTCTTCCAAATCAAGGTATACTATCAATTTCATAATTTTTTGACTTCCGTTAATTTATATAATCAAGACCATTCCTTTTCATTATCAAATATCAGTTTCACTGATTCTTTGATTTGCACTTTTTTTGATTGATTAGTTGATGGATGTATTTATCCAATTTAATTGTGATGACATTGTTTAAAAAAAAATTATTGTTCTTGATTGTCTTTAGGATGGAGATGATGAAGCAGCATAAGCTGTTTACTTGAGGTATTTCGTATACCAATCATTGTTGTAAAGGTTAGTGATTGTTATCGTTGATGTTAACTATGATGTTATTTCAAATAACTATGATGTTCTTTTCAATGTTTTGCATATTTTTTTGATCTTTGGTTGCATCACAGGCATGCCATCGTTTATGTTATTTCAAATAATTAAACTTTTGTGCATTTTTTATGGAGATTTTAAAAAATGTTATTTAAAATAATTAAACATTTGTGAAGTTTATTTAGGAAACTTTGAAAAATAAGTTGGTAATGAAGGAAATTTTGAAAAATAATTTGATAACATTTAAAATTTTACATTTCAATCACAAGAAACGTATCAACTTAACTATGATCCTGATTTTTAGCCAAAACTTTTAAATTTTGAATCTTTAATTTACTGGAATTTTGTAATTTGCTTCATTTAACCTAATTCCTACCACTATATATTTCAGTGCATCCTAAACATCTCCTCATTCATCTCTTATAACTTCATCTTAAAAAAAAGCAAAAGGTATTTGAAATGCCTAATCATAATCAATAATTTTTAATTTTGTTTCCTGTGTTTTTTTTGATGATTAGTATTGTTTATATGATTTCATATTTGAAATATGCATTACTGTTGTATCTTTGTAGGCATAACAAATGGATCAAGTTATTACTACTTTGAGTGACCTTGACCCTATGCTTGATGATGCCAAAATTTTGGTGAGGGTGGTACATATATGGAAGTCTCATCCTATCACCAAGCCGAATAAAATTTGGGGTTTAGAAGTTCTATTCTGTAGGGTATTCACAATGCAAGAAACACTTGTTTGAGGCCTAGATATGGATCGAATGAAAGAAAACTAGAGAGAGAAAGTGGGAACTTCTAGTGAGAGAAACACTATGTGTATTAGATTGAAATAATGAGAGTTCCAACCCTTCCCTTGCAAGGGAAGGGGTATTTATACTTACTACATAATATGCCCCTAGCGGGCTGTGGAGTGAGCTGACAGTGGGGAAAGCCCCGACCCACTCCACAAATATAAATACGACTAAACTAATAATACTAATACTAATATTGCAAAGCTAATATAAATAAGCCTACGAGCTATGTAGATGCTAAATAGATGCTCGGGGTGATCGAGTCTTCATCTGAATATTTATATTCCTAACAAGTTCTATTCCAAGATGAACAGGTTATTAACATCATCCTGTTTTTTATTGTTTGTGTATCATTTATTAATCTTGGAACGTTTTTACCACTGGAAATGGAATAGTCTTCAAAACAGGAAACTTATTACTGTGACAACCGGTACTTTTCCACTAATATTTTAATAATAAATTTCTATTTATTATTGCACAACTGTTAAACTAAACAATTATATATCTACTTTGGGAAGAAAACCCGCACGCAGTAGCATACAATAACTCATCAAAATTATTTAAGCTTATCAGTAAAAGTGAATTTATCATTTCCTAACAATTTCAGACACTAACGAATAAAAAATGAGAGGTTATCTTGTTTTTCCGAAAAACCGACACCACACGCGTACCGACACCACATTAGTAAAGGTTGGATTTTAAAATTTATTTTTATGAGTCGACAAAATTATTTCACATCAGTAACGGGAAAACGACTCCAGAATTATATTTTTTTTTTCACATTTACGCGAAACCGCGTTACCACAAATTAACCTCAACTAAACGGGACACGGGGTACACTCAATACACTATAAAGTTAAAAACAAATAAAATAAAATACACCCCTTATCCCACACACGTGATATTTCAGATGATCAGACTCTTCCCTGATCCCCCTTTTCAGCTCCTTCAATACTCCAACACACAAACCCATCAAACCCTAGTAATAACTGGATCCATTGGAGATGCAAGAAACCCATCCCTTCTTTATCTACTGTTTCCCTTTTCCTATTCCCCCTGCACCACACGCAAATGAGATTCCCTGCCACAATCTCATCTCCCATCACCATCAATTGTAAAAATTCGATCATCTATATTACTTTCCCAATGACCACATCGAGACACAAACAAGGTGCTGGAGGCCGAATATTAACAAATCCAATAGGAAGTTACCCAAAATGGTTAAATCTCTTTTGTCCTATGCCGAAAGTGGGTCAAGTATTTGCAATAAATCACTCCTTAAGAGCTCCCATTTCCAGGAAAAGCAACCACACCAAAAATCAATTTCAACCTCTATCAAAAGATTTCTATCGAGGAATTTAGGGTTGAACAAAGGTAAGTGGCTGCTTGGAAATTGGGTTGAACTCTTGCTTGACTCGAATTTGAGTCTCTTCGAATTACTTCTAATCTCCTGTTAATCGAATCATCTCTCTTTGTAAGATTTAATCCTTATTCTTGTTGTTTTGTTCTTAGAAATCTTGTGTGACTATTATGTTCTTGTCGATGTAACTTTCATTGTCAGTAGCTATGTCGAATCAATAGGTTGTTCTTGGTGTGGCTAAGAAAATGTTAAACTTGTTAATGATAAGAACACTAATTATGAACAAATATTGGCTCAGAAACTCGAAGTAATTGTCGTTATTTAGGCTGTGTCAAAAGTCCAGGCTCACCTTGTTGATCGAGTTGAAGTGTTGCGGTTAAGTGTGTCATTTCGATAGGCTTAAGTCAAGATTAGACTGTGGTTGTCCTAGATTGTCCGCGAATGAGCTACTATAAACAGTTTTGATCGAATGTTGTGCTTATGGTTAAGAGTCGGGTAGCCATATTGTGGTCTCAAAAGTATGCACACAAAGTGTTTGTGTTTTTGTTTGAAAAAAAAAATGTCGACTTTAAAACGAACTAGTTGGTGTTCATGAGTCCTAAGCCTTGTGTCTTGCTTGATTTCAAAGAATACAGTCGAGTTCAGGTTTGAGATGGGTCGTTCCGGGTCTTTTCTGAGTTGTCCCACTCTTTAGTACCATGCGGGTTTTAGCCAGTTTGCCCCTCTCCTCAGTTGTTACCTCGGTGTGCAATGGGTAAGGCAGTCGAGTCCTTATAGGCGTTGTAATGTCTGGGTAAAAACCACCCCGTTGGGTGCTTGTTTCCTCAGTACAACATGGTCTCAAAGGACCCTTAAACGAGTGCCTAACTCCTCGATAGCTAGAGTTTAGCCCTTCGTAAGACTGTGTCGTTAATGCCCTCACAAATTCCCCGAGTCGTGTTCTTTTCCAAGTCACTCTTGGCTGCGGAAACACTAGTCCTAAACTTGTCTTGACACACCAAAAACTGTTGTGTCAAATGCTACTATACTGAGGATAAATAAAAGCTTTAGAAAACAAAGTTCTGGATACAATTCATTAGTTGTTTTTGTGAAGGCAGTACACACTCACTCATCACATTGGGCTCGTTTGGTTTTGTTCCTGATTGGGCCGCAGCCCATCAAACCCCCCCACACTATGTTCAGTCTTTCATTTCAATATAGTCCAAGCCCAAAAAATATAAAATGTGAAACCTGTTAATATTTCAAGTCCACTGGGGTGATTATATACTTGGGCCACAGCCCACTCTCGACACGAAATCGTGTTACGTATACTCGCTTCAAATATAAAGCCGTCGTCACAAATCGCTTAACTAATAAAACGTGACAATTTTATATTTTAACTTCATGATCTATTTTAAATAAATAGACTACTAAGCATGTTTGCTACACCCAATCATATATTTAGAGAACGCCACATTTTTATATATAAACTCGACAAATTTTTATTAGTGATCATTTATGTATATATGACGTGAAAATATTTAAAAATGGAAAAACATCAATTTCTACTACTGACAACGTAAATATATACGAGCCAATAATTAAAATAAGAAATCATAAGCTAGCTAAATATTTTCCTAACATACAACTTGAAACGGTCATGTCAAAACTTATATAAGAAACGATTATTTTCTCTTAAACTTCAAACTTATTAAAACAACATTTTCTCAAACACAAGTTATAACTCGCCATATATTAGTGAAACCTTTTCAAATTCGTATATTTTTCCGCAAGGACCACATGTATATACGTATGAAAGTATATACACACGTACTTTCATTTAAACGCCAACCATCCTATATATCGTTCACATTGACATTCCATAATTGTTATCCTTCGTGAGTATCTGTCCGATCATTGTTAAATCAAGAACCACTATTCCTATTCTCTTGTACGTTTGTACACTCCAATGAGCCAATATTTACAAAAGACCAAAAACATTGTTTCAACTTAAATGCTGCCACACCAGCAACACCAACATGAACTCTTTAAAACAATTGAAATTCTTAAACTTGAATTGTGAACTAAAACAAGCCTTACTAATCTAGGTCGCGTGTCGGTGCTGAACACTGTCTGAACTATTTTGTGATCTGACTGCTATTTACCAAGGTGAGTTCATGGCCCCTACTTTTACTGGTTTTAAACTGTTTCTGGGGGAGAATACATGCTCGATTTTACTTAAACTCAATGCTTGTTTTTACTCGAAACGTGATTTGTTTTTCTCAAACATACTACTTGGCTGAAATACTTGATTGTTTACTCGAATGCGTTATATGAATACATGACACACATTAACCAGGTGTACTGAACTGATTACTCAATATTTGACTGTTTGGCTGTAATACTTGATTGTTCACTCGAATGCATTATATGTATACATGACACACACTTCGACCAGGGGTACTGGACGAACACATGGAACAGGACCGGGTGTAACGGTCACATGACCGGGTGTAACGGTCACATTACCGAGTGTAACGGACATACTACCAAGTGTAATGGTCATTACGAGTGTACCGCTTAACCAAGCAATATATTACCTCTGTTTACCAAGAACAAATCTTATTTGGCAACGGGTTGTAAACACACAGGTTGCAAGTCTTGTATGGGCGGGACTTGTGACTGAGTGGATTTATAATGCCTTTGCCGGGAAATCGTTATTCAAATGCTTTACATTTTACACTAAAACCTATGAACTCACCAACCTCGTGTTGACACTTTTTAGCATGTATTTTCAGGTTTAAGGAGATAACCTAGTTTTGAAGGCTTTCGGCAGGGCATGGCATGGTCATAGAAGACTCTGATATATTTGGGACCACTTGCAATCTTTTATGGGCTTATATTTTCGCACCATTTTTAAAGTGTTGTAAACAATCACTTTTGAATATGAAATCTATTTTTAATGGCTGAGGTAAAACCATTCTTTATACCTTGTGTTGTGATACCAATTTAGTAGCACCCAGACATGTATGCTTCCGCTAAACCAAATTTTGGGGGTGTTACAATTACTCCATTCCATTTGCACCCATGAATTCTTGTGCATCAGTTCAGTCACTTTACTTTCATTCTTAATCTTGGAATGTTCGTATCTATAAAATGTATCAATCTTATTGGATCTAAATGTGCATATACGTGTTTGTATGTTCTATTTTTTTTACAGAGACATGTTATTTGCTCTTTAGTTACATGACATAAATGTTTTTCCATTAATTGTTTCCACATTCATGTTATAAGTAGTATCGAAGTTGGCGTATATAGAATATAATCTTTATAATTTTCAGTAATCAATTGATGTTAACTGATATTTGCAGCCTGAACATGCATCTGTTTATAGTGGTTTGATGTTTAATGGTTTTTTTACTTTGATGTGGATGCTACTTAGATCCATTCAAACCAATAACCATTCTTTGACGTATTTGTGAGTAAGCAACTAAAGTTAAGTTGAATGATATTGTTTATCATTTTGTCGCATTATTATATTGGACTAAATAAGTCTCGGGTCCGTTATTGTTTATTTTTGTCACATCGTATATTTGTCATTTTGTCGGATGCTTTTAAATTGCTTAATGATAGTTTTGTCAAATATGGAAACGTCCGATAAACGAACGCGTCATGCCAAAATTTTCTAAAATTTCTATACTTGGTACAAATTTTACAAAATTTTTATTGCCTTAAATTCTGACAAAAAGACGAAAAATACTAAAATTTATAAAATTTTTAGAATTTCTTTTAAATCCTTTAGAATGTTTTTATAGTATATTTTCTTTTATCGGAAACTCCCTTTTTGCTCTATTTTGAGGTTTTCGGATTCGTGTCGAATTCTATTCGTCTATTATTTATTTACTTTCTTGATTTTTTTTCTTTATATAATACATGCGATGTATTATATACCTTGAATTCTTTTATTTGCTCATTCTTTTTATAGCCATGTATTATATTTCGCTTATTTCTCATAGGTAATATATATGGTGTACATATACTTGGTATTATTTTTCCAGATTTATTTTATTTAACCAACCACCAAACTTAAACTGGAAATCTAAATCTTTTATCAACATGCCACGTTGATGTAACCATCCTTAGGAAAACTAAATTTGCATTTGTTCATTTTCACGTGTCATACTTTTAAGATAAGCCTTATCTTCTAGATCGAGTCATTCGTTTACCGTTGTGCTGTACTCCTTGATTATCTGCTTATGTTGTTTGCTCATTCACTTTGAGGTGAGTCATAGCCCCACTTTTACTCATTTAATTACTTTATAAACTTTTGGGGAAGAAAACATGCTCAATTACTTTCTTTTGGACACAAGTACTAAAACCGTTACATTGCCTAAGTTACCGTTATGCCATTAAAGTCCCCACGAATCATGAACCGTTAATTACTTGTAAGCGCTGATGCTATGAATAGATCTATTTGGGTTAACACCCTCGTCCAAGTTGGTCGCACCAACCTGTCAAACGGACGCATATCATTCGGATTATTTTCGAGTGTCTAGCAAACACTTATTTGGGGCACTGATTATTATTATGCTTGATTGCATACCATTTCGTTGAGCGTCGGGGTCATGAGCTTAGGGCATTGTAAATATTTTTGCTATGACGTTATATTTGTTGTGATTGTCATGCTTACTAAAATCTTGTGGTCCGCACCTTACTTGTTTACTTAAACCTATGAACTCACCAACAATTATGTTGACCTTTTAGCATGTATTTTCAGGTTCTTAAAGTGTTAGCTTACCTTTGGCAGCTTTGGGCATGGCATGGCATGGTTATAGGATCCCGATACTCCAATATTCATTTGGGGACCACTTTATTCCTTTTATGGGTCTGTATTTCCGTATTTCATTGAATGATGTAAAACTAAATACTTTTGATTATGAAATTTCTTCTAAACGAATATGATAAATCCATTATTTACTTTGTGTTGTGGTACCAATTGAGTAGCACCCCAGCGACATTACCTTCCGCTGCAATCCATTTCCGGGGGTGTTACAACCGAGACCATCTATAGCAACCATTGCCTTTGAAGAAGGCTCTTCCACTTCCACAGCCTTCCTAGTTTCCTGCTTGTTCCCATACCCCTTGCTTTTGTTGTCCTCCTGCCTTTGTCTTCTGCATTCTCTAGAAAAATGTCCCAACTTGTGACATTTGAAACATTCCACCTTGGATTTATCAAAACCAGCTGTATCATTACCACTGATTGTGGTCTTCTTCCCTGTTCTCTGCTAGAATTTCTTAGCTCTCATGCTTAGCAGTGCAACCTGCCACTTCAAGTCCATCTCTTCTAGATCATCTTCATCCATCTGTTCAAGATCTTCATGGGATAGCAGAGACCCATTGGCTTGACTGGTCAGGAAAGCTTAGAATGTAGTATCACTTATGCCAGTAGTACTAGTTTGTGAACTAGCAGTACTAACATTAGGGTTAGCAGTACTAACTCCTGAAGCCACATTAACCTCCTCTAGACTGATATTGCTATGAGATGACACAAATGCCATGTTCCCAGAACTTGAACTTGAACTTGAACTTCCAGCCTTCTTTACCTCCTGTTCAACAATTTTAAAATTGTTGTACAGATCAATTAAGACTCATTGTATCAATTTCTGGCTTGTTTTTTCAGACAACCACATGAGTGTACCAATCAGTAGGAAACCTTCTTAGGAATTTGGAATTAAGATCCTCCTGAGGGATCTCAACACCCAATACAGCGAATTGGCTGATTATCTTCTGCAGTCTGTTGAACATATGATCAAGAGATACATTGCTGGTAGCACTGAAGTTCTTAAAACTCTGCTTCAGCAAGGTCTTCTGTGTCTTTTCGGTAGCCTCATTACCACCAAACCTGGTAGTTATTGCTTCAAACAAGGATTTGGCATCCTTGTGTTTGCTGAATGTCAGAAGTTGATCACTAGGGATGGTCATTAGCAATAAGCTCCTTGCTTTAACATCATTCTTTTTATGCAGCTTTTCTTCTGCAGTAACAGGAGAAGTGTTCACAGTTGTGACTTTCTGACCATCAACTATTGTTTCAGTTGTTGGTGGTTTGAAGGAGTTCCCATCCTCTATGATTTCCCAAAGTGCATAATCCTGCACTTGGAAGTATTGTTCAATCCTTAGCCTCCACATCTCGAAGTCATTCTGTTTGATAATAGGCAACTTGGCAGCAGTGTTTGTTTGAGTTATCTCCATGTCCATCGTCTTTTTAGGGAACAAAGAGTTCTTCTAAAAAGTATCTTCTAAATCAAAGTATCACAAACCTGGCTCTGATACCACTTGAGAGGATCTGAACAGACTAGAATTGTGTTGAGAATACTTTGAGTATATACCAAATAGTATGCGGAATCTACTACTTGATACTTAGAAGATTATGCAATGTAACAATAATGAACTATATGAACAGTTTATGATTTTACCAAACGCTTCAATATTATTAAGTATAATAAGAGTGATCTAGCTTATCACTAGGGTTTACAAACCTTGAAGCTTAACAAAATATACGTACAAAATCATCTAACCTAGGACCTCCTTTTATAGCACAAAGAGTCCTTTACAATATAAATATAATATTCTAAACATGAAGAATATTCGTATAATTCTAACTATATAGGATATACGCAAAATCTATTCTATACTTATCTTCTTACACGTCTTCATAAGCAGTACCATCTTCAGTCTTCAAGTAGTCCAACAGTATCAACTTCTATACTAGCAGTACTAACTCAGTCAGTTAGTACTGTTAGTTATATATTCAGCAGTCTTCAACTTTAACTCTGGCAGTACTAATATTTACACTAGTAGTACTAACTCAATTAGTACTGTTAGTGTTATTCCTTAGTAGTACAAACTCTTCTTTGACAAAACCAAGTGCTGGAACATTTAATTCCTAACAATATTTGATAAAATCAAATAGTCCTGATATTTTAGTGTCAATTTCCCCCTAATATGCTCATCATTTGTATCAGTTTACTTGAATATATACACTTATTTGTTTATATTTCATTTTCAGGTTACTAATGAGCATTGGAATGAAGAGACGCGGATTTAGAAGGTTTTTAGTGAAAAATACACAAGAGTATGCTGACCAAACAAAGGTTACGTCGTAACTACATACTCTACCTAAGACATAACATGGATTTATACTAGAAGACCAAAGTCAACACTGACCAAGGTAATGACGTAACTCCTTCAGAGGTTACGCCGTAGATATGTTCCAAGACTTAGAAGATTTTTGTGGTCCAAAGAGTTATGACGTAACCAATTACAAGGTTACGGCGTAAAACCGTTAACGAGGGTTCTACGTTCGTAACCTATCTTTAGGTTACGCCGTAACATTATCACTGTGGATAAGATCGTCCTAGATCCAAAGGTTACGGCATAACTAAAACTAGTGGTTACGTCGTAACTTAGTTGATGCTATAAATAAAAGCCCTAATTCCGCATTTTTATATATCCTTTCAACACACAAAAACCAGAGACGATTAAGGGCTTCAAGGAGGATGATTTCTAGAAGCATACAAGTCATTTCCAAGGGAGAATTCACACTAATCACTACATAAGTTTTAGTATTTCATATTACATTTTTGTATTTAATTCTGTTGGGAATTAAATTTGAGTTGATAATGGACAAAACATGAAAGATGAAGGAGACTTATGAAGACAAAGATGAAGGACCTAAAATGTATTATGTTAAAGTCTTTGTAACCCTAAATCTCTATTATATAAAGAGATGGGGCATTTAGGTTTAGATATAGATGTCAAGATGTAACACCAGAAAAGGTGTGTGTGTGTAACTAGGTGTCAAGTCCTCTAATGGATGCCTAGGTTAGTTTGTGTTTAAGCCTCAAGGATCTTTGATCCCTGTTAGATTAGGTAACCGTACTACACTTGATCATGTATTATTGGGGCTGTTTGTAAGTAGTTGTTAGAGATGATGACGAAGAAACCTTGTATCAATAATAATGATTTTTTAGTTTATTCCACTGCGTACCATGTTTATCTTCATTAGTATTGTTATCCCTAGATGAGATCTAACCAATCTCGAGCTATAAACGATCTTCACAATTGGTATCAGAGCCAAGGGGCTCATGATCATGGGATTATACAAGGTTTTTTTTGTCAAAGATTGAAGAAAAGAAGAAAAATTCGAATCTGGTTTTTATTTTCGTATCTAATTGCAGGGCTATTTTCAAAGGACGATAACTCCTTCGTTAACCATTGGATTGGGCTAAAAATTTTACTAGAGATTATTCATATATTAAGGTACAATTTTAAGGAAGGGTTCTTCGATCTGAGCTCTAAATCGTCAGGTATTAATTTTTGAAAACTGCTGCAGATGAGTTTATGATTTTTGAATTTTTTTTAGGGTTTCTTGATTCAACTTCCTGAATTTGGTTCTATTCTTGTTTATTCATCATGGAATTTGGTTTTATGTTGTTTATGTTATCATTATACACGGAAGAAACGCAAGTTTGAATGAAGGTTTAATCAGGTTTATGGATTCTACTGTACTTGGTTTATAGGGTTTTTATGATCCTCGATTTATATTAGGGTTTCTAACCCTAATCGATCTGCTGTTGGTTCTAAACAATATTCTTGATCAGTTTTGAACTAGTTGTTCTTCATTGCTGGTTTAGACTCATGATCGTGGCTGTTATGGTATATTTACATCTATGGTTTCTGATTGGCGGCGTGACCTGTGCAAAGCAAACTCTCCATACTGGCGATCATTGCTTTTTAATGCTGTTATTGCATCTTCAAAGCTGCTCAGTTGAAGTAATCACTGTTTAGGGTTAATCAAAAACCCTAAAAGTCTACTGGTTTTGGCTAATCGATTAATGATCAGCTGTGACTTTCCTGATGTAAATTTACTGAAGCAGAACCCATCGTTACTGGAATGTTTGTCGTTGGAATTTCAGTGTATATCGAGTTGCTGATTTGGTACTACTGCAAGCTATCTTTACATGTTGGTTCATACTTAAATGTTGGTGCGTTTTTCTTCTTTGTACTGCTGTTCAGAGTTTAAAGTGTACAAGAGGGTTTGTGTGTACTGCTATTGAACCTCGATATTAGTACTGTTTGTGGTGCATGTTTGTACTGCTACGATGTTCGATAGTACTGCCAAGCATATTCGTTAGTACTGCCATCGATATTTCGTCCTGGTTCTGGTTCGAGATTTGTACTGCTCGTCTATCTTCGACTTAGTACTGCCTTCCAAAGTTTGTACTGCTGGTCTATGAACATGATAGGAGATATCTTTGTATTGCCAACTATTATTCATACTGCTTGACGAAGGGTGACTTCATACTGCTTGTTTATAGTCATGTTTATGCATGCATTACTCCATTATGAAGTTCGAAGAAGCATTCAATTTGATTGGATGCAAGAATTAGTAGGTCGGTGATCTTTTTAATGTTATATCTATCATGGGACGGTGGCTTGAATTTAATAGCAGTAACTACAAACATATTGGATATTATTTTATGAATCATATGAAAGGTTCCCTTATTTGATGTTGTGGTTTCATGCAAAGTCGATATGGCAATGAGACTACACGAAGTAAGGGGAAGCAGGCACATGTAGTTGATTGGAGATTTGGAACAGGTTGGTTCCAACACACACACAAGGGGAAGACACACATAAAAGAAGATGTTTGATTTTTGGATTTTGGTTTATGTTCTTAAAGGATTTATGGCTCGAAATTATTTGTTCTAATTGATTCGAAGAAGATTATTTGTTGCTTATTTGACGATGAAGTGGAATTTTTTGAGTTTGTGTTCTTATCATATCTTAAAGTGAGGTGTAACACTTTAAAGATAACTTGTTTGGGTGTTCAAGTGGTGACTACGAATTGACAAACACTTTAAGGAGTTACGTCATTGTACTCAGTATCTCATTGAAGATGAGTTTTATTGTCAAGAGATTGCGGTCTCCCTATACATCAGGTATACGTTTGAAGTCATATTTAGTACAAGATATAAGACACAAGGTTGGGTTATTCTACTTCAGCATCGAATTGGTAATGGTTAGTTTTCTTCATCATTACATAAAGCTTACAGAATTGAAGATTCATCAAATGGTTAACATATGGGTTTCAGGGGAAGCTTAATGTTCAAATGATTAACCATTTATATGATATATCGAGGTGAAGGTTTTTACAACTGCTAGTTGGTATTATTACTGATCGTTTAGGATTTTTCTGTCTTGAGTTCATTTATAAAAGTAAGCGTTTTAGTGTTCGTTCATGGAGGGCAATTCGAGACATTAGAAGACTTGATTGGAAGTATGATACTGGTTCATGGTTATGAAGGTCAAAGTTGCTTACCTTTGTCCCCTAATTGGTGATGACAAAAAGGGGAAGAATATTTACATTGAAGATTTGCAACTTGTAGAGCCTTGATGATATAGCATGGATTAAGGGGAAGTCTATATCTTTCATATATTTCAACTTCAGGGGAAGTTCGTGCTTGGTTTTGTCATTATCAACTAGGGAAAGATTGTTGGGAATTAAATTTGAGTTGATAATGGACAAAACATGAAAGATGAAGGAGACTTATGAAGACAAAGATGAAGGACCTAAAATGTATTATGTTAAAGTCTTTGTAACCCTAAATCTCTATTATATAAAGAGACGGGGCATTTAGGTTTAGATACAAATGTCAAGATGTAACACCAGAAAAGGGGTGTGTGTGTAACTAGGCGTCAAGTCCTCTAATGGACGCCTAGGTTAGTTTGTGTTTAAGCTTCAAGGATCTTTGATCCCTGTTAGCTTAGGTAACCGTACTACACTTGATCACATAGTATTAGGGCTGTTTGTAAGTAGTTGTTAGAGATGATAACGAAGAACCTTGTTCAATAATAATGATGTTTTAGTTTATTTCGTTGCGTACCATGTTTATCTTCATTATTATTGTTATCCCTAGATGAGATCTAACCAATCTCGAGCTATAAACGATCTTCACAAATTCCATGTCTTCATTCATGATGTTAAACATTGAATTTTCTGCATGCTTTGATATGAGAGGCTAAACACCTTTGGTGTTAGCCTAGTTATGAAATTGTTAATTTTATGATGTTGTTTTCTCGTTCTTTATCGCTTTATATGTATACTTTCTTAGCTTAGTTCCGGACACCCTTGTTTTGGTAGCTTGTAAGTTTGGGTAGTATCTAGGAAGCTGGGAGAATTGACCATAGGACCCTAGTTAATCAGGTTGAGAGCAGTGGTAAGAATTGACCATAGGACGACCACTACCTTGCGTGCAAATTATACTAAAGGAGCACTTTCCAAACGGAAAAGCTTAAGAAGTTAGGGTTAACCTAAGATCCGAAAGGCTGGGTTCCGTTGAATAAGTCTAGATCGTAGGGCTCTTAATGACTCTTCCATTTCGTAAACCAGCGAACTCTTGTAATCATTAGGTTAAGAAATAGGACGTTATGGAAGAACGAATTGACCAACTGAGTCTAGTCGACTTAAACCCCCATGTGGAGCGATAGAAAACATTAATTATAAAACGTAATCATAGCTTAACAAGATTAGTAACTAGGCTAGCACATTTCTCCCGATTGATATCTTTCCACGTTTAATTGCTTTTATTTTACTTTCATTTCGTAGTTTAATCAATCAACCTATAAAACCCCCTTTAAAACCAGTGACACTATAAGTTAAATTAGATCCACACACATAGCTCTTGGGACGACCTTGGCTTTACCGAATACTACACTACACACGACCGGGTACACTGCCCGTTAGTGCATTAGGTAGACCATTGGTAGACGATAACTTATAAATATTAAAACCTGGTCAGAAATCCTACATCAACATATCAATGTTGATTCTCATTGGAACAACGGACGGTTGATTGGTTTCGAAGGACTCAACTGGACAAATTTTTGTCAAAATGAGAACTTATACATTTGACAATTCATGATATTAAGTTATTTAGATGAACATAATTTTAAACTTATATTGTTCAACTACTACGGTAGTCATGATAGTGGTATCATACTTAGTCCTGGTAATCAATCGGTAAATTAATTGTCATTTAATTTATATATATGATTTTTTATTATTAAAAAAAATGTTTATATAGAAAGTTGTTTGTACAGATGATTTGAGGTTCGCTGAATCTATAGAGGCAAAGATTAGTGGAATGGAAGTTGTTGCTGATGATAATTTACCCATCATCTTTCAAATCAAACAGATGATTCTGAATGCTTAATTTATTTGGTTTAATTTTGGATTTAGTTTTTGGATGTTGATTACTTTATTTTATTTATGATTTTATCGTTTTTACTTTTAGTAATTATTTCTTAACGCTCTATTTTATATTTAAATTTGTTTAGTATATGGTTATTTGCTTCCTCATCATAATTGTGATGGATCAAAAACATGGTGAACGTAATGCATCAGAATCGTATGTATCTGATTCAAAAGTTACAAATACATAATGTCGCTTATGAAATAATAGTATGGTTTAAATTAAAGTCTTTTAAGACCAAAATTTTGTGATTATTTCTTTAAAAGATGTATGTAAATAAATTATTATCTACTTAAGTGTCATCATCCATATAACTTTTTAAATAATACTTTTTTAAAAATTAAATCATATTTAGTATTACGGGTAAATTACAAAACTTTGAAATGAATTGATAACCATCAAAGCACACGGCTCCATACTGCATTCATTAAATATAGAGTTAGTTATAGGTGTGAATCATTCTACTCATAATATTTGAAAAAAAATGTATTTTATTTAACAACTTACACCATAGACAATCCACGTGTAAACATTAATATTTATAGATCATATCCTCACTCCAAATCTCAATCAATACACATAAACAAACCAAACATAAAAATTGGCAAACATAACTCAACAAATTATCCTTGAAATACGTCGAACAACATATGGACATCTTCAGGTTACTCGAATTTACACATCAATGTGTCAACAAATCATGAACGACATCAACAGGAGAGAAGCAGTGATTGCTGAACTACATAGCCAACCATTAAACTGTGACTTTGGTATTGGCTACATGTTGATGCTTCAAGAACAAGACATGCATCAAGTTTTGCAAATCATGCAAATGTCGCGTCCAATTCATCTCTACATACATGAGAATTTTGTTTTCCAATACATAATAACATTTATATAAACAAATATATTGTAGATTGATATGTCAATTATAGTCCAAGGAATTGCAAAGGAAATATGCAAGACCCGAGTCGTTTGTCCCGACGAAGATTGAATGGAATATGTGATTCGGGATCGTGATTCGTGAAGTGAATGTGAAAAAGAGTGATTGATTTGGTTTTTACACTACGAATATGAAATATAAATGAAAAACAACTAATTAAGCTATGGAAACAATTAAGCTAAGCATAGTATCTAAAAATGCAATTTGAAATTTAAAAACGTTACGCGACGAAATTTAAAAACGTAATTAAAAGTGAATTTTTAAATTTTAAATCCTAAATTTATGAAAATAATTTTCCTAAATTCTAAATATTAAAAGAAAATTCTTGGAAAAAGAAAATTATTTTTTTGACTTTTTATTTAATTTTTATGAAATAAAAACTAATTTAAACTAATTAAATGATTTAAAAATAGCAAATGATTTTGGAAAAATATGAAAATTTCCAGAAAAATCTAAAATTATAATATCTATCTAGGAAAAATAAATTCAGAACTTAATTAAGCCCAAATAAGCTGAATCAGCCAATAAGCAGTTTGGAATAAGCTAAAGAATAAGCAAAACAGATCCAGAAATTCCCCAGAGCTCAAATACCAATAAACACACTTTATGAAGCTTAAAACTACTGATGGTGACCAAATAAGCTCTAGGAATAAGCAGATAAGCACTAGAACAGCTGTGATTATGGGACAGAAAACAACCAACTTTGGGGCTCAATTAAGCACTCTAAATAAGCTAATAATGGGAAACTAATGGGGGAAAAAGCTTACTAGAACTACTGAGTATACTAAAAACACAAAAGCCCTAATTATAACTACCCAATTGAACTCTATTTTAACTTAAGAAGGACTGCTAGTTGTCACAATTCTGAAAAATGCAGGTCTGCACAATTTTTAGAGCTAATTTGCAGACCTAAAATAAGCTATAAAATAAGCTCAAAAGCTGAATACCAGATTATGCACTAAAAGCCTACTATATGAACTACTTATAAACCAAAAATGAGATCTAGAGCTTAAGTGGTTAAGCCACAAATAAGCTGAGAAAAGCAGCTTGTAGGACTGCTATATTCAGTACATACTGATGCAACAGAATGAATTTTTTGAACTTAATGATTGCAAAATCCAATTGTAACCAAATCAAATTTTGAACACTTGCTTAAAATACTAGATGGAACACAAGTATGCCAAAAAGTTACCACAAATTCAAGCTGGGATTATGAAGAGCTTATAAGGCAGTATAGCTTCTAACTTTGCAACTATTGATCAAAAAACCTCAAAAGCTACTAATCAGCTTATCATCAATCAAATACAACTTCTCTAACCTTATATAAGCAAGATTAAAACTAAACAAAAGGTCAATGAACAGTGCCCTTTCTGAAAATTCCCTAACGGCCTCTTAATCAAACCACCCTTCAAATTCAACTTTTGCAATTTTAAACTAGAAAGCGCCACTACAAGATTGTAATCTTAACTCCTACTGATTATCTAATTCCTATAACTACTGAAAAGTAAATATAAATCCAACATAAACACTAACAACATAGATTATCAAAATAAGAAATGAATAACAACCAAGTGAACTTACAAACCACCCCTCAGCTTGAACAGAGGGGTTCTCCAATGTAGCCTATCTTTAGATGGGCCAAGCACTTCCAAAACTTGCTTGATCTACCAGAAATTTCCAAGAATCATAATCTTCATTGCAACAGTTGACTTTTGTTGACTTTTTGGACTTTTGAGTTTTGGACCAGAAATTAAACTAACAATCACTTACAATAAGCTATTAAGCTTATATAAGCTAATACTGAATGAAAAACAGCTTATTGAAGCTTTGTTTAAGCTATTTTTTTTTTAATATTTTTAAAGGTATTTTTCAATATTTTTTTGATTTTTAGATAAAATGAACAACAATGAAAAAATGTAAATCTAAATTTAACTGTGATGATTAAATGAGTGAAAATAAGCTAAATAAGCAGTAGAACCTTAAATGAGAATTAAAGAGAAACGAAGTGAAAACAAGTGTAATCTAATATTTCATTAACCAAATTGAAAGTTACAAATGGAAATTTTAAAATTACAATAACAGCATAAAAACTATTCAAAAAACTATATAAAGGATTACATGCACACATGAGGAGAAAATCCACTCCTATTTATAGGCTCCAAATGAAGGTTCTGGGCTGACAAGCTGGCAATCTGTGTGCTCTTTGAGTCCTTTTCCACCCTTAGATCAAATCCCAATCCTCTATAGCCATCTGATTGAATCCTCTGATGTGTCCCAACCAATAGCAGCGTGCCATGTACCCCATTCATGCAACTTTGCCCTTCCTGACACTTCTAGAAGGCTAATGATTGGACGGAAGTACCCTTAATCGCTGTAAAATTGTACGGTTAATTGTTAGGGTTCTTGGAATAGTGTTTTTATCTGGGTAAAGGGGTGAAAAAGGGGCGCGTATGTGTTTGTTTATAATTATTCGACTGATATTTAATATGGTTGACCGGGTTTTAGTGATAGGTCGGGTATGGGTTGGTGATGTGGGCTGGGCTGGTTATAAGAGTTGGATGGACTGGGTTTAATATTGAGGTGGGGATGGGTTTGTTTTATAAATCCGGGTATAAGGAAATAGTTTTAGGATTTGTTGTAATTTTAACATTAAAGGGACTTGTTGTGTCATTTCTGAATTTTAAGGGACTGAACTTGCAAATTTTCCAAAGTTGATCTAAGGGTTGATTTTGACTTTTGATGGGACTCTAAGGGTGGATTTTGAATTTTGACCAAACATGTCTCTCCCGGCTTCGGTTCGGAGACTTTTTCATATCTCGTGCTCGTTTTCCCGGTTTTTCCTCGATTTTGTCCTATTTTTGCAATATCCTTCCCTACATAATCAAAAACACAAAAACACAATATCTTTTGGCATTTTAGTTAGTTTTTGGTCTTTTTGGGTCCGGTTTTGGTCAAGAAAAGGTATGTGAATTAACACATACCAACAACGCCAAGAACTTGGCTGTGGGTGACCTGTATTACACAAATTTGTAAGATGGTATTAATACAAAAAGGCATTTGTCTTGATTTAAATCAAAGTACCACCATTACTCATAGCCTATTTGTCTGGATTTAAATCAAAGGAGGCTGGTCCAAGGCTTGTTGAGTTCTCAGTCTCGAATAAGATGCCATTAGCAGACCTCATTTGTGAGCCGCCACATTTGATTGCAAAGCTGGTATCTTTAGCTAGCAACAAAGATCATCATCAATTGCCATGTCATCACTTCTGAACAGATCTGATGAATATAAAGTTTTTGGAGGATAACTCATTAATGCATAGAAAAACAGAGGACATACATGGATTCGTGCTCCTATTGCAAGGGAAGTCTCGTTGGAGACAATTTAATCCTAGGAAAGTACTGCGTATGAAGATGCAATTATTTAGAATAATACAGAATATTGCAAACAAATATCTAATATTTTGACTACTTAAACTTTTATTCGCAAGGGTTGCGTCCCTTTACGGGTCATTCTGACGCTTTTTTGTCACGGAAAAAAAAATTACAGATACACCCGTACTATTCAGAAGTGAGGCATATTTCCTGTCATTGTAAAAAATGTTTATTTCACTTAAAAGGTTACCTTATGTTTGTGCTGTCGAATTTGAAGTTATTAGCCACCAAATTCCTGAAAGAAAAAAAGTCAAGCATTTCAGTATATAGGACCAGAAACTTACACGAGATAGTATGATTAAAGCAAAGAAGAAACCGCACAATTGCAGATTAGGCATTGACCATGTTGGAATCACCCACCGAGGAAAGGATCCTGAGAGTTCATTGTACGAAAAATCTCTGCGTTACAAAATTTCATCAAATCAAGAAAATTAAAAACTAAAAAGGTCGGGTAAAGAACAAAACACAAGCAAAAACAAGAATTACATGTTCTGGAGACTCGCACTTTTGTCAGGAAATCTCTGCTTGTTGCTTGGAAATCCACTGATAGAGCTTTTCCTGCACAAACACATTGGTCAGATGATATGTTTTGTTAAAAGCCAACAAGAGTTGCATTATATCAAAACTAAACAAGATTTTACACCTATCAAAATTTTATAAACCACAACATAACAACTAATGCAAATTGTTGCAAAAAAGGACCTAGTGATCAGGCCCGTCGAGACACGACTTTGGGGCCTCAGTTTGGCAGCGGTATGTTGGCTTCATCATGGTCTGTGGTTCTGCCTTGGCTTTGAGGTTCAAGGTGAGCCACCAAAAGCGAGAGTGACACAGTCCACAACATAGTAACATGGTGTCATGTGACCAAATGCATCAGCACAAGGAAAACTGGCCAACGAACCACAAAGTGTCACATGTGAATTTCATATAGTAAATCACAAAAGCTATTTATATCATCAAACATACAAGTATACAACTATGATGACATTTAGCCATCGAATGATTATTTTATACAAAAAAGGTCTGTTGCAGAATGTTGCTGTTCAGTGTCACATAAAACCTATTCATATCCTGAATCCTTTTTGTTTACAATAGTAGTAGATATGCCTTGTGCATCCATAGGTATGGATTCCTCCTATCATCCGATATAATGTTTGAAGAATGACATGAGGTTATTTTAGTACGCCCTATTTCAAGTCTCTTCCACGACCTATATACACCCCGTACTTGTTCCTACTCATTCCTAAACCTCATAATAAAAAAACTTAAAGGTCTCATCTTTAACAATATTTATGAAACTTGTGTTTCTTGTCATGAAAGTGTACGTATGCTAGAATAATATCATCATCATCAAAGCATTAATTAACAAATCATATAAGAAAAACAAAACATAAGAATGAATTAATAAAAAGAGATGCTATATTTATAATACCAGAGCAGTGCGTTCACCGGAAAGGAAGGAAAGCTTCTGATGACTGAGAGCTTGGGAATACAACTGCGACAAGGAATTGGCAGCACTCGAAAAAGTTGAATACATCGTCCGATCCACTTCGTCTAAGCTACTCGCTATCGATTTCCTCTTCTTCGCCATTTTTTTATTCAATCAATCGAGAATAAATATATAAATTATTATAATCAAAGGAATGAAGGAAGGAAAGGATTGTGTGGGTTGTTGGTTTAACCTATCTCTCCACGTATCCTTTTCCCCTTTCTTTTCTTTTGTGTTACAACAAATAAATTAAAAAGAGGAGACTACTAGTGTGGAAGACAGGCAGGTCACCTATAGTTAGGGTGGTTATTATGTTTTTAATTTGTATGATGAATATCGAGGGGTGGTGGCGTTGGTGAGGAGAGTGGAGGAGATAGAAGAAGACCAGATCTATAGTTTTGGTGTTTTGGTGTAAATGATATTTGGGATGGAGTATTGAAAAACATAGGCGGGTGAATGATATATTTGGGAAAAAATTTAGGCGGGTGAAAAGTTAGAAGGGAAAAATTCATCAAAAATAGTAGTCACTTTTAAATAATGTGACAAACTTGAGTATATGATTTAGTCACATACACAATTACTTCATGTGACCATATATAAATTTTGGTCACACTCTTTAATTGTGTGATATATATTTGTCACATATGTATATATATAGTGTGACTAATTTTTCAAACTTATTTGTATCTGTCATACGTCCCAAATTATAAGTGACTAAATAATAAAAAAAAAATATCAGATACCTATTGTCACGAAAATATTCAAATGTGTGGCTGTAGCCTCAGATGTAATTCCGAAATGGTCACACAAGTCGGATCAAGTGTGGCTGTTTATTTTATTCTGGTACATTTAGTCACATAAAAAAGTTACTGTGTGGCCGTTCGAAAAACTGCATGTGTGACTAAATCCCATTTTTGTACTAGTGCCCAAAATGTGACAAGAGTCACGAGTTGGGGTAACGCTCACGAGTCGACTCAGTTGGTTTGTGTCAATTACCCTAGAGGATAATAGACTTGAATGTGGAGTTCCCGAGGCAGGATATGTTGCTTGGGATTAGCTTGATCCATTTCGAGAAAATTGTATAGTATTTATAAGGAGACCTTTAGGGGTGTGAGAACCCGTAAAGGCAATATGATGGTCCACGTGGTATGTAAAGTAGAGTGCGTTGATTGGCTATATGCCTATATGCAACTTTCTTGTTATTATCTTGAATGGAAGTGGTGTGTATAGTATAGTGGATTGACGATTGCTATAGGCACCACGACTTATTATATATGGTAAGAAAGTAATAGTCGTTTCTTTAAAAGGGATGTCGCGCTCGATGAAGCAACTGATTGATGCCATTATCCCGATTACACGTCTTAAATTGTCAACACTCAAAATGAAAGCCATCGGTGAATACTAAAGATGTTATGAATGACTGAAACTTGAATTCTGCTCGAGTTCCCACGTCACGTGGGTATAAACCAAGGTTTCGTGCGTGAACCCCTAAGTGTTACACATAAATAGCAATCCGTAAATAGGTTTATATACAAACTTACAATTACTAACAACGATACAGATATATGTAGGTCTTAAAAACAAGTGTAGTACATTACAATATATAGAACCGTATATTCTGTCGGTAATCCATTTTCGTCCGTTTTTGTCAGTGTTTATCTGTTTTGTCCGTTTTTATATTTTCCTCCGTTTTTTACGTTTTCGTCCGTTTTTATACATTTTCGTCCCTTTTTTACGATTTTATACGTTTTTGTCCTTTTTTACGTTTTCGTCCGTTTTTATACGTTTTCATCCATTTTAGTCCTCTTTTACGTTTTTATATGTTTTCATCCGTTTTCGTTCGTTTGTATACGATTTCATCCGTATTTTTATGTTTTCATCAGTTTTTGTCAGTTATATTTTAACGTTTTTATACGTTTTCATCCGTTTTAGTCCGTTTTTTTACGTTTACGTCCATTTTTTATAGGTTTTCGTCCATTTTTTACGTTTTCGTCCGTTTTGATACATTTTCGTCTGATTTTAAACGTTTTCGTCCGTTTTTATAAGTTTCGTCCGTTTTTAAACGTTTTAGTCCGTTTTAATTTATTTTTATACATTTTAGTCTTAGCTATGATGTCCATGTATAGAACCGTATATTCTGTCGGTAATCCATTTTCGTCCGTTTTTGTCAGTTTTTATTTGTTTTTGTCCGTTTTCGTCCGTTTTTATACATTTTCGTCTCTTTTTTACGTTTTTATACGTTTTGGTCCGTTTTTTACGTTTTCGTCCATTTTTTTTACGTTTTCGTCCTTTTTTTTTTTTATGTTTTATTACGTTTTCATCCATTTTAGTCCCTTCTTTTACGTTTTTATATGTTTTCATCCATTTTCGTCCGTTTGTATACGATTTCATCCATATTTTTATGTTTTCATCAGTTTTTGTTTGTTATATTTTAACGTTTTCATCCGTTTTAGTCCATTTTTTTACGTTTACGTCCATTTTTATACGTTTTCGTCCAATTTTTATGTTTTTGTCCGTTTTGATAAGTTTTCGTCTGATTTTAAACGTTTTCGTCCGTTTTTATAAGTTTTCGCCCGTTTTTAAGCGTTTTAGCCCGTTTTAATATATTTTTATACATTTTAGTCTTAGCTATGATGTCCATGTATTAGGGACTGAGTTGTGATTGAAATTCAGTCACAAACAAATTTCTCTCCAAACTTTTTTTATTGCGCAAACATATTTGTAACTGAATTTTAGTTTAAGGTATGATGTCCATGTAATAGGGACGCAGCTGTGACTGAAATTCAGTCACTAAAAAATTTCCCTCCAAACCTTTTTATTGTGTAGACATATTTGTAACTGAAACTTAGTCTTAGCTATGATCTCCATGTATTTGGGACAGAACTGTGACTATAATTCAGTCACTAACAAATTTTCTGCCAAATTTTTTTATTGCGCAAATATATTTGTAACTGTAATTTAGTCTTAGATATGATGTACATGTACTAGGGACTGAATTGCCACCCTTATTCAGTCACTAACAAATTTGCCTCCAATTTTTTTTCCGGCACAGGCATATTAGTAACAGTAATTTAGTCTCAGATATGGGGTCACTGAATCGAGGACTGATTTTTAGTCGCCGCAATCAGTCAATAAAAGGTCAGTCCTTAAAAGTATCAGTAACTGATGTTTCACTTACCGATGCTATGTATCAGCGACTTATATATCAGTCCCTAGAAATTCAGTCTCTGAAAGCCTGTTTTTTTGTAGTGTGAATGTCGGACAATCGCGTAAGGATCGTCCTGAGTGGGGATAATCCGAAGTCGTGCTGGTCGGGATCCAGTCATGAGGATGTCCTCAAGTACGTCGAACGAAGGTATGGTCTGTGACAATGGTAGAGGGTAGGTATAAGTGTTTCAAAATAACTAATCACGCAGTGCAAGTACCATATCAAAACTTAATCTAAACCAATATATAAATAGTACCGCATTACTCCAAATATGTTTCTCAAGTAGTTACAGTATAACTCATATAATAAACTGTTAATCACTTATCTCATTAATACTGGAGGCTTCGGCTTGGCAGCCAGGCATGCGTCGGTCATAGGATCAATTCTTGAAAAGTAGTTATAGTCTAGGTTCTTGATAAGTACCCAGTTCTCTATAACTTGGCTCTGATACCAATCTGTTACACCCCTAAAATTTGGTACAGCGGAAGACTTAATCAAAGTTTTGGGGTGCTACTGGGATTGGTACACAAGACAAGCATAGGAAATGGAAATACATCATCCATAATTAAAAGAGTAAATATCAAAAATCGTCCCTGTGGTTTACCGGGTCATTTGGAAATGGTCCCTGTGGTTTAAAAAACTCGAATTTGGTCCCTGTGGTTTACGACCCATATGGATTTGGTCCCTTGACCGGGTCATCCGTAAGTTGACCGTTAGTGGAGGACTGAAATGACGAATATACCCTCATCTATATATACAAAAGCTTGAATAGAGTTCAAAAAGAAACCAAAAAACAAAACAACATCATCAGTTCATGATGGAAAATCGATTAAAGTTCCATTGATCAAAAAGAAACCAAAAACAACATCATCAGATAATTTCATAAACATTACTGACCTTAGACCAAAAAGAAACCAAAAATAAAACAACATCATCAGATAGCATCACCTTATGGATTCCACAAAGCTATAACTTTTTTCTTCCATCAATAAATCTTTATCGACCAATCTTCACAGTCTACTCATGCCTTGTGATAGATTGGAAACCGAGCTTGCAATGACTTCAAAATCAATGGTGGCTGTTTTTTTCCCATTACATAATTCATCACTCAAGCCAGCAACAAGTTCCAACCCCATGTTTCTATAGTCTTCTTCTCTATCTTCAATGCTTCCATGCTTGCTTTTTTGGTTGATCTTTCCAATAATACTTTCGGACACTCTGACTCCTTCTAACCATACAATTTCTTGAACTACAAAGTGAAGCAATGTGGTCTTTCCATCCGTTCCTTATGGTACCCACATTCATCATGTTACCTGTTTTCAATACTGCTTCTAGGAGTTTTAAGAATAGCCAACTTGATCTCAGTTCTTTGCATGCCTCCGGATACAAAATATGTATGTTCTAGTCATGGAAACTACTAACTAGTGGTGCACCAGGCTTTAAAACAAAAGAAAATTAGATTGTACCTGAAGCATGGAAAAGGTCTTACGAAGATGAGTCACTTCATCTTCAAAAGTTTCTCGATATAGCAATGCTTTGATTCTTGGGAAAGCATAAGGTATTGCAAGGATTGATGTGACAAATATTTGGTCTTACTGGCAATGTAAACACAGAATTTATGTGTTTTTATTTCAACTGGGGAAAAACCATTTGGACCCGAAGCATAAAGTTCATGAAAACTTGGTGTAGATGCATTAGCTATAAGCTGAGACAGTTGACTTCACATTGTTTGGAATCCATTCAACAAAGTAGGACGAGTTTTGGTCATCACCTCCAGTAGCAAAACTGTGATAAACCCTTTGGTCATCACCTCCAATGATAAACTGGGAAACATGATCAGTTCATCACCTCCAATGATAAACCCTTTGGTCATCTGCTCGTCTACTTCCTTAGTGATGTCAATGGAGCAAATCCCACCATGAAGAATTGAAGACAGCAAGTTACACCAGACATAGTAGCTGATATCAAGTGGTTTAGATCTCCAACTGTTCCAAAAACATCCAAACAAAACCAATCAATCAATCAATCAAAAGAGTACCCATTCCCGATCTAGTCCCCCCTCCTAACGAGTGACAAACATGAAACCCAAGTGCCAATTCAGGCTCACTTTGCCCATATTCTTTCTTTGTTTGTCCTGCCAACATGGACGAGCCATATTAACCAACTTCTTTGATTCCATTCCTATACCTTCAACCCTTTCTTAACAAAGTTCATGTTGATATAAATAATGCCTAAACACGTTATTAATATTTTTCGATATCTCTACGTTTTGATAATCACAAAATGTAAAATCATTAATCGGAAAATTATGACGTAAACAAGTATTTAGTTGTTAATATCTATTTCTACAACTCAAATCACTTAAGGTATGAATGAACTAATGCTTAATGCATTATATGATCAAAGGAACATTTTCTTAATAACTAGATTTTTTATAAAACATCAAAAACATTTTATATATTTTTGAAAAACATTTTTGGTATTAAATAAAAATGTTTAATCTTTTATAAAAATATGAATTCAAATTTTTAACCAAAATCAGTTAAAATGTTCCAGAAAAACCTTCCCCATAAAAGGACAAAACTGGCCAACGTTCAGCAAGGGCGGCCCCCTTAATTTTACTAGGCGGCCCCCTTAAAATTAAGGGGACCGCCCCCCTATTTAAGGGGGCCGGCCACGCTCCAGTAGGCTCCAGCTGTCCAGATTTTTCTCCTATAAATACCAGCCTTCCCCTGGATTTTTACTCACCTTTTGCACACCCAAACATTCTGTTTTAAATCTTGTAAATCCTTTTCAAAAACCCTTTGATCATATTCTCTTAAGCATTGGTTTCTAAGTGATCCAAGCTTCCACCATCAAAGTGCAAAAGAAGAATACTCCTTCAACTAGAGAAGAAGTATTATAGCTTAACTCATATCATCATTGTTGTTGTGTAAAGTGTTGTATAGTTGTGATAAGTAGATCTAAGTGTAAGTAACTAGTTGTGTTGTAAAGAAGTAGTGTAGAAGTAATTGTGAAGTTGTCGTGAAGAAGAAGTCGTGAAGAAGTCGTGAAGCCGTTGTGAAGCCGTCGTGAAGAAGTCGTGATTAAGTCGTGTAGAAGTTGTGTATAAGTTGTGAGATTGGTTCTAGCTACGATTAGGACTCGACATCTAGCTTTGTGTCGTTAAGCCGGTGTAAGCTAAAGTTGTGTAAGGTTTTCTCCGCCATAAGGGAGTTTGTTGACATAGTGAAGAAAACTCTTGAGTAGGTGACTCGAGGAGTGGAGTAGGGCAAGGAAGGTGTCCTTGTAGCCGAACCACTATAAATCTCCGTGTTGTGGTTTGATCTTTCCATCTCTCTCTTTTATTTCATTATATTTACCTTACTTGCATTACTTATCTATATTTGTTTATATATGTTCATATTGATCAAGAGTTGAATTCACATAAGATAGAATCGAAGTTTTAAAAAGTAAACAAAAGTTTTCATAAATTAAAAAGACGTAAAACTATTCAACCCCCCTTCTAGTTTTCCACAATTGGTATCAAGAGCCACGTCAAACAAGATTTTTAAAATAAACTGTATTTTAAAACTTGAAAAGATCTATGGAATCTGAAAAATATTTAGAAGGGCAATCTATGCAAAGACCACCACTATTTGAAAGTGATGGATTTCTTTATTGGAAAAATCGATTCGAAACTTATGTGAAATCAAAAGATCTAGATCTTTGGCATGTTATTACTAATGGTGATTTTTTACCTATTCAACATAATCTTGAAACTAAAAAGGATGAAGTTGTACCTTTTGAAAAACAAAGTGATGATTTAAAAAGAAAACTTTCTAAAAATAATGAGGCTAAAATGGTTATTTATAATGCGTTACCACGTAAAGAATACGAAAGAATCTTTATGTGCGAAACCGCAAAAGAAATTTGGAACTCTTTACTAATAACTCACCAAGGTAATAGTCAAGTCAAAGATAATAAAATAGATCTTCTTGTTCAACAATATGAACAATTCACGATTCCGGAAGTGGAATCAATTGATAATGCGTTTGCTAGATTTAACACAATCATCACAAGTTTAAAGGCACTTGATGAGAGTTTTTCTAGTAAGAATTTTGTCAGGAAATTTCTTAGGGCTCTTCATCCAAAATGGCGAGCTAAAGTTACGGCGATTGAAGAATCGAAGAACTTGTCAACTCTTCAACTTGACGAGTTGATTGGCAACTTGAAAGTCTACGAAGCAATAATCAAGAAAGACTCCGAGATGGTCAAAGGAAAGAAAGAGCAAAGCAAGTCAATCACTTTGAAAGCTAGGAAAGCATCAAGTGACGAGGATAGCTCAACCTTCGAAAGTGATGACGAAGAATATGCCATGGCCGTAAGAGACTTCAAGAAGTTTTTCAAAAGACGAGGAAGATTCGTTAGACAACCACATGACGAAAGGAAAACACTTCAAAGAAACAAAGACGACAAAGGTAGCAAGAGCGAGAGGAAGTGCTTCAAATGCGGTGATCCAAATCATCTCATTGGAAGATGTCCTATGATGTCAAAGGAGCAAAACCAAAAGGCGTTCATTGGAGGAGCATGGAGTGACAGTGACGAAGACGAGAAAGAAACCACAAAAGAGGAGAAGTGTCTTATGGCTAAGACATCAAGTGAGGTACGTTCTGAAACCGAATACTTTAGTGATGAAAATTTATCATTAGATGAAAAGGACCTAGATAACGAATATAATAGGTTATGTATATTAGGTCAAAAAGTAATGACTAAAAATAAATCACTAAAACACATAAATAACCAATTAGAAAAAGAAATACTAGAATTAAAAATTAAACTACATAACTTAGAAAAAGGTAAAGAAGTCTTTGAATGTAAAACATGTCAAGAAACTAAAAATGAAAACGAAATACTTAAGGAAGAAATTTGTAGACTTAACAAATTTGAAAATAGTAGTAATTCACTTAGGGATATAATAAGCATTCAAAGAATATCAGGAGATAAAACCGGATTAGGATTTAACTCAACTAAGGCTACAACTAGTGAAATTAAAAATGTAAAGTTTGAAAGTGAAACTAGTAATAAAAAATTATTGGAGTCAAAGCCTAAATATATACTTATAAAAGATAGAAAAATACCCATAGCTAATAATGAAGAAATAAAAGCTTTCTACAAACCATCTTTAAAAACCGAAGTAGAATACTCTAAACCAAAGCTTAGGTCAAAAACACCTCCTCCTAGAAGACCACCTAGTCCTCACCCTCGGCCTAAAACACCTCAACCTAGAAGAAATCAAAATAGATCAAACCATCAAAATAATACTCACCCAATGTGGAATTATTCAAATCCACCAAGTTTCAATCCTTGGAGAATACTTCCACCATACATGCATCCTAGTCAATTGCAAACCATGTTCGGTCCAAACAACTATGGACAAATTGGACAATGGGGACCAAGTGGCTAAAGTGTTCACACATCGGGAATTTCGGCATCTCTCCATTGATTGACTTCTATGAGTCAACACAAACTTTTTGAAGTGCTTGAAGACTACTTATTGAAGACTAAAAGGTACGCATTTCTTTCATGTCTTACTTTATGTTATATGCTTAGGACTAAGGAACTAGCAAATTGCATGCCCCCGTAAGTTTTAATGCCTAGTTTAGTTGGTTCTTGCGTGTTAGTTAGAAGATAATCTCTTATACATATATCTAATATAAATACATATATAAATATACTATATACATATATAAATATATCCGCACATAACCTAGATACGTCATTTGTTGACTATCTAGAGCTAAAAGAATTTGTTCGTCCTCGAACCTTTTCTTCCCCCTTTGCCTCTTTTGAACTTTAACGTTCAACACGAAAATCTTCCGTGTCCACTATCACATAACTCATGGTGTTGAAGAGAAGTGAGTTAAGTGGATTAACGTAGAAGTAGCACTTCGATCGTTGAGTCAAGAAAACTATGGATGAAACAAACTCCCATCGCCGTCAGCACCTATCTCCGTCATTACCTCATCATTTCTCGACTCTATTCAACATCCCACGTTTACACACAATATATATATATATATATATATATATATATATATATATATATATATATATATGCACATTTACTCTCACTCCCTAAAACCTTTGTCGACTTGACATCTTGATAATTTTTATCCAAAATTCTCAAGAAATATTTTCTTAACGAAATGTTAATAAAATGTCAAGTACTCCTTCCTCGTGCCAATAAAACCCAACGTAGTTTTGATATATAATAAATCTATCTATATACATAAAAATATTTTGTTATCAGAAACCAAACCCGACAAAAATCCAATTTGGCAGGCGGCCCCCTTAATGTTTAAGGGGACCGGCTAGTAAACGGGGGCGGCCCCCTTAATGTTTAAGGGGGCCGGCCATCTGCTGCTACCAAAATGGTTTTTCCTTCTAAAATTTTTGCCAAACATCCCATTTCACAAAACACTCTTTCTCTCCCTCTGCTGTGAACGACCAAAACCTCAAAAACCATTCACCAAATCACCACTTCCGACTAATTTCACAAGGGGCAAACACTTGTATCTTGATTAGCAACACATTTTGTAAGTTTTCCAATTCACATTTCATGTAATTTCATTCAATTTTGAGTCTAATCATAATTAGGTCTTTTACTCAATTTTCTTTTAATCCAAATTTTTTTAAAATTAAGTCTAGAAATCTTATAACCAAATGCTCCCCATAGGATTAGAATGCTTAATCAACCTAGAAACTAAGTAATTAAAAAACTTTATGTCAAAGTGTTGATAAACTAATCACTCCTTTTCAAAACTAATCACATTGTTGAATTATGCCATAAACACTTGTTAAAACTAATCACATTGGTTTATTACAACTCACTAATCCTAAAAATATATTTTTCGAATCATAAAAATGTTTTTTGTTTAATATAAGAGAATGTTTGGATTAGGAGCTAGAATCATCAAAATTTAATCAAAATTAAGTTCACAACTACTTGTCAAGTTTATAAACACGCAATTAGTTGTTTTAAGTCATCAAGATACATAATTCATATGTATATTGAAATTTTACTAGTTATTTTTATATTTAAAGGAGCATTTGGCACAACATTTTGAAAGAAATTTTTGAGTCAAAATCTAAGTTACTTGACATAAACACTCGTAAAAAATAGCTAGATATACAATCTAATATTTGTCCAGCCACATTTCAAAGTAGCTTATGACGTATAAAAGAGCGTTTGGATATTTTTGATTTCTTATCATAATATCCCTATAACTATTCTTTAACATCATAAAATACATTTTAAGCGAGTTAAAAATTAAAACTAAGGAACATGGCAAACTACTTCTTAGGATTTAATTTTTAGAGTAGAAGTATGTTTGTGTTCCACATAAGTAGTGTATATGACATATGCATTTTTTTTCTTATCTTATTTTGTTTTTGTTTTTATTGCTATCTTGTATAGGTGAAAATGCCTAAAGTGACGGTTGGTGATGTCTCAAAAACAAAATATTATATTCCAAAAATCTCTGCCACTCCAGGCATTTCTCCCGCTGTTGCTTGTTTCTATCATCCCATTGAAAATAGAAACATTCATGAGGGGAGAATTGTCTATCCATCGTTCTATGAATCCGACTATATCGAACGAATGTTCTCCAACGTTAGTCTTGATTGTCTCTACAAAATCAATGAGCCTATCATTCCCCGCTTTGTTCTTGACTTCTATAGCCAAGTGACGGTGCAAACCGATCCCAATGGCTATATCCTCATATCCTTTATGATTCAACACGAATTCATTACTCTTACTCTCGCTTAATTCGGTCAAATTCTAAGAATCCCCTACTCTGGTCAAGCCGTCTTCTCAAATGAGTGGGATCTCTCATCTCTTGAGCAACATCGACCTCAACAGGGTCCTTACTACTCTGAGATTCCATCTTCCGAAGAAATTCGTCAATATCTTGGGTTAGCTCGTGGTACGACTATCCGGAAGATCAAGTCAAAAGATGTTGACATCCATGCTAACCAAATCCTCCTCAAGGAGTTACACCCCGACATGAAGCGTTGGGAAGAACTCATTCGTGAGAATGCGTTCGGTACCGGTGGTCACCGTGATCATGTCACGGCGAGCATAACTCACATGTTGTATTGTATTATCGCTGAACAGCCGTACAATTTGGCATATCTCTTTGTCTTCCGCATCATGTCCACCAAAAACACTCATAATGCAAATCTTCCGTATGGCATGTTTCTCACTCGTCTCTACAATCATGTCATGGTACACTATCCACATCTTCAGAGTCCAATTTATGAGTCTATTCAATCGGTCCTTAATCTACTTGTTCGTGTCTGTGCTCGTAGCTCCCGAAGCGACAAGGGAAAATCTCGTAAATCTGTCTCACTTCCACCTCGTGGTTCCACGTCTCATCAAGGAGATGATGATGATGATGAGGAGGAGGGCACAACACGTGCTAGTACCCCATCACCTAGGACCTTCGTTGAAAATCTTCCAGATCTTGATTACACCGAGTATCAGGTTCCCTCTCATTCCGAACGAACAGACGAACTACTCTTTGAAAGACAAACCGAACTACTCAACACCACACAGCAGATGCATCAAGAAATCCGAGGCGGTTTCAAGTCCATTGGAAAAACACTTGGAAAGATGTTTGGAAAGAAGAAGAAATAGACATGTTTGATGAGTGTTTAGTTGATTATTATTGATGTTATGATTAGACATTTATATGTAGTATTATTATCTTAACATTTGTTTGCTATGACTTTTATTATGTTAGATGATAAACTTATTAGAACTAAGCTACTAGTTTACTTGATATAATATGCCTATGCTTCTAATATGATTTTTCTAGTCTTAAATATGTATATTATTTGTTTAATATGCTATTGATAATATTTAATCATTCTTGATGTACATGACTCAAATGGAACTTGCTGCAAATACACCCTAAAAATTACCTTTTTCTGGAAATTTTTCAAATTTGGTCACCTGGGAAAACACCAGATGGGCGGCCCCCTTAATTCCCTAGGCGGTCCCCTTAATTTTAAGGGGGCCGGCCAGCAATTAAGGGGACCAGCCATCTGGACAGTAAAATTTACTGTTTTCTTTTGCATCTTGTGACCACTTTACCTAGCCCCAGCTACCATTTCTCCTTATGGACGAACTGGTATTGGAATCTTCCTACAAAACCTCAAAAATTAACCTAAACCAACCACATTTTCATATTATAAATTCCCTCCATATAATCACCTCTCATTCCATCATCCTTCATCATCCAAAACCACCATGTTATCACCAAAATCCTCCATCTCTAAGACTCCAAGGAAGCAAAGACTTGTCATCATACCACCAAAACAACTCTTTATTGACTTAACCCAAGATGACACCAAAACTCCATCACCACCACCTCAAAGTTCATCCCCAAGTGCACCAAATGCACCATCAAAAACACCCTCTAGAGTACCATCCACTTCATCCATCAATGACTACATTCACACTCACCTAACATCATCACCAAGAGCATCATCACTACCATCCACTCAAGAACCTCCATCCACCCAACTTGCCATTTCCTTATCACCCATCACACATCTTGATGCTCACTTCTCACCATCACCAATCCCACAACCATTCTTTCCCATACCTTGGGCATTGCTTGAAGCCCATGGTGACAATTGTCTTTGTTGCATCCATAACCGGACCATAATCTTTGGTCTTAGAGATGAGATACACTACATGTTTTCATCACTTGAACACATGATTACCAACCCACCACCACCACCTCCTCCACCTCCTTCACCCACTACACCACCACCACCTCCATTTTCACCCAATTAAGCATATGCAATGCTTAAAAATAATTTTTCAAAACCTTTTTGTATGCAAGCTCCATGGAAGATCATGTACTCCTAGGACGATTATGTAGTATCATTAGTTGTTTTTTGTTTGAATGTTTGCATGCCTTATGTTGTAATCTACTTGGTTGTGTATTTATACACAACACTTTTATTAAATGAATGTTCTTATTCTATATGCTTGCTTATTGTTGTTACATATACTTGTGCTTCTAACATTTTTCTTGCAAGCGTTCCATAGCTCGTTTCCTTGGTGCCCCCAAACGAGGGGGAGTACACATCAAGGGGGAGTTCTCATACGACACTTTTACACTAAAAATTTGTCGGTTTAACCTTTTTGATTCTACAAAAAGGGGGAGAAATAGATGTAAACTCACTAAACACTTGTCTAAAAACTAATTTTTAGATTTAATGAGTTTAGATTTTGTAATCATCAAAAAGGGGGAGATTGTTGATATAAATAATGCCTAAACACGTTATTAATATTTTTCGATATCTCTACGTTTTGATAATCACAAAATGTAAAATCATTAATCGGAAAATTATGACGTAAACGAGTATTTAGTTGTTAATATCTATTTCTACAACTCAAATCACTTAAGGTATGAATGAACTAATGCTTAATGCATTATATGATCAAAGGAACATTTTCTTAATAACTAGATTTTTTATAAAACATCAAAAACATTTTATATATTTTTGAAAAACATTTTTGGTATTAAATAAAAATGTTTAATCTTTTATAAAAATATGAATTCAAATTTTTAACCAAAATCAGTTAAAATGTTCCAGAAAAACCTTCCCCACAAAAGGACAAAACTGGCCAACGTTCAGCAAGGGCGGCCCCCTTAATTTTACTAGGCGGCCCCCTTAAAATTAAGGGGACCGCCCCCCTATTTAAGGGGGCCGGCCACGCTCCAGTAGGCTCCAGCTGTCCAGATTTTTCTCTTATAAATACCAGCCTTCCCCTAGATTTTTACTCACCTTTTGCACACCCAAACATTCTGTTTTAAATCTTGTAAATCCTTTTCAAAAACCCTTTGATCATATTCTCTTAAGCATTGGTTTCTAAGTGATCCAAGCTTCCACCATCAAAGTGCAAAAGAAAAATACTCCTTCAACTAGAGAAGAAGTATTATAGCTTAACTCATATCATCATTGTTGTTGTGTAAAGTGTTGTATAGTTGTGATAAGTAGATCTAAGTGTAAGTAACTAGTTGTGTTGTAAAGAAGTAGTGTAGAAGTAGTTGTGAAGTTGTCAGGAAGTAGTCGTGAAGAAGAAGTCGTGAAGAAGTCATGAAGCCGTTGTGAAGCCGTCATGAAGAAGTCGTGATTAAGTCGTGTAGAAGTTGTGTATAAGTTGTGAGATTGGTTCTAGCTACGATTAGGACTCGACATCTAGCTTTGTGTCGTTAAGCCGGTGTAAGCTAAAGTTGTGTAAGGTTTTCTCCACCATAAGGGAGTTTCTTGACATAGTGAAGAAAACTCTCGAGTAGGTGACTCGAGGAGTGGAGTAGGGAAAGGAAGGTGTCCTTGTAGCCAAACCACTATAAATCTCCGTGTTGTGGTTTGATCTTTCCATCTCTCTCTTTTATTTCATTATATTTACCTTACTTGCATTACTTATTTATATTTGTTTATATATGTTCATATTGATCAAGAGTTGAATTCACATAAGATAGAATCGAAGTTTTAAAAAGTAAACAAAAGTTTTCATAAATTAAAAAGACGTAAAACTATTCAACCCCCCTTCTAGTTTTCTATAGTTCATCAAGAGCCTTTGACTTTACACATTCAGTTTCCTCACAATTTGCATTTGAACAGTAACGTTGATGTTTTGACCCCTAAATAAGCTTAATCCAAACACCCCCTAACTGGATTGTCTTGAGATTTTTTAACTGGTACAGACCTATTTAAACCTAGATTTTGAAATCTCAAGATGATCAAACATCAAAACATCAAAACATGATATTAGCATAAGATCAAATACAAACATCAAAACATCAAAACATGAGATCAGCATAAGATGATCAAACTTCAAGATGATCAAACATCAAAACATGAGATTAGCGTAAGATCAAATACAATAGATCTATTAATCTTCATCTACAAAACAATTTGTATTGTACATACCACAAATCACTCCATATACCAAGAGACTAAAAAGAACAAGATCTTAACACATAATTGCATAAATAAGCAATTTAGCAGAACATGAAGTAGCAATTTGTGATATGAATGATCTTAACACAAATTTGCATAAATAATCATATATGGAGTGATTTGTGATATGAATGATCTTAACACAAATTTGGATGGCTACTAGAGGTGGTGGCGTTATGGGTATGTGTGGTGGTTGGTGGCGCTGTGGTAGCATTTGTGTGAGAGAGAGAGTGAATGGTGGTTGGTGGCCCTGTGGTGGCTTTGTGGCGCTGGAAAGTTTTTTAAACGGAGGGTTTTTTCAAATGAGGATAGATCGGTATACATAGGAAGATGATGGATGAAATGGTCAACCAGGGTGATGTTTAAACATAAAGGAAAATGAAAACTTACTTGAAAAGACCAATATACCCTTTAAGTTAACGGTCAACTGACGGATGACCCAGTCAAGGGACCAAATCCGTATGGGTCGTAAACCACAGGGACCAAATCCGGGTTTTTTAAACCACAGGGACCATTTCCAAATGACCCGGTAAACCACAGGGACGATTTTTGATATTTACTCTAATTAAAACATTCCAAACAAATATTTAAAGTTTATAGTTATCCCAAAAGTATGTAAGTAAGCCCAAATAAAACATAACAGTAGTTCCCAATAGTTTATTAGAGTTGCCAATTAATCCTTCAACCATGCCCATTTGCCAAGCCTCCAAACAAGTAGTATATCTAAACATCAACACTAATTACCTGAAAAAACATGCTAAATAGGTCTGCTAACGCTGGCGAGTTAATAAGTTTAAGCAGTTTGTAACAGTGGACCTAGTAAGTAATTTACTACACTGGACTACGTTAAATATAAATCACATAATCCACATAACATCAATAAGGACAAGTAAACGATTATCAATATAATATAGCACCAAGCCCTCTCTCGTATTGACAGTCACAGTAGGGCCCTAAGAATATTTGACCTTAGCCAGTCAACAGGTTATAGCAAAGCATAAACAAGTTATATTGCTACACTGGTCTAAGACAAATATCAGTTGCATATATCTAACCTTAGCCAGTCAACAAGTTACAGCAAATCAAAAAGTAGTAGTAGGTCCGTCAAAACGGTTTTGCATGTTTTATCACCCCAAAGTTTCAGTAAACAGTTATAAGTAAAGTGGGGCTATGAAACTCACCTCAAATAAGCAAAGCACAGTACAACAAATCAGGTGTAGTATAGCACAACAGCAACTAGTATATCACGGCACAACGGACTCGGCACAACCTAATAATATAAAACTTATCTTAACGTATATCCAAAAGCGTAAAGGTTTCCAAAAGTTAACTATTCCTAAGTATATTCCTCTTTCATTTCCAAAATATCCTTGTCAAATCCATTTACTAGTGTTTGGTATCATCGTGGGTGTAGTAGTGACACAACGTTGACTCAAGTGTACACACGCCAAAAACAAATGACCAAAACGGAAATGACTCACAAAAACAAATCACCTATAACGAACACACCAAGTTGTTGCAATATCCCAAATTAATTCTACTACTAACTACTCATCACAACAAAGTCAAGGTCAAGTGATTAAACTTTAAAGCTTAATAAGGTATCTGGATGAATTGTCGGATCCTTGTCGAATTCGTCAACCCGATAAGTCTAACAATTACTTTGTCTTGCTTATTAATCCAAAGTCATATCACAATAAATGGTAAGTCATAAGGATACGTCACACACTAATAAATTCCTCCATGTAGGTCACCCTTTTTAGATCAATTCACACACATGTAAGTATGTTTAGTGAGAGAAAGATGATGTTAGAGAGAGAAAGAGCTAGAGAGAATAAGAGAGGATTTGTCTATTCCATTCACAATCCACACCTCTCAAATGAGAGGTTTACATATTTATAGTCTTCCAAGATATGAGAATAGGGAAGTGTGCCGTCTTTACATATTTCACTATTTCAACAATAACGTAAATACTATGACTAATCTAGACGGCACACTTCTACTATCATGTAGACTATATTTTTCCAATTCTAACAAGCTATTACATGACCTTATTACAAGACTCATTGACTCGATAATGATCGTCACTTTAAGCATTCCCAACAATCTCCCCCTAAGGGACGATCATTGAGATCTCTCTTTGATTACATTTATGATCATCACTTTTGCGTTTCCAACAATCTCCCCCTAAGGGGTGATCATTGAGATCTCATTCTATGACATGTGGGTTATGGGTCCATCAATAGAAATGGATGATCATTAAACTTCTTTGATGCTTGTTGTCATGAACTTTGAGTCTTCGTGTAATAGCTTTTGCTAGATTCTTTGTTCCAATCACGCTTTGTGATTTTACAACCTTAAATGACCAATACTTGAATTAATACAAAACGTGTTCCCAAAAATCTCCTCCTAAGGATTGGTCATCAAGGTTGCTTAACGTCTTCTTTGCTTCTTCGGCTTCGACGTCTTTAGTATCTTTGTTCTTTAGTTCTTGTTCTGATATGATATGGTAAAGTACTGATCTGGCTTCCACCAACGTTCTTCGATTCTGGTATCTTTACGTCTTTTCCATCATGCTCATATGTCTTGTGACTTTTGTTCTTCATATATCAAGTAGTTCTCACTTCATAAGCTTTGACTTGTGAAAGTTTGTAATGCTTGATCTTTGACTATTCTTTGATTTCTTTGAACTTTTGTTATTTCTTAGTCTTTATGAGAACTTGACTTCGGGATATGAGCATGATGGAATGGTGGTAGTGGTAATCCTGGTCTCCATGATTTCTTGCAGGTAAACAGTTAGCAATAAATCATCCGGCACTTACAGATTCGGACTTCGAGATCGTCAACAGCATAGTGTGAAGACATTCTCTAATCCTACCCAAGGCCATTCTGAATCGGATGCCCCCAAAAGAGCTGACACAGATACACTGAAGTGTATCAACGATTCAGTGAGTCGCTAAAGTATACCGAAGTATCACTCCATGACTGTAGACCGTTTGGCACCACTAAGCGTAATCCACAAGGGATTACCGAAGCGACCTGCTGTCAGGGCTGTTTGATGTTGACCCTGGCAGGATTTCCATTCAATCACTGAGAATCACAATATGTGAATTCTCTCATGAATGTTCTTGGCAGATTATTAAGACCTGCGTAGGACACTCTTATAATTTACAACTGGTGTTCCTTTTGTTGAACAACCAGTGTAACAATGCTAAGTTTTCCTAAGAGATGTTTGATGTATCTCGTGGCTCTAGACTTGATCATGTGCTTATTGGTTTTAGTCGTCGGAGGCATGGAGCAGATTGCCTCCTTTTCAATATCAACACGTCTCGGAGTGAGAGGTCGATAGATAATGAAGGTTTCTCCGTGAGAAATGAAACAAGTGTCTTTTGAGAGACACCTAAGTGGCTAGAAGGTTTAGTTCAGTGCGTCACGGGGTCCATGATGCTTAATCTTCAATACCAGTGTTACCGTAGTAATAACCAGTAGCATATGTATTGAACCCGGTGTCTACCCTAAGGTTGATCAAATGGAGGGCTATTTCTTTTCACCATTTTCTTTAATTTTCTTTTTCATTCTTCAACCCCTTCTTTCTCCTTTCATTTCTTTTCTCATTTTTTCATCATACCTAGGACTTTTTTAGTACTAAACTATTGGTATTGTCCTTGGGTAGATCCCTCCGGCTCTGGCGGATCATAGGACGGTTTTTCCTAACCTTAGTCACCTTATATCTCCATGACTATCCTATTGTTGCCATAAACCAATTATTTGAAAATCTCTCAAAGTGTTTATGATTGTAGAAACATATTTTGTTAACACTTTGAGAGTTTTGTGATTTTCAGAAATACTTCCCCTTAACATGTGCTCATAAGTATTTAAGGTAAATTTGCACATGTCGGGTAGAGTCAGCACTTTTTGAATTGATTGACTTTCAATGAACATGATCGTTGCAAGACACGTTTACATCACTAGTAAAACTAGCTTGAAATTATTACCCGTCCAGATCATATTCAAAGAAAGTCTCTCGAAATTGGTACATTCTACTCAGGCAAGTCCTTTGCGAGACACGTTTACATCACCGGATAAACCGGCTTGAAATTATTACCCGTCCAGGACATGTCTTTTCGATTACTGACGTTTGATATCGTCAATTCGAAGGTTCAATTCTGAGTTGATCTCATACGAGATTTCAACTTTGAATTACCATATTTTAATCACTTTTTCATTCCCCCCCCCCTCAAAAATAGCATATTCATGTTGTTTTTGATAAACTTTTGATTAACATATGCTTTTTGAGGTTTACGGGAAGAATTTCAAGAACTTTTGTTATTTTAGAACAAAGATTTTGTTTTTCAAGTACTCCCCCTTGACAAGGGAATACTTGTCCTTATGAGCAGAATTTTGAAAAACAACTTAGAAAATTCTGGTTAATTCTGCTCATAAGTAAGAAGCTTTCGCTCCTTTGATCAGGATTGAGGCACTGAAGCGTACCTCAGGGTCCTTTCTTTACAAGAACGGGTTGTGCACTATGATGTGTGTACAAGCCATTAAGCATGATTTTGACGGAAAAATTTTTGTTTTGTAAATACTCCCCCTCAAAACTCGCATTTGGTTTGAGAATTTTAAACCTTTTAAAGTTTGAAGGAAGAAGTCTTCTTGAAGGAAAATTCTGAAAGATTTAGAAATTTTAGTTTGAAAAATTCTTTAATGAATTTTGCTTCAAGGTAACTAAAATGCTATACTCTGAAATACTCCCCCTCAAAACTAGCATACGTTTTGACATTTTTAAACTTTGGAGCAAATTGGGGAGTTAAGATTTGAAAATTTTGAGAAAAATTTTGAAAAACCTTTTGAAAAATTTTGAATAAATTTTGCTCAAGATTAAGAAGTTTTTAGGATAAGTGCATGCTTGGTTTTAAAGAATGGTTTAGCAAGGCACTTTCCTTTCTTTGAAACCCGAGTAGTACACTGTAAAGTGTGTATAATTTGTTATGTTGAAATTTGAGTCCTTAGCTGAAGTACTAAGAAGTCATTTAAAGTTTAGATTAGACAATAACCTTGGGAACCCATTTAAGCATGGCGCTAACAGGTTTACTAAATTTCGAAATCCATTTGTAAGTTGTATCAATCTGATTTAAAGATGTTGAATTCCACCGAGGAATGAAAACCGATGTTTCATTTAGAAATAACACTCATGGAATCAATGGAGATTTAATACTTTTTTTCGGTTGAAAATTGTTTGAGAAACCCGGTGTTTCTCTTGGAGTTTTAAAATATGAAGAAGAAGATTTCCATCAAGAGTTGAACCTCATGGGTTATCTTTGAAGATTTGTTTTTGTGATAAATGGAAACCTTCCGGTATTTGTAATGTTCAAAGCAGAGTCATTCTTATGTTGCAGCGAAAGTAATTCTGATATTGAATATTTGAAAGGTTTTGAACGACTTTGCTTTGGTTTCCACACTTGCTTTACCAATGTAAAATGAGAGTGTGGAGTTTGAAACACTTGATTCTTTCCATTTGAAGCATATGGGGGTTTTGAACAACATTGTTTTGGTCTCCACACTTGCTTTACCAGCGTAAAACGAGTGTGTGGAGTTTGAAAACCTTGAGTCTTTTCTTTTGAAGCATTTGGATTTGAAAACTTTTGAGAAGTAAGTGTTTCAAAAAAAGCTTGGTTTCTTCGAAAACTTCCTTCCTTTTTGCAAAGAATAAGTTGTAAACTAGGAAACCTTTTTCAAAAATGGTTTTGAAGATTCACCCGTGTAAATCTTCTTCGAAACACTCACTTTTGGTGTTGAAAATCTGAAATTGGAGCTTTTCCCTTTGATCGGTTAAAAGAATCAAACTTCACTTTTAAAGCATTGTATGAAGTTCTCAAATCACTGTATTCTTTTTAAAGAAAAAGATGATCTTGAGATGCCAATTTTGATTCTAAAGAGGCAATTTGTTTCAAAAGTTGATCTTTTTCGGCTTTAAAATCATCCGTTTTACGAGCCAAATTACGTTCGAACTCAACATTTTCTTTTTCAAGTCTTTCAAAATAATTTTCGAATTTGGTTGTTTTGTTGAAAAAGTCAGTTTTGGCATCCTCAAAATCGTTTGTTTGTTGAGCTAAAAGCGTTTCAAGCTCAACCACTTTTGTTTGAAGCACATGATTTTTATTTTCAAAAAGATACATTTTCTCCCCCGTTTCCTTTTCAAAATCTGGAGTATTAGAATCGACCAGGGGATTTGGAAAGGAAACTTCTGTGATTTGAGACTCAACCTTTTTCATCTTCATTGATTCAATCTTTTGAAAAATATTTTCAAACTTTTTATCAGCGAATTCAGAAAATTGAGACTTCAAATCTTCAGTATCTTTTTGTTTCATATTTTAGTTTAATGTCTGAACTCATGAACTTTTGATTGAATCAAACAGATTTTTGTAAATCAATTTCAAATGCTCAATTTCTTTTTCGTATTTTGAAATTTGACACTTCACTGACACGTTTTCATCATCAAGTTGTTCAAGTTTTGACATCCAAGGGTTTTCAAACAACTGCTTTTCCAGATTGTGTTGTAAAGCTAGTTCAAATTCAATACTTTGTGCTTGACATCTTTGAAAATTTTGTTCAAGAGAGAATATTTGACATTTCAGTTTCTCTTGGATGTCACTTGACTCTTTTAAAGTTCGCTCATTTTCGTGTCTCAACATCCCATTTTCCACTTCAAAGCTGTATTCACGATTAGTTTGTGTTTCAAAATCATTTATACGTTTACTATAATTCTTGAGCTTTTCAGTTAACGACTTATTTTGTGCTTTTAGTTCTCGATTAAGCTCATTACATCGAACAACTTCGTTTTGAATATTTTTGATTAAGAAAGCATTTGAAGCACATTCTTGATCATGATTCACATTGTCATGTTCAACCATACCTACATTAGGATCCATATGTGGAATGTCAGGAGTAATATTTCTATTATCCTGATTCACCACATATGTGTCGTTAATGTACTCAGGTTGTCCATGACTTTGTGTCTCATAAGCAAACGCATTATCAAATATCTTGATATGATCAGTTGATTGATGTACCTTAACCAATGTATCTGTACAATGTGAAGGTCCGACATCAGCAGCTGCAGTCTTTAAATCATTCTTACAGTTGAGTTTCCCGTCAGTATCCGAACCATTCCCTTGACTGTTTTTTCCATTATGTTGTTCTGATAATGCATTATGACCCGTGAAACCCAAATTATCATCTGATGTCCCTTCCTCATTGGCCGTTCCCGCTTGTATCTGCATCTCCATTTCAATTCTTTCCCGTTCTTTTTCTTTTAACTCTCTTCCATGTAATACTTTTCCATTTGAATCTTTCTTCTTGATGCGTGGGTTCTGCAACCTTACAACAGGTTTTACCTCTCGAGGGATCTCAAGAGGCTTACAACCCCACCAGGCAGTGTACCTGACCGATGTAGTATAGTGTAGTGGTAAGTACGGGAGATTGATCGTTCTCCACAGGGAATAGTGTTCGTTAGGTGTGAAAGGCTACTCTAATTAGGTCTAAGGGTTGAGGAAGATTCTTTTTTATGTTTTTATAATTTTATGAAAGCAAGTAAAATCTCGGGTTTTGAAGGAGTGGGCGGAATTAGTTGCTAGTCAACTAACCCAAATTACTACAAATGCAAATAAAATAAAATAACAAAAATGAAAAGTGGTGAGAAACTTATGTGTAGAGAAATGTGTTTACTTAGATTTCCTTACTCCCTAACTATCTTTTACCGGTTAATTAGTGTGTATTAGTCGCGTGGATGACGGGTGTATTCCTTAATACCATTCGTGGGGTGGCGTACTTACTTCCCCAAACTCTACAAGCTCCTACTTCACTCCTATGTCGAGCCGGCTAGGAAGCTCCTAACATGGGATCACTAGAATTCGCTTGTGCATTAAATACAACCATAAAAACCTTTAGTACGCGTTTGGTTCATGTTTCTTAAGACGTTCAAGCAAGTTACCGAATAGGAAGTTAGCCAGTTTTCTTAAGCCTAACATAGATAAACAATCATCCAATACAACTAATAACACACTAACAACCAATAATCAATAGCTAGGTTTCATTAGATCTAAGCAAACACAAGATAAAATTAGCCTAACATGTTAAACAAAAGACAAGCATAAGATAGAATCAAACAACACATAGACATATTGAATGATTAATTAATAACTTATCTTTCAATGAAACATGGAAGATCTCAAGGCAAGAAGCCCTGAAAAAGTAGCTAAAATCGTCTTAGGGTTTTATCCCAAAATTCCACACACTAAGCTCTCCTTAATGACAAAAAATTAGAAAACTATATATAGACTTTGACATCTGACGGCGTCACCTTATGCATTGTGACGCCGTCACCTCGCCGCTTTTAGGGTTCCCGGATGACCATCTTGACGCCGTCCCTCTTTAGCTCTTCAAAAATCCATTCTGGCTTATCAAGGCTTGACGCCGTCGGATCATGAACGTGACGCCGTCCCCTTAAGGTTTAAGCCGTGACGCCCTTGATTTAGTTAAAGCGTGACGCCGTCAGAATTCTTATGCAAACTCACTGGCCCGTCATGAGTAAATTTCACATCCAACTTTTCTTGCCAAGGCATGACGCCGTCCCATGTTAATTGTGACGCCGTCAAGAGTAACTTTTAGCCGATTCTTGAGACTTTGCCGTTTTCTTCACTTTAATGCTCCAAAAACGTCCAAAATGCCTCCTTTTCCAGATTTCTCCTCAAAAGTACCTAAAATGACAAAAGGAACGATTTAGGGCAATATTTGATCAAATAAATACGATTTCGGGCTTAAATGACCCCTTAAAAGCGGTACACTTTTCGCCTCATCAAATACCCTTACACTTGAGATTTGCTTGTCCTCAAGCAAATGCGCTTTTATTCCAATCAAAATACAAGTTAGGGGTCATTTAATGCAAACATAAAAGTAATTACAACAAATAATCGTTCCACTTTAATCATAATAAGCACGGAGATTATATACTAGCACCTCACAAGTAGTGTTTAGATACTCACATCTCTCAAGTGTCATCAAAATAAATCTCATAAATGAAAACGGAAAATATCTCTCACTACCTGTCATAGCAAATAGATTACCATAGGCTTGGGAAAGGATCGAAAACCTCCTCCACTAGGCGTAAGCACCTAAGATAAACTATCAAAGAGGGCTTTTAAATGGGTTATAACGTTAGGTGTAGGGAAAAGGAAAACACGGTTTTGTTGGATACGGGATATTTTACTGGTGGCGAGTTAAAGATCTTGATCAATTACATGTACTATACAATGTTGCTAAGCCAAGACTAGACTCGATCTTAAGCTAGAAACAAAATAACATAAACATAAAATAAACATAAAATAAAACGGGATGGTAGTCCGTATGTTTTTTCTATTTTTCTTTTTCTCATTTTTTTGTATTTTTCTTGATTTTTTCGATTTTTTTTTTTTTTTTTTTTTTTTTTTTTTTTTTTTTTTTTTTTTTTGCATACACTTTTACCCTACCATCCAAAATAATACATCATAGGGGCGTTGCATCCCCTTACACTTGAACTTTTACATAACTTTACAAATACTAATCTAATTACTCGAATTAAGATAATTGAAAAACTTGGAGTACTTTTAAAACATTTAGCACATATGGGGGTAATAAATGATGTTCTTCCCCATTACTCCATTACACTAGTACTTTACCCATGAGTCCCAATCGTCCCAAAACAATATGTACAAGGATATGACTCGACTTAGCAACCATGTAATCAACTAGATAATTAACTTGGGTTTAAACAAATGTTGTAACAATAATGCACTAAAAATGAGTGCATACAAGGTAGGCTAAGGCGATTTGGGTGTACATTTAAATGGGGTGTAACAAATTCTTCCTTTAAGTAAAATGCTTAAAGGTAGAAACGAAAAGATAGGCTCTGAGGGGTGTACTAGGGGTATCGTGTACTAAAAATGAGTACAACGCAAAGGGTGTGGGAGAATTACTTGACCAATGTAGCCAATGTAATTATAACAAAAACACAGGTGTAAAACAATGGGTTAATCCTAATGCCTCTTATCATGTAGTAAATCTAACTACACGAATGTAGTCTCACTTGTGGCCTCGGAATGGTCCTAACGCAAGTTCTAGAATCTAAGTGCTACCGGTACACACATCATAGCATAAATGCTTTTCCTACCAATTCTAGGGGCGAACCTCACATATTTGGGGGTGGAAAATTTTTTAGTGGTACGGTTTTTGTGCTAGTCATATAACTCCTATCCGTGAGACGCTCATTAAGATCAAAGTTTCACTCCTAAATGTTGTAAAAAATTTTAAATTTGGCACTAAAATTACCTTAACAAGTATTTCTCTCAGTTTTATTACACATCTACCATCAAACAAACAAAAATCAAGCGTAATTGTATTCTCTAAAATCGTACTTTTACCCTCCCCTTACACTTAAGATGAACATTGTCCCCAATGTTCAAATAACAAGATGTAAAAGAATAAAGTAAAAGAATGAAATCAAATACTCCCCTGATTCGCTCGTTGGATAATGAAATTACACGGTTAAATCTTCCTCCAAAGAGAATGTTGAAGCTCCATAACTAATGCATCGCCATAAGCTTGATTCAAAACATTTCCTTGTCCAAAATAACCTGTTGAACCTGAGAAAACAAACACGAAAACCTGCATAACATCGGCGGGATAAAATCTATATATAAGGATATAATGCTTGTGGAATGATAATTTTGCAGATTCCTGGAGATTATAAGTTGGAGATTTTAATAAAAACTTTTTATGAAAACAAAATTTTCAAAAATTTCTGGAAATTAAATCTGACGCCGTCAGGTTATAACCCCTGACGCCGTCAGAAATGACCTGACAAAAATTTTCGTTTTAAGTTTCCGGAAAATTTCTGGAAAAAACCTTTAACTTACTTCCTGGAAATCCTGCAAAACATCATTATGACTCGATACAAGCATTTGACTCAAACACACACGAATATGTATGTTAATTTAATATTATTACGATTCATGTTAATTTGTGTTCTAATAAACCGATTTAGATTTCCCTTACACTTATCTTTTGCAAAATACCTTTATATGTAGTTAAGACGAAGTTAAAAACAACATAAAGCATTTTCACAAATTACTTTTGAACATGAATCAATAATGATAAAAATTAAACACACATACGGAAACAAATAAAAACAAACAAACAAATAAATAAACACACAAAGCAAATAAAACAAATAAAGCTTGGGTTGCCTCCCAAGAAGCGCCTTTCTTTATTAACGAGTCTTGTAGCTAGACTCAAAGTCACGCTACCCTATGTAAGTAAGCTCGTCATCAAGGACGTCTTTAGGGTTAAGCTTGGATTGAAGTTTCCTATTGGTCCGCTTAGTACGATATGTCTTTTCAAACTTCTCTCCATCCGGGTCATACAATGTCATCTTGATATGCCATGACCCATCTCCATCATTGGGTGGTTTATCCCAATTCCACTTATGATCATCTTCCTCACAAATCCACTTATTCATTCCTAGGTTAATTGGCAAAACTCCTAGGAAATCAATCATCCTTCTAAAAACTAGAGGGTCTTCAAATGGATCCAATTCGGTGTCCCTAGCCAAGAGTTGCTCTACCGAATGTGTTCGGTTAACAAAGTCCTCTTCTAGGTAAAATGGGCGTTGGGGTCCTATGAAGTCTCTATCGATCCAAGGTCCATATCTAGATGGTCTCCTATTTGATTCTAGCCAATGTGGTGTTGGTTCCTCACTAGTATCATAGGCATGTTTCTTAACATCATAGACTGACCAAGTATCTCCTTCTCCTACCGCTATCTTAGATTCCTTACAATCAATCATAGCACTAGCGGTCGCTAAAAATCCTCTACCTATCAACAAGGGGCATGTAGGGTCGCTAACCATATCAAGGACGTGGAAATCGGCTAAAATGGTTAGCTTTCCAATGTGTACTAACACGTCCTTAACTACTCCAACCGGGTAAGCAACACTTCCATCCGCTAAGCCTATTATCACCTCGGTTTCTTCAAGTTTTCCAAGTTTTAGAGAGGTGTAGAGAGGTAACGGAAGTAGGTTAAGGCTTGAACCAAGATCGGCTAATGTATCATAAGCCTCCGAATTACCGATCTTGCAAGGTAGAACAAATAAGCCCGGATCATCTAACTTCTTAGGTAGCTTGTTTTGAACAAAGGCGGTCCCTTTTTCGCCTAACTTGAGCTTCTTCTCATCAACAACCGGACTTTCAAGGTGGAGCTCCTTGAATTCATCGTCAAGGTTTTGAGTGGGAGGTGTTTCAACTATGTTGTTGACCAATTTGGATGTCATAACTTCTTGGTCACTTGGAATGATTTGGGTTTGTTTGAAACACGTGCTCATGGAATTGACCGAATAATATTGTGGACAAGAACTAGGGGACGAAACCGATGAAATAGCGTTGACGTTTAGTTTCGGGTTCTTGACCGTGTTGCTAGGGAGTGCTCCCATTTCTCGGTCATTGAGGGCTTTCAACAAGGTGTCAATCTTGTCGGTCATCTCGCTTTGTTTTTGTTTGAAATCGGCTTCAAACTTGGCTAAACGAGCTTCTTGAGATGCCATAAATTGAGACATCAATCCTTCAAAGTTATTGGTACTACCATTGCCGGAAGGATTGTTGTTGAAAGTACGGTTCGAGTTGGAACCGCTTGATTGGAAACGATTAGGTGGGTTGGAAGAATTGGGTTGTTGTGTGTTTTGGTTTTGTTTCCACCTAAGGTTCGGGTGATTTTTCCATGAGGGGTTATATGAATCACCATAAGGGTTTGGCTCGGGCTTGAAAGTGTACCACTTATCTCCCGCTCCGTCGGTACGCGAGGATGCGTAGTCCACAAAAGCTTGTTCGGGGAGTTCCATGCAATCACGAGTGTCGTGGGGACCACTACATAACTCACATGAAGAAGTGATTTTGTTCACTTGGCTTGAAGGTTTAGGAGCCTCGTAGGATTTCATGAGAAACTTGACTTGGTCTTCAAGTTCTATGATCCTACGGTCGGAAGTGCTTGAATTGTTCAAAGGCAAAGATATTGCCTTGACCGTTTTATTCAAATCACGGGGATCACTCCAACTTTCGTTGTCATAAAGAGCAAGATCCTCTAGGAGAGCCCATGATTGTTCCGCACTTAGATCACGTAGCTTGCCACCGGCCGATTGGTCAATGGTTTGCCTCGTGGAGAGATTGATATGGTCATAGAAGATTTGGACTTGGAGCCAAAGTTCTATGCCATGGTGAGGGACTTTTTGGAGTAAGTCCTTGAATCGAGTCCATGCCTCGTAGAGAGTTTCGCCTTGACGTTGTTGGAACATCAAGTTAGGATCTCTGGGAAATAAGAATTCATTGTTGCTGCCGATAGTGTAAAGTTGGTTCCTGCCGACAGTGTTATTTTGTTCCTGCCGATAGTATTGTTGCTGCGGATAGTATTAGTTGTTATCCGTATATTTAGAATGTTTGTTATGATTTATTTTTAGAAGAGATTGTTGTTAATCTCTTTACACGTTTTCTTGTAGAACGGGTTAGGGTTAGGAGATCTTGTTAGTATAAAAGATAAACCCGTCTATGAGTTTATGTACGCCTTGAACATCTATTAACATTCAAAAAAAACGATTTATAGTTTATTAGTTTTGATCCATAGAGGATCATTGTCCTTTAGAGTTTTTCTTCTTTATAATACTTGTTGTTTAGTTTCCGCATAAACACTTGTATTGCAGAGGTTCTTGATTATACCAAGCTCAATCAAGCTCGAACTACTCGATCCTACAAGTGGTATCAGAGCCTGGTAAGGATCTCTGATAAAGAAGAAAAAGGTCGATCTCATATCTCTAAACCCTCTCTAAATGGCAGACGATAATCCTGAAACCAATGTCATTAACCCGGAAGATCAACAACCCAAACAAGAAACCACTCAAGTCCAAACACAGGTCCTCACCACCATGTCCACCAACAATGCTAAATTCCCATATCTGAAGAAAGATGAGTATGAAGTCTGGGCGATGAGAATGGAGTATTGGATCACAAACACTGATTATAATCTGTGGAATGTGATTCTTAAGGGAAATAGCAAGAAGAATATTGGAAGGGATGATGATGGCAATATTTATATAGAGCCACCAGTTACAGCAGAGGAACACCTTGCTGTTCAAAGGGAAACAAAGGCAAGAACTCTTCTACTTCAAGCTATTCCAGAGGATCATATGAGTGATTTTCATCACTTGGATGATGCTAGAAAGATCTGGCATGCTGTAAAGACCAGATTTGGAGGGAATGATGAATCCAGGAAGATGCGAAAGTCTATGCTCAAGCAAGAGTTTCAAGAATTCAAGATTTCTGAGGCTGAGGGAATTCACAAAGGCTATGACAGATTCCACAAGATCTTGAGCCAACTTAACCAGTTGAAAGCTAGGCCGGACGATGAAGATTGTAATACCAAGTTTCTGAGGGCCTTGCCACCATCCTGGTCACAGGTTTCCATAACCCTCAAGGCCAAAGGAGGATTGGATTTCATGAGCTTTGATGATCTGTACAACAAACTAAAAACCCTTGAACTTGATATCAAAGGGTATTCCACCTATTCACCTTATACTTCTACCCATACTGCTTTTGTTAGTAACTCTAGTACTAACAAAGCATTGTATGGAAACAGTCCAACACCATCAACATCCTCAATCTCCTACTCATCTCCTACACCAAAAACTCAGTCCAGATCTGATAATCTTGTAGTGGATGTGCTTCACTCGTTTGTTGCTGAAAGTACACCACAGCAGAAGATTGTGTATGATGATTTTAAACAGGTTGATGAATTGGATCTGGAAGAGATGGACTTAAGATGGCAGGTGGCTATGATATCGTTGAAGTTGGATAGGTTTGAAAAGAAGGCAGGTAGAAGGGTCAATTTTGATAAACAAGAGCCTGCTAGGTTTGACAGAAGGAAGGTGAGGTGCTATAAATGTTCTCAAACAGGACATTTTGCCAGGGAATGCCCAGACAAGAAGGTGGATGATAAAGCTCGGTATTCTGCTTTCAGAATTCAAGAGTTGGAGTCAGACGACCCCAAGGCTTTGGTATCTGTGGATTCGCTGGTAGATTGGGAGCATCATGAGAAGGCTGCTGGGAGTGGATCAGATAATGTCTTTGGGATGGTAGCTGGATATGGTGAAAAGAAACAAGTGGCTGGTCAGTTTGGAATGATGGGTCATCCATCACAGGTACAAAACTGTCCATTTGGTTGTAAATCTTTATATGCTAAATTAAAACAGGAATTTGATGATATTGAAAGTGAAAATAAGGATAACCTTATTCAACTTAAGGCTCATAAAAAGGCTGTTAAGACATTAGAACAACAAAAGGTCTGGTATCAACAACAACTGTCTGCATATGAAGTAAAGGTAAAGGTTTTGGAAAGAGATTTAAAAAATGCCACTAATGAGTTTAAACATTCTGAAAGAGAAAAAGCTAAGGTAGAATTGGAAAATCAGGATCTTCAGTCTAAGCTTGATAACTCATTGGCTAGATTTGATAAGTGGAAAGACTCATCCAAAAATCTTAACATACTTATTGATAGTTCTATGTCTACTAAAACTAAAAAGGGTTTAGGATTCAGTAACCTAATAGGGACAAATCAATATTATGACCCTAATGAGTATAGTGTTTTTAATCCTGAGCCTGTAGATTATAAAAAACCTGTTAAGTATGTAAAGGAGGGAGGAATGAATGATGTTCCTCCACCCATAACTGGAACATTTAAACCTGCTGATCCTTTTGTTGACTTTGATGATTCACAAATGTGCTATGGCAAAAAGGCAAATGAATTGCCTAATCTTGATTGTGACTCTAATGAATTTGTCTCTTGTTCTTACAGTGACAAATCTTCAGAAATCAAGACTGATGACTATGCCACATGTGGATCAAGTGACAAGTCTGCATCAATAAAGTCAGAAGACTTCTCCTCAGAAGCAGCTACTGATGAATCTCAATCAAAGAAAGCTGCATTTGAAGATGTTTCTTTTGAAAATTTTAAGAACAATAATGTTTCTAGTTGTGGTTTTGTTTCAAACAATTTTGGTTGTGGTTTTGTTTCTGTTAAGGATAATTCTGTTTCATGTGTTGGTTTGAATAATTTTGTTTGCAATGAGAATGTTATTGTTAAGAAAAAGTCCCCTAGAAAGAAATCTTGCTTTGTGTGTCGTAGTTATGATCATCTTATTAAAGACTGTGACTACTATGAAAAACAGATGGGATTCCATGCTTGTAAAAATAGGTCTGTATGGAAAAATGTAAATGATATTCCCCCTTATATTCCTCAAGCAGCTAGGAGAACTTCAGTTGCTTATGGCAAACCAGTTTCTGCTGGTAAGCCTGTTGCTGCTGAAAGGTTCATTCCTGCCGATAAGCCTATTCCTGCTGCTTATTCTGTTCCTGCCGACAGGAGCAATTCTGCTGGTTGGAAAAACAATAATATTAGAACTTTCAGACCTACTAGTACTTACTTTCAAAATGCTTTGAGACCTGTTTGTTTTGACACAATGCACAAGGGAGGGACAAGATGGAACACTGCTGTTAAGTCCTCAGCAGGTTGGTCTTGGAAAATCAATAACCAACATATGAAAATGGGATCCAAGATCAATGGTGGATCTTATCAATCTCCAGGGTTTAAATCTCATTGATCCATTAGGCAGGCTCAAGTCAGCAATGGCTTGAGTCTCTCTTGTATCTAATGTTGTATATGTATTCTTTATCTCAGGATTTTCCTTTTAGAAGCAAAGATGTTGGAATTGTTGACAGTGGATGTTCCAGGAGTATGACAGGGAATTTGGAAAGGTTACATGATTTTATTCCTTTGAATGGAGGTACTGTGACATTTGGAGGAGGAGATGGAATAATCTCAGGCAAAGGAACTATCAAGACTGCCAAGCTTGACTTTGAAGATGTGCTGTATGTGAAGGAACTCCAAGACTTCAATTTGTTCTCTGTCTCTCAAATCTGTGACAAGAAGAACAGTGTTCTATTCACTGAGAATGAGTGCTTTGTGTTGTCCAAAGACTTCCAGTTGCCTGATGAAAGTCAGGTTGAACTTAAAGTTCCTAGGACTTACAATCTTTATAGCTTCAATCTTAGTGATGTTCAGCCTGAGGGGTCACTTGCTTGTCTAGTTGCAAAAGCTTCTGTGGATGAATCTAATAAATGGCATAGAAGAATGGCACATGTAAATTTCAAGACCATTAACAAGCTGGCTAAGAATGGTCTGGTGAAAGGGCTTCCTTTGAAAAACTTCTCTAATGAGCACAATTGTGTTGCCTGCAACAAAGGAAAGCAACACAAAGCATCATACAAGGCCATAACTGCTGTGAGCACCATCTCTGAGCCTTTGCAGCTTCTTCATATGGATCTTTTTGGTCCTACTTCTATTAGAAGTATTGACCATAAGAATTATTGCCTGGTGGTTACAGATGATTTTAGCAGGTTTTCTTGGACTTTCTTTTTGAGTACTAAAGATGAAACTTATCCAGTACTTAGGGATTTTATTGCATTAATAGAAAATCAGCTAAATAAAAAGGTTAAGTCTATAAGGTGTGATAATGGCACAGAGTTTAAGAATTTTAATCTTATTGAACTCTGTAGGTCTAAGGGGATAAAAAGGGACTATAGCAATGCTAGAACTCCACAACAAAATGGGGTTGCAGAAAGAAAAAATAGGACCTTGATAGAAGCAGCTAGGACTATGTTAGCTGAATCTAAGATGCCCACTATGTTTTGGACTGAAGCAGTTTGCACTGCTTGTTATGTGTTGAATAGGGTATCTATTACTAGGCCTCATAATAAAACACCTTATGAACTTTTGTCTGGGAAGGTTCCAAACATTAGTTACCTTAAGCCTTTTGGATGTCAGGTCACTATTTTGAACACTAGTGATTATCTAGGCAAGTTTGATGGAAAGGCTGATGAAGGGTTTATTGTTGGATATTCTGCTCATGGTAAAGCCTATCGGGTTTATAATCTGTCCTCTAAGAAAATAGAAGAGACTCTCAACTTAAGATATCTTGAAGATAAACCTAATTTGCAGGGTGCTGGTCCAGAGTGGTACTTTGATCTGGATTATCTATCTGACACCTTAGGGTATACTAGATTCAAATCAAATCTGTCTGGTGGTACAAATGTTTCTCAAACTAACAATGCAGGTACCTCAGATGATGATTCTGATGCAGAGAGTGATGAACGACCTATAGTTGTTCCTTCTTTTCCCTCTAACAACATTTCAGGTTCAAAGCTCAAAGATTCTTCTGATATGGCTGGAAGTGATTCTAGTTTTGCAGAAGATCTTGCTAGGCTTCAAAGACAAGAGTTTAATGCCAAAAGAGCTGCTGAGATGTTTGATTCTGGATTTTCTAAAGAGACAGAGGAGATCCTGAGAAAGGCTGAAGCTGAAGTTCGAAGGGAACTCAATACAACCAGTAGTATTCTTGTTCCTGCTGATGCTGTTCCTGCTGATAGTGGATCGGTTCCTGCCGATCCTTCTAATGTTTCTGCTGATGTTCCTGTGTTTTCTCCATTTGTTGACAAGTTGGGAATTGATAACTCCCCTGAAAGATTTCCAATCCCTTCTGATCTTGGAAATTCGGTCTCTTCAAGAGATAAGCTTAATGATCCTCATCATCAGTCCAGATCTGGCATTTTCACTACTTCCTCATATGATGATGACTTCAACCCTTCAATTACTAATCAGGCATCCTCCATTGATGTTAATCCCATTGCTACCAAGAGGATCAATACAGTTCATCCTCAGTCTTTGATTCTTGGAGATATTAATTCCCCTGTTCAAACAAGGAGTAAATTGCATCCATCTAAATTTGGAGAATCTGCTTTTCTCAGTTATATACAGGATCAATTAAGGAGCAATCATACTGATTACTTACATTGTTTGTATGCTTGTTTCTTATCTCAAGTTGAACCAACTAGCATAGCTCAGGCACTTGCTAATGATGATTGGGTTGAGGCTATGCAAGAAGAGATGCAGCAGTTCCAGAATCAGAAAGTATGGATGTTGGTACCTTTGCCTGCTGGCAAACATGCTATTGGAACTAAATGGATTCTAAAGAATAAAAGAGATGCAAGGGGAATTGTGGTTCGTAATAAAGCTAGACTGGTTGCTCAAGGTCATAGACAAGAGGAGGGGATTGATTATGATGAGGTGTTTGCACCTGTGGCAAGAGTTGAAGCCATTCGGTTGTTTTTGGCTTTTGCTTCATTTATGGGATTTGTAGTTTATCAGATGGATGTGAAGAGTGCATTTTTGTATGGAAGGATTGAGGAAGAGGTTTATGTTACTCAACCACAGGGATTTGTAGATCCTCAGAATCCTAATTTGGTTTACAAAGTGGTTAAAGCACTTTATGGTCTTCATCAAGCACCAAGGGCTTGGTATGCACGGTTATCAGCTTTCCTGCTAAAACATGGGTACAGAAGAGGGGCTATTGATAAAACTCTTTTTATCAGAAAGGACTTCAAAGATATCATTCTGGTACAAGTATATGTAGATGATATCATCTTTGGCTCCACTAATGAAGCTTGGTGCAGGGAGTTTGAAGATTTGATGAAGAGTGAATTTGAAATGAGTGCTATGGGTGAAATGACTTTCTTCTTGGGTCTTCAGGTTAAGCAGACATCAGATGGGATCTTTATTTCTCAGGAGAAGTATGTTTATGACATGCTTAAAAAGTTTGATATGGAGAATGGGAAGATTGCTGTCACTCCATTTGAACCTCCAAAACCTAAGTCCAATAATGAACCTGATGCTGCTGTCAATGTTCATTTATATCGATCCATGATTGGCTCCCTCATGTATTTAACAGCTTCACGACCTGATATCATGTTTGCTGTTGGTGCATGTGCTAGACATCAGGTTACACCATTGACTTCTAACCTTAATGCAGTCAAGAGAATCTTTAAGTATTTGAAAGGACAGCCAAAATTGGGACTTTGGTATCCCAAAGACTCTCCTTTTGTGTTAGAAGCCTATAGTGACAGTGATTATGCTGGGGCTAACTTTGATAGGAAGTCTACAACTGGAGGTTGTCAGTTTCTGGGTAGAAGGTTAGTTTCTTGGCAGTGCAAGAAGCAGACTATAGTGGCTACATCTTCTACTGAGGCAGAATATGTTGCTGCTGCTAGTTGCTGTGGACAGGTTCTTTGGATGCAAAATCAGCTGTTGGACTATGGATTCAACTTCATGAACACTAAGATCTTTATTGATAATCAAAGTACTATGTGTATTGTTAAGAATCCTGTTTATCATCAAAGGACCAAGCATATTGAAATTCGACACCATTTCATAAGAGATGCTTATGAGAAGCATCTTATTCAGGTGGAAAAGATTCACACAGATGATAATGTGGCTGATTTGCTTACTAAGGCTTTTGATGGACCAAGGTTTAAGCATTTGGTGGTTCATATTGGGATGGTCAATCCCTAGCTACAGGGCTTAAGGGGAGGATTGCAGCTTAAGGGGAGGAATGAAGTTTAAGGGGAGGTTGATTCTTGTTGTTGTTGTATAGTTTTCATTTCTTTCTTTCTATTTTCTTTTCTTATTTTCTTTTATTTTGGTGTGATTCTTAGTTAAAAAAAAAAAAAAAAAAAAAAAAAAAAAAAAAAAAAAAAAAAAAAAAAAAAAAAAAAAAAAAAAAAAAAAATTTATGTATATTTTATGTGCTAATAAGTTGGTTTTGAGCAACACCTTGCAGGTACAGTGTTGGTGTTTACACCTGCACAATAAATGGTGCTCAACTCACCATGTCTTGCAGACAAGAAAGAGTTGACTCACCATGAGGGTACGGCTCTGGTGTGATAATCAAATCCGTTGATAGCTGTAATAGCTTGCTTAAAGCTATAGGGTACTTCAACTCACCCATGATTAAGTTCTGAGAGCTGAAAATGGTTCTCAATTCACCATGGATGTAACCCTTATGGGATCCAAAGGATTGGCTAGTCCACAAAAGTATGGTTTGTGGTAAAGACACTTGGTATCCATATTTGGTATTCAATTCACCAAGGTTTGCTGTAACCTAAGAATTGACTAGTCCTGAGCAAACGGCTACAGGTAAAGACAAGTCAAATCCGTTTATAGTTGCTGATTTGCTAATAAATCAGATGGTTATCAATGTACCATGGTCTAACACACCTAAACATTGGCTACTCCAGTAGTGATGGCTATTGGTAAAGAGACATCAAATCCATTAATTTTCAATGATTCACCTCTCACAGGAGTTAACACACCTGGATGTGATGAGAATAGTATGAAACTTAAAGAGATTTGATGTACATTTTGTCATAGTAGCAGCCAAGTTCAAGTAATGTTATGGTGACCAGTAAATCTATTTTGGAGAAGATTTCATGTTCCTGCTGCTCTATTGAAGTTGCTGCTGGAAGCTATAGAAGTTGGAATCTTGAAGTTATTGAAGTTGCTGCTGGTTACTTCTTATTGTTGCTGCTAAGTCGCAGTCCTCAAGCCTGAGTTTATGAAAGCCTTATCACATGGGAATCTTGCAGGTTAACCTAGTCAACCTCAAGATTAGGGGAGGATTGTTAGGATCTCTGGGAAATAAGAATTCATTGTTGCTGCCGATAGTGTAAAGCTCATTGCTGCCGACAGTGTTATTTTGTTCCTGCCGATAGTGTTGTTGCTGCGGATAGTATTAATTGTTATCCGTATATTTAGAATGTTTGTTATGATTTATTTTTAGAAGAGATTGTTGTTAATCTCTTTACACGTTTTCTTGTAGAACGGGTTAGGGTTAGGAGATCTTGTTAGTATAAAAGATAAACCCGTCTATGAGTTTATACACGCCTTGAACATCTATTAACATTCTATAAACGATTTATAGTTTATTAGTTTTGATCCATAGAGGATCATTGTCCTTTAGAGTTTTTCTTCTTTATAATACTTGTTGTTTAGTTTCCGCATAAACACTTGTATTGCAGAGGTTCTTGATTATACCAAGCTCAATCAAGCTCGAACTACTCGATGCCTCGTAGAGAGTTTCGCCTACACGTTGTTGGAACATCAAGATATCATTCCTTAGCTTGGTAGTTCTTCCCGGTGGGAAAAACTGAGCAAGGAAACGAGTGGTGAGATCATCCCAAGAGGTGATGGATCCTGCGGGTTGACGTTCTAGCCACTGACTAGCTTGGTCCCGCAAAGAGAATTGGAAGAGACGCAATCGGGTCGTCTCTCGAGTGGCAACATCAAGGTCTATAGAATCAACGATTTTAAGAAAGTCCTTGAGATGTTGATTAGGATCTTCAGAACGAAGTCCATGGAATGCGCATCCGCTTTGCACCAACCGGATGGTGTCGGATCGCAAGGGTGTGATATTGGCTCCTTGAGTGAGCTCAATGGTGTTTCGATAGCCGTGGTGGCTAGGACGGGAATACTCTCCTAAAGTACGGGCTCTAGGAGGTGGTGGTGGTTGTTGTGGTGGTGGGTTGTGTGGTTTAAGGATATTACCATCTTCCATGATGTCGGACGGTAATGGTTACGAACAAAGACACGAAGAAAATAGATAGACTAAAGAAAACCTAGAAAAATAAAATAAAAATCTCACTAGAAAGGAATCTAGTGAGTAGACCTAATAGAAATAAAAATTCAACCTAAACAATAACTATTCCCCGGCAGCGGCGCCAAAAACTTGATGCGTGGGTTCTGCAACCTTACAACAGGTTTTACCTCTCGAGGGATCTCAAGAGGCTTACAACCCCACCAGGCAGTGTACCTGACCGATGTAGTATAGTGTAGTGGTAAGTACGGGGGATTGATCGTTCTCCACAGGGAATAGTGTTCGTTAGGTGTGAAAGGCTACTCTAATTAGGTCTAAGGGTTGAGGAAGATTCTTTTTTATGTTTTTATAATTTTATGAAAGCAAGTAAAATCTCGGGTTTTGAAGGAGTGGGCGGAATTAGTTGCTAGTCAACTAACCCAAATTACTACAAATGCAAATAAAATAAAATAACAAAAATGAAAAGTGGTGAGAAACTTATGTGTAGAGAAATGTGTTTACTTAGATTTCCTTACTCCCTAACTATCTTTTACCGGTTAATTAGTGTGTATTAGTCGCGTGGATGACGGGTGTATTCCTTAATACCATTCGTGGGGTGGCGTACTTACTTCCCCAAACTCTACAAGCTCCTACTTCACTCCTATGTCGAGCCGGCTAGGAAGCTCCTAACATGGGATCACTAGAATTCGCTTGTGCATTAAATACAACCATAAAAACCTTTAGTACGCGTTTGGTTCATGTTTCTTAAGACGTTCAAGCAAGTTACCGAATAGGAAGTTAGCCAGTTTTCTTAAGCCTAACATAGATAAACAATCATCCAATACAACTAATAACACACTAACAACCAATAATCAATAGCTAGGTTTCATTAGATCTAAGCAAACACAAGATAAAATTAGCCTAACATGTTAAACAAAAGACAAGCATAAGATAGAATCAAACAACACATAGACATATTGAATGATTAATTAATAACTTATCTTTCAATGAAACATGGAAGATCTCAAGGCAAGAAGCCCTGAAAAAGTAGCTAAAATCGTCTTAGGGTTTTATCCCAAAATTCCACACACTAAGCTCTCCTTAATGACAAAAAATTAGAAAACTATATATAGACTTTGACATCTGACGGCGTCACCTTATGCATTGTGACGCCGTCACCTCGCCGCTTTTAGGGTTCCCGGATGACCATCTTGACGCCGTCCCTCTTTAGCTCTTCAAAAATCCATTCTGGCTTATCAAGGCTTGACGCCGTCGGATCATGAACGTGACGCCGTCCCCTTAAGGTTTAAGCCGTGACGCCCTTGATTTAGTTAAAGCGTGACGCCGTCAGAATTCTTATGCAAACTCACTGGCCCGTCATGAGTAAATTTCACATCCAACTTTTCTTGCCAAGGCATGACGCCGTCCCATGTTAATTGTGACGCCGTCAAGAGTAACTTTTAGCCGATTCTTGAGACTTTGCCGTTTTCTTCACTTTAATGCTCCAAAAACGTCCAAAATGCCTCCTTTTCCAGATTTCTCCTCAAAAGTACCTAAAATGACAAAAGGAACGATTTAGGGCAATATTTGATCAAATAAATACGATTTCGGGCTTAAATGACCCCTTAAAAGCGGTACACTTTTCGCCTCATCACTTCTTTTCCAGCATCTCCCTCAGATGAAGTGATCTTGTAGTAAGCACCAGTTCCAGTATGTTCATTAGTTTAAGCAACTGATCTCTAAAAGATTCAACTTCAAGGTAACTAATGATGCATTCTCTCCATATTTTGCTTGCTGATACATAATCCGAAGAATTTTTGATCACTCTAAAATCTAAGTAGAGAAACCATTTTAACTGCGTCTTGAGCGCTCGATATGCTAATATGCAGTCACTTTCTTGTTCAATTTGCTTCTCGATTAGAGATATGTTGTGCAAGAGTTTCCGTTTGAAGGTTGTAAAGTCCATTTTAGATCCGAAGAGTGTTTCAAAAGCTTGATGAACTAATCTATCCTATAATGGTAACCTTGCTTCTGAGAGGGCCATACATTGAAGCTTAACTAATTCAAAATGTGATAAACAATTTTCCTTCGAATGAATAGCTTTTTGCACAACTTGAGGCATCTTTCTCTCTTGTGAAATTGATTCCATTTAATTTCGGTGTGTGATAAAGTTGATCTAGGATCGTTTCAACGATATAGGAGTTGTGTTAGTTATTGGTTAAGGTTTGGATATTTGTGACATCTGTTCATTCATTTACGACCTTGATTGATACATTTTCTCTCCCCCGTGATTGTTGCAATGGAATCGGAAGAATCAAACTAAAATGTGTAAAGTTGATATGTCACACACAAGATCGAAATAGTGATTTCTTATTTCCCTCAAAAAATTGAATTTGAAAAATTTCTCTCCTAGAATTTGAAATACACTATAAAATGCAATTCTAAGGTTACTAGAAAATTTTGAGTTTTAAAGATTTTGACGCCAAATTTCACCGTAAAAATTCAAATTTTGACCTTAAAATTTGAATTTTGGGCCAAAATTTTCACCGTTATACAAAAATTTGAATTTTGCGTAAAAATTGAAAGTTTAGTCACTCCTAATTTTTTTTTTTGAATCTAATTCGAAGGATTTTAAATATTACTTGCTCGGTTCAAAATTCGAAGAATCCTAAGTCTAACAGATACTCGAAGAATCTCTTAAACGACCCTTTCTCGAAGAGATACTCGAAGGATACAAAGTCGAAGAGTTTCTCGAAGATATCCAATCTCGGATAGAAAGTTGAAGAAATCCAATCTCGGATAGAAAGTCGAAGAAATCCAATCTCTGATAGAAAGTCGAAGAAATCCAATCTCTAATAGAAAGTCGAAGAAATCCAATCTCTGATAGAAAGTCGAAGGATCCTTAGTTACTCGAAGGATATAAAGTCGAAGAAATACAAACTCGAAGCGTCTGACTTGGTAAGTTACTCGGAGACTTCAAACTAGAACAGATACTCGAAGAATCCAAACTTTGGAGAGAAACTCGAAGAAAAACTTGAAAAACTCCTAACTCGGAGGATTATTCGAATACTCCAAACTCGGGGAACTTAAGTAAACAATCAAACTCGGAGGATTTCTAACTTTTAAATTCAAACTCGAAGCCATAAACTCGAAGCTACAAACTTAAAGCCACAAACTCGAAGGAACCAAAGTCGAAACCTTCAAACTCAAAGGAATCAGACAAAGTCGAAGAGTTCGACGATGAACAGTAACTGATCCAAAAAAAAATCTCTTAAATCCTTGTTTGGCTCTTGATACCACTTGTAGGTCACCCTTTTTAGATCAATTCACACACATGTAAGTATGTTTAGTGAGAGAAAGATGATGTTAGAGAGAGAAAGAGCTAGAGAGAATAAGAGAGGATTTCTCTATTCCATTCACAATCCATACCTCTCAAATGAGAGGTTTACATATTTATAGTCTTCCATGATATAAGAATAGGGAAGTGTGCCGTCTTTACATATTTCACTATTTCAACATTAACGTAAATACTATGACTAATTTAGACGGCACACTTCTACTATCATGCAGACTATATTTTTCCAATTCTAACGAGCTATTACATGACCATATTACAAGACTCATTGACTCGATAATGATCGTCACTTTAAGCATTCCCAACACTCCAACACACTTATCGGGCCCTTATTAGGCTCGTCAACCCAATAAGTCCGATAACTATGCCGGTCGGGGTCTATTAATGTTAAACCGGTCCGTAACTTCAAATAAATCCCAAATAATATCCATAATTCCAATATTAGTATACCAAGGCAAATGTGCCTCGATACATTCTTGTAACCTTGCATTTTCCGTTATTTCCTCAACTTATATTTCCCAAAAGTATGTATATTGTTTATATTTATTAACTAACAATTAAATTGTTATTTATTTCTCCTATTTTATCTTTTCTTCTTTATTTTTGTTTTGTAACACGTCACGAGTTTCAACAACGTATCGAGTCACATTCCCACAATTCTCACGGCTATAAGCCGGGTCAAACGTAGTCAATAAGTCCAATACATCCACAAGTCCAATATTAACCAAACTATGGGCACGTCGAGGTCACACCAAGATCACGAGGTCTCGGCTAACACTCTTAGGCAAAACATCACATTCGAATCAAGTTCAAAAGTATCAAGTCAACCATAATCATTCTCGGCCAACTATCCTACGGCTCGAGTCCCAAATGTTTCAATCAACAAGTTCAACAATAATCGTATCCAATATCAAATCCAAACTAATATCTTGCCGAGACAAGGTCTCGGCTATAACCAATCATGAGCTAAAGTCCATTCGAACCAACAACAATAGTACACGGCCGAGACTTAAAGTCTCGGCTAGCGTTTCCAAGCCACAAGTCAAACCAAACGGACCACAACAATACCTCGCCGAGACCATGGGTGTCTCGGCTAACCTTATGTCGCAAGTTATTAATGTCACACCCCCAAAATCTGTGGTTGCAGCGGAATGGAATTCCGGGGGCGTGATGTTCTTGGTTAAAAAAGTACAAGGAATAAAGAACGACCTCTAAGTGAGCCATTTTAAAACAAGCGTTTGATTTAAAGTTAAAATTTTACAAAACATACATATCAGAGTGTACCATCAAAATGTAAGATTTAAATACTGTAGGAAATAACCATATTGATTGTGTGGTTGATTCGGGTGGTCTTGATTCATGAAAGATCAAGAATCCCATGGTGAGTTAGTGAGATGTTAGAGAGAGAGAGGGAGACTCTTGTTGAGAGAAAATCTGAATATTAGATTAATGTGTGTGAAGAGTTCCAACCCTTCCCAAGTGTGGGAAGGGGTATTTATACTAACTAATATTGGTGCCCCTAGTGGGCTGTGGAGTGAGCTGACAGTGGGGAAAGCCCCGACCCACTCCACAAATATAGATACGACTAATACTATTAATACTAATACTAATAATACTAAGCTAATATAAATAATCCTACGAGCTATATAAATGCTAATTAGATGCTCGGGGTGACCGAGCCTTCATCTGAATATTTATATTCCTAACAATCTCCCCCTAAGGGAGGTCACCCCGGAAATAATAATTCGAATTCTAGCATTCTTTCTTCTGAACTTGTCTTTATAGCTCGTAGTCTTTGATTCTTCAAAGTCTTTAGTCTTTGTGCCTTCAGCAGTAATGATTTGATGACTGATTGATTGTCTTGGATGATCTTTGAGTATTCTTCGACTTTATCATCCAACATTTGTTTCCAAGTCATCTTTCAGCAGTATGTTTCCATGTGATGTGATATTCTTTGAGCCGACATGCTCACTCCATTCTGGGTCATGACTTTCAGCATCAGAGTTAGCAGAAGCTGTGTTGAAGGTCTTTTAGGTTGTCATGACTTCTTTGAACATGATGATGGAGTAGAGTGAACATGTGGTAATAGATAGTGTTTGTTGCACCGTCATGCTCACACTTATCTTGATCATGATCTTCAGCTTCAGAGTTGCGGAAGCAGTGTTGAAGGTCTTTTAGGTTGATCATGACTTCTTTGATGATGATGTGGTGTGAACATGTGGTGATGGATTGGCATCTTGTCTGCAACCAGCTACAACAGCAACCAGCTACAGCATTCCACAACTACAATCGCCAGAAGTTCCTGCATACGACAGTTAGCAACAAATCGACCGGTACTTATAGGTTTGGACTTTGAGATTGTTAACAGCATAGTGTGAAAACTCTCTCTAATCCTTACCAAGACCGTTCCTAATCGAAAACCCACAGAGGGCTTTTTAAGATCGAACCGTAGCACATCAACGATTAGGTGAGTCGCTGGAGATCACTCCACGACTGTAGACCGTTAGAAACCGCCGTGACCACTAAGCGTAATCCATAAAGAATTACCGAAGTGACCTGCTTTCAGGGCTGTTTGATGTTGACCCTGGCAGGAATTTCCATTCAATCATTGAGAATCACATTTGTAAATTCCCTCATAAATGTTCTGGCAGATTGCTAAGATCTGCGTAGGACTCTTAAGTTTACAACTGGTGTCCTTAATGTTAAACACCCAGTGTAGAAATAATTCGTGTCCCTATGAGATCTTATTATGCATCTCGTGGCTCTAGACTCTATAGTGCGTTTTGATTTAGTGAGCGGAGGCTGGAGAGGACTGCCACCTTTTCAATATCATCTAACTCGGAGTGAGAGAGACGATAGGAATGTATTGAACTCCGTGACAATTGAAACAAGAATCCTTTGAGGGACCTTGAGTGGCTAGGGAGGGTTGTGCAGCGTATCACTGGGTCCATGATACTTAGTCTTCAATGCCAGCAATCATCTAAGTGATTCTGACAGCATATGTATTGACCCGGTTTCTGCCTAAGTTGTAAGGAGGGCTATTTCTTTTCACCCTTTATCTTTACAATTCTTTTTCATTCTTCAACCCCTTCAGTGCATACCAAGACTTCATAACTAACACCTTGTTGGGTTTGTTCCAGTGTTAGCTCCATCTCAGTCAGCACTCTTCCCTTAATCACACTTTTCTCCTTTTTAATCATACCTAAGGACTTCTACACTAACTAGTGGATTGTCCCTGGGTAGATCCCTCCGGCTCTGGCGGGATCGTGGGAACTTGAGCCTAACCTAACCATCCTTATAACTCCATGCATTAATTAAGATGGTCGGTCTTTGGTATTCATCCACGATTGCCAAACCAAATCTTTGAAAAATCTCTCAAAGTGTTCATGATTCTGAAACACTTTTTTGCAAACACTTGAGAGTTTTATATTTTTCAAATGCTCCCCCTCAACATGTGCTCGGTTGATTGTTTTATAAATTTGCACATGTTAGGTAGAGCTCGCACTTTTTGAATTGATCAACTTTCAGTGAACATGACCGATTCGAGACACGCTTACATCACTGGTTAGACCAGCTTGAAATTATTACCCGGCCTGGTCAAGTCCATAGAAAGTTTCTCGAAATGGTACACTCTACTCAGACACATCCTTTTTGAGACACGCTTACATCACTGGTTAGACCAGCTTGAAATTATTACCCGGCCAGGATATGTCCTTTCGATCAATGACAGTATATGTTTCGTCAATTCATTTGTCAAGTCTGAGTCACGATCTCATGTTATGCCAAATCCTTTTTGTTTACACAAAACATTTGCTCCCCCTCAATATGTGCATTGATATACAAAAGAGTTTAGCACATATGGGAGAGCGTACATTATACTTTCCAAAACATCACATTTTCACCAGGTTTCATATTTAAATCACATTCTCTCCCCCGATCAAAAAATTTCAAACCTTTTGAGATTTGTGATCCCAATTGATTTAAATAAGTTAGAAAATGTGGGAGAAAATGTGTCCGATTTAATATATTCTGATGATGAGAACATACTATGCTCCCCCTTAATCTAAGAGGGAGATTCACTGCTAATTTTGCACAAATTGATTATTATGACACAAATGATATTGACCTTTTTGCTCAAATGATGTAATCACCCACTTTTCTGAGTGAGTCAGTGGTCAACATCGATTATCCATCCACCAACAAATCTTCTCAAGTATTGTCGATCCCCACTTGGCGAGATCTGAGTAAGTACTTCTTTGTTGAAATGATGGTGGTGGAGGTGAAGGTGTTGTTGTTGTTGTTGCTGAAGTTGTTGTTGAGGTGAATTTCGAGCCAATCAATAGAGTTTGAACGTCTGATTAAATGGTTAGAATGGGAACTGGCACATTCATTTTGGCTATGGAATCTGCATAAGAATATCAACACAGATATACATGCATACAGATACACTATTCCTAGATAGCTACCCTTCAGCAGCTTGCCACATTATAATACCAAGTTCATCTTATATTCAAACCTCAATCAGGAACTACGTCAACCCACTATCTAGCATGAATAGCAATTAGCAATCACGAACATGGCAATTCACACAGATTTCTATATATAATTCAGGATCTTAGGAACATGATTCTAACATAATAGCAATCTACCTAAGCGAATCCTGAAAACATATGCACAATATCAACAACCATTAAGCAGCAGAGACAAACAACATTTGAAACTCATTCATTTAGATCATACAAATGCCAGTGGAGTATTCAAAAACATCAAACACAACTGGTTTTCTAACTTCTTTTAGGTTTTGAGTCTTAAAGCATTTTGGGGATTATACGAGGATACCAAAGTAACACAAATGAACCTTCTAGATACATAAAGCTAGGAAACTATAAGCAAATTGCACATAATGTCCTAAACTTTCTAGCAACTAACACACTTGGTCATTTGATATATTTAAGCAAGATCCTCTTCAACTAATTCCCCATTAACTACAAAACCATTTCTAACAAGTATGATTTAACCAATAAATCCGTTTGATGATATAAAATTTGAATTCACTCTCCCCCTCAATCAATGACCCGTATTCTAGTTGAACCTCAACTAAAATCACGCTTAACCCCATAACTCATCAAACAAGAACTGTCGTGAGGTTTTGTAGTCGTTGATTGAGTGACAAATTTTATGCATAATCCAAGTTTAAACAAATTTCATACAACACATATTCACCAAGTGTCTCACAAATAATTTTCAGAAGAATCATAGAATGAAAACTATTTGTATGCAAAGAAGACTTCTCTTCTTTTTCAAGAAATGATGCACTGAAACGTACATCAGATCGAAGAATCATGGATATAAAGTAATCCATGCCCAGGTGAACATCACCCAGTTGGAGGAACAGCCGTCTTTTTGGCGACGTGCTTTCCCCAGTTTGAAGCGCGGGTTGCTATCTAAAGTAATAGCAAGCCATTTAGACATGTTTTAAGAATCCATTTTAACTTCTGCTCGAGCTTCATTTAAAGACCCGTGCCATTATTGAATGACATTTCTAAGTCCGTAAATGTTATCGATAAACAGAAGACATGCCTAGGTGAAACTATTTTTGGTATTTTCTATTTTTCAATTTTTATGGTTTTTCTGGTTTTACGTTTCTCTATTTACAATTTGCAGGATTTCTATATATCTATTTACAAGATGGTATAATGTATAAATAAGTATATATGTACAAGGATACGAACCAGAAACCATTACTCCTCAGCATTCTGAATTTTCACCGCATTCATCACTTGACTTGCTGAAGAGCAATGTGAGCACTTTCAATCAGGGAATGATTCTGGCTTTTCACTCTCCCCTAATTAGTGCTTTCCCCCAATCTGACAACCTCTGACGATCACCCATAATAGGAAGAAGACTTTGGATGAACGCCCGAAATATGAAGAAGTCTTTTGATAACCAAGTGCATGCCGTCTTTAATCTTCTAACACTCCCGTCCTAGAGTGACTCCGTCAAAAAACCTTAGGCATCTTTTCGGTAGTTTAAGTTGAGCCTCAACTGAAATCTAGCTTAACCTCACAACTCATCAAACAAGAACTGTCATGAGGTTAAGTTAACATCAAGTTGGACTTAACCTTACACTACGGAACAACTTGAACCTAACTTAACTCCACAACTCATCAAACAAGAACTGTCATGGGATTAAGTTAAATATCAAGTTGTAAGAAAAGAGCTCAACATTCTTGAATGTAGAGAAGACTGAAGACTCGACCTTCTTCAAGATTGCCCAATGTGGAGGAATAGAATACCAATCATTTTCATCTCACCAAATGTCTTCCAGTAACCTTACATAAAACCCATCAGCCCGCAGCATACACATAAGATGATAACTCCCAACAGAGAACGTAGAATAGACTGACGACTCGACCTTCTTCAGTCTTTAGGATAACACCAAAGTAACAAGTTGAACCACTGATCATCTATAGTATGTATCCATCCTTGGATATTAAGCCCTGATCACGTGAACCTGTTGTGCGTCCTTGATGTACACATTCTCTCTCCCCTGATGGTTACGATTAATCAGCCCATTACGTAACAGTGAAACGTAAATACCAAGGTAACAAGTTGAACCACTGATCATCTCTGCGGTTCTCAACACCGGAATATATGATTAAGCCCGATCACGTGAACCTGCTGTGCATCCTTGGTGTACACATTTCTCTCCCCCATGATGGTTACGATTAATCGGAATCATCATCATGATGTGTACATGTAGCCTGATGACGTGTACTTGAAGCATTGACTAGAAACCCATTGTTGCTGATTAGACCAACCCGTGAGACTTTGTCGATTAGCATTCCATGACCATGTTCTTCAACACCTTGATAGACGGAGGAAGAAGCAGTGTTGGAGAACCATGGTTTGCACGACTCCTGAACTGACGTATTCAGGAGTCGTATGACCATTTCTCAATCATCAACCAACATGTAGATTAATATTCACCCTTTCCCCCCCTCAAAAATTGCATATGCCTGCCAACTGCAATTTTTGATGATTGAACTAGTGAATATGAATACCATCAACGGTAAGTAGCTCCACTTGACGGTTCTTGAAGACTGACATGTTGTTTATTCACCCTTTCCCCCCCTCAAAAATTGCATATGCCTGTCAACTGCAATTTTGGTTGAACAAGTGAATAAGAATATACTCCAATGTGCACCGATCCACTTGACGACTGAATAAGCACGGAAAGAGCATGAAACATGTTGATGAGAATGGCCATAAACAAGAAGATTCCTCTTCTTTTGAAGATAAAGTGCACTCAAGCGTACACTTTTCTTTTCTTAGAAGAACGAGGCCTGAACTGAGGTATTCAGACATCATTTGATGAAGAACGAGGCCTGCACTGAAGTGTACAGACGTCATCTGATGAAGAACGAGGCCTGCACTGACGTGTACAGACGTCATTATCTCTCTCTTTACTTCTTCTCTCATCTAACTCGTTACCAACCCCATTATCATTCTGTCGGCTTGATGTCGTGACCACTGATGGAGAAAACCCAATATGATGAACTTGATACTGAAGTAATATAACCCGAACTTGTGACTTAAACTTGTACTAATGCATGACAAAGAGCGGTGTAGAGACTTCGTGCAACATCGAATCCCTAAGTACTCTATACTCTTCAACCAACCAACCATCAAGTATAAGACGTACATCACCTCTTGGATATCCACAACTGCGTGTGACACTGAGCACTACAACGTGACTCCTTAAAGTGATAGTTATTTTGTAATAGGGAGAAAGACAAAATAACTAGATATCCAAGTCCTCGTCAATGTATTGAAAGCTCAAACAAGGATCTCGAAGAATCTTCATCCAACCTCCCCGATATCTTCAGATACTAAGTACACGCACCCATGAAATTTCACTTCAGCCTCAAATAAATAATAATGAATTAACGCCGTAGTCACGTCTTGTGGTTAATGCCCAAATCTAGCCCTTTATGATGCTTTAACTGAACTTTGATAATGGTTTTAACCCGATCATGGTTAAGAGCGCATAGACCATCATCACGGGATTTTACAAATTTATGATTTAAACCGAGAAATAAGTTCTTTCTCGGGATTTTACAAAACCAATAAGAAACCGTGAGGCAGTAACAGATTGAATGTGGCATGTCTGATTTTGATTTTGGAGAACATCTGTTTGGGTTAAGAATTTCTTGTGAGAATTACAGTTCACATCACAACTTTTAAAACCTTTGTCCAACTAACCAACCTTGTACATAGATTAGTGACCACTTGATGAAGGAAGCCCGATATACCAATACTGAAAACTGAAGTAGAAGTCCCCAAATTTGTTACTTAAGCTTGCACTAATGTTGGAAGAACGGTGTAGAGAATTAATGCTCCAAGCAAAATCTCTAAGAGCTCAATACCCAACCAAAGTATGAGACATTAACACCTCTTGTGATTATCGACATCGTCATTGACGTGTGACACTGAGTACTCCCATGACTCTTAAGTGATAGTTACCCCGACTGCTGATAACTAGATAACCCAAGTCTTCAACTTAATTTTTTACGCACGAGCAAGTTATCATTGAAGGTCATGCATCCAACCAACCCCGACTTCAAGATAAAATAAGTAGACGCCTTCGTGAAATTCAAATTCAATCACAAATAAAGAATACCGGATTAACTTTGTGATCATCTTGTGTTGTTGACTAGCCAAAAAGAGAAGAAACATGCGCGAATTCTTAGAAGTGCCCATGACTCATAGTCAGTCCTATCAAACAAAGCTGTCTGATCCAGCTACTTGGATGTGGAATAGTTGTCGTACTGTGTACAGGATTTTACAGTTCTTGAGATTTATCTGAGAAATAAATTCAAGAACTAACTGCACAACAGTAAGCTTCAAACTGCTGTAGACTGAACCACTGAATCCTGAATCGCTACGATCTGACCCGCTGTAACCGAAACTGCTAAGATTCAAACCGCTGGAGACTGAACCGATACGATCTGACCCGCTGTAACCGGAACAGCTAAAATTCACATCGCTGGAGACGGAACTTCTAGGAAACTTGCGATAATTCTCCCCCTCAAAAAGGACATGAAATGACCTTTTTGCCAAAGCTGAGAGTCCGTGACGTTTGTGAATTTGTCAGGCACAAAACATGGAAAGAGACAAATGAAACTACTGCAACGAAGATGGTGATTAAGATTCTCTTGTAGTAACCCCTTGCTTTCCTCATCATCAATGGTTTAGTAGATTAACAATTCATTGAAGCTCGTAATATGCCAAAACCGCTTGATGAAATGCATATGACTTTAAAGTGAGTAAAAGGTTAAAAACATGTCTCCAAACAAAGCACCTCTTGTCTTTAAGCATGACTACCTCTTGAGAAGATCTTGAACAACAATTCCATTAGGAGCTTGAGAAACAACAATCACTTGATGAAGCTTGATAAAGAACAAGTCCGCGACTTAAACTTGCACTAAATTATGATTTAGAACCTATATTGAGCACAACAACGTAACTCCTTTAAATATAGGTAGTGATATATACCCAACCTTCCATCCTTAATTGTATATATCCACTTCATGAACATCCAAGTCTAATCACCTTAAATTGCAAATTGTGATTTAGAACCTATATTGAGCACAACAACGTAACTCCTTTAAATATAGGTAGTGATATATACCCAACCTTCCATCCTTTAGTGTATATATCCACTTCTTGAACATCCAGGTCTAATCACCTTAAATACGCTTGAGCAAGGGTCATCAAACATCATGCATCCATCCACCCCGAGATGTTTGTGACACTAAGTACACCAACCCGTGAATTAACAAACCAACCAAGTTACCATAATTTCCCAATTCCTGCTCATCTTGAAGCACAAACTTATCCCGAAAAATTAGTCACACCCCGTAAGTTTCATTAATTCTAAACCCAAGTCCAGCCTACTTGTCCAAAATTAATTTCACGGGATTTTACAGCTCTTGAGATTTAAACCGAGAAATCGAATCTTTCGCGGGATTTTCTAAAAACTACAAGAGAAACCGTGAAATCAACCAGAATACCCAAGAGTGAGGTGCAATACCAATCTTCGAAATTCAAGTCACAGAAGTCAAATCATAACATGATCAAATTGCAACAGGCCAAGTCACAGATTGTCAAATTGCACCAAGACAGATTGCAATCAACCAAATCACAATAAGTCGAATCGCAAGTGTTGACTCGCAACGTCATATCGTAACTGGTCAAAAAGCAATCCGTCAAGACGCAATAAGACAAACACGCAACTTGACAAATCACAATTAATCACATTGCAATTTGTCAACTATAACTCAACTCGTAAACATCAAATTTCAGACTCACTTAAATCGTAGGCACTAATAGGACCGTGCAGCCAAATCCACAATTCTGCAGTCACGAAGACATTCATTTACCCAAATCAATTCATAATCTCGAGTAAACAAAGCACGATCAAAAGTGTTGTCCAAGAGTATATCACACGAGTTTATTACCAACAACAAATTTGTCCTTGTGAAGAATAACTCAACTACATACCATAACAAACTACACCAATCCGTTCCTTGTGAAAGTTATCACCAGCCCAATTGTCACATACATTTAACAAGGCCCATGCACAACCTTGTTCAAGCCCATCATGTGATCAAATCTATTTACATCATAAGCAATTCAGTTCACAAGCCCAACCAACATTAACAAAATCGTCCTTGGATAACAGTCCACAATCAATCCAAGTAAACTTGGCCCAAAACTGTAACCACTGTGAAAAATCCCTCATTTAAATAAACACTCTCTTAGAATATTTATCCTTTTCTACGTGTGAATTTTTTTTTTTTTTCCTGATTGTAAACTATTATCTTATGTGACGAAGATCACATTCCGAATAACCGTGCTTGCAACTTTAATTGATTTAATATTTAAATAAGTAAACATCTTTAATCTAAAATGTTATGAGATTCCACTTACCACTTTACGTTACTTCGCTAACGTATGTTTAAAACTGAAACGTTTTTAAGAATTTAAGAAACTCTAAACTACCATAATAATAATTATAACAACAAAACTCTAGAAATATTAAAGTACAATTTATCTAAGCTAATGTACAAGTCACTAAAGCACAAAAACCCTAAATCCATAATAACTTCCGATAAAACCCTAATTTCACATAAGTGTTATTTTATGCATACATTTCATAAACTGTAATTTATTTATACAATATTTTTACAAAATATTAAGTTTACAAATTACTTAAGCTAGTGTACAAGTCATTAATGCATAAATTCATTTATTTACAAAATCTTTATGAAAATTCCAATTATATTATTTCCAAGCTTAAAGTACAAACCAATCATGCATAATTTTTATAAAATATATTTTCTAAACTCCTTAAATATATTTACAAGTCCTTTAACTTCATGTACAAGTGCTTAATGCACAAGAACCAAAAATCATATTTAATTACTATTAAACATGATAAAAATTAACAAATAATTTTTATAGTTTATTAAATTATTAAAACTATATTTTCACACCTCCTAAATTATTGTACAACTAAATTAAGTCAAGGTACAAGTCCTTTAAGCATGACATCTAAATAACAATAAAAATCTTATAAACATTTAAAAATACTTATCTAAATGACATTTCATGTAACATTTTCACATCATAAATTATAAAAATAATTTATTTATTTATTTAACATATGTACAACTCCATAAACTCAATGTACAACCCTTTAATGCACAAGATCATAAAAACTCATTTATTTGTATTTAAACCTTAATAAAAATTACATAAAAATTATAGAAAATTAAGAAATAATTAAAAATATATTTTTCTTATTTTTCTTACATTAGTACAAGTCTTCTTAGCCTAGAGTACAACTATCTAAAGCACAAAAACTATTTTCTACTTAAAATATGTAATTCGATAGATACAAAACTAGGTTAATTAAATTCAAATTTCATTTCTAACTTACCCTAAACATAGCAAACCCTAACTCTACCTTAAACCTTAGTTTACAAGTCAACAAAGCCCTAGGTACAACTCTCTCAAGCCTAGTTCGATCCCTAACTAACTAGTTACACCTTCTAATTAAATCCTAACACTAAACTAACTAGTAACTAGAAGTCTTAAACTTTAAGGAAACCATTTGGATGGAGAAGAAGGAATACACATCACTTGCCTTCTAGAAATGAACTAGGTGTATGGCATATAACACATACACATCACATACACCTCTCCTCCACCCCTTGTGACGCCTCCACAGCCATCCACATCACCTTCTGCACTCCCATGAACCTCCATGAACTCCCTAGAAACCCTAGCAACCCCTTCCTATAAATAGAAGTCACTAGGAAACCCTAATTTCCATAAACCCATCGAACCAAGCTAAACAGCCTCAACCCTTTACTCCACTGATTCCCTTAGTCCAATTTAAGTTCAAATAACCCTAAGAAGGCAGTAGGATAAAGCTAGAATCATAGGAGAGCTCAAATCGAACATTACACCAAAATATTGCCCTAATCGACCAAATAAGAAAGGTATATCTATAGCCCTTTTCATTTACTTTCATATATTTATTTTGTGTCTAGATAAGTCCTAGAACATGTCTTGATAAGTGTCATAGCCCAGAATTAGCAGAAACTAATTTTTATTTCTTAAATTTAAAACCGAATGAATTTTAGAAAATATATACAAACATATATGAAACGAATTTCTGGAAACCCTAGGATATAAGATACTTACATATTGTTATAGAGGATATTTTTAGAAGAACTTGGCAATTGGAATCATCGAAAACGGTTAAACGAGTCAAAAGATATGTCGAATTGAAGTTATAAATAAACTTAATAAAGTTTCTGTAACAGCAGACGAACATCACGCGAAACGAGGCATTTCTGGTCCGTTTCGTCGAAAACTTAAAACACGAAAGTTGTCCGGAACGTCGTTTTCTTTAAAAAGTATTTAGACCTCGAGTCATGAAAACGCATAAAAAGGGTGATTTAAATTAATTTCAGAACTAATTCTTAATAATAACAACAGCAGATATAGAGTTTTGAACCTTAATTTACCCTAGTAAACGTGTCTTATAAATTCTAGCTTTCAACATGGTTAAAGTAAACTAAAAGAGCTACACATAGGAAAAACAATCATAATTTTTCGTTAAGAAATGAAGGAGAACGAAGCGTGTAAAGTTATGGATTTTCTGTGTCGATTAAAACATGGTTCGCAAGTTTCTAAAAATATTGTTGTGGTCGTGGGTTCGAACCAGGCCATAATATTTTACAAAAATACTTTTATAACACTTATAAATGTTTTAGAAAAGGTTTTGTAAAAGGTCACGGCTTAAAACGTTAAAAATAAATCATTTTGAATAAAGAGGATGTCGAGTACAAAACGTGGGAGACATAGGGACTGAAACTGTTAGTTTTTATATAACTTTCGAATAGGGACTAGTTTTGTAATCAGGGAATCCCTAAAGGGGTAAAAGTGTCTATTTTGAAACTTAAAGGTATAAAGTGTCAAATAACTAACGTCCAAGGGTAGAAGTTGTCATTTTTCTAAAGTTAAGGGTAAAACTTGCCAAACCTAGAAACTTGAAGGTCTAAAATGAAAATATAACTATAAACCCTAATTATTATTTAATTTTTATAATAATTATTATTAATATTATTATTATTATTAAGTTTTATTTTAAACTTAATACACGTTTTTACCGTAACTTGCAAACGAAGTATCCATTTAACGAACGGACAGAACCGAATCTTACAGATAAGAAAATATAATAAAATATTACTTTTGAAACTACATATTGGCTCAATTAAACATTTAATCAACAAACCAAATAATGAAACGAATAATAAAAACTTATATACTAAGAAACAATTACTGAGAAACTTGACATAACCAATTCAGGTTGCAAGCCGGAGACGTTTATCAACTTTGTTTAGCTTTTGTTTTCCATCCAGACTACTCAGGTGAGTTCATAGTCCCACTTTTCTTATATGTTTTCCAAACTTGTGGGGAGATACATGCTATTAAACCGAACACAAGTATTTTCCTGATTGTTATTGCAATAAGTTAACCGTTGCCTATTTATTTTAAAAGACCCTGTTATCATGCACCATTAATCACCTGCGGGTGAGCGCGAATATAGTGAATAGATCTATTGGCAGTTGACGTCCCATTTGTGTTGCTGGCTAAGTGACCAAATGCATTATATTTGAGTTTAATAAAGAGTTTCAGGCAGACTCCTACCCGGGGCAAGGTTACCTACATTTAATTATGGGGTAATTTTTAACCTGTTAACGCTTTGTGTGTCATGAGGCTTAGTGCAATATTCCGAACTGTGATATAACTGATTTCTCTTATTTGGCTTGTGTTCAAACTGATTATAACTGAAAACACTATGGATTCACTCAACCTTTGTGTTGACTTTTTAAGCATGTTTATCTCAGGTAACTGGAAGTACGATTTGGCACGGAGTGGCGGTGGACTTTCTTTTAAAAGAGTGTCCGTTTGTTATCATTCAAATGAATAATGTATCATTTATAATGTATTTCGAAACCTCCCACTGGGACCTATCTTATGTACTCTGATATTAAATAAATGAATGATAACAATTTTTATTTAAAAACGTCTCTTTTCGAGTCGTTTTCTATTTCCATGACTGTGAACCATGAAGTAGCACCCCGAGCTTATATTCCGCTGCGTAATCCAAAAATGGGGGTGTTACAGATTGGTATCAGAGCTTGTGGTTATAGAGAACCAAATGTTTTCAAACATTGGACTATAACCGGGTTTCACAAAAACTTAACCAAAGTCCTCCGTGCCACGCCGTTACTGAAACGTTATTTGTATGTAAGTTGTTGTTAATCGTTTAAACTGCATAAATGGAATATTTATAACTATAAAGTGGTTACAGAATCCTGACTTTCCCTACCCATTCTATTCCTCTTATGTCGGACTCGGATATTGGAAAAATATCACGATAGTACCGGACATCATGATAATACCTACATCCTTGTCACCATTACTACATCCACTTTCCTACACATATACCGTTAGTTCCTGCATATATCTTTACCTCCACCTCCACTATCATCTAAAAGTTTCTATCCCCCATCTGTCCCATTTAAACTTAGTGAAGAAATTAGGATCATTATCACCCGATATCATACTTTACCCCGATTACCTATTCCCGACTTCCCTATTCCACCGCGAGTATTTGAGGTGAGAAAATGTTCGCAATCAGCACAGGAACGATAACCGACTATTTCCACCCTGCTGACGCGATTAGAACAGCAAGAAGAACGGATCGAGACTGCTTAGATCATCTCGACAAGCTACCTCTAGAATGCATCGAGGGTGTAAAATATAAAGTTGAAGATTCAGAGACCATGAAGCAAAAGATGGACGAGAATCGTGAGAAGACAGAGGACCATCATGAGCAACTGAGACGAGAAATACCTATGACGAATTGAAGATGTTAGAAGAGAAGAGAAGAAATGAAGAAGAAAAATGAAGAACTGACGACAGCTCAGACGAAGATCGCTATTTTGGAGAAAATAGTGGAAGATATGCAAGAAAAATATTAAGAATATATATATATCCTCGTCAGCATGATCGTCAAACTGAAAAGTTGACTCGAAAGAGTTTTTGGTAGCCACTAAAATCAGATTTATATCTACCAGCTTTTGTACAATATCTTGGCCATGAGATATATAGCATAAATATGACGTTTGTACTAATTTTGTTATATATATATAACGAGTTAGCAAGTTATTTATGACTATATGTGGTTTTGATTTTTGCTGTGTACGGTATCGGTTAATGTGGGCCAGTAATGATCATCTTACATACGCGTATGATAGTATTTGGACATGTTGTGACTTTATGATTAACATAGATTTTTCCTTGTTAATTTAACATGGTCAAATTTCAAACGTGTGTTTTCTCATCGTATTACTAGAAATATGCCTCGCACTTCCCCCGAACCACCCATGTCCCAAGCTGCTATCCGAAAGCTTGTTGCAGATAGTGTTGCTGCAGCCCTGGAGAGTCAAGCAGCAGAATTTGCTCGTACTGGAAACACTAGCCGACCCAATGGAGAAATCGAGCCAGCAAATGTTCACAAGTGTACTTACAAAGATTTCATGAATTGCAAGCCAACTTTCTTCAAAGGAACAGAAGGAGCTACAGAATTAGCTCGTTGGTTTGAACGTATGGAAGTGGTCTTTGTAAGGAGCGGGTGTTCTGATGACTGCAAAGTTGCCTTCGCGACAGGGACTTTGTTAGATGATGCCTTGTCTTGGTGGTCTGCTACTTCCCGGACAATGGGAATAGAAGCAGCTCATCAACTCACGTGGGACGATCTCAAGAAGAAGATGCTAAATAAGTATTGTCCTCGTACCGAAATCAAGAAATTGGAGGATGAATTCCACCCGTTAGCAGTAAAAGGAACAGATATCAAGGCTTACAATAGGAGGTTTCAGGAGCTTGCTCTCCTATGTCCAAATATTGTGCCTGATCTGGAGAAGATGTTAGAGAAGTATACTGAAGGGTTACCTCGAAGCATCGAGGGGAATGTTATTGTTTCAAATCCTCAATCGCTGGAGGAAGCAATGACCACAGCCCAGAAGCTGATGGATCGTGAAATCAAGAGAAATTCCATTCAAGCAAATGATGATCACAAGCGGAAGCTTGATGATAGAAGGATCTCCCATCACCACAACAACTACCAGCACGACCGTAACAACCAACAGAATCGTCGACAAGAGACAGCCAAAGCCTATACTGCCACACCTGCTGAGAGAAATGGTTATGTCGGAACAAAACCATTTTGCAATCAATGCTCGTTGCACCACTACGGACCATGCACCATTAGGTGCTCAAATTGTCGAAAAGTTGGACATCAGACCAAAGACTGTAAAGCAACAGGAGCAAATCCACAGCCAGAAGCTATAACTTGCTACGGATGTGGTGAGAAGGGACATTACAAGAGCCGGTGCCCGAAACCAAAAGCTGACCAGAATAATGGTGCCCGTGGAAGAGCATATGTGCTAGGAGATGGGAACGCACAGACGAACCAAGACTAGTGCAAGAGAGTAAGAACTCGTTAAGATTCCGACCATGTCAAGGAATGGCATCCCTATGTAGACAAAAGAGAAATTCCTGTTATAGCTAAATAAATCGTATTGTAAACTTCCTAAGCATGTTTCCTATTGTACTCTACTTTAGTTACGATGGACGTAACTTAAGTGTATTAACTATCTTTTCTACCGTATGAAAGCTCTATCTTGTAATATTTCCATAATAATCAAAATTACGTTTCTACTTCACTTGCTTTGTTCGTAGTCACACACTGTCATCTCACTAGAAATTTGATTAACATTAGTTTTTACCATTCCTTGAGAATTCCACTCGAACCCTAAAATTTGTTTTAAGGATATCCCATTAGTACCCTAGAATTTCCTGACTTATCACCATAGTATGAACAATAATTTTCTTATTTTGTAAAGAATAATTATGTTGTTAATTTACAAAAACAAAACGTTGAACACCATCTAAAACTTCTTGGAGAAACATAAATACCACAGTAGCTGAACAAAACATTACATCATTTGGTCCTCAATTATACATAACCTGATCAACTATGTATAATTCCGGAAGAATCATGTAATGAATTGGACAGGCATTTTAAGCATATCAAATTCTCATCTCAACCAAATCGTTGTACGATTTTCCTTTATCACGTTCTCTATCTGGATAAGATAGAAATCTGAACCTAACTATCCCTATACGTCAATTTTCCCAAATTTCCAACCAACACATGTCGAATCTCGGGACGAGATTCCCTTAACGGGGGGTGACTGTAACCACTGTGAAAAATCCCTCATTTAAATAAACACTCTCTTAGAATATTTATCCTTTTCTACGTGTGAATTTTTTTTTTTTTCCTGATTGTAAACTATTATCTTATGTGACGAAGATCACATTCCGAATAACCGTGCTTGCAACTTTAATTGATTTAATATTTAAATAAGTAAACATCTTTAATCTAAAATGTTATGAGATTCCACTTACCACTTTACGTTACTTCGCTAACGTATGTTTAAAACTGAAACGTTTTTAAGAATTTAAGAAACTCTAAACTACCATAATAATAATTATAACAACAAAACTCTAGAAATATTAAAGTACAATTTATCTAAGCTAATGTACAAGTCACTAAAGCACAAAAACCCTAAATCCATAATAACTTCCGATAAAACCCTAATTTCACATAAGTGTTATTTTATGCATACATTTCATAAACTGTAATTTATTTATACAATATTTTTACAAAATATTAAGTTTACAAATTACTTAAGCTAGTGTACAAGTCATTAATGCATAAATTCATTTATTTACAAAATCTTTATGAAAATTCCAATTATATTATTTCCAAGCTTAAAGTACAAACCAATCATGCATAATTTTTATAAAATATATTTTCTAAACTCCTTAAATATATTTACAAGTCCTTTAACTTCATGTACAAGTGCTTAATGCACAAGAACCAAAAATCATATTTAATTACTATTAAACATGATAAAAATTAACAAATAATTTTTATAGTTTATTAAATTATTAAAACTATATTTTCACACCTCCTAAATTATTGTACAACTAAATTAAGTCAAGGTACAAGTCCTTTAAGCATGACATCTAAATAACAATAAAAATCTTATAAACATTTAAAAATACTTATCTAAATGACATTTCATGTAACATTTTCACATCATAAATTATAAAAATAATTTATTTATTTATTTAACATATGTACAACTCCATAAACTCAATGTACAACCCTTTAATGCACAAGATCATAAAAACTCATTTATTTGTATTTAAACCTTAATAAAAATTACATAAAAATTATAGAAAATTAAGAAATAATTAAAAATATATTTTTCTTATTTTTCTTACATTAGTACAAGTCTTCTTAGCCTAGAGTACAACTATCTAAAGCACAAAAACTATTTTCTACTTAAAATATGTAATTCGATAGATACAAAACTAGGTTAATTAAATTCAAATTTCATTTCTAACTTACCCTAAACATAGCAAACCCTAACTCTACCTTAAACCTTAGTTTACAAGTCAACAAAGCCCTAGGTACAACTCTCTCAAGCCTAGTTCGATCCCTAACTAACTAGTTACACCTTCTAATTAAATCCTAACACTAAACTAACTAGTAACTAGAAGTCTTAAACTTTAAGGAAACCATTTGGATGGAGAAGAAGGAATACACATCACTTGCCTTCTAGAAATGAACTAGGTGTATGGCATATAACACATACACATCACATACACCTCTCCTCCACCCCTTGTGACGCCTCCACAGCCATCCACATCACCTTCTGCACTCCCATGAACCTCCATGAACTCCCTAGAAACCCTAGCAACCCCTTCCTATAAATAGAAGTCACTAGGAAACCCTAATTTCCATAAACCCATCGAACCAAGCTAAACAGCCTCAACCCTTTACTCCACTGATTCCCTTAGTCCAATTTAAGTTCAAATAACCCTAAGAAGGCAGTAGGATAAAGCTAGAATCATAGGAGAGCTCAAATCGAACATTACACCAAAATATTGCCCTAATCGACCAAATAAGAAAGGTATATCTATAGCCCTTTTCATTTACTTTCATATATTTATTTTGTGTCTAGATAAGTCCTAGAACATGTCTTGATAAGTGTCATAGCCCAGAATTAGCAGAAACTAATTTTTATTTCTTAAATTTAAAACCGAATGAATTTTAGAAAATATATACAAACATATATGAAACGAATTTCTGGAAACCCTAGGATATAAGATACTTACATATTGTTATAGAGGATATTTTTAGAAGAACTTGGCAATTGGAATCATCGAAAACGGTTAAACGAGTCAAAAGATATGTCGAATTGAAGTTATAAATAAACTTAATAAAGTTTCTGTAACAGCAGACGAACATCACGCGAAACGAGGCATTTCTGGTCCGTTTCGTCGAAAACTTAAAACACGAAAGTTGTCCGGAACGTCGTTTTCTTTAAAAAGTATTTAGACCTCGAGTCATGAAAACGCATAAAAAGGGTGATTTAAATTAATTTCAGAACTAATTCTTAATAATAACAACAGCAGATATAGAGTTTTGAACCTTAATTTACCCTAGTAAACGTGTCTTATAAATTCTAGCTTTCAACATGGTTAAAGTAAACTAAAAGAGCTACACATAGGAAAAACAATCATAATTTTTCGTTAAGAAATGAAGGAGAACGAAGCGTGTAAAGTTATGGATTTTCTGTGTCGATTAAAACATGGTTCGCAAGTTTCTAAAAATATTGTTGTGGTCGTGGGTTCGAACCAGGCCATAATATTTTACAAAAATACTTTTATAACACTTATAAATGTTTTAGAAAAGGTTTTGTAAAAGGTCACGGCTTAAAACGTTAAAAATAAATCATTTTGAATAAAGAGGATGTCGAGTACAAAACGTGGGAGACATAGGGACTGAAACTGTTAGTTTTTATATAACTTTCGAATAGGGACTAGTTTTGTAATCAGGGAATCCCTAAAGGGGTAAAAGTGTCTATTTTGAAACTTAAAGGTATAAAGTGTCAAATAACTAACGTCCAAGGGTAGAAGTTGTCATTTTTCTAAAGTTAAGGGTAAAACTTGCCAAACCTAGAAACTTGAAGGTCTAAAATGAAAATATAACTATAAACCCTAATTATTATTTAATTTTATTATTATTATAATAATTATTATTAATATTATTATTATTATTAAGTTTTATTTTAAACTTAATACACGTTTTTACCGTAACTTGCAAACGAAGTATCCATTTAACGAACGGACAGAACCGAATCTTACAGATAAGAAAATATAATAAAATATTACTTTTGAAACTACATATTGGCTCAATTAAACATTTAATCAACAAACCAAATAATGAAACGAATAATAAAAACTTATATACTAAGAAACAATTACTGAGAAACTTGACATAACCAATTCAGGTTGCAAGCCGGAGACGTTTATCAACTTTGTTTAGCTTTTGTTTTCCATCCAGACTACTCAGGTGAGTTCATAGTCCCACTTTTCTTATATGTTTTCCAAACTTGTGGGGAGATACATGCTATTAAACCGAACACAAGTATTTTCCTGATTGTTATTGCAATAAGTTAACCGTTGCCTATTTATTTTAAAAGACCCTGTTATCATGCACCATTAATCACCTGCGGGTGAGCGCGAATATAGTGAATAGATCTATTGGCAGTTGACGTCCCATTTGTGTTGCTGGCTAAGTGACCAAATGCATTATATTTGAGTTTAATAAAGAGTTTCAGGCAGACTCCTACCCGGGGCAAGGTTACCTACATTTAATTATGGGGTAATTTTTAACCTGTTAACGCTTTGTGTGTCATGAGGCTTAGTGCAATATTCCGAACTGTGATATAACTGATTTCTCTTATTTGGCTTGTGTTCAAACTGATTATAACTGAAAACACTATGGATTCACTCAACCTTTGTGTTGACTTTTTAAGCATGTTTATCTCAGGTAACTGGAAGTACGATTTGGCACGGAGTGGCGGTGGACTTTCTTTTAAAAGAGTGTCCGTTTGTTATCATTCAAATGAATAATGTATCATTTATAATGTATTTCGAAACCTCCCACTGGGACCTATCTTATGTACTCTGATATTAAATAAATGAATGATAACAATTTTTATTTAAAAACGTCTCTTTTCGAGTCGTTTTCTATTTCCATGACTGTGAACCATGAAGTAGCACCCCGAGCTTATATTCCGCTGCGTAATCCAAAAATGGGGGTGTTAACTTGGCCAAAAACTAATACTAGATGAAGCCCAATCCAACTTCATTAAAAAATTCAGATTAGCCCATTGATACTAAATCCGGCCCTTGACATGAAATAATAGCTAATCCAAATCACCCTTTACCCTAATATTTCGGGTATTTAAATACCACTTAACACCTCAACACAACCCTAATCACACTTAACAAAAAAACTCCGCCCCCCTCCTTAATATTTCACACAGCCACACCTCATCTCATCCATCTGCCTCTCACCCACAAACCCTAATCACCATCTTCATCACTAACTAATCCTCTTCTTTCTATTAGCAATCAAACACAAACACAACCAGTAAGTTACTCGAACCTATATCTTCTTAAATTCCTTAGTTGGAATCAAGAAATCACGTTGAAGGTTTGAGGATCCTTCGAAAGGTCTAGGGTAGGTTCGATATATGTTTTGTATTTGATTTTCATTTAACCGATCACAAAGAAGGATGAAACACGATTGTTTTGTCCTTTCTTTAATTTTTCGGATATTGAAAGAGGCATATCTTCGAAAGAAATTTGACCAATGATGACAAACGTGTATAACTCTTAAGATCTTTAAGGATCTAATCATGAGTTTCACGGACCTGAGGTCAATGTTGTATTTCTTATTCATTTGAAGTAATTACTTTAAGATCAGTGATGGTATCTTCATCGTGTGTTTGTTCTTGTAATGGGCTTTGGACATTTGTTGTTCCACATGACAGAAAATCTGAGATCCTTTTGTTATCTATCGTTAATGTTTTGAGTCTTAGTATCGTTCGATTGGAGATGAAGGTTTGGATTTGTGAGTCGTTTTAGTTTATTTGAGTCAATAGAAGGAGTAGTGATGACGCTTTAGTTGTTTGTAAAGTTGTTGGTTGTGTTAATGCTCTTCTTTGCAATATCTTTTTGTTAAAGTTTGTTGGTTTGGATAGATGTTGGTTTGGACTGATGATGATAGGATTAGTCAGTGGTATTATTGGTAGTGGTTGCTTGTCTATTTCTTCTTTATCTTCTTTCTGATATTTCTTTCTGATGTTGTCGATTGATGTTCTTGAATGCATTTGATTTGATAACCATTATATGACCAAAGTAGATAGTATAACCATTTGACCGAGTAATCAGACAAACCGAGTCGATAAAATGGTAGACAAACCGCATCTGTGCAAAACACAAACCGAGTTCGGGATTATGCAGACAAACCGAGTATACTTTGTGTACACAAACCGAGTTCGTGATTGTACAGTCAAACCGCATACACCTTGTATACACAAACCGAGTTCGTGAAAGTATGGACAAACCGAGTTCGTGACTGTATGGACAAACCGAGTCCAGGGTTAAACAGACAAACCGAGTCTGTGAGCCAATAGACAAACCGCGTCTTTGACCAGTCAAACCTGTCACTTTCGTACTTTCCTTAAAAACCGGATCTGTGTTTTTCTCTTTCATAACAAACCGCATTCAAGAACAATATTCTTTGACACCACATTTAACCACAGCACTGGACCACAAATCACACATAAGAACAAGTATTATCATTGCAATTCAAGTCGCGGCATTAACTGAAACACCACAAGCAGTAAAACCATAGGTATTTAGCCCACATACCAAGCGAAGCAACAATAACTCTTAACAGTCAAACCAAAGATCTAACAAAAACTTTTGACAACAAAAATACTCTTGAATACTTTTCTCGTCAAACACAAGCCACAAGACAGCCAAGATTTTCGTGATGTTACATAAAAAAAAAAACTTTCATGTTAACAAACATATACATACCACACATCACCTAAAACCATACCCAGATTAGGCCCATCACCAGTTAACAGCCCATATTAATAATAACAAGTTCAGTTTGAGCAACAGAAACTTGTTCGAACCAAAGAAAACAAAACCGACACACAATCAAACCGAATTAAACCATTGACCACAGATCTGACCAAGATGAAACCATGGCTCTTGATACCAATTGTAGGAAATAACCATATTGATTGTGTGGTTGATTCAGGTGGTCTTGATTCATGAAAGATCAAGAATCCCATGGTGAGTTAGTGAGATGTTAGAGAGAGAGAGGGAGACTCTTGTTGAGAGAAAATCTGAATATTAGATTAATGTGTGTGAAGAGTTCCAACCCTTCCCAAGTGTGGGAAGGGGTATTTATACTAACTAATATTGGTGCCCCTAGTGGGCTGTGGAGTGAGCTGACAGTGGGGAAAGCCCCGACCCACTCCACAAATATAAATACGACTAATACTATTAATACTAATACTAATAATACTAAGCTAATATAAATAAGCCTACGAGCTATATAAATGCTAATTAGATGCTCGGGGTGACCGAGCCTTCATCTGAATATTTATATTCCTAACAAATACATAACCAAACGCGCTAAATAATGCAAGAAAATCTTCATCATGATGTGCTTCCAAAATGTGACTCAAAAGTGCTCCATACAAGAGGTGTATCATCACCTAATTACCTGAGAATACACGCTAAAAGGGTCAACAATAATGTTGGTGAGATCATAGGTTTAAGTAAACAGTAATGCGGACCACAAGATTTCAATAGCAAGACAATTACAACAAATATAATGTCACAGCCAAAAATAATATATACAGTGCCTAAGCTCATGACCCCGAAGCTCGACGTAATGGTATGCAATCAAGGATAATAATAATAAAGCCCCAAATAAGTGTTTACCAGACACTCGGAAATAATCCGAATGATATGCGTCCGTTTGACAGGTTGGCGCGACCAACTCGGACGGGGTGTCAACCCAAATAGATCTATTCATAACATCCGCGCTTACAAGTAATTAACGGTTCATGATTCGAAGGGGACTTAAATGGCAATGCGGTAACTTAGGCAAAGTAACAGTTTTAGCACTTGTGTCCGTATGTAAAAATAAGCAATGTATTCCCACCCCGAGGGTTTAGATATCATGTATAAACAATGTAAAAATCGGGGCTATGAAACTCACCTTAGCAAAAGCAATTCCCGATTGGTAAATTTGTAAACGGCAAATTAAGTCCGATAACTCTAATCGCGACCTAAATAATGCATATGTCTTAGGTTCGAAAACAAGGTCATGCACGCAAGTTCATACTCTACTTTATCACTTGTGCATGTTTATTGTCAAAAATATAGTTGCGTCAATTTGATCGTTTATTTAGAAAATCACCCTCTTTAGAAAACGTAACTTGTTAATCTCGTGATCAAATTTTCGTCTATTGAGTCTATTTTCTATATTTATAGCCTAAACTTGTCACCACAAGACTGATTTTTATGTATTAACCAAAACAGGACAGATTCGTTATCAAAGTGTCAAATTATTTTTCCTAGTCTTCTAGTTATTTTAACCACTTAACAACCACTTCAAATCTAGTCCTAGTTCATCCATCAACTTCTCAACATAACAATAGTGATCTAATACTAACTTAGCAATATTCAAGGGTCCATGTAAATGATCATCAAGGATGTTTAAAATTACAAGCTTACTAACAAACATATATATAAGGTTTATCATCACTTTCTTGTGGAGATTTTTACTAACTAGTTTTCTTGTAATAAAAAATTGCTTAAAACATAATCTTTTGTTAAAGGATCATTGTGAATGTGAAACTTTATCAACATGTACCAAGTGATAACTAAGTATATATACTTGAACTAGAATTATGACATGAAAAACATGAAGTTTTGCAAATGTAAGATTACTTACAATAGGAGATTAGTGAGATGAGAGCGTAAGACACTTGATTAACCCCAAGATTAGTGCTCCAAACCCTTACTACAGTACCCTAATTATGCTTGATCTTAACCACAATAAGCTACTTCTTCCTTGCTCCTCTTATGTGTGTCGAATGGTATATGAAATTGGGAGGTGATTATATTTTTTCTCACTTGAACTAATAGGTGCAAAAATGAAGTTACTTTGGTCTATTTATACTTGGAGTATTTCAAAGGATTAATAGTAGAGTCAAGATCATGATTAGCTACATGGAGGGGGGGTTGGCCGATTAGGGGGGGACAAAGGGGACAAATTTGGTGGCTAAGCCTCCAAAGTGAAAAGTTAAGCTCCATGTTTTGTGGATAATGGTGGTTAATTAATGAAAGATAACTTTTGTCTAATATCTATGAGACATGGGGCGGGGGGGGGGGGGGACAATGGGTAAAAATGGGAGTAGAAAAGTTACTTTGGTACAAGAGTGTATATATTGAATGTATTGGGTATTAGAAATAGGTATTGGTTGTTGGTTTGGTGATTACCGAAAGTTATACGTAATTAAACGTAAGTTATAAAGAATTTACCTTAGGCGTAAGGAAATATTTTTGGAACTTTGGTAATCATTTAGGAAGTATAAAAATACGTTAGAAATAATCGTTGAGAGAATTGGGTATATCGGGTGTTAAATTTTAAATTACGAATGACGTTTGTTTAATTGACAACTGTAAGCAATTTAAGAATAGGAAATTGTTTTAGGGTTTAAAATTGTGAACCGGAGTAGGAGCAAGGTACCGAAGCGTTGTGGACTAAAGATAGCCTAAGTCCTAGTGTACTTAGAATATATTCTAGGTTTAACGTTGGTTCAAGTAAAAAGTTATATGTGAATTGTTCTTAAATAAATGTCAAGAAAATAAATTCGAGTTTGTTGAGTTGTATTGACCTGTAAATTAGCGGGTTGTCATAGTCTACCACCCATAAAAATGAATCTTGTCCTCGAGATTCAGTCAGTGTTGGTAATTGGAGTGTTGTCAGTGAAGAGATCCAGATACTTTTGACAGATCTGGTCTTCTCGCTCCCAAATGAACTCGGGACCTCGTTCAGAATTCCATCGAACTTTGATGATAGGTATTCGACTGTGCTTTAATTGCTTGACATCACGATCCATAATTTCTACTGGTTCTTTGATGAAATTAAGCTTGTCATCGATTTGAATCTCTTCTAGCGGGATGATGAGGGATTCGTGACCGGATCTACACACACTCCTTGTGTTAGATGTGATACTAAGAATTATGCTTAGTCTAGCACGCGGAATTCACTAGCTAGCACTTAGAATACCTTATGTGTTTTGTATGATTTGAATAGAACAAAGAACACAGAAAAATAACCTTCAACGATTCAATATTATTAGAATAATAATACGAGTGATCTCCTATCACTAGGGTTTACAACCTTGAATCTCTATAATACGTATGAACTCTTATAGTTTCATATACTATTGTGTATCTAAACCTTAACCTAGGCAATCCTTTTATAGACCAAGGATTCCTTTACCAGATAACTATCAATCTAATTCTATACGATATACACAATATCTTTTCCATATTTATCTACTTACACAAATCATAAACCGTACTAACTTCTTCACTCAGCAGTCTTAACTGCTCATGTCTTCAACACTCTTCAGCAGTCTTAACTTCCACCTTCAACAGTCCTAACTGTTACCTCCAACAGTCTTAACTGCTTAAGCTTAATTTCCTAACAATCCTCCTCTAAACTTATGATTTCTTCCCAAATCATTATGTTTCTTCAAATTAAGCTTCTTCTTCATAATGCTGAAAATTCTTTCAAACACCCATCAAGCAAATCTCTTAGATCTAGCTTTCACTTCTTGCGCAAGGTTGAATATCTTTGCCACTAGCATATCAACCATCTCAGACTCTTCATTAGCTTCCAGTCTAACACATGCCATCATTGTCAAAACACCTGGTCTGAGTGGATAATCCTTTTCAACCAGCATATAGATCTCTAATCCATCCTTGGTAGACACCCTGTGTACTCCACACATTCCAAATAACTTCCAAGTGATGTCCTTGACTTGAGCTTGAAATCTCCATATCGATTCTCCACCATCTGGTTCATAAATTCTCTTCAATTGAACCCATAGTTCTTTATCTTTATCTTCAACAGGATCAATATCTCTGAATTTCTCTTTCACTAAGCTCCAAAGTTGATTTAGATCTTCTCTGTCAAAGCCTTTGAGTAAATCTTCAAACAACTTATATCTTTCAGAAATATCTCCAAGTCTGATAATCTTCCATCCCTTCATTCTTCCATTAGTAAACACTTCCCAGTCAATGATTGGATGTTTTACCTGCAAAGGTTTAATATAAGAAGACTCTGGAATAATCACCATCATGCTTCTGATCTTCTCATTAGTTAATCCTTCTTCCTCAGACTTTTGTTTCTTAGCAACTTCTGATTCCATAGTTTCTGCCTCCCTCTTCTTACCTGTTTTGAAACTTCTTCTTGGAGAATTCGAAATAGCATAAGTTTCACAGAATTCTTTTTCAATTATAGCATAAGACTTTCCCTTGAAATCATTCATTGAGTAATTTGCTGAGTTCTTCAAATAATGCTTCATGGACTCAACAAGTTCCTTCTTTGTTGTTAACTTCATCTTGTACCCTGACTTCTGTCTTTCTCTTATTCTATGAATCAGATCTTCCCACGTTGCAACTCCATTCTTCTTGAGTATGAATTGTTTAAGCTCCACTGTCTTATCTTCTTCATTCAACTCTTTATCTTTAAGAACCATTGAAGCTTGTGCTCTTACAATCACATCAGAATCCAGAAAATATTGTAACTGTTCATTGAACTCTTCTTGATTTTCTTCATTTGATATTTTTCTTTCCATGAATTCAGCTATATTTCTTATATCATCAGCAGCCATTTTCTTTGCAAATTCTTCATCATGAGCAATCTGAGCTTGTTTAGCTTCCTCACCAGCCAAATCTTCTTCTACTAATTGCCTTGCAACTTCTGCATCATGATCTATCTGTTCTTGAGTTTTTGGTTTCAATCTTTTAAGCCTTTCAAGTTGTTGAGCAGCAGCCACTTCTTCAGATGTCATAGGCTTCTTCCCTTTATCTGCTCTTTTCCTTTCATAAACTTGTTCAGCAGAAGTTTCTTCAGTTGGAACTGCTTGTTGCTCTGACTCAGCAGTTGGAACTGTTTCTTGCTCTGTTTCAGCAGTTTAAACTGCTTCTTCATTTGGAACTGCTTGATGTGTCTCAGCTGTTTCTTCTTGAACATTACCAGAACCTGAACCAATATCAAAACCTTTGTCTTGTTCAGAACCTTCTTCATACCTCCCCTGAGATCCTGATCTATCCTTATCTTTACTAAATTTCCTCTCTTTACCAAATTTCCTCCCTTGTTGGAAAGAATTTTCATCATCCCCGTCTGAACCATCTGAATCATCATCATCAGAATCATCATCCAATATCACTCTTGCCCTTTTCTTCTTCAACTGGTCTTCAAGCTGCTTCACCCTTTTTGTTAGCTTTGTATAGACTTTGGCAAAATTCTCCTTGTGAGATTTGAACTCCTCCTTGGTTTGCTTTAGCTCCTTCTCCAAAGTGTCAACCTTGGCTACTAACTTGGTACATAAAGCCGTCAATTCAGTTTGTGAAGAACTACCCTCATCACTTCTAGCTGTATTACCTGCTATGAGAGGTGAATCTTTGGGAAAGGATCTAGTCCCAACCCTAGTTAGACTAGGTTTAGACCTTCTCCTATAAGTGATGGGTGGTTGTTGGGTTGTTTCAAATACTTGAGTGGATGTGTGATGGGGATCAGTTGGAACTGCTGAACCTTCACCCAACTCAGTTTGAATCATTTGAGGAAACAATGGAACTGGTTCCCCTTCAAAAAGCTTACTAGCCATAGCCATATTTTGAAAAACCTTTGATTGTAGACTAGGCGTAGCAAATGTTTCGGTTGGTTTTGTAAGCAGGTTTTTCTTTTTGTTTAAAATTGTTTGAACAAACCTGGGATACATTAAAAACTTTTTTTTACTTTTAACATTTGATGCCATACCCTCAAAAATATATTTTGAAAAGTTAAAAACTCTGTTTGTAGACAAACAAATGAGAGCAATAGCAATATTGCTACTGAACTGCTCCCAAGCAGTCTTTTTATAACTTAAACAACAGAGAAGAGTAGGTATCAAAAATCTCCATTGAGGTGAAAAACATCCTTTTTGAAAAGTCAATTTATGCTCAGATGTATTATACCCCATTTTCGTAAGTTCTTCCCAAATTTCAGTATTTAGCATAGTGTGGATACCATCTGAGTCATTTAATTTAAGATGTCTCCTAAGTATAGACTCGGTAACAACAAATTTAATGCCATCTACTTCAGTATGAATTTCTAAGTCTCCGTCATCACTTGTCAAGACAGATGAATTCTGCCAGAACTGTGTGATGTGCGAAACATAAAGAGTAGGAGAAACAGTTAGAGCATACCTTATGTGAGAGTGGTTGAGAAAGTCCACAACCTCATAAAATTTTGGCCCATCTCCTTGCTCTGTTTTCTCTAAAAACGCAACCTGGTTGTGACGCTTAACAAATGCCAAATCATCCATTTTTAGTAGAAAATATTAGTTAACAGCCGTGAATAGTAATAAGTTTGAGTGAAAAGATAGAAGATGAAAGCAATATTAAGAGTTTATGGAGAGAGTTGTAGGGTTTCAAGTTGACCGACTTAAAGAATATGGTAACTATTTATTTTAGTATAAGAATATAATAGAATAAAAGTTAAAATATCTATAAGAGGATCCCTCGAAATCCGTAATTCATCCAGTAAAAATCGCAACAAACCGCCAACGGCTAGTTTTTACCCCAAAATTAATTACTGACACGTCAGTCATAACGGCTAGTTGAACTGTACCAATATTTTGTACTAACCGTCCCAACTGTTGAAAAAAATTTGTTGAGCCGTACCAACTTTTTGAAATAAAATTTTAAAATAACATGGCTCAAACATAGTTTTTAGCAAACTATCAGCTATCAACGGATTTGATATGTCTTTACCAATAGCCGTTTGCTTTGGACTAGCCAACTCTTCACATTTAGATATGGTGAGCTGATAACCATACAATTTTTGGTAAATTGTCAACCATCAACGGATTTGATTAGCCTTTACCAGAAACCGTTTGCTCTGGACTAGTTGGTTCTTATGTGGATAAGACATGGTGAACCAATTACCATTTGTTGTATGCAAGGATCACATACTAATCTTCAGAACACCATTTAGTCCAAAACATCAAGCATTCATAATCCCTTGGTGTTTTCTCTCCAATCCTGCAATTGTTAGTCCAAAAACAAAGAACCAAAATACAAGCATATGACTAACAATGCATATAACAAGAAAAATTAATTTCCTTGTGGAACCCAAGCCAAAACAGACTTAGGCTTTCCTCTAGCATCAACATAATTCATTCTTTTCAAAACAGTCTTAGCACCATTGGGTTTAATTGGTCTCCATACCCAACATGCTGAAGAATTCACTCCATTACCCATGTTTCCTTTAGCAGTGTTTTTATTCACACCAGTACCAATTACCCTGCTAGCAGTTGGAACTGCTGGCTTGGCAGTTGTTACCTTAGGTTTCCAAAATTGGTTTTTTACCACTGCTTTCTCATAAAAAGTTCTTTTACCAGTTTTGTATGATGGTTTAAAAACAGTTATTGGATTTTGAACTGGTGGCCTTGGGTGAATTGGTCTCATAGGTCTGACAGTCTGAACTGCTGGTCTAGCAGTTTGAACTGCTTTAGGTCCAGACCTTAAAAGAACTGATCTAGGTATCATCTTCTCATTCCTAAGAAAAGATTAAGGTCTTGCAATGCTCAACCTATGATTTGTATATCCAGATACCCATTTATCACAATAATCTGCAAGATGGTCAAAACTACCACAAGAGTAACAAGCTTTCCTATAGCAAACAAAATCCTTTCCTAATTGGTGGGATTTGAGGTCATTCCAATTCCTCTGGTTACCTCTTGGCTTGTTTGTTGTTCTATACATTTCTGCATACCTAACTGTTGGTCTAAAAGGTTTGGCATTTGAGCTAGGCCTAACAGTCTCAGGTTTAACCATCTTTGGAACTTTTGGTTCCTCCACTTTAGCACTAACAGGCTTAACCACAGCCTGATCATCCTCATCATCAGAAGTCCATTCCTCAATGGTTGGAGCATCTGAGTCCTTAGGTGAGGACCTATCAGAAGACACCTTGTCCTCAGATAGTGATTTATCACTTGCACTTTCAAACACAGGTTTATCAACTATATCCTTCTTAGGTTGAGGACCATAGTTAAGCACAGGTAATTGAAATTCAGGGAGTCCTGTATGTTCTAAGTCTACACCTTTGGGTGATGGAATTCCTCTATAGGGAGGTGGAACTGACTTATATCCTAGGCCTGACTTAGCTTTATTTAGAATCTGACTCTCAATTATCTTTTGAACACCTTTTGATGTGTATTCTAGTGTGTCTACACTCATCTGAATGTTCTCCTTAGCTTTCTTAACCTGTTCTAGCTCATGTTTTAAAACAGTAATTTCATTCTCTCTAAACATTAAGTCTCTCTTAACAATAATCATATCATCAGAAAACTTAGACTCATTGTTTTGATAATGAACAATTTTCTCTTCTAACACAGCTAAAGCTCTCTTATGATTTGCTAAGCTAAAAGTAGTTTCAACTAATTCTTTTCTCTGATTATCATATCTTGTTTTAAGTGTTTCTAGATCTTTTAAAGCTTCACAAGATTTAGAACATTTTGAAACTTGTACCTCAGAATCAGAAAATGCCATGAGAGCAACCTCTGTAGATGCTTCTGCTTCCTCCTCTGCAATATAGCTCCAGTCAAATCCTAAGCCATCAATAGCAACCATGGCTTTTGAGCTTGAATCAGTAACCTCCACAACTCTTGACTTGTTTCCATATGCTCTGCTTTTTCCATCTTGTTGGCTTGGCAATCTGCACTCCCTTGAGTAATGACCTTTCTTGTGGCAGTTGAAGCACTCAATCTTGGTCTTGTCATACCCTGCAACATCATTACTGTTTATGACAATCTTCTTTCCAGTTTTCTTCAAGAATCTCCTAGCTCTCAAACTGAGAAGAGAGAGCTGCCACTTAATATCCATCTCTTCAATATCATCTTCATCAATCTCTTGAAGATCTGAATCAGTCAACATACTTTCATTGTGCTGAGTAATGACCTTTCTTGTGGCAGTTGAAGCACTCAATCTTGGTCTTGTCATACCAAGGTTTGAACTAGCAGTCCCAACTGCTCCTCCAACTTGCACTTCTTCATCTGGACTTGAGGAACTAGGAGTTGATACAAAGGCCAAATTCCCTGAGCTTAAGCTTGAACTTGATCCAGCAGAATTCTTAATCTTATGTTCAACTATCTTGAAGTTGCTATATAGATCCATTAAGCTCATGGAATCTATATCGGGCTTGTTTTTCCATACTACCACATGCATAGCCCATTCAGAAGGTAGACTTCTCAGAAACTTGGAGTTGAGATCTTCCCGAGGCATCTCAATTCCTAGAACAGCCAATTGACTTACTAGTTTTTGAAGCCTATTGAACATATGATCCAATGACTCATTGCTTGTTGCAGTAAAGTTCTCAAACTGATGCTTGAGAAGGGTCTTCTGGGTTTTCTTGGTGGCTTCATTCCCACCATATCTTGCAACAATAGCTTCAAAAAGAGATTTAGCACACTTGAACTTACTAAAATTTAGCAACTGATTATTGGGAATTGTCATCAGAAGCAAACTTCTAGCCTTAATATCATTCTTGTACCTTGCCTTCTCTTCATTAGTGGTTGGCTTTGTCTACACTGTACTCTCAGATTTACCATCAACAACAGTTGTTGTTTCTACTGGGGTAAAAGAGTTTCCATCTTCAATGATCTCCCACAGTGCATAGTCTTGCACTTGGAAAAACTGCTCAATACGAAGTCTCCACATGTCGAATTCATTAGGTTTAAGCATAGGAAGCTTAGCAGCAATGTTGGTTGTGGATGGTGTTGTTTCCATGTCCATCTTTGTTCTTCTCGGATCTTCTAAATCTATGTATCAGCAACCTGTCTCTGATACCACTTGACCGGATCTACACACACTCCTTGTGTTAGATGTGATACTAAGAATTATGCTTAGTCTAGCACGCGGAATTTACTAGCTAGCACTTAGAAGACCTTATGTGTTTTGTATGATTTGAATAGAACAAAGAACACAGAATAATAACCTTCAATGATTCAATATTATTAGAATAATAATACGAGTGATCTCCTATCACTAGGGTTTACAACCTTGAATCTCTATAATACGTATGAACTCTTATAGTTTCGTATACTATTGTGTATCTAAACCTTAACCTAGGCAATCCTTTTATAGACCAAGGATTCCTTTACAAGATAACTATCAATCTAATTCTATACGATATACATAATATCTTTTCCATATTTATCTACTTACACAAATCATAAACCGTACTAACTTCTTTACTCAGCAGTCTTAACTGCTCATGTCTTCAACACTCTTCAGCAGTCTTAACTTCCACCTTCAACAGTCCTAACTGTTACCTCCAATAGTCTTAACTGCTTAAGCTTAATTTCCTAACAATTCATCGGATAAACACTTCTTGAGATTAGAAACATGAAAGGTTTTGTGCACACTGCTAAGCTCTGGCGAGAGTTCAAGTCTGTATGCCACTAGACCGATTCTAGCTAGAATTTTAAATTGTCCAATATACCTAGGGTTTAATTTCCCGCGTTTCCCAAATCGTATCACACCTTTCCAAGGAGATACCTTCAACATTACCATGTCTCCAACTTTGAATTCTAAGGGCTTACGCCTCACATCGGCGTAACTTTTCTGACGGTCTCTGGCGGCTTTCAGTCAGTTTCGAATTTGAACAATCTTCTCGGTTGTCTCGGGAACAATTTTTGGACAGGTAAGTTGAGCATCTCCGACTTCGGCCCAACAGACTGGTGATCGGCATTTCCTACCGTAGAGTGCTTCAAATGGTGCAGCCTTTATACTTGTGTGATAACTATTGTTGTAGGAAAACTCAATCAACGGCAAGTGAGTATCCCAGCTATTACCAAAATCGACCACACAGGCACGGAGCATATCTTCGAGTGTTTGGATGGTCCTCTCACTCTAACCATCGGTCTGTAGATGATAGGCTGTACTCATATCAAGACGGGTTCCAAAGGCATCATTAAGCGATTCCCAAAATCTTGAAGTGAATTGACTGTCTCAATCTGAAATGATTGAAACTGGTACACCATGTTTCGATACGATCTCCTGGATGTAGATTCTGGTTAACTTATCCATCTTGTACGTTTCTTTAATGGGCAAGAAATGAGCTGATTTGGTAAGACGATCAATGATCACCCAAATTGCGTCGTGACCGCTCAGAATTTTAGAAAGTTTAGTGATAAATTCCATAGTTATACGCTCCCATTTCCATTGAGGAATCTCTGGTTGTTGTAGTAAACCTGATGGCTTCTAGTATTCGGCCTTAACTTTGGAGCAAGTAAGACATTTGCTGACATAAGTCGCAATGTCGACCATTATATTCGGCCACCAATACAGCTTTTTGAGGTCTTGGTACATTTTATCGGAACCTGGGTGTATAGAATATTTGGACTTGTGTGATTCGTGCATGATCAACTCTCGTAGGCCACCAAAATGTGGTGTCCAACTCCTATCTTTGAAGCATAACATTCCATCGGATCTTTTTACAAAACCATTCTTACTTTCTGGCATACCATGAAGATTCTCCTTAGGTCGGTTTTCTGTCTTAAGTGCTTCAGTCCGAGCCTCAAGAATTTTGGATGGAAGAGGTGAACTAATGGTCATACCCAATGATCTTACTCTTAAAGGTTTAAGTCGCTCTTTCCTGCTAAGGACATCTGCTACTACGTTCGCTTTGCCAGGATGATATCGGATCTCGCAATCATAATCACTGAGTAGTTCTAGCCAACGGCGTTGTCTCATATTAAGCTCTTTCTGGTCTAAGATATGTTGAAGACTTTTGTGATCTGTGTACACTGAACACTTAGTACCGTAGAGGTAATGTCTCCAAATCTTTAGCGCAAAGACAACTGCTCCCAACTCCAAGTCATGAGTGGTTTAATTCTTCTCATGAACTTTGAGTTGTCGAGAAGCGTAAGCTATAACCTTTTCCTTCTGCATCAACACAGCTCCAAGTCCTTCATGCGAAGCATCACAATAAACTACAAAGTTTTCCATTCCTTTGGGTAATGCCAAAATCGGCGCACTGCAAAGTTTTTGCTTCAACAACTGAAAGGCGGATTCTTGTTTCTCTCCCCATTCGTACTTCTGATTCTTCTGCGTTAACTTGGTTAAAGGCTTCGCTATCTTAGAGAAACCCTCGATGAATTTTTTGTAATACCCGGCAAGACCTAGAAATTGACGAATCTCTGTGGGAGTCTTAGGTGTTTCCCAATCTTTGATAGCCTCGATCTTAGCTGGGTCAACATGCAATCCCTGACTATCAATTACGTGTCCAAGAAATTGTACTTTTCGGATTCAAAAATCACACTTAGAAAACTTCGCGTACAACTTCTCATTCTTGAGCAATTCTAAGATCGTCTTGAGGTGTTCTTCGTGCTCTTCTTTGCTTTTAGAGTAGATTAGAATATCATCAATGAACAAAGTTACAAATTTGCCCAGGTACGATTTACACACACGATTCATGAGATCCATAAATACCGCCGGTGCATTGGTTAACCCAAATGGCATCACTTGAAACTCGTAATGACCATAACGAGTCCTAAAAACCGTTTTTGGGATATCTTCTTCCCGAAGCCTTAGTTGATGATAACCCGGTCTCAAATCAATCTTTGAGTAAAAACTGAAACCTTGAAACTGATCGAACAAATCATCGATTCTTGGGAGTGGGTAACGGTTCTTCACCGTTAACTTGTTCAGTTCACGATAATCTATGCACATTCAGAATGATCCATCCTTCTTCTTTACGAACAAGACCGGCGCTCCCCAAGGCGAGGAACTTGGTCTAATGAATCCCTTGTCTAATAGTTCTTGTAACTGATTAGACAATTCTTGAAACTATGATGGTGCTAGTCGGTAGGGTGCTCTTGCTATTGGTGCTGCTCCTGGCACCAAATCTATCTGGAACTCTACTTGACGGGTAGGCGGTAGTCCAGGCAAGTCTTCGGGAAAGACTTCCGGAAAATCTCGAACAATCGGTACATCTTCCAATCGTTTCTCATCCGATTTCTTTTCGGTTATGTGTGCTAGAAAAGCATGACATCCCTTCTTTATATACTTTTCGGTCTTGACATACGATATGATGTTTAATCGAGTTCCGCTTCGTTCCCCACGGATAATCAAGGTTTCACCATTAAAAGGGAGATGAACAACCTTTTCTTCGCAAATGATCCTGGCATGGTGTTTAGACAACCAATCCATACCAATTATGACGTCAAAACTACCGAGTTCGATAGGCATAAGGTCGATGTTAAATGGATGGTTCAGGAAGTTAAAGGTGCAGCCGCGGATTATGTTGTCGGAGCCAACTAAGTTACTACTTGCTAATTCAATGTTGTAGGCGGTGTCTAAGGTGGTCGGTGAGATGTTAAGTAAAGGAGCAAAAGTAGTAGACACAAAAATTTTATCGGAACCTGAATCAAATAAAACTGAAGCATAACCACCATTGAGAAGGAATGTACCCGTGACAACATTCGGGTCCTCTGTAGCTTCCCTTTTTCTGAGGTTGTAGACTCTTCCCCGAGCTCCATTATTCTGAGTTCCCGTTCCCTGATTCTTCTCCTTTGGGCATTGATTCTTGAAATGTCCTGTTTCGCCACATCCAAAACATGCTCCGGGAACCCTTTGATTTGTTGCAGCAGTAGGAGACCTGCAGTCTTTGGTTAAGTGCCCAATTTTCTTACAATTGCCGCATGGAGTAGGGCAACGTCCAGGATTGTGGTGATGTTGGCATTTGTCACACTTAGGAAGAGTTCCTTCATAACCTTTCCTTTCAGTCGGACCAGCTACATAAGCCTTAACGACCTCTTGTCTTTTGTTGGGTTGTTGAGCAGCATTTCCTCCATGAGTAGTGTCCCACTTTCTCTTGTTGTTGTTACTGTTGTGGTAGCGGTTGTTGTTGTTATTGTTGCGGTTACTATTATTGCCATCTCGAGCAGCCTTGGCTCGAACAATTTGATCCATTAAATTGTGAGACATTCGGATTGTCTCATCCAGAGTACTCGGCTTAGAAGATGTGACATTTCCTTGAATATAAGATGGAAGTCCCCAGATGTACCTTTCAATCTTTTTCTGTGTCGTAGAAACCAATTCAGGACAGAGGGTAGCCAACTCATGATATCGTTTAGTATAGGCTGCAATATCATACCCTTTCACTGTCAAGTTCTAGAATTCAACTTCCAACTTATGAACCTCATTCCTCGGACAATACTCAGCTGTTACCATTTCCTTGAATTCAGCCCATGGTAATTAAAAAGCAGCATCAATTCCCAATGATTGGGCATAAGCATTCCACCATGATAAGGCACCATCCAGCAAGGTACCTGTAGCATATTTCACCTTACAGTTCTTCGCGCAGTTGCACATGCGAAAAACCGGTTCCAACTTCTCGAACCATCATACCAAATCGACAGCTCCTTCCGCGCCACTAAAAGTCTGCGGCTTGCAACCCGAAAACTCCTTGCAAGTACATCCACGAGCCGCGGTTTCGACCCTGGTTGCCGTTCCACTAGCTTCTCCACCGTTACCACTGTTGTGTTGGGTTTCGTATTCAGCCATAGCAACAACAACCTGTGTCGTGACCCGTTGGGCAACGAGTCGATCGATCTCAGCTGTACTCATGCTTTGTTTCTTAGGTGGCATTGTTCTTCTAATCACAAGAAACAACAATAATTAGGATCCATAAGTAACAAAGGTCATCATAAGTATACATACACAACCATGACATGTGAACATCACAACAAGATCAATCACAACAATATAGGAATAAATCATGACAAAAATAAATCATGATAGAAATATGACGTGATAAGGATAATCCATAATGAATCAAAATAACCACAATATATTTTCACCATGAGTAGATACAACCACAACAAGATAAAAATGCATCACAACAAGGATAAATCATGGTAAGAATATGGCGTGATAAGAATAAAAAACAATAAGAATAAATCGCGACAACCATAATATAGTCACAACATAAGTAGATAGAATCACAACATACATGAATACAAAAGGAAAAGTCTTGGTTCACATCGACCGATATCATATCATAGCGTAACCATACAATACATCCCAAAGTAACTTGCTACATTGTTGTACAACTAACAAAAGATCGCAGGCGTCATTACTAATGCCACACACCCCGTGGCTAGGATATATATACAAAAGATACCTATGATACAAATCTAGTCTAGGAACTGCCTGATGCGCCATCAAGACGGAACTGGAGATCCCTGATCTGATCGAGGAGACTAGCAATCAATGCATCCTGGTCACGTCATCGTGCCTGCTCATCCTCCACGAAACGCTCAAGCGTGGCAATCTGGGAGTGTGCAATGATCTGATGCTCTAGCTAAGTCTCTATAGTCTCAATGCGCTCTAGGGGAAGCTCATCGAGACGATCAAACACTCGGCCAATACGGTCTTCATGGCGGACCATCCTAGCGATCAGAAGTGGAATAGTATGATGGATCGGCTCACCAGTAACCGGCAGAACTCGAGCAGCAGCCATATCAGAACTCTCTCCTAACTCGAATGCTCTCGGAGTACCCTCATCATATCTCCATCTACTGTGAGTAGGCGAAATGAATGACCACCTGCGGGCGTCAACCCGTCTGCGAACCTCGTGTCGAGTAGAGACCTCAGAAGCAGCCATAACATAGGGATCAGAAGGTGAAGGTGCCATGGTAAAAGCCCTCTTACGAGGCGGTAGCAGAGTATCAGAAACATCTCTGGGTGATGGTGGTAATGGAATTGTGGTAGTCTGGTGATAAGTGAACGATGGTGGCGGTGGTGGAGATGATGGTGGTGATGGGATATGAGATGGAGTAGTAGGTGTTGGTACATGGCTGGGTCAAGAGCGTACCCTCTTCCTAGCGGTACGAAGCATGATAGGGCCAGTCTCATGTAGTCGATAGCGACGACCAATAGGGATCTGGTCCGGTTGTACGACCGGAATACGCCTAGCACGGCATACTGGAGGTGAAACTGGTGGTGATGGAACTGAAGGGACAGGTGCAATGGGTGATGATAATACATGAGATGTAGATATGGTCTGAGCGTCCTCAAATGGCTCAGTCTCAGCAGACTCATCGCCGGAGGATACAGGAACAGGAATGACTGGTGTGATCGGAACAGTGGATGATGCTGAATCTTCCATGTCTGAATCCGAGTCGAGGATAATAGGATGGGTAGGTGAAGACATATCACTGTAAACCAGGTCAATACAAATATATATATATATATATATAAGTATATATATATATATATATATATATATATATAATATATATATATATATATATATAAATATATATATATATATATATAAGTATAAGTACTCGTATAAAATAAGTGAATAAAACATATATCGCAATCGTATGCACATCATGATATTGTGAAGTGTCGTGACCTAGTGGTTATAGTCTAGGGTTAATGATGCATCCTAGTTCTCTATAACCTTGGCTCTGGTAGCAATTTGTCACACCCCCAAAATCTGTGGTTGCAGCGGAATGGAATTCCGGGGGCATGATGTTCTTGGTTAACAAAGTACAAGGAATAAAGAACGACCTCTAAGTGAGTCGTTTTAAAACAAGCGTTTGATTTAAAGTTAACGTTTTACAAAACATACATATCAGAGTTTACCATCAAAATGTAAGATTTAAATACATAACCAAACGCTAAATAATGCAAGAAAATCTTCATCATGATGTGCTTCCAAAATGTGACTCAAAAGTGCTCCATACAAGAGGTGTATCATCACCTAATTACCTGAGAATACACGCTAAAAGGGTCAACAATAATGTTTAAGTAAACAGTAATGCGGACCCCAAGATTTCAATAGCAAGACAATTACAACAAATATAATGTCACAGCCAAAAATAATATATACAGTGCCTAAGCTCATGACCCCGAAGCTCTACATAATGGTATGCAATCAAGCATAATAATAATAATGCCCCAAATAAGTGTTTGCCAGACACTCGGAAATAATCCAAATGATATGCGTCCATTTGACAGGTTGGCGCGACCAACTCGGACGGGGTGTCAACCCAAATAGATCTATTCATGACATATGCGCTCACAAGTAATTAACGGTTCATGATTCGAAGGGGACTTAAATGGAAATGCGGTAACTTAGGCAAAGTAACAGTTTTAGCACTTGTGTCCGTATGTAAAAACTAGCAATGTATTCCCACCCAGAGGGTTTAGAAATCATGTATAAACAATGTAAAAATTGGGGCTATGAAACTCACCTTAGCAAAAGCAATTTCTTGTGCAGATTTTTACTAACTAGTTTTCTTGTAATAAAAACTTGTTTAAAACATAATCTTTTGTTAAAGGATCATTGTGAATGTAAAACTTTATCAACATGTACCAAGTGATAACTAAGTATATATACTTGAACTAGCATTATGACATGAAAAACATGAAGTTTTGAAAATGTAAGATTACTTACAATAGGAGATTAGTGAGATGAGAGTGTAAGACACTTGATTAACCCCAAGATTAGTGCTCCAAACCCTTACTAAAGTACCCTAATTATGCTTGATCTTAACCACAACAAGCTACTTCTTCCTTGCTCCTCTTATGTGTGTCGAATGGTATATGAAATTGGGAGGTGATTATATTTTTTTTCTCACTTGAACTAATAGGTGCAAAAATGAAGTTACTTTGGTCTATTTATACTTGGAGTATTTCAAAGGATTAATAGTAGAGTCAAGATCATTATTAGCTACATGGAGGGGGGGTTGGCCGATTAGGGGAGGACCAGGGGGAAAATTTTGGTGGCTAAGCCTCCAAAGTGAAAAGTTGAACTCCATGTTTTGTGGATAATGGTGGTTAATTAATGAAAGGTAACTTTGTCTAATATCTATGAGACATGAGGGGGGGCACAATGGGTAAAAATGGGAGTAGAAAAGGTACTTTGGTACAAGAGTGTATATATTGAATGTATTGGGTATTAGAAATTGGTATTGGTTGTTGGTTTGGTGATTACCGAAAGTTATACGTAATTAAACGTAAGTTATAAAGAATTTACCTTAGGCGTAAGGAACTATTTTTGGAACTTTGGTAATCATTTAGGAAGTATAAAAATACGTTAGAAATAATCGTTGGTAGAATTGGGTATATCGGGTGTTAAATTTTAAATTACAAATGGCGTTTGTTGAATTGACAACCGTAAGCAAGTTAAGAATAGGAAATTGTTTTAGGGTTTAAAATTGTGAACCGGAGTAGGAGCAAGGTACTGGAGCGTTGTAGACTAAATATAGCCTAAGTCCTAGTGTACTTGGAATATATTCTAGGTTTCACGTTGGTTCAAGTAAAAAGTTATATGTGAATTGTTCTTAAATAAATGTCAAGAAAATAAATTCGAGTTTGTTGAGTAGTATTGACTTGTAAATTAGCGGGTTGTCATAATTAAACCAAACAAGCTCAACAAAACCAAAATGGCTACCAACTAATTGGACCAAGTAAAATAAATAAATAAGCAAACCAAACACGACTCATGAGCTCGAAATAAGCTCGGGTTGAGCTTATCTCGTCTCGTACGCGTGACGACACAACCTTAAACAATACCAAACGTTAACTTGTGACCACAACGATGATACCACGCAAGTTTTATTAGTTTTTAGCTTATAAAAAATGATTAACCCACTAGTTTTAACCCAAACCCACTCGTTAATAACCAAAAATGACTCGTTTGGGACGAGTTTGACCCCACACCGTTTCACATGAAGGTAGGAATGGTGTGTCTTACCTTATCTTCACCGGATCTGAACGTGACACACGAAAATAACTCAAAAGGCGGCGCGCATGAATTGTGGTGGTGTGTTTTGAGGCGCGTGCACCTCAGATGTGTGGTGTACGTGGCGTGGTGATGATGGTGGAGTGGTGTTTTGATGGTGGTGGAGGGCGGTGACGGGTGGTGGTGGAGTTGCTGGTGGAGGCTACAAAAGGAGGAGGGGGAAGTGATAACTAGGGTTTGTATCAAATGAGGGGGAGGGGTGGTAATCTTTGGGCAAAATGATTCTCGGGCTCGTTTAGCGTAGCAAAAATGCTCGTATGACATTCCAAGTTGCATCAACATTTTTAAAATTGTTTTTCGGTTAAAAATAACTATAAATACGTCTATATTTGTGCTATCGCGTTAAAAATCATTATTTCTCGTATTATTAGGTTAAATTGTGCCGACTCACGTTGTGCTAAACTCTCAGTTCTACGGGGTAACGACCTATAACGCAAAATACTATATCAAATAACGCTTCTAAAATTCCAAAATAGTCTCCCAAAACTTCCAAACTGGTTTTCAGTCGATATATACTTGTTTTAAATGAAATACAGTATATAAATGTAACCCGAAATTTTCCAGTTGTCATAAAAATGGACTTATATTTTGGGATGAATGAAGTATAATAATAGTTGCCTAATGTAGGTATTTTGCCATATACCTCTGATCTTAAATAAAGTGCGTTTGGTTGTCTTTCCGACCAACCAAATAGGATTCGTCAATCCCATAGATCAATTCACAGTATTTACGCTTACATAAAGTAATTAATGGTTCATGATATTCAGGGACTTTGCTGGCAATAGTGGTACTTAGCGAATAATAATTTAAGTTCAACATACAGTTTTAAATCACTTGTGTCCATAAAAAGTATACCATGTATCTCCCCCAAGGAGTTATAAAACAGTTAATCGAGTAAAATTGGGGCTATGAACTCGCCTTACGCAAAGATGATATCAAACTTGCAAGTAAAGTGACGAGTGAGCCAGGAAAACCCTTAGAAGCAACCTAAAATAATATGTTACGTCTTAGGTTTTATAATAATAACTTAAGTATACAAATGAGTTTTATAAAGTTTTACATATAGATTATACATTGTACTTAGTGATTTTTAAAAGTTTATAATCTTTAGGGACTAGTTTTGACCATTTATACAAATTTTTACAAGTCTTATTACCAAATTGATTTGTTTTATAAAAGTTATCTGATTTTAGAAAATTTGCTACTCCTAAACCGTAAAGAGTTGTGACTCGGTTTTTACGTCCGCGGAAAGATAATTGAGTGTACTTATCAGATTTGTGGGTCCCATTGTCTTAAAAGTTTCATAACCTATGAAAAATTATTAATATACCCTTAAGTGTTAAAAGTGATTTTTAGTTGCACTATTCAGTCCCACGAAAATGGCTCTAATTTACAAACTACAACTCCGATTGCCCTCGTTCCAGCTACCACGTTTAAGCTAAAGGGTCTACTAACTTTTCTCTTTGAACACTAACCGGGGTTTACAAATTTTAAGAGTTTTTGGCCATTGAAATCTGGTTACCAAATCTGGAATACTTGTACGAAAGATTTTATATTTAATTTATCGGGTGAAGTTACGGAACGAGCCACCCGGAAAAATGACCACAAGACCCTGTACTATAACCCTATATTTTTTTCCAAGCCTCTAGACCTACTGGTTTTTCTCAGTAACCATGTTTTAGTCCCTGGTCAAAATTGTCCCAACAATTCAAGTCCAAAACATGATTTTATATTGTTTTTAGTCATGTACAATGTATAACCTTATCAAATAATGTATATAACATACAAAATATATGAAATGTTAAAAAAAACACAGAGGTGAAATAAAAATAATGATTGGTTTCCTTACAATATTGTGGTGGTGAAAAATTATGAGATTACAACAAGAACACAAAACAATGAAAACTTTTAAAATCACTAACAACTCTTTACCCAATCTTCAAATTAACAACACTGACTCTTGAAAATATTGAACCTAATAACCCAAGAACACTTGTAAACCCTTTTTAAAACCTTCCATGAACACCCTTTAATAACCTTTCAATTAAGCCAAGAAAACCCAAGATTTGATGATGTTGTGGTGATTTTGAATCAAGAACTAGTTAAGTGCTCATAACCTTTAACCAAAAGACATCGGAACTTAGTAGAAATTCAAAAGGATGATGGATTATTGTTGTTGTTGTTGTACGTTCAGAGAGAGAAGAACAAGGATTTATTTATTTATTTTTTTATTTATTTTTTTTATTTTTTTAATATCTATCTTGCATGTACAATTGATGAGTATAGAGAGAAGAACAAGGGATGGATTTTTTTTATTTTTTTTATTATTTTTTTTATCTATCTTGCATGTACAATTGATGAGTTAGTAGTTTGATTGATGATTCATAGTAGGTGATATTACACTTGTCCAAACCAAGGGACAAGTGTATTAGAGGTACTATAGGCATGGCAAATGGGACAAGGTGGAAGATTTTAGTAGCTTTTGTGTTAATTTGTATTAGATTTGAGGGTATAGCAGGTAGTTTGATCCCGGTAATTGAAAACGTAAAGTTTTTAAAACGTGAAACGTAAAACCGGGTAATATAAAGATCTAAAACATATATAAATGTTATAACTTGTCAACATCACTAATTTTAGTCTATTAGGTGAGACACAAGTTTATTTGAATGTTAAAACGTTCGTTAAACTTAAAAACGTAAGTTGTACACGTGTAAAATGTAAAATGTGCAAGGTTTATGTAAAAATAGAAAATAAAAATGTGAATGTAAGGAAACCAAAATGCATAAAGTATGTAGACTAAACATAGTATATAGTCGGTTTAAGTTAAATATACGAGTAACAACGTACGCGAGTGAACCTACCCGGTTACTCGTAAAAGTTATTTTTCACGAAATTAAAATAATAAGTAAAAGTAGTTGATTAATTAATAACCTGAAGAATGAGAATTGTTACAGGGACCAACCAAATGATTTTGTTTTCCTACTGCTAGTCTTATTACAAACTTTAAGTAAATCAGTAATTCATTAGTTAAGAATAAATTTTCATTTTGCAAAAAGTAAAAAAAAAAATAGTAATAATTCTGTCTTTTTTTATTAAACCGCGTGTTTTTGTCATAGACAATAATTTTAAAATGAGGTGAATATAAGAGCATCAGGTGTAGTAACACAGAGTTAAAGTTTAACACACTGCCACATCAGTGCAACATCAGCTTTAACCTTTTCACCTTTAACTAAAAAAAACACCCATTATCATAACTCAACTTTAACTCACCTTTAACTCAACTATTTTCAAATTCAACGCTAAACTAAAACTAATACTTCATTTAATAACTAACATAACATTAAATATTAAACATTACAATACGAATATTAAACATTACATAACATTAAATAATATACATTACAATACGAAACAAATACTTATTCATCGTCTTCGGAATCTTGTTGTTGTTGTTGTTGTCGTTGAAGATGTTTCTGCCAAATATGCTCCATAAGGTCTTGTTGGAGTCGAGTATGCGTTTCTCTGTCGTGTATTTCTTTTGCCTTTCACGTTGGACATCACATCTGTCGACCCACCTGTCTTTTCTCATACGTGGTGACGGATCCACCCACATCTCGCAATACTCACGTAGTGCAAACTTTTGATCTTTTAAAATCATATTATGCAAAATAATGCAAGAATACATGATTCTACGTATCTTGACAATATCCATTTGACTTGCCGGTTGTTGTAGTATACCCCAACGTCCTTGAAGCACACCAAAAGCATGTTCGACATCCTTTCGTGCACTTTCTTGTTTTCTTTTAAAATAACCATGTTTATCATCAGTTGTTGCCGAGAAGGATTTTACGAATGTAGTCCACTGTGGGTAAATTCCGTTAGCTAAGTAATATCCCTTTTCATACCTGGTTCCATTAACCATATAAGGTGTTGCAGGGGCGATGTAACACACCCAAAATCTAATTTAGCGGAAGCATACATGTTTGGGTGCTACTAAATTAGTATTACAACACAAGGTATAAAGAACGGGTTTTGCTCAATCGTTTAAAATAGATTTCAAATTCAAAAGTGATTTGTTTACATCATTTCAAAAATGGTGCGGAAATAAAGCCCATGAAAAAAAAATGAAGCGGTCCCAAATACATCAGAGTCTTCTATGACCATGCCATGCCCTGCCAAAAGCCTCCAACAGTGTGCTATCGCTTTACACCTGAAAATACATGCTAAAGTGTCAACACGAGGTTGGTGAGTTCATAGGTTTGTGATAAAGCAGTAAAAATACTGTGAGTTTAGTACAAGTTTTGTGATCATCGTGTCGCTCACAATGTCATAAAAATAGAGTTTACCTTAAAGCAAAATTTGAGTTGTGGACCAAGAGTAGGGTATGCAACCCAAAATAAAATAGTCTATTACGGTAGCTCTAAGTTCATGCAACCGAAGCATGACAGTGTGCGTGCTCTAGAAGCACGTTAAATAAAGCCCTTGCAAGTGCCTATCCTATGACACTCATATTTCGACATGTTATACGCTCACATTTGCCTATCCAGTCAAATCAAACGGGGGAGTCACCCTGATAGATCTATTTATAACAATCGCGCTTCCCCGCAGGAATTGACGGTCCATGAGTTTGGGCATGTGGGATTCAGTGTCTTAGGCTAAACCTACGTAATAGTTTAAAAAATATAGTGTTGGTCTATAAAATAGTTCTGCATGTTTCTCACCCCGATTGTAAAACAAATGTAAATAGAGTGGGGCCATAAACTCACATGCATATCAGTCAATCACATATCGCCTTCAAATAACCAATTCAAATAATTCAGCCAAACAGTCAGATATTGAGTAAACAATTCTCATATTCCAAATAAACAGTCATTGAGTTTAGTTAAAACGAGCATGTATTCTCCCCCAGAAATAGTTTTAAAAAAAAACCAGTAAAAGTAGGGGCCATGAACTTACCTTCACTTGCAGCAACGCAAAATATCTAGGGGGCAAACGAGTCGAGCCAAGCCCGAGCTTTACTATACTCGAGCTCGGCTCGTCAGGTTTTTTTCGAGCTCGAGCTCGGCTCGTAAACTTTTCACAAAGCTCGAGCTCGACAAAGCTAGGCTCGAGTAAATAAAAAAGATGTTTTTCACGAGCCTACTCGACAAAGCTCGACAAAGCTCGGCTTAATAATCTAAATATATGAACAAATATGAAAAAATCTAAGGCACGAAGATTATAACGTAAGGCTCGATAAGGCTCGACAAGCCTACTCGAGCTCGATAAGCGAAGCTCGAGCTCAGGCTCGATAAGTAAACGAGTTGATTTTCAGGCTCGAGCTCGGCTCGAGCTCGACAAGGCTCGGCTCGTTTCGAGCTTTTTATCGAGTCGAGCTCGAGTAGCTCGGCTCGTTTTCACCCCTAAAAATATCACAGTGGTCACAACTGGCATCAAGTGCTAAACACAACGATATTGAGGGTACAGGCACAACGGTGCTGGATCGGCACAACCTAATATATATATATATATATATATATATATATATATATATATATATATATATATATATATATATATAGTTATCTCAGAATACGTCTCGTAAAGTAAAAGAGTTTAAAAAAAAGACAAGCGTCTTAGTTTTCGTGGATTACTCTTATCAAAGTTTGTAAAAAGTTTAGTGTTAACGTTTCGTGTGGTGGTAAGACAACCTTGACTTGAGAGTACTCACGCCAAATAGGAATAGAAAATCGACACTGTCGAGAAAAGTACGGACGAGAACTTGAGCCGAGCAAGGTATGACAAAAGAAGTCAAGGAAAAAAGTGGCAAGGAAACGTCAATAAAAGTAGGTTGCTTAGTAAGTTTCGGTATTCACCCAATAATCCCCAATAGTTCAGAAATAATCAATATAGTTTTGGAACGGTAATTTAAGTTTTAAAAGAACACTCAAATTAGTCTATCGCATGGTAAAAGCTTTCATGTTAATAATGTTGGAATAACAAAAAAGGCTGTTTGTTAGAACAAACTCGGCGACTGTATAACAAATTGTTGCTTATAGCTGCAGACTTTATGAACCGGTACACCAGCTTACGTAGCTACAACCAACCCGTGTCATGCAGAATTCATTCCTTGCAGAAAAAGAATGAATAGTAGAAAAAAAGAGAATCAAATCCAATTTGCCCCCTTTTAAGTACTCTTTTTGGTCAAGAGAAAAGAAAACTTGAATAACTTAGTTATTAGTCAATTAGTCTTGCTTTTTTTTTTGTTTTTCTAAAAATGAAGATGCGAAAAAAGCAATCCATTTTGTGAATCATAACAATTTATATAACAAATAAATATGTACATCAAGCACGTAGTGGAAAACATGATCTAAATACTAGTAATTAATTAACTAAAATAAAAGAACATGCGTACCTTTGATTTCTAGCAAAACAAGAAATCAAACTTCTCTTTTCTTCTCTTCTCTTGAACAAGGAATAGGATTAACATGAAATCCCTTACCGTTTTGTTTCACAATCCAAGATGAAATAACTAAAGTAAGTTATTACCGAGGTCTTGTACACACATACTATAACCAACGTATGGTGCTAGCAATAGAACACAATTATTAAACCAAAACTATTTTGTTTAATAAAACTTGAATACTATATGATACATATGTCAAGTATATCATGTGATATAATTATTATGCATAGTGTAGGATGCATATCTTTTACTATACATAAGTCAAAGATATCATCCTGTACAATACATACTGTACGATGTCATATATATTACTAAGAGTTGTTGGTCGATTTTTGATCATTATAATTCCCTTCAATAATGAGAGCTTGAGGAGTTTATATAAGCTCTAAACTTGCTCTCCAAGTTTGAGTCCAACACCTCCTCTAGTTTTAAAACTCGACACTCAACCCCCTCCTTTATTTACTAACAGTCATTAGTCAATTCCGTTAATTACTTAACGTCCGTTAGTTATCATTTCGTGTCCTAAATAATTAAATATATATCACAGTTATATATTAATTATTTCCGTTAGTCATTCATACGTAAAGTGTGCAATCCCAAGGTCCCGGATTCAATTCTAGTCATACACATTTTAATATTTTTCCATAACTCTAACCGCTCCCACTTGGAAATCTATTAAAAGTGTAATTGACATTGGTTAGCGTCTAGCAACGCGCTAATGCCCCTAGTTCAACTCGGGTGGTGGTCTCCTGGAAAAACCACTTGATGATTAATCATCATACTTATCCTTTTGTTTATAATACTACATTAATAAATATATGGATCTAAGTCATTCTTTATTAATAATTCTGTTTCTCGTTGGTATTGATTGAGCAAGACTACCAAATCATCTGAACATAATCAGGGGAGATCTTGGGCCTACGCACGCATACATCTTGCCAACCCTACGAGGGGCCCAACAGTATTAAACTTCAAATAAATTTGAAGGAACAAATTCTATCTTGACTACGAGCATAACTCATGCACTTCGCAACGCTTCCGAAAACAATCCTTATAGCTACCAGTTATGTATAGCGTTAAATTGAATCACATAAATGCACTACATACATGACAGTTATCTGGCATCTCAAGTCTGAGGATAACTATATACACATGATTTACTTGATGACAAGATCTATAAAGTAAACTTATGAAGTTGGGATAAGTCCTATATTCAATTTTTCCATTATTGAATATCATGTGAAATTGGCATGTCAACGCATCAATATACTTTCAAGTATATTATACCAATACTCAAATTTGTCTTAGTTTAATGATATTCCCATACCATTAATCGACAACGGACAATTTAAAATAACATAAGTTATTCACGGATTTAAACATGCAAATATAGGATACAATTTATTATTAATGAAAATAAATGTACCAAGTACTTTAATTCATTGTAAATAATAATTGCTTAATATCCTTTATCCAAATACTAAATAGATCACTGCATGATAATTCCCATTAATGAATTATGCCTCAAGTCATGTCAAACATACTTGTTGACAAGGCATAAATCAACTAATTTTGATCTATCAAAATTTTGAGAATACTTATTTCAAAAATTCAATTAGTGAAATTCTTGTATGTGTGCATTCAACTATCTTGATATTGCCACATAATATTTTATAAAATCGCGTGACATCCTCAACCACGAATTTATGACAATTAAATTATCAAACCTTTTATAGCTTAAAGTATTCTAATTCTTTAATGTATAATGCAACTATGCTCATATTGAGCATAACTAGTATACATGGCCTTTTAATAAGGATGAACTCCCACCATGACTAGTATTAAGCGTCATCTCAATCTTACTAGCATCATTGTATTCAAACAACAGTATACTCTTTAAAACTCTGTAACTTTTAATATCCATCGTGTAATGTTTGCTACCTTCAAATCTTTCAAGATTTGTCAACTGTATCAGTTACGCAACAATTTGCCATATGGTTCATATTTAGAATTTAGGAGCAATTCCAGAATGAGGATGTTAATTCTAAATTCAACCATATCCATTACACTTAGCTATCTAATAACTTTCAATTAGATATTAATGTTGTCAAATCATCTTTCATCAAGCATGATACAACAAACAACATGATGTAACACCCCCAAAATACCGCAGCGGAAGACTGTATCATTAAGGTGCTACTTCATAATACAAAGTACAAGTTATAGAAAACGACCTCTAAATGAGACGTTTTGAAAAGTTTCCATTCGATTAATAAACTCCGAGTTACAAACATGAGTTACATAATATAATACATAAGTGTTTTAAAACATATCGAATGGTAATGATAAAAGCATAAGTCTTCAAAATATGCCGAGCGACTCTTATGCTCCATGCAACAGCTATCATCTTACTGACCTGAGATAAACATGCTAAAAAGTGTCAACACAATGGTTGGTGAGTTCATAGAGTTTAGCTTAAAAGTAAAGTATTTGAATAAAGATTTCCCCCGCAAAGGTATTGTAAATCCACTCAGTCCCAAGTCCCGTCCATACAAGACTTGCAACCTGTGTGTTTACAATCCACTGCTAACATAGAATGAATAGGATAGATGACTTGCATACCAATGCACAATGTAATAGATGTCTTGCATACCAATGCACAATAGAATAGATGACTTGCATACCAATGCACAATGTATTAGATGACTTGCATACCAATGCACAATATAATAAATGACTTGCATACCAATGCAAAACATATTTGATAACCGAGAAAAGTAATTTAAGCATGTATCTCCCCCAATGAGTTAAAACAATTATGTAATGGAAAGTGGGGCTATAAACTCACCTTGAACTAATGATATCACAACGTATAACGGGATTGATGGATTAAGCCTGGAAGTCTCTACGTACAACCTAGAAATATGATATCGTGTCTTAGGTTCTAAAACAATGAAGTGAATATTCGAACATGTCATATATAGTTTATATATCTCGTACTACCGTTCGGGCCATCATAATTCAGAGGTCACGCAGTAAACGTTCGAGGAGCCAGGACACTTTAACTCGTAAATCCACAACTCGTCGATCCGTTTACCCAAATAACCCCTCACATAAAGCTCCCTAGTGTTGTAGTATTCGATAGAAAATATATTTTGCTTACTTGATTATATGACACATTAAGAGTTTATAAAACACTAAATAATCAAATAAAAGTTCATAAGTATTTAAAGTATATAAATACTTACCTTAATATAGAATGCTTGAGTATTATAGAAAAAGGGAATATAAGCGGAGCTTCGACGTAGAATTTGTAATCTTCGTAAACCCGAGGCTACTTGAAGATTATAACAACGCCTTTTTGAAAACCCGAAGTGATTTGAAGATAATAACAAGTCTTTTTGGAGACTTGAGATTATTCGAAGATTATAACGTCTCTTTCTTGAAAACTTGAAGAAAACAAGATCAAAGTCTAGCTTTTGCTCAAGAACTCATCAACTTTCTTATGAAATATAAGAGAAGTGCCTAGGGTTTTAGGACTTTAAAGATAAAGAAGGTGTGGTGCAAGTATTAGAGTTAGTTTAGCTAGGTATTTATAGGAAAGTCTTTAGGGTAGTTTTGTAAATACTTGTTAACACTTGTAAGGATCTTATGAATCAAGGGCTAGGATCAAGCCAAGTGCCCTTGGAGGCTTCCTTGACAAGCTTCATGAAGCTTTCATGAGAAGCTTGATAAGTTTCATGCATTATCTTGCTTTTACGGAGTCAGTTTTGTCCCGGAAATTGCTAACTGTAAGTATTTAAATCACGAAACGTAAAACCGGGTATCGTTAAAATACGAGACTTATAGAAATGATTAAACTTGTCAATATACTCATTATTATCTTATAAAAATGAGTGATAAGCTTAATGGGTCGCTAAAACGCTGATAACGCTGGAAACGTAGGTTTAAAACGCGAAATACGTAAAACGTACGAAAGTTGCGTAAAATTGAGAAAAGTAAAATGTAACTTTTCTAATAGGATTATAATGAACTTAAAAGACTTAAAATGTCTAGGCTAGGCTTAGTCTCATGTGGGCTGGTGTTTAAACGTTCTTTTAGACCTAAAACCGTAAGCCTAAAAATCAAGGAATGACTTATAAGATCAAGGAATGATTTTTATGGTCAAAGGAGGGGGAAAATATGTTGACTTTTCCAATAATATAAAAGCTTCTAATCGTCTTAGAAAATATGGTGCAGGTGAAAGCTAAGGTTGCGGATAAGTAAAAGTGCTTAAAACGCAATTCTAGTTCTGTAAGGCACGAGGCTTATTTGTGACATTTTAATTTAGAATTTTTATTCTTTAAAAATTCCGTAATTAATTGCGAGTGTTCTAAAAATCAATCTGATGCGAGAAAAATTGTCGCAGGTGGTTTTCGTTATGCGTAGGATGTTTAAACGACGTTTAAACCGCACGTATAGCTTCTTAATAACTTTTGCGAAAATGACCCGAAAAGCGTCAAACTTTTATTTTGTCATAGAAATAATTTATCTCACGAGAATATGAAATAAAAATTTCGATATGATATAAAAATTTTGGAGATGAATAGTGCCAGTGAATAGTAAAAATGAATAGTAAAAATTTCGGGAATAGAAGTTTAACCTGAAAATGTGAATTTTTCATCAAACATGATACAACAAACAACATGATGTACATGATAAATCCTTGTGTCAACTTAGATTTAATTCATGTCATATCTTTTCAAAGATATGTATCTATCTAGACTTTCTAATAGTATATCATGTTCTTTTAGAATTAATTATTTTACCGCTTATGTTTATAACAATAAACATATATTACAAGGTTTTATTTTCTAAATTTTCATGTGAAGTTTCATTCCAAACTAAGGCTTAACATTTAATGTTAATGGAATGTTACTTCCTATATGTTATAAAACATATATGAAATAAGAAAATAAATATAACACCCCCACTAGCTTTCAGGAATATTAAGAAATATCTTATTTTAATTATAAATCAAAACATAGATTTAATAACTAAACATAAGTATATCTCCTAGATGCATGCATTAATCCATTCCTAAATGATTGCACTTTGTATACTTCTAAAGATTATTTGAATTCAAATACTCCTTTCAATTACTTATCGTCCTCGCACAAGTAATTACTCAAGAAAGAGTTTTGATATTCCATTGTTAATTTCATATAAATGAAACTAAGAATGATAATCATAATCTTTATATATTTAATGTGCTTAGAAAGAATTTCAATCACAGTTAATATCTTAAGTGTGATTGATAATCTTTTCAAACATTAAATCTGTATACAACATTTTGTCCATTATGATTTCTACTCAAAATTTAAATCTCTAGGATTTTCATTTCCTTTGTAGAAACACATCTTCATTTTATAGTGTAACTATAGAGTTTAAGGTCCACTACGTTTCCAAAACTAGTTATCTTCCTGGACTGCATCTAAACATTCATAGTATTAATAATTTGCCAAATTCAATATTTGCAATTTATCAACAGGTTTATCATAATCCTGTAACTCATAATCCTCAACATATTATCCAAATATTTGAGATATCCTTGCGAATCTATGAATAAAAATTCCACCATCTTGAGATTTAACATTAACATGTTTAATCCTCATTATGAATTTGCTAGTGTATTTTTAGAAGATCATGTATCTTTTAATTTTATCTTTTCAAAATAAAATCTCCTACTTGCCGTTTGCAATTTATAGATTATCTATAAATACTTAGCAACTAGAGTAACATAAAATTGTTCTCTTTTGGGACATTACAAATACCTGTTGACAGTTCCTTACATTAAATTTGTTAACAACCTACTCAAAAGCAGTTAAACAAATTCAGAACTTCAATTTTAATACTTAATGTGATTCATCACATTCCATATTAAATGGTGTCTTATTAATCTTCTAGTTTGGATTCTAATTGAGTATATACTATCCATACTTAATTTTCTAACCTTGATAGCTTTAGGAAGATAAGAAGATATAGTTATCTTAATCAAACAATATAACATGAGTTTGATTTTCCTAACTGAACCTACCATACACATTATGTATTTCATTAGGATTAATATTGTAAGTCAATCTTACAATATGTAAGATAAATATATTTCATTTTGGCTTACCTATTTACCAACTAAGTCAAGTTAATGGTAAAATAGATTTTCAAAGCCAATTTCATGCTTTATAACATAAGTACTTTTTAACAAAGTCACTTCATGTCCATGTCTTAACAAGAAGACCTAAACTATTATAATCCCAATGTACGTTATAAATCATTGATCAACTCAATGACTTCTTGTATATGTCTTAATTAAAAAACATAACAAGTTAACGTATTACTTTATTATAAGTCTTATAGCAATAAAAGACTTCATATTTATATCTTTACAATAAAATATAAACATGCATAACTAAAGTAATCATGAACACCACAATTTGGTTTCAATAGTAATTTCAAGTTAATTTATTACTTCATGTATTTATGACATTCCAAGAATACATAAATATTCAAATTTGAAGTAGTATTAGGTTACTTCATTTATTTATGTAATTACAATAATACATAAATATTTAGTTTGAAGTAGTCTTATTATTATATTGACACTTGTTCTAATATTATATAATTTAGAAACTTGCAAATTAACATAGTTTTATTACATCAGCTAAGGCTGCTAGTAATGAAAGTATGTAATTTACCTTGTCATTAATATATATGTCAAGTTTTCACTTACGCTAGATATTAACTCCAAGTGTTCTATTAATTAGATGTGAATAAAACACATTAGAACATAAATCTCTTACCTTGCAGTTAAGAGAATCCTTTAAATCATATTCCTTTGTGTTGTTGCTTGCACACAATAAAGATTTCTCCCACTTGTGCATGGAACAACATTATGTATCAGATAAACAACATGTCAATCGTTTGTTTATGTGACCAATATGATTGTGTCATAGATATTAGTAGATATAGGACCACCTTGTCTAATAAAGAAACGTACATGACTATCATTAATACCACAAGTATCTATAATTGGAAAGTAATTATCTCAAGAGATTCTTAGAGATAATCCGGGTTACTACCAAGATATCATAGCTTGTAGCTCCCACTGAATTACAGATCATTACATTAACTCATTATTCAGTAATTTCAACACTATGCTCCTACTGGATTTGACAACATTATAAGTGTTTCATAACCAGTAAAAGCAAATAGTGTGCTATTTACTTTCCTACACCTTTGAGTAATCTCATACGTAACAATTACTTAGGTACTCAAAGAATGTTTCTACTTTGTAAATGATGGAAAATCCATCAATTCAATTAACTTGGAAATTAGGCATGCAATTTCTTCCTCAATAGGTCTACCATCCCCACAATGGTATGTAGCACCTTTAAATGGTCAAAGCACAACAACTAGATAAAGTATGCTAGTTTGCCTTTTACCAATTTTTGCGGTAACTAGTCTAGCTTCTAATTTTAATAACTCACAAATGTGCAATTTCTTAACTATTAAAATTTGCTATGAGTTATTTCTTAGAATTTAGACAATTCTAATTTTCCTATTATACCTTTCTCATTCATGAAAAGGAATAGGATTAAGTCTCACTCTTCTCAAAGAAAGTAGACTAGGTTTATTCTTTTAGTAAAGTTGACTCTATCCATAAAACCCCTACGGGTGTAGATCAATTTACCACCAAACGAATGCCCCACGTTTACGGTTTTAATGTTGCATTAATACATTAAAAGAATTTACAAAATTCAATTTTAGTATTTTTGATAATACAATTTTCCAAGAAAATTAAATACCCATAGTAAATAACATTTAACCATTTAATTTTCACTGAAAACTAGGATCCAAATTGACATAGTTTCATCACATCAGCTGAGGCTGCTAGCAAATAAAGTACTCAATAAGGTACGAGTCGAACTCAATTGCCAATCTTAAATTGCAATTCCTGGAATTATGGGATTTACATATTTTTCCAACCTCAGTTGCAAATGTAAGCATGTTTTATCCCCATCTTTATGCTTTGACATAGTTTCATCACATCAGCTGAGGCTGCTAGTAATGAAAATACTCAATTAAGTTAACCAACTTAAGAAACTGCAAATTACCATAGTTTCATCACATCAGCTGAGGCTGCTAGCAATGAAAGTATGTAATTTACCCTTTGATTACCATCCTTTGAATCATCACATCAGCTGAGGCTGCTAGTAATGATATAATGTAATCTCAGGTGTTTCGGTTTCATTGGATGGCATATAACTTAAATTTAAGGGTATTTATTTTGATTGTGTGTAATCAAAAAATATGTACAAAGATGTCATGCATTCATCTTGTATCATATTGTTGGGAATTAAATATTCAAGAAGTTAAATATCGGTTTCTATTCAAAGAAAAACGTTAAGTGTGATTCTGCTGCTAGTGCATTTTGGTTCCTGCTGTTAATGTTGTTCCTGCTGCTAGAACATTTGATTCTGCTGCTAGCGATAAATGATTCTGCTGCTAGGCTTAACATTCTGCTGCTGTTGATCCTGCTGCTAATGATACTTGTTCCTGCTGATAGCGATAACTCATTGATGCTGCTAGTGAACATTCTGCTGCTAAGTGGATAAGTATGAAAAGATATTATTTTTATTTTGGTCAACAATATACGGTAGATAATATCTTACCCCATGTGCTTAGTTAACAAGTTGTGTACACAGATACATGTTTTATCTTATGTACTGACACACTCAAGCTAAGTTAGCAAGTAAGTCGGCTAGACTTTAAGCAATATGTAAAGATCTTCTTGGACTATAAAAGAAGATCTTAGACTCGATATTATGTGTAGATGTTAAAATGTTATTTTAAAACATATAACTGTTAAGACATAAAACAAACACAAATATATCACAAGTTAGAAAAACTTAAGATTCAAGGTTGTAACCCTAGTGATATTCCAAGATCACTCGTATTATTATCATTAATAATATTGAATCGTTTGGTATTAATCTTTCATTGTTCCTTGTCATAGAACTAACACAACCATTCCATTTCCACAACACAAATCACCTTCTAAGTGTGGTTAAGTAAATTCCGCGTACTTAATCATATTCACTCAATATATCCTACACACAAAGAACGTAAGGTTTAACCACCTTAACCGTGTGCAACTATCCTAACAAGTGGTATCAGAGCTTCAGGCTGATATTATTGATTTAAAAGAAGAAGCTGAAGAAATGGATGTTGAATCTATTCAGACAAATGTTGCTGCAAAGATTCCCATGCTCAAACAGAATGAGTTTGAGATGTGGAGGCTGAGGATAGAGCAATATTTCCAAGTGCAAGATTATACACTTTGGGAAATCATTGAAGATGGAAACTCTTACCAGCCTACCACCACTACATCAACAGTGGATGGCAAAGCGGTTTCAACTCTGCAGACAAAGCCATCATCTGCAGAAGATAGAATAAAGAAGAAAAATGACTTGAAGGCAAGAAGCATGCTGATGATGACCATTCCCAATGATCAACTTTTAAACTTCAGCAAGTTCAAGGATGCCAAGTCATTGTTTGAAGCTATTATTGCCAGGTATGGTGGAAATGAAGCCACCAAGAAAACCCACAAGACACTGCTCAAGCAGCAGTTTGAAAACTTCTCCTCTACATACAATGAATCTCTTGACCACATGTTTAATAGGCTTCAGAATATTGTGAGCCAACTGGCTATTCTTGGGATTGAAATGCCTCAAGAAGATTTAAACTCAAAATTTCTGAGAAGCTTACCAGAAGAGTGGGCTATGCATGTTGTTGTCTGGAAGAACAAGCCAGACTTAGACACCATGGAACTGATGGACTTGTATAGCAACTTCAAAATTGTGGAGCAAGATTTGAAGAAGAATAGAGGTACTAGTTCTAATACTGGGAACAAGGCATTTATGTCAACTCCTAGTACCTCAAAATCAAGTGAAGAGGTGAAATTTGTTGATGATGTTGGTGCTGCTAGTTCATCAAGTAGTACCATAAGTATTTTGGATGAAAAGACTTGTTGTGCCTTTCTTACAAGTCAGAATAATGGGTCCATGCTCTCCTATGAAGACCTCCAAGAGATCCATGAAGATGATCTGGAGGAAATGGATCTGAAATGGCAAATTTCTCTTCTTAGCATGAGAGCCAAGAATTTCTATCACAAGACGGGGAAGAAGCTCATAATCAGCAACACTGATGCTGCTGGTTTTGATAAGTCAAAGATAGAGTGCTATAACTGTCACATGATGGGTCATTTCTCAAGAGAGTGCAGAAGACCAAGACAGCAAGATAACAAGAATAGAGGTTTTGGAAGCAAATCCAAAACAGAGGAAGTGATTGAGCCAAAAGCTATGGTAGTTATTGATAGCTTAGGTTTTTATTGGAGCTTCATGGCAGATGAAGAAGAAACTCCTACTCAAATGGCACTTATGGCTTTTTCTGCTACAGAGGTACAAAATCATAAAGCTTGTTCTAATACTTGCACTGCTCTTAATGCTCTACAGGTTTTAATGAAACAATTTGATGATCAAAAGATAGAGCTAAGTAAGACTTTTCAAAACTTTATAAACTATAAGTGTGGATTAGAAAAGTTAGAGAAACAAATCACTTACTATAAGTAAAATGAATTAGCTTTTTCTGATTACAAAGCTCTCCTAAGACAAGACATATTCTTTAGAGATGCTGAAATTAAGCTTTTGAGAGAAGCTTTTGATAGGGTCAAAAAGGAAAATGAAAACATTCACTTGACTACTGAGGCACTAGAAAATGCTTCTAGAAGTGTGCACAACATAGTAGAATGTCAGGTGATTAATAGAGCTAAGTCAGGAGTAGGATATAAGAGTGTCCCACCTCCTTATAGAGGCATCCATAAACCCCCAGGGATTGACCTAGGAAATTCAGGTTTACCTGAGTTTCAAGAACCAATTATGGAATATGGTTCTAAGGCTAGCAAGAGCCTTAAGGTAGAAAAGATAAGTAAAAGTTTAGATAAAACTTTACTTTATCATGACAAAGTGTCCTTTGTTAAGAATCTAGATGCTATAGTTGTTGAAGATTGTACAACTGATAGTGATGATGAAGAAGAACAGGTTATGTCTAAACCTGAAGTGGTTAAGAAAGTAGGAACAAGTGTTCCTAAGATAGTCAAACACTATACTGATAGGCCTAAATCAAACATTAAGCATGTTAGGCAACCAGTTAGATATTGTGAGCAATATAGAACCACCAACAAGCCCAGAGGTAACCAAAGGAATTGGAACAACCTCAAGTCTAACCAATTAGGTGATGACTTTGCTTTTTATAACAAAGCTTGTTACACATGTGGTAGTTTTGACCATCTTGCAGCTTTCTGCAACTAATGGGTAACTGGGTATGAAAACCATAGAGTGAACCACAAAAGGCAAACACCTAAATCTCACTTTCACTCTAGTTCTAAGAGAACAAACCCCAGAACAGTAAAAAACAAGTCTATCTCAAAAGCTGATCCTGCTGGTAGACACAAGGTTCCTGCTGCTAGACTATTTGTTCCTGCTGCTCGACCTTCTATGACTATTTACCCAAAATCAACAGCTAAGGGTGCAAAAACATTTTTCAAACATGTATCAAAAACTGTTTTAAGGCCCATTCAATCAAAAGCAGTGGTCCAAAAACGAGTTTGGAAACCAAAGGGTAGAATTGAAAAGTTAACAGTTCCTGCTGCTAAGGGAAACAGGGCAAATGCTGTTAAGGCCTCAGCATGTTGGATTCTAAAATCCAATGTTGCATCAACTATCCTTAAAAGATTAAATTACATTGATGCAAGAGGCACATCCAAGTCAGTAATGGCTTGGATCCCCAAAAGAAACTAACACTCTTATTTATGTGCAGGAACATTCAAATGATCAGGAAGAGGATCAAGGATACTCAGATAGTGGATGTTCAAGGCACATGACAGGCAACAAGTCTTATCTCTCAGATTTCCAATCAATAGATGGAGGCTATGTTACCTTTGGAGGAGGTGTTGGTGGCAAAATTTCTGGTAAAGGTACAATCAAAACCGGAAATTTAGATTTTGAAGATGTGTTCTATGTAAAAGAGCTAAATTATAATCTTTTTAGTGTCTCACAAATGTGTGACAAAAAGAACAATGTTCTTTTCTGTAAGACTGAATGTCTTGTACTTTCTCCTGATTTTAAGATGCCCGATGAAAGTCAAGTACTTCTTAGAATTCCTAGAAAAGGCAATATGTACAGTGTAGACATGAAGAACATTGTTCCTAAAAAGAATTTAACTTGTCTTGTTGCAAAGGCCACATTTGATGAATCAATGAAATGGCATAGAAGGCTTGGTCATATTAATTTCAAAACCATAAATAAAATTGTTAAGAATGGTTTGGTAAGAGGTTTACCTCACAAAAGATTTGAAAATGATCAAACATGCATTGCTTGTCCAAAAGGCAAACAACATAAAGCCACTTGTAAGCCTAAGATTTTTAACTCTATCAATCAATCATTATTTATGCTGCATATGGACTTATTTGGACCTGTTTCAGTAAGTAGTATAATGCATAAGAGATATTGTCTTGTTGTAATTGATGACTATACTAGATTTACATGGGTTTTCTTTCTATCTACTAAGGATGAGTCTACAAGCATCCTTAAGACATTCATTACACAGATAGAAAACCAAGTAGATAAGAAAGTGAAGGTCATTTGATGTGATAATGGGACAGAGTTTAAGAATAGAGTTATGGATGATTTCTGCAAAGAAAAAGGTATTAAAAGAGAATTTAGTGTTGCTAGAACACCACAACAGAATGGTGTTGTTGAGAGAAAGAATAGAACACTAATTGAAGCTACTAGAACAATGTTAGCTGATTCTAAGCTACCTATAACTTTTTGGGCTGAAGCAGTCAACACTGCTTGCTATGTTCAAAATAGAGTTTTAGTTGTGCAGCCTCACAATAAGACATCATATGAACTTTTTAGAGGTAGAACTCCTGCAATAGGATTTCTTAGACCTTTTGGATGTCATGTGACAATTCTCAATACCTTAGACCATTTAGGAAAATTCTATGGTAAAGCAGATGAAGGATTCTTTGTTGGATATTCTCTTAATAGCAAAGCATTTAGAGTATACAACACAAGAACTTTGATTGTAGAAGAAAACCTACATGCGGAGTTTTTAGAGAACAAATCCAATGTAGAAGGTCAAGGACCAAAAAGGCTATTTGATCTTGAATTTCTAACCAAATCAATGAATTATGTGCATGTTGTTGTTGAAACTAATGAATTTTCAGGTTCACAAACAACAGATGAGGCAAGGTTAGAAAAGGAGACAAACCAAGATCATGTTTGGATGCCAATATGGTCAAATACAATTGTGGAATCAACTTCAACAACTGATGAATCTTCTTCTAGCAAAGCTAAAGAAGGAGTTGAAGATGAAAGCAAAGAAGATGAAACTCAGGGACAACAAAATGTTTCTGCTGGTAGCATTTCTGTTGCTGCTGGTAGTGTATCTGTTTCTGCTGGTGATTCTGCTGCTAAACTTACTGATTATGCTGTTTGGCCAACTGATTCTGCTGCTGGCCCTTCAAAAACAAAAGAAGCAGAATTCTCAGATAATGAGGTGGATTTCAACAATCTTCCAACAAATTATCAAGTTCCTTCTATTCCACAAACAAGAATTCACAAAGTCCACTCCCTAGATAATGTGATTGGAGATGTACAGTCAGGTGTGAAGACAAGACATCAATTGATGACTTCAGACCAACAAGGGCTTCTTGATGCCCTTTATGCTTCAAAACAGCATGAGCTTTCAAACTCTTGCTTGTTTGTATGTTTTCTCTCACAAGCTGAACCAAAGAATATTCTGAAAGCCCTAGATGATTCAAGCTGGTTAGAGGCTATGCAAGAAGAGCTTCTTCAGTTCAAGATTCAAAAGGTTTGGGTGCTAGTTGATTTACCTACAGGTGTAAAGGTAATTGGCACTAGATGGGTTTTTAAGAACAAAAGGGATGAAAGGGAATAGTGATTAAGAATAAGGCTAGATTAGTAGCCCAAGGGTACACACAAGAAGAAGGAATAGACTATGATGAGGTTTATGCTCCGGTAGCAAGGATTGAGGCAATTAGGCTTTTCTTAGCTTATGATTCATTTTTTGGCTTCACAGTCTACCAAATGGATGTCAAAAGTGCATTTTTATATGGAACAATTAAAGAAGAGGTGTATGTTTCACAACCTCCAGGCTTCATTAACCCATTACATCCAGACAAAGTGTACAGAGTAGTGAAAGCTCTATATGGCCTTCATCAGGTACCAAGTGCTTGGTATGCAACACTAGCTTCCTACTTATTAGAAAATGGATTTCAAAGAGGAAAGATTGATCAGACACTTTTCATCAAACAGCACAAGAAGGATCTTCTATTAGTGCAGGTGTATGTGGATGACATTATCTTTGGATCTACTAGGAAAGAAATGTGTTTAGAGTTTGAGAAGCTTATGAAAGATAAGTTTCAGATGAGTTCTATGGGGGAACTTACATTCTTTTTGGGTTTGCAAGTTAAGCAATCATCTGAAGGCATATTTATTAGTCAAGACAAATATGTTGCAGAGATACTTAGAAAATTTCAATTTGCTGATTCAAAAATAGCAAGCACACCAATGGAATCTGAGAAGCACCTTCTGAAAGATGAAGATGGAGAGAGTGTAGATGTACACACTTACAGATCTATGATAGGCTCTTTGATGTACCTTACATCATCTAGACCTGATATCATGTTCCCTGTTTGTGTTTGTGCAAGATTTCAAGGTACTCCAAAGGTTTCTCATTTAACTGCAGTCAAGAGAATTTTTAGATATCTCAAAGGTCAACCAAGGTTGGGTATATGGTATTCTAGAGAATCTCCTTTTTACTTGGTAGCATATTCGGATAGTGATTATGCTGGTGCTAGCTTGGACAGAAAGTCAACAACTGGAGGATGTCAATTCCTTGGGTGTAGACTTGTCTCATGGCAGTGTAAGAAGCAAACAAGTGTGGCAAATTCAACAACTGAAGCTGAATATATAGCTGCTGCAAGTTGCTCTAGTCAAGTTCTATGGCTTCAAAACCAACTTCTTGATTATGGGTACAATTTTTTAAACACTGTTATTCATATTGATAATAGTAGTACAATTTGTATTATTAAAAACCCAGTGCAACATTCTAAAACAAAACACATTGAAATTAGACATCACTTTATAAGAGACTGCAATGAGAAAAGATTAATTCAAGTACTTAAAATTGCTTCAGAATTCAATTTTGCAGATCTGCTAACCAAAGCTTTTGATGTTGGAAGGTTTCAGTACTTGGTAGCAAGTATTGGAATGCTTAATCCTTAAATGATTTTAAACTTTGTGTTTTTTGTAAATAAATTGTTAAACTGCTGCTGGATTTACAAGATACTGCTGCTATTACAAAAGTTTGTGCTGCTAGTACAAATTTAATTTGTGTTATTCATACAGTTGGTCATATGATTATTCTAATGCAAGACAAGTACTTTGTACATTGTTCTTTTGGTTTTAGACTAACAATTTCATGTGTGAACATGTGAACACAAAAGGAAATTTCAACTGAAATGGAAGCAGCAAAATGATTATTTTAGTTGCTACGTATTAGGTATATGATGGACTGAGTTTGGGAATTTAAAACTCCTTAAAACTTCTTTCTTGAAACCTAAGTATGAAATTTCACATTGAATTGATGTCTTAGTTGATCAGATAGTAACTGATGCAACTCACTTTCTATCATTTTATACTTTTAAGTATAATGTGCAAGTCTAAGGACATCTGATAGAAAGAACAGCTAGTAAAAGTGAATCTAACACTTGTGTTAGAGGTAACAATTACTATGAGCTGGAAACCCTGTCAAGAAAGCCTTTTGAATAGGTTTATCTTCACACAGGCAGTTATTTATAACTGAAAAACATTGGTTCTCACACAACCAGAGGTTGCTTTAAACCGAAATTTTGATTAAGTGTCTGTTATACACTTAATCCCTTCAAAATGGTTGAAAGCAGTATGATTTTTCAATTCTAAAATCATGAACATACTGCTAAGTCAAATAATTTCTTAAACAAGGATTTTCAAGAGATTCAGAAAAACCATCCATTGATGGACCATGAATCAAATGTCCACTGATTCACCTCTCATAGGAGTTAACACACCTAGAAGTGATGAGGGCAGTAACTTAAACTCTTAAGGAATTGATGGCTTCATGTACAATATTGTCTGACAACAAGTTCTAAATGCTGGATCAGATGATAAAAGAAGATATATTTTGGTACATAGTGAGATCTTCCAAACAAGGGGAGGAAGAAAAGTTATTTGTATCTCAGGGGAGGTAACAATCTCAGGGGAGGAAATAATAGCCCAGAAAAGGAAGATAATCCAATAAAAGGAAGGAGAAGACAAGAGCATACAAGATGATGAGGAGGTTGAAAATGACAAGAACATTCCAAAGGAGAAAGTTCTATCTAGGTCAAACGAAGAAAAGTTTCAATTTCACTTGCAAAGACATGCTGATAGATGATTTCACTTGTTGAAACAAGCATCCAAGATACACATCATCATTGCCTCTTATAATTCCTCCATCCAAGGAAATTGCACCATCTTTTAGTCCAAGATTGGAGCAATGTTTTGATATTGTTAAAGTCAAAGAAGAACAAAGCAGATGAATTACTGAGAAGATATTTAGTCTTGAAGAACAGAAGTGTTTGAAAGATCTTCACAAGTCCTCATTTAATTCAGAAACATGTTGAAATGGATTCAAATGTTTAGGGGAGGATAGTTGGGAATTAAATATTCAAGAAGTTAAATATCGGTTTCTATTTAAAGAAAAACGTTAAGTGTGATTCTGCTGCTAGTGCATTTTGGTTCCTTCTGTTAATGTTGTTCCTGCTGCTAGAACATTTGATTCTGCTGCTAGCGATAAATGATTCTGCTGCTAGGCTTAACATTCTGCTTCTGTTGATCCTACTGCTAATGATACTTGTTCCTTCTGATAGCGATAACTCATTGCTGCTGCTAGTGAACATTCTCCTGCTAAGTGGATAAGTATGAAAAGATATTATTTGTATTTTGGTCAACAATATACGGTAGATAATATCTTACCCCATGTGCTTAGTTAACAAGTTGTGTACACAGATACATGTTGTATCTTATGTACTGACACACTCAAGCTAAGTTAGCAAGTAAGTCGGCTAGACTTTAAGCAATATGTAAAGATCTTCTTGGACTATAAAAGAAGATCTTAGACTCGATATTATGTGTAGATGTTAAAATGTTATTTTAGAACATATAACTGTTAAGACATAGAACAAACACAAATATATCACAAGTTAGAAAAACTTAAGATTCAAGGTTGTAACCCTAGTGATATTCCAAGATCACTCGTATTATTATCATTAATAATATTGAATCGTTTGGTATTAATCTTTCATTGTTCCTTGTCATAGAACTAACACAACCATTCCATTTCCACAAAACAAATCACCTTCTAAGTGTGGTTAAGTAAATTCCGCGTACTTAATCATATTCACTGAATATATCATACACACAAAGAACGTAAGGTTTAACCACCTTAACCATGTGCAACTATCCTAACACATATGTTTCAGAAAAAAACTTTTACTCATTCGTTACTAATTTAAGCTTAAATCAACAAAGTTTTAATTGATGGCGTTGAGAAACTTACAACATTGCCTTAAGACGCTTCGTACATATAATGGTTGTACTTGGTAAGTCTAATTTTGACGCACAAGCGGACGGAGAGACAGAATGGAGTCTCTTTAAGACCACAATTTAATGCGAAACCAACCTTAAACCAACCTTATAGTTTGTCAACAATTAGGTCCGCCTTTCGACCATTTTGGTACAGTTGCATCAATCAATTAAAAGTTTAAGATTTTTAAAGCTTAAAATCATGTTGTAAATTATTAAATTTCTAGTCTCGCCTGGGAGCAAACTACCGTGCGAAGCGAACCACTGTCAGCACATAAGACTTGGCAATAAATACTTTACCACATCAAGGTTTCATAGTTATTAGGTCAATTTATTTTTTATTCAAAAAATTACCCTCTTATTGCTTACAATTCAATAATTTAAACAAAAAAGACAAGTAATTTAACAAAAAATAAACAAACACATAATAACACATATATGATCTTAATCATTAAATCATATAGCCACATGCAAACCTTTTGATAAATCCTATTAATAATCTATATGTGAATTTTATGTATATAATTATAAAGACTCCCATTGGTTTTCGAGTGCATTGTACCCAATGGACCACAGACACCAACAAGTTGGTCACGTAAGCCTTAATAATTATATACCACGTTGCACATAACAGATTCATTAATTTAATAATTAGGTTTACCCTAATTTTAGATCTATCTAAAACATGTAGCATATTACATCAACATCCATGACAAAACATGCATGTTTTTGTCATGGATTTTCCAAATAGCACTTATTATCATGTCACAACATATAATCAAGTCTATTCTACGCATATTCAATTAATGACATAACCTATATTCATTAATTCAATCACATAAAATTTACATGCAACCTAGGGTTTCTACAAGTTTTACAAAACTAAAACTCTAATTAAAAAATATTAGGGCAATCGACCCATATATAAAAATTAGGGTTTACTAATTTTTAAAACCCTAGAACACCATAAACATGTATTTAATCACAAAGATTCAATTTTATGTGTTTTAGTAATTAATTACACAGTATTAACGGGCTCTTGATGCCACTGTTGGAATATGTGAATCATAACAATTTATATAACACATAAATATGTACATCAAGCACGCAGCGGAAAACATGATCTAAATACTAGCAATTAATTAACTAAAATAAAAGAACATGCGTACCTTTGATTTCTAGCAAAATAAGAAATCAAACCTCTCTTTTCTTCTCTTCTCTTGAACAAGGAATAGGATTAAAGTGAAACCCCTTACCGTTTTATTTCACAATCCAAGATGGAATAACTAAAGTAAGTTATTACCGAGGTCTTGTACACACGTACTATAACCAACTAACGTATGGTGCTAGTAATAGAACATAATTATTAAACCAAAACTATTTTGTTTAATAAAACTTGAATACTGTACGATACATATGTCAAGTATATCATGTGATATAATTATTATGCATAGTGTAGGATGCATATCTTTTACTATACATAAGTCAAAGATATCATCCTGTACAATACATATTGTACGATGTCATATATATCACTAAGAGTTGTTGGTTGATTTTTTATCATTATAATTCCCTTCAATAATGAGAGCTTGAAGAGTTTATATAAGCTCTAAACTTGCTCTCCAAGTTTGAGTCCAACACCTCCTCTAGTTTTAAAACTCGACACTCAACCCCCTCCTTTATTTACTAACAGTCATTAGTCAATTCCGTTAATTACTTAACGTCCGTTAGTTATCATTTCGTGTCCTAAATAATTAAATATATATCACGGTTATATATTAATTATTTCCGTTAGTCATTCATACGTAAAGTGTGCAATCCCAAGGTCCCAGGTTCTATTCTAGTCATACACATTTTAATATTTTTCCATAACTCTAACAAATAAAACTACAAGTTTCGATTATTGTTAGGTTTTATAAGTTAAAAGGTTTTCGAAATCAAAGTATAAGTCTAGGGAGTTTTATAAATTTCGGCATGATGCGTCCGTTTATACAACTTTCCCATATTTACAAAATCAACATTTTCCACTTACAATGATCCGACAAATCAATATAGTTACAATGTCTAAAACTAATGACGCCCTTTTTGGTTTGTAACAACCAAAAGTGCACTATACTAAGGTCAATGTAATAACCAAAATAAGCATTTTCATGACAAAAAAAACGTCACAAGTTTAGGTAAAACATCATTCCGGACAAGTTTCATTCTATAAGTTTTTGCCGAATCCGACCCGAAAGTGGGAAAAACCCATTTTAAAAACTGGACAGAACACTATTATTTTATAAAAGCTGTCAAAAACATATAAGTTTCGTTAAACTTCGTTTGGTCATATCTTTATCGTTTTAAGTCCGATTTTTATGTTCTTTATATCTCCGAAAAGGTAATTAAGTGTACTAACATATTTTTAAGATTATAAGTTGTCAAAAATACTTTATGGCTACTGTTTACACGAAATGAAAATCAGACAGATTTAATATTTCAAAATAAGCAGTTCCAAACACCCCTTTGGTGCAGAAAATACGAAATCAAACAGCCCTTTCTGGGCTTAAAATAAACAAACAAACGCACCCTATTTGTGCAGCAAACGCACCCTTTTTGGTGCAGAAAATAAGCAACCAAATGCACCATTTTTGGTGCAGAAAATAAGCAACCAAACGCACGCTATTTGTGCAGCAGACGCACCCTTTTTGGTGCTGGAAACAAGCTGGAACAATAGGCTCCACTAGGCGCACTTACGATGACCAAAGAAAACATAAGTAAAACGCACCCTTGTGCTTTTGAGTAAACCAAACCAAACCAACACCCTTGGTGTTGTTTGTTGAGCCGAGACACAAGACAAAGGCCACCCTTGTGGTGTACAACTAACGTACCATATACGGTTTTCATTAAACGAACATAACACGAGCAAACTAACACAATTATAATACTCCCGTTTGTTATTGTTGTCAAACTTAAATGATCAAACGCCCTTGTGGTGTTTTCTTTCTCGACTAAGAGCAGTCAAGCAACCCTTGAGGATTTGAGGTTGACCCGAAACAAGCTAAATGTACACAAGAAAAACACTCCCTTGAGTGTTGTCGACAAGCTAGGAACAAAACACACAGCCCACTTGGGTTGTTGAGTTGTTACATACACAACGAGCACACCTCTTGGGTGTCTCGTTAACCGAACAAACTAACCACTCTTGTGGTTGTAGTGGTGAACCAAAAGAAAAAGGACCAGCAACCTCCCTTGTTTGTTGTTTAGCCGAGACAACCACACCCTATGTGGGTGTTGGCGAGACCAAGTAAGCACAAGATGGCCACCCTTGTGGCTGTGACAACTGAAGCAGTAACAAACAACTCCAGACCCGAAACAAATACACTCTCTTGACCCGAAATCAAACCTTTATGACATACAACTTAAATATGGCGAATGATCCAAAAATCAAAATTCTAACGGGTTGTTATACTCAATACAAGACCAGGAATGATATCAAAAAAATCATCATTTTACCACACGAAACTTTAAATAAAATGTTATTATATCATGTTTTTATCCACGAAATCACTGACTTATATATACTACTCGGATTACACATGGAACCCAAAAATCAAGATTCCAGTTTATAATTAAAATCAGTAACAACGAACAAGAAATAATTCGATTTAAAAACCTTATAATAAACAACAAACTCCACCCGAATCTACCAAGCCCAAATCAAGCAGGAACCACCAGAAGTATTCTTTTATTTGAGATGTAAGTGGTGTCCTTCCTGTGGAATGGTGGTGGTTTAAAAAGAACATTAATTAGATTGCTTTGACTCTTCTTTTGCTGTATTAATTGTGGTGCCATCTTCTTGGAGGAAACATAGCTATCTCCTTCGATCTTCCAAACTAAATCCGTGACTTTTGTGGGACGGGGTGCCAACAGGCGATGGCGATGGTTCAATGTTGATGGTGATATCCCATGAAAAACTGAAAAGGTGAGAAGAAGATAAGGGGTTGCAGTGATCCTAACATCGAACAGTGAAAAAGGAAGTTGGGATAGTGATAGGGCAGTGTGTATATATATATATATGAGAGGAATATATATATATATATATATATATATATATATATATATATATATATATATATAGGGCTATGTATATATATATATATATGAGAGGATTATAAAACACTTAGGATGTTACTCCCTTATAATGTGTTTGAGATACTTTTAGTGTATGTAGTTAAGTATGCGGAATCTACTCAACCACACTTAGAAGAATGTTGGTTTGTTTAATGGAACAGTAATGGTTTGTATGAACAATGAACACAATAAGATTAACACCAAATGATTCAATATTATTGCTTGAATAATACGAGTGATCTTTCTATTACTAGGGTTACAATGACCTTGAACCTTAACAAAAATCTATGACTGATATATATATAAAGTATAACCTAGGATCTCCTTTTATAAACTTAAGGAGTCCTTTACAAGATAAGTATTCTACCGTATATTTCTAACTAATTAAGTTATACACAAGATCCTTTCCATACTTATCCTCTACAATATCGTATAAGACAATTATCCATGCAGCAGTACCTTCAATATAACTAGCAGTACTAAACCAGCAGTTTGTATTGTTAGTTGCTTCTTCAGCAGTCTTCAGTTATACACTAGCAGTTTGTACTATTAATGTATTTCTTCAGCAGTACTAAGTTGTTAGACATTTAATTCCCAACAATCCTCCCCTAAACTTGTGATTTACCCTAAATCATCAAGTTTCTTATGAATTAAATGAGGATGTGAGGATTCTTCCAAACACTACATAGTTAGTCTTAATCTTCTGGCTTTTCTTTGTTCTACAAGCTGAAATATCTTTCTGATTAGCTCATCTGCCATTTCTGAATGTTCTTCAACCTTAAGTGTTGATGACAGCATAGCCATTAAAACTACTGCTCTGAGAGGATAATCTTTTTCCACCAACATGTAAATTTCCAATCCAGCTTTGGTGGAGACTCTGTGAACACCACAATTATCAAAAAGCCTCCATGTGATGTCTGCAACTGGAGCTTGAAATCTCCAAATAGCTTCACCTCCATCTGGCTCATACAATCTTTTCAGCTTAACCCATAGTTCCTTATCTTTGTCATCTGTAGGATCTGAAGACTTGAATCTCTCTTGAACTAAGCTCCATAATTTATCCAAGTCATCTCTATCAAAAGCTCTAATCATGTCTTCAAAGAATTTGTAAACTTCAGATTTTCCTCCTACCCTGATGATCTTCTACCCCTTGATTCTTCCATCTGAATATACTTCCCAGTCAATAATTGGATGCTTTGATTGAAGGGGATCAATGTTAAGAGATTCTGGAACCACCACTATCATACTATGGATTTGCTCATCAGTCAATGTCTTTTCTTCTTTCTTAGCTGATTCATCCTGCTTCTCTCCTTCTATCTGTTGTTCCTTTGCAGGTTCTTCTGATCTGCTGCAACAAGTCATTAAGGGCCGATTCTTGTTCTTCACTGGTAAACTTAGATCTTTCTTCTTCTTGTAACTTTGCAGCTAATTCCTTATCAGAAAGAATTTGAGCAGCTCTCTCTTCCTTTTCAGTCTGAAACTTTCTTTCAATCATAAAGGCTGCCAATCTTTCTTCTTCAGCTAATCTTTCTTCTTCATTCACCCTTTCTAATTCTTCTTCATGAAACTTCGAAGCTAACTCTTCATCAGGTGCTAACTGAGTCTGTTCCTTCTTGGACAACTTTTTAGAAGATGGTTCTTGCTCTGTCATGATTGCTTTGCCCGTATCTGCTCTTGATAACCTTGGTCTTCTTGAGTATACTGCAGTAGCAGTACCTTGATATCCAGCAGCAATCAGATTATCAATACTAGCAGTACCTTCCCATTCACTACCAGTACCTTGCCATTCATTACCAGTACCTTCTTCAAAGACAGCAGTACCTTGATCCAACTATTCTGCTTGCCTCCCCTGAGTCTCATACTCTTCATGAACCAAAGAAACATCTGGATCTTGATCTATCTGGGCAATCTTCCTCCCCTGTTTAGAAGATTCCTCACCATCATCTGTGCTTGCACCCTTGGATGAAGTAGAAGATGAACTTGTTGAAACCACCATCTTTGCTGATCTTTTTCCTTTGAGTGTCTTGACAGTTGTCTCTAATTTCTTCACTTTTAGAACCAACTTGGTGTAGACGACTCCAAAGTTCTTCTTGTGACTTTTGAGCTCAGCTTCCAATGAGTTAACTTTCTCTGACAATGTTGTACAAATGACCATCAATTCCTTGAGTGTATGGCTGCCCTCAGCACTTCCTGATGTGTTACCTTCAGGGAGAGGTACATCATGGGGCAAAGACTCATAATCAACCATAGGGTGAGTTTCTGAGCCACCCATAGTTTCCATGTGGCTTGAGATTCCACCAAGAGTACTAGGTACTGTTGGTGTTGCCATGGATTGGGTCTTATGTATGTTACTTCTGTCCTGCCTAGCTCCTAAGCCAGAGACAATAGAAGTAGCCCCTTTCATACTGTGACAAATCGTAATTTCAAGTCATTTTCCAAACTTCAATATATTACTATTCATGGATTACTATTCATCATTTCACTATTCATCATTTTTTAAGTCAGTTTGCGACTTTGAAACGTTATCAAAAAATTTACTATTCATGAAACACTATTCATTCTCGGAGGGAAATCACTATTCATGGTCATTATTCACCATTTCGTAAACTAGGTTTACGGGTATCAAAATTCGCGTAACCGTAAGGGTTTAGCTACGTATTCATGGAACATCACTAAGGACACATCATATAAACTAGAGTAGTCTGCATATCATCAGTAACATCAACTTCATATTAGGTCATTCACGGGTTAGCATAATTTCAATTCACGTATATTTATTTACTAAATAAACGCTACCACTCAATCATTTACTACGAACAATATTCCCGACACTCCCGACTATGATCCTAACATATTTTCACACTCCTTACAGTGATATAAAAATTATGTTACTAGTTTACCCGGTGTTTTGAAATTATTGACTATATGTACCGTTAAAAGCTCATAACTACGACGGTTTACGAAATTTCAACACGATAATTATTTGGACACCCGATACTTGCAAGAAATGTGATTTTATAAATTTTACAACTTCGTCATACTTTATTTTCTTCCGTCAAAATTTATTTCTAGCTAACTCAATACCCGATAACACATAATATCCTAACAAAATCTAGCTAAAACACACCAAGTACAAGTTTAATTATGATAAGCCACCACCTCATCCACCTTTCCTCCTTTTGCCGCCCCCTTGCCCCCACTCCTAGCCCACTTTGACTAAAAATTAGACCAATGCTAGTTATCTAGCTAATAATCACTACATATCATCCCATTAATACTTCATGTAACAAAAATAAACTAGCAAAAAAATATCATCATTCTCTCCCATCCTCTTTGTGGTTTGGCCAAACTAAGAAGAAGAAGAAGAAAAATTCATCAAGATTTCAAGTTCAAGTATTTTACAAGTTCTATTAGTGATTCTAGTTAGGGTTTTGAAATAAAAACCTTGAAGTAATTAAGTCATTTACCTCAAAAACTCTTCATAATCAAGTAATTGTTCCAAGTAATTTTTCCACTCATTCATACTTCTATTGGATCTATTTTTATGTTCAAGTAACAAAACATGCAAGTATACTTATGTTATATACCACTTATCACTTGTTTTTGTCATTAAAATGAAGTTAAAGGATCTTATTAGTGTTCTTATGAACTCTAGCATTTTTGGTGAAGATTAGGAACCCATGACACCCTAAGAAGGTGTATGGTAGGTTTAGAATAGCTTTGGTGTTGATTGGAAGGGATATGTACAAGCCTTGAACTAATAAAAGTAGTTTTTGACAATATATAATAAGGATCTGTCCATTTTTGTAAAATCTGGAAATTTCAGTAGATCATGGGTTATTTTGGTTTACATATTTAGAAAATAAACTTAAAAACGAAGCCGTAGCCGCTGGAATGAGTAAAAACGAGCTTACGACGAGAAAGATACGTTAATTACAAGTTTAACGACGAAAACTATATTTTCTGAAAATAGTAGGCTGTCACACGATTTTTAATGGTTAAAACGAGGCGTTGAACGTGAACTAGATGAGCCGACATATCAAAAATCTATTAGTTAGCTGTAATACGAAGCCGAGGACATAAAGAACGTAGAAAACGAGCTTATAACGACCGAGATACAAGCGATAGAAAACCGACGTTCACAACGTATATATGCGTAAAATGTTTTATAACTTAACAAGACGTCAAAAATACATTTTTCGACGATAAACATTATTTCCAAATTTCATGAGTGGTATCAATAACATACGTATTTGCATGTGTGGCATCATTTCATGGCTTACATTAGATCATATCATTCATGTTAGGTTGCGGTTAGAGATCGTGCCTCATTTCGGTGTATCCACTTCTGTCATCATAACCATTGCATCAGGTGAGTTTTCATAGCCCCGTTTTCAATTTATAATTTCATTTCTAAACTTGCGAGGGAGAATACATTGCACCATTTTTCATACGGACCAAAATATCAAATTCATTTACATTGCTTAAGTTACCTCATTGCCAAGTTAAAGTCCCCTTTTATTTACCATGAACCGTTAATTACGGACTAAGCGAGAGTGAGTGAATAGATCTATTGAGGGTGACTCCTCCGTTCGGGTTGGTAGCGCCAACTAGTCTACGAACGCATTTCATTTGATATCAGATTCAGAGTGTCCGGCAAAACACTCTGGTGGGGCCTTCATTTCAGTCTAGCTTCGGGGTCATGAGCTTAAGAGCCAGTGTATTATTTTATGTGGCATTTTTGTCATTTCACTTTATACTTGTGGTTACCATAGAGACTTATCATTTACATAAACATATGATTCTCACCAACTTTATTGTTGACTGTTTTAGCAATGTATTTTCAGGTAATTAAGGCATTCGCATCATGGCCTGTATGTGGACATATCATAGAGTCGCAGTGACGACGCGTCTCACTTGTATTTATATGCACTTTAACTATCGTTTGGTTTGTAACAAACTTATTTCTGCAAACTTGAATTAACTTTCGGGACCTATGTTTTGTAAACTCTGAATGTTTTATATAATCAAACGATGTATTTTTAAACGACACTTTAGGTTGTTCAATATAACTGTAACAATGATGATATGGCAGTCACGCCCTAGGTATTTCATTCCGCTGCAAATCAGGTATTTGAGGGTGTGACACATGCGCATACTGACATTGTCAGCCTCATCTGCTACATTGGGAGGTGTAGGAACTCTGTGCTGAGGTACATCAGAGTCCTTTCTAGATATAGTCCTATGTGTTGATAAAGATAAATGTTCTGATGATGTGGGTGTATGATAGGAGGCAACTGGGCTTGTTGCTCCTTCACCCTGAGATTGTAGCATAGAATCAAAAAGTGGAACTTCTTCCCCACCAAACCCTCTTGAAGCTATTTTCATGTTACTAAAAAGTTTTTGGGTAAGCTTTGGGTTGGATAAACAGTCTTGTGTGAAAGAAGTTGATGTTTTCTCATGTTCAAAATTGTTTGGATTATGGGCTTAAGTAACAAGGCCTTGGGTTGGGTTGTTGTAGTGTAACAAAAAAATATACGGCTTGAAACTATAATTCATGTAACGCAATTGGTGCCTCATATTTATTTTGTGTTTCAGAAATATTTTGGATTTCAAATATGTTCAAAATCTCCATGATGATGTTTTGTTCTAATTATTTGGATTAACGGTAAATTCATTTAGTTACTTTCGGTTTTATAATTAATCGTACCCATAACTTAGGAAAATTTCAAATTAGATGTAAAATTAGGTATTCCGAATTTAGGGTTTTACACAATGCATGCAATCAATGCTACCAAGCATTCCCGAAAAATCATGGTATCCCTCATGTCTTTCATAAATACTTTGAATGTCGAACCATGTTGGTTTTCTTAAATATTCCGGCATAAACAAATCAATAACACACTTGTTAAAATTATCGAGACAATCACATGAAGTATGCTCACCCATTTGTAAATATTCATCAAACGCATTGGGTGCGGTGTCGTACGCCAATTGGCGTATGGCAGATGTACATTTCATAAGAACACTTATACTCATTCGACCCGTACAATCGGGTGATTGCCTAAAGAATTTAAAATGATCCGGAAGAAAATCGGAGGTATAAGATTCAATACCTTCGACTATTTGTAGAAATAGTTTCCGGCTCATACGAAATCTTCTTCGAAAATACCGAAGCGGATACTTACAACCGTGATTGAAATAGACGTTAAGCAAACGTTGTTCAGCAAGCTCACGTTCACGATAGATCGGATTACGTGACATGCGAGGTTGAGCTGCTGCTTGTTCCAACTGTTGCTGATATTCATATGCGGCTATCATAAACTGAATGTCAGTTTCGTCATCTACATCTGATCAGTTGGTAAATTCTTCGTGACTTTGATTCGGATCCATTGTGAATGAACATGGTTTTTTTTTTTTTTTTTTTTTTTTTTTTTTTTTTTTTTTTGTTAGAGATGAAGTATATAAATTTGAGTTTGAGTTGTGGAAGTGTGAAAAAAAAATTGTGTGTTAATTGGTTATTTATAGTGGTGGAAAAAAGGTTTTGAATATATATATATATATATATATATATATATATATATATATATATATATATATATATATATATATATATATATATATATATATATTTAAGAAACTAGTCATTTTTGTACTTTGGAGGGCCAAAGTTGTAAAATTTAATTTTGAAAACCAACGGCTATTTATTGTACGATAGGGGTGAAAGTGATTGTTTTGTTTTTTTTAATACAAAACCACCCTTAATGCTGCGTTAAGGGTTTAATACAATCCATTAACCCAGCGTTAACGTGGAACCCATGGTATGGTTAACGCACCTTAACACAGGCAAGGTGAACGTTTAACGCAGGGGTGCGTTAACTATACCCTCTTCTTTATCATTTATCAACTTAAGTATTGTACTATAGATCTACAGTAAAAAAGTAATATTCTAAACTTTTGCACAAAGGTAAAACAACCCTCCATGTCTAGAAAAATTATAAATTTACCCCATACTCATATAAGCTCTATAATTACACAACAACCCGGAAAACTAAAATAAAAAATTAAGCCTAAGCTCATTTAAATTCTATATTTTAATTATTTTTTTGACATCATTCTATACTTTTGTTAATACTTTCCATAGAAAAAACTTTTGTTATCAACACCATCAATATTATAATTAGAGCATTCACAATGAGATTTCTAAGAATATGTTAATAATTGTTGAAAATATTTATGTTTCATTTTAACTATCTGAATTTTTATTTCATATTTATGTGGCATGCTAAACCTCGGACCTTTTTATAGTTTCAATGCATGTGTTATGTGAAACAGTTACAAAGCTTTAAAATGTTTGTAATATAGTAGAGATATGTTTATTAACGCAAAAGATTTATAAAATATTGATGTGACATGAAATATTAAATTTTTAAATTTTTATAAGTATTAATCATAATGGATGCTATTAACACACTAACATTTAAAATAATAAATGAAACTCAATTTTTTATTAAAAATCAAGCATTTACTCATTATCCATAATATTGTTATTATTATTATCATATGTTTTTATTATTTTAGATGTTTACTATCATACACATGAAAGTAGTCACAAATTTTTTTCTTAAAATAAAATAAATATGTGCATTGTCATTTTACATCATTTTTTCATTCCATTCATTAACTTATTAAAAAAAAACTTAATATCTCTCACTTACAAAAAAAGTATGTTGGTCTTTTTCCACTATAGTACAACCACTTTTGTATGAATAACATCCACCAAATGTTTGATAAAATGTCACAAAGACCTTCATGTTGATTTAGGAACATAAATGCACTAATTTATCATTTCATAGGTTAGCAGATACATTAACATGTATTTGTTTGTCTGATTATGAGAGATTGGCCCTTTTTTGTCATGTTTTTTTCCCGCCATTTTTCGACTAGTAGATCACATCAGTTTTTTATCCCTAGAAAGAAAACATGTATACATCTTTTAAAAACATGCAAATCAATGAACCACAACTATATGCTCTTGGCCTAGCTCAAAAATGTAGATGCTATTAAAAAGATCATGGCATTTTCGGCCGACCCGTTACTAGGAAACTTAAGTTATGCACAAAAAGTATTCAACACTATAGGAACGCGTAACTTATTCGTGTACAATGTAATGATTAAAGGGTATTTTTAAAAAAATGGATTTTAAAAAAGTGTATTTTTTTGTTTGAGGAGATGCGCGTTTTTTATGTGTAACAATTCACAATTGTGAAGGCATTATTTAATTAGTTAATTTTACTTAATATTTTTATTTTAAGTAAATTTACTCTTTCGGATAATTAGATAGGTTATTCCGCGTACTTCGTTAAACGTACATCTAACTCAAACCGACACATAACATTACTCAGTATAATTATTTTTATACATTTTGGTTCCTTACAATCATATTTTTACTTTTCTATTTTAATCTAAACTTTGCACACTTCGCGTTTTTGCGCATTTTCAGTCTACGTTTTCAATTTTTAAACATCAAATAATCACCCAACAAGTTCAAGGATCACCTAAAATATCAAAATAGGTTTTGATGTCAAGTTTTGACATTTTAATAAGTTTTATATTTTTACGTTACCCGATTTTAAGTTTCGAGATTTAAGGACTTTACGTTAGTAATTACCAGGATCAAACTACACCCTGTAGCTCAAGTATTGTACAAAAGTTGCACCAATTCTTGTTCCACTCATGCAATATATACGACATACCACAAGGACAAATGTCCTTATGGTGTCACTCCTTACTACATATGTACACCACCTTTTTGCATGTTATCAATACTTATCACATAAGTATTATTTCTTCATTTGATAAGGTCCAAAAATATGCATATATCCTCACCTTTATCACCATATTTCTGTCCCCTATACAGCCCACAATCACCATAATTCTTGGTTTTTAGCTACAAAGATATACACCAAAGATTGAAGGATTAGTTAGAACATAAAAGATCTAGTGTTCTTGATATTGTTCTCGAGTTTTTCATCAAAGTATTGTAAGAAACCAACTCCATTTTCATTTCACTTCTGTAAATACTTATTTTCTATGTATTCTATATGTTCAATATGTTTATTATACTTGGTTATACTTAGTACATATGCTAGATCACTAGAAAACCTAATAAGGACTAGACATACAAAACTACTTTCTGACAAGCGGTAAAAACGGAATAAACTGATTTTATCAGTGGACTTTGGACCTTAACTAAAAATATAAGGTTATAGATCAATGTCTTACGGTCATTTTTCCGGGTAATTCATTCAATAACTCATTACGATGATTAAACTAAAAATATTTTCATAAAACATGTCAAATTCTGAGTAACAGATTTACAACCTATAAAAGTCTTTTTTTTTTAATATAACCAACTATTTCTCAAAACATAAAAGTTGTAGCTAATATCTTAACTTAAACGTGGTCAAAAAAATGGGGTTAATAGAGCTTGTAGAACTCTAGATATCGCATTTTTCCCGAGACTGTTGTGATGTTGATAAAATCAGTACTGGGTAGTTAAGGGTAAATGGGTAATTTCACTACTGTTAAGTAATTTTTAACTCGGTGGGACCCATAAATATAGTTAGTACACTCAAATACCTTTCCGGGGATATAAATAACATAATTTTTTGACTTACGGTTTGCGAGTAACGAATTTTTAAAGATGGACATGTTTATAAAATTCTAACAGCTATATATTTAAAATGTGTAAAAAGTTATTAACTAATAAAAATGGACCATTGGACTATTAGAAACTTGTCAAATAACACTACTTGACCATTTTTACATAAAAACTGAAGTGGTAGGACCCACTATCGAAAATAAACCCATAAATCATTTCATAGACTAAAGAAACTTAAGAACGACTAATTTGAACTCATGACACATATTTGGAACCCTTAAATTTGATTTTGAACCATTTAATATATTTTCAACTCTTTGACTTAATTTGAACTTTTGAAGTAATTTGAACCCTTTTGACTTAATTTGAACCATTGTACTTAATCGAACCCTTATGACTTGTCTTGATATTGATTTATATATTATGTACCAAGCATAATTGAAATAATAATCTATAAAGTATATAGACATACTTACCTTATTATTTTAGAATCTGATACACGCGTATATGTCTAGGTTGCTCATAGAACACTTTCAGTTTATTCATCACTACATTCACTTTGATTGTTCACTTGGCTTTCGGTGAGTTCATAGCCCCACTTTAACTCTTAAACTATTTATAAACCCATTGGGGGAGATACATGCTATTTTACAATTTGGACACAAGTGCTTTAAACTGTATGCTTATCAGAACATATTATTGCTAAAGTACCGATATTGCCAAAATAAGACCCTAATGAATCATGAACCATTAATCACTTGCGAGTGAACGCGAATATTGTGAATAGGCCTATTGGGATTGACGAATCCCGTTTGTGTTGATTGGATAAACAACCGAACGCACTATATTTGAAATTTAGGTAAAATGGCAATTTACCTTTCAGGGCATTGGTTCATTCTATGAACCTTCAATCAGTTTGAGTGTCATGAGCTTAAAGCAATAATTATTATTTACCCATAATTGTATTCGTTGCAATTATTATTTTAACTTGAAATCTTGTGGTCCATTATTTATTTATAAACCTATAAATTTCACTCAACATTTGTGTTGACTTTTTAGCATGTTTTATCTCAGGTTTTAAGGTTGATTTGATGGCTTGCATTGTGTTATCATTCTATAAACTCTTGAAAACTTTTATGTTAATACGTTATGTTTTCTAAAACTACTTGGGACCTGCTATAAATTCTGATGTTTTATTTTGATCGAATGATAATACTTTTAAAACGTCTCATTTAGAGTTGTTTTCTATGATTATGATTGTTGTACTAATAAGTAGCACCTGAATGATATTACATTCCACTTCGATATTTTTGGGGTGTTACAGATTGGTACCAGAGCCATATTTATAAAGAACCAGGTCGCATTTTTAGACCTAGACTATAACCACTCCTTATGTTTTAACTACTTTACTTTGCATTGCCTTACACTCTCCATGCGCTTACACCTCACGAACACTTATTCTATGCACTACTACACTTGTCTATATAAATAATATTTATATACACACGTGATGAACTCAAATAAGTACATTTTATCACCATCATTTATCCTATTTATTTGACTTGTTTTATTATATTATCTGTGAGAATTGATACGTTAATGTTTACTTTTGTAATTCTCAGGTAAAAACAAGTATTATGTGAAACTTGGCGATTTTGGACTAATTATGGAGCAAAACAAGCAAGATGTTAAGAGTCTACTGAAATGTACAAGATCAAGATCATTCTGCTCCAGATGCGCCGCATCCTACTTCTTACATATGGCGCATCACTATCAAGATTTCACAAGTTACGATCCAAGACAGCAAAGGACATGCGCCGCATCTAGAAATGGAGTTACGCCACATCTTAAGGCGGTATACGAATATTAATGAATATATTAATCTTGGACCCCACGCGAAGTTAAGTCAATGCGCCGCATCTACTTATCCTATGCGCCGCATCTAACCCTCAGACAGAAACTATAAATACCCCAAAGTCAGACGAATTTTGTGTGCAATATACCGAGTACGAGACTTAGCAAAAGACAGAAGAAACCCTAGGACGAAGTCAGACGCATTAGCAGCACAAGACACACCTTGAACGAAGATACAAGAGTTGTAAGAAGGTCCTGCATGTATTCAATTCATTAAGTAGTTTTGTTTTATTGTATTAGTACACTTTAATTCATCAGGATTGATGGGCCGATTCCATGTGACTACGGAAAACCATGGGCACCCCTTAAAATTGCTTTCCCATTAATTAAAGTTTATATGTTGATGTCTTTGGTGACTTTTATTAGTGCATTGATAACCTCTGTGTCTAGCTGAGCATTGCTTGGGTCGCCATGCCCCTTCCTCGCCTATTTGTTTCTGCATCTCTTTAATAAATAGGATAGACATAAGTAATCATTAAGGGTTTACTCGCCGATAAGATTAGAGCCAACGAGAAAGGTTTAACTCTCGATGCGTCGCATCGAACTATACACTTCATATAAAACTAGCAATAAAACAAGTGACAAGCTACTTAATTATCAGGACAGGTCTTCTTATTGTCTCGAGTATCTATCCGTGTACGTGTGTGCTAATCGCTGATTCGTGCTCATTAGTTTAATTTTCTATTTAATTATAACCAAACCGTGCCAGTCTCTCAGGCTGAACCCCCTTGCGTTAGATTAGGTTGTATAGCTAACTTAAGATATTAAAATACTGATTAGAATAACTAGATAATACGTTCCACTCTTAGTGATCGACACTCTACTTACCATTATATTCATACTGACCAGGTACACTGCTCGTTAAAGTGTGTGTTTTATTGATAAGTCGGCTAAATATAAATTTAAAACTTGAATACTGCTAAAACCACAACGACATCACGCGCGCACCAAGTCTTTGGAGCCGCTGCCGTGGATATAAAAGAATTAGAGCAATACACACGCACATCAAGTTTTTGGCGCCGTTGCCGGGAGTGAATTGTTATTATCTGTTAATTTGATTAGTATTTTAATTAGGTTTTCTTTTTAATATTTTTATTCTAACCACTAACCCTGTTATATATTAGTTAAATTGCATTCATTGTATTATTTGCATATTTTCTTCTTCTTTTTTTTTTTGTGTTTTTTTTTCTTTAATTTTTGTTTCTTTTTGTTTGATTTTATTTTTGTTTTTATTTTTTCTGTTTTTCTGTATTTTGCTATCGTTGTACTGAGCTGATTCAAACGATACGGCGCATCTATTTTCATAGATACGGCGTATTGCGTTTAATTTTTATAAAATACAACGCGTTTACTAAATTCGAGTACGACGCATCTTTCCCCAAGATACGGCGTATTGTGTTTTTAATAAGAAATTTTTCTAAACGATAACGCCATACGACGCATCTGTTTTAACAGATACGGCGTATCTATTATTTAAATTAAAAACAGTTTTCGAATTATTAAACAGATAAGACGCATCGATTTTTATCGATACGGCGCATCTTCTGAATCAAAAATCTTGTATTTTGAAACGTAACGAAAATACGGCGCATTAACTTTTGTTAATACGACGCATTTAATTTTGATAAATATAATCGATTTTTGATAAATTAAACTGATACGGCGCATTCTAAATTATAAGCGGCGTATCTGCTTTCTGAATAAAAGTCTGATTAAATTTTAACGATAATAAGATACGGCGTATCTAACTTTTTGGATACGGCGCATCGTCTGCAGATATCAGTAACTTTTATTTTTCGTATTCCGTTTTCGTTGTTAATTTTCTGATATATTACTTTCTTGAACATACCCTACTGATGCTTTTGTGATAGTTTCAGGAAGTGCATGACCAGGAGTTCAACTAAGAACTTGATTAAACCTTTCGAAGATCCTGAACGAGCCTTACATTCGCTTAAAAGGCTTTTCAACACAAAAAGCTTTGATATTTCAAGTTCGTTCGAGCTTGATTATTTTTCTGAAGAGAAAGAGGAAGAAGAAACAGAAACAATGACGGAAAACACTACTATGGAGGAATACATGAACAAAACCCGTGCTGATTACAGTTCAGGAGTTGCTAGACCAAAGTTTGAGTTGAAGGGTCAGTTTCTCAAGGAGCTAAGAGAAAATGCTTTCAGTGGAACAGAACATGAAGATGCTAATGAACATGTTGAAAAAGTCCTCGAGATTGCAGATTTGTTTACTACAGAAGGAGTCTCTGACGATCAACTTATGCTAAGAATCTTTCCAATTTCGCTTAAAGGAGCTGCTAATAAGTGGCTAAGGAATGAACCTGCTAGTTCAATCACAACATGGGAAGATTTGAAGAGCAAATTCCTGAAAAGATATTGTCCACCTGCTAAAACTGCTAAAAAGATGGAGGCTATCAACAGTTTCAAGCAAGAGCCTGATGAAACTCTTTATCAAGCTTGGGAACGATTTAAAGACCTATTGATGAAATTCCCTCAACATTATCTAAGTCCAATGCAGGAGATAATATTGTTCTATCAAGGATTGGACGTGCCTACTAGACAAATCTTGGATGCTAAGGGAGCTGTGCCTCAAATGAGTGCAGCCAATGCTAGAAAAGCTATCCAAGAAGCTGCTGATCATTCTCAAAAATGGCACGACGGAACCTCTACTAGATCTAAGAGCAGCACTAATTTTGACGGGTTTGCTGCAATTCAAGCTCAATTGGATAAAATTAGTAGAGAGATGAAGAAGCGTGATGAAAAAGTTTATGCTGCCCAAGTTGGATGTGAAAAATGCGAAGGATCTCACTACACTAAGGATTGCCCTAATAAGAATGAAAGTGAGACTTTTGAAGAAGCATACTACACACAATTTGGACAACCATTCTGACCTTCAGGAAGATTTAGGGAAGCTACTCCGGGATACTACCAAAAGAACAACTTTAATCCCACTTATCAAGAAAGGAGGCAGACTTTAGATGACACTTTAAAGCAAATTATTGCTGATGCTGCTAAAAGACATGAAGAGAACACTGCTATGATCAAAGAAATCCGAGCCTCAACAGATACTATTACAAGAAATCAAGGAGCTTCGATCAAAGCATTGGAACAACAAATCGGACAAATGAGCAAAGTTCTTCAAGAAAGGGGATACGGAAGTTTCCCAAGCTCAACTGAAACCAACCCAAGAGATCATGTCAAGGCCATAAGCACCACTGAAGAAGTCACACCTAACATACCTAGAAGATTGATGAATGGTAATGATGCTGCAAAGCCCGAATTTTTCTTTAATTCTTCAATCAGTTTAAGGAGGTTACTCAAAGAGAAGACAAATATTGAAGAGGAGATCAAGGCTACAATGAAAGAAGAGAGCTCTGCAACCGACTTACATGCCTTGCCTCATAAAGAAAAGGACCCAGGAAGTTTTACTTTACCTTGTTCAATTAATGATATATCTTTCAATAATGTGTTAGCTGACTTAGGAGCTAGCATTAGTGTTATGCCCCTTAAGACATTCACTACCCTAGGACTAGGAAAATTAGCACCAACTAAGTTGCTTATTGAATTGGCTGATAAAATGGTAAAACAACCTGAAGGGATTGCTGAAAATGTGCTAGTTAAGATTGAGAAGTTTGTTTTCCCTGTAGACTTTGTTATATTAGATATGCCCGAGGATGTTAAGATTCCTTTAATCCTTGGAAGACCTTTCTTGTCTACCGCCCATGCTAAGATTGATGTGTTTAAAAGAAAAATCTCATTAAAGGTAGGGAATAATAAACTAGTCTATAAGTGCCAAAATCCTGCTAAAAGCATAATTAGAGGCGTCTATGTGCTAGGATTAAGAGAACATATGGACCTCGATCTAGAAGCTAGGTTTATGGGAGAAACCTTGGTAAATAATGAATCACTTGAGACCTATAGTGGAGACTACATTGAATTAAATGATCTTAATTTACCATTAGGAATCAATGATCAATTTATGGAGGATTTAGAACCCGAAATTGAAGAAGGAGAAATTATGGATATACCTAGAATTAATATGATCAACACTAAGAATTATGATAAATTTGAAGGATATCCTAGTTTTTGTGATTATGGTAGAAAGATCCATGTAGATTGTGCTTATAATTTACAATTTCCTTGCATGATAGGATTTAAACAGATTAGTGCCAACTTTTTCCCTATTTTACCAATTAATGTAATGTCAAGAGATTACTATAATTCTATAATAAAAAACAAAATTGAGTATAGAGGGAAAAACGTAGTTGGAATGTTCATGAATGTACCTATTTTTGTTGGGAATTTAACTATTGTTACAGATTTCACCGTGGTGGAAAACATGGATGCTTATCGTGATGTTGAGATGGGTGACGTGATCGTTGGAAAACCATTTTGTAAGGAGGTCAAAATTAACGCTAAAAGATTTGAAGGAAAGATCACCTTTCAAAGTGGAAGCAACGTTATCACTTACATGATGCCTCGTGCTCACCCAAGGTTTAAACATGCCCCTAACAAATTTTGTTACAAATTTACACCATTTCTTTTTGTAGATGAAAATGACGCTGAGAAAGGGATCGAGTATCCGTACCAAAAGATGAAAGGATTCTACAAAGGTGTACTTGAATTGGGGCCGGAATATGTTCGTGACGAAGTAATTCGCAACTACATCGTGCACGGACATGTGGGGATCAATAGATCTAAATAAGGAGCTGAACGTGAGTCTAACTTGAAGACTCTGGAATAAAGACAAGTGTTGACCGGGAGACAACCCGAAAAATTTTTACATTCTGTTCTATGTCGAGTCTGTCAGGCCTGCAGAAGATACGGCGCATCTCCATCCTAAGATGCGACGCATCGCCTGCACTGGTCATATCTTACTTTATTTTCTGCATTTTTATTTTTAACTTTAAAACTTTCTGTCAGTATTTTAATGCGGCGCATCCCTGGTTAAGGATGCGACGCATCTTCTATTCTGATTCGTACTTATTCCAGGATCGATACGGCGTATCTTCTTCCATAAGATACGGCGTATCGACTGACCTGATGATTTTCATTTTAAATTTTTCAGTTTTATTTTTACTAACTACTAATGTATTATGCAAGTTTGAACCTTCTTAACTCAGGTGTGTTTAAGTCTTGATGGTATTATAGATTCCTGCATTTCCTGTGGATACATCAAATATGAAGCTTAAACGTTCTCATCCACAAGAAAGATGATCTTTGCTCTTATACAAAAAAATGGAGGATCATACCGAGCAAATCTCCGGGGAGTTTTTCTGTTCTAATTCTTTTATTTTCCAGTTTTTAACCTTTGTCACAAACAACGAGGACGTTGTTTAACTTAAGTGGGGGGATTGGAGAATTAGAACACTTACTTGTCCTAAACTTTTTCAAAATATGCTTAAAATGCGCTTAATATATTAAAATTTAAAATTTTTAGCATGTTTTTGTTTAAAGTCTAAATTACATAGCTGCACACATAACATTATTTCCAAAAATTGTGAACTTTTCAAAATTCACAAATCTATGAGTGTGCCGGTGACTTGTAAACTTTAGAACTTGGCTTGTATACTATTCGAGACCACCATAATAAGTATTATCTATATAATTGGAATGACTTGTCTAAATTGGTAAATTTATAGGATTACACCCAAATAGCCTTTATATGTTATGTGATATTAGCTAACTACACTGGTTAGTTAACCCCCGTATAAACCCTTTTGTTACTCTCACTTTTAGAGTAAGATACCCCTAGAAAAACACTCAGAGCCATTCCTTTCGTTTCTTACACCTTTGTTATAATGTTTCGTTACACCCTTACGCCTTAGCCTACCCTGTAGATTAAAATCCGTGGTTGGTTAATTGCTTTAGGAAAAGTGTGTTTCCTTACATTACCTGTGTTCGCGTGCGTAGTTCATTATCTTTGGTTGAGTCAGGAAATTGCACAATGCAATTGGTATGAAAGTAAATATTGTATATCTTTGAGTTTATTTTTCGTGTGTTTACTACTTTCGCTATTACAGTTATTTCTGAAAGTATGAAAAGTATGAAAAAAAATTATCCGGAAAGAAAGTGATAGAAAAGTTGTGAAATTTTACACAATATATGTTGATGTCTTAAAAAAAATAAAAAAATAAAAAAATCGAAAAAAAATAGAAAAGAAAAAGAAAAATAAAAAAGTTGGAAGTTTGTTTTAACCAACTTATGTAAAGTTTTGTATTAAATGGTCGATATCACCACTATTTATTATATATTATATTTATGGATTGAATGGGAGTTGGCCGTTATGGGAACGCCAACTAAGGTTATTCTTTGATTGAGATCTTGTTGAGTATAATTCGTGTCTACCTAAAGCGTGTGTTTCAAGTGTTAAAGCGTGAGTTATTCAATGATATGAGTCTTATTCATGGGATGGTTGGGAAAGTAATTTACCACACTTAGGATTTTAATTTATCTGTTTTGTTTATTTTTCATTTTACACCAATTTGTATCCCAAATATTATCCATACCCTACATCGTTCTTCATCCAAACCTTTGATTTATTGAGATTAGGGATTTGAGCAATCTTAAGTATCGTAGTCGTGGATTCGGCTATGTATTTATGATTTTGTCGCCCTTTTTGATATAATATTATTGGTGAAGATTACTTGGTCCTATCTTTAGCCTATTATAGTTAAGGATTTGAGCAATTGCAAGTATCGTGTTCGTGGATTCGATCATGTATTTGTGATTTTGTCGCCTTTTCTGGAATTTGAGATCGATAGAGATTTAGAAGAATGATTAACCCTTAATCTACAAACCCTTTTTACCGCTTTAGACTTGTTATTCCTTGGCTTTAGTGGGGGAGATGCGTATACTTGCCAAGCTTATGATAGAATATTCGTCACGACTGGACAGTTAAACGATTAGATTTGCTTTTATCAAAATATTTTATTTTATTTCTAATTCGTTAAGTGTTTGGTTGTGTGATTATGACAAAACGAATACATGCTTAAATATAAAAATAAATCCTAATATCTTTTAGGATACATTTTCATAAGATTTATTCTAAGGTTTACTTGGGGACAAGTAAAGTTCAAGTGGGGGGATATTTGATGAACTCAAATAAGTACATTTATCACCATCATTTATCCTATTTATTTGACTTGTTTTATTATATTATCTGTGAGAATTGATACGTTAATGTTTACTTTTGTAATTCTCAGGTAAAAACAAGTATTATGTGAAACTTGGCGATTTTGGACTAATTATGGAGCAAAACAAGCAAGATGTTAAGAGTCTACTGAAATGTACAAGATCAAGATCATTCTGCTCCAGATGCGCCGCATCCTACTTCTTACATACGGCGCATCACTATCAAGATTTCACAAGTTACGATCCAAGACAGCAAAGGACATGCGCCGCATCTAGAAATGGAGTTACGCCGCATCTTAAGGCGGTATACGAATATTCCTGAATATATTAATCTTGGACCCCACGCGAAGTTAAGTCAATGCGCCGCATCTACTTATCCTATGCGCCGCATCTAACCCTCAGACAGAAACTATAAATACCCCAAAGTCAGACGAATTTTGTGTGCAATATACCGAGTACGAGACTTAGCAAAAGACAGAAGAAACCCTAGGACGAAGTCAGACGCATTAGCAGCACAAGACACACCTTGAACGAAGATACAAGAGCTGTAAGAAGGTCCTGCATGTAATCAATTCATTAATTAGTTTTGTTTTATTGTATTAGTACACTTTAATTCATCAGGATTGATGGGCCGATTCCATGTGACTACGGAAAACCATGGGCACCCCTTAAAATTGCTTTCCCATTAATTAAAGTTTATATGTTGATGTCTTTGGTGACTTTTATTAGTGCATTGATAACCTCTGTGTCTAGCTGAGCATTGCTTGGGTCGCCATGCCCCTTCCTCGCCTATTTGTTTATGCATCTCTTTAATAAATAGGATAGACATAAGTAATCATTAAGGGTTTACTCGCCGATAAGATTAGAGCCAACGAGAAAGGTTTAATTCTCGATGCATCGCATCGAACTATACACTTCATATAAAACTAGCAATAAAACAAGTGACAAGCTACTTAATTATCAGGACAGGTCTTCTTATTGTCTCGAGTATCTATCTGTGTACGTGTGTGCTAATCGCTGATTCGTGCTCATTAGTTTAATTTTCTATTTAATTATAACCAAACCGTGCCAGTCTCTCAGGCTGAATCCCCTTGCGTTAGATTAGGTTGTATAGCTAACTTAAGATATTAAAATACTGATTAGAATAACTAGATAATACGTTCCACTCTTAGTGATCAACACTCTACTTACCATTATATTCATACTGACCGGGTACACTACTTGTTAAAGTGTGTGTTTTATTGATAAGTCGGCTAAATATAAATTTAAAACTTGAATACTGCTAAAACCACAACGACATCACGCGCGCACCAAGTCTTTGGAGCCGCTGTCGTGGATATAAAAGAATTAGAGCAATACACACGCACATCAACACGTATTTATAAAATGGACATTTATATATAAGTGATTTACTTTCGATCACCATTTCTTTTTATAAAATATTATTTATATAAACTTTTTACCTCATATGCCAATTTTAGGGCATTACGTGTAACACCCCCAAATTACCGCAGCGAAACAGTAGTGTCAAGGGGGTATTGACCGGATCTAAACACACATCTTGTGTTAGATAGATACTTTGAGTAATGTCAACTAGCACGCGGAATTTACTAGCTAACACTTGGAAGATTTGTTTGTGTGATGTACGAATGAAACAGTGTTTATGAATGAAATAGTGTTTATGAATTAAACAGTGTTTATGAACGATTCAATATTATTTAATAATAATTCGAGTGATCAATTATCACTAGGGTTACAATCAACCTTGAATCTTAATAATAATCTAGATACGTGTTTTTAAACTTTAATCTAGGAAATCCTTTTATAGGCCAAGGATTCCTGTACAAGTAAACTATAACTCTAATACAATAAGATATACACAATATCTTTTCCATACTTATCTATTACACGTTTACAAAAATCATAAGCAGTACTAATCTTCTAATGTGAGCAGTACTAACTGACTTAGTACTGTCAGTCTTGTCTTCAGTATCATCAGCAGTACTAACCTATGTGCTAACAGTACTAACTGTTAGGTTTAATTCCCAACAATCCTCCCCTAAACTTATGATTTCTCTCCAAATCACTAAGTTTCTTCGAATTAAACTTCATCTCTGTGATGGGGGGGGGATTCTTCCAAACATTACCAAGTTAATCTTTTAGTATAAGCTTTTCTTTGCTCTGCAAGATCAAACATTCTTCTGATTAACACATCTGCCATTTCTAAATCAGCTTCAACTTCCAATCTTGAGCACACTAAAGTAACTAATACAGCTGTTCTAAGAGGGTAGTCTTTTTCCACCAGCATATATATCTCTATCCCATCTTTGGTAGAAATTTTGTGTACACCACATGTGTCAAAAAGCTTCCAATTGAAATACTTGAACTTTGCTTGAAATCTCCATATAGATTCTACACCATCTGGATCATAGATTCTCTTCAGCTGAACCCATAATTCTTTATCTTTATCTTCAATAGGATCTGCAACACTAAATCTGTCTTGTACTAAGTTCCACAACTGATTGAGATCTTCCCTATCAAATCCCTTAAGCAAATCTTCAAATAACTTGTATTTCTCAGTTATTCCACCAATTCTCATGATCTTCCACCCTTTCATTCTTCCTTCAGTGAACACTTCCCAGTCAATAATAGGGTGTTTTGCTTGTAATGGTTTGATGTTTTTGGATTCAGGAACCACCACAATCATGCTCTTGATTTGCTCATCAGTTATTTCCTTAGCTCCTGTCTTTTGTTTCTTTGCTGTATCAGACTCTAATACTTCAGCTTCTCTCTTTTCTCCTTTGCTTTCTTAAGGATTATAAACAAACTCCTTTGGAACTGATTTATTGATTCTTGCATAGGCTTCATAATAAGCTCTTTCAATTTCTGCGTCTGATTTTCCTTTAAAATAACTCATCTTCCAGTTTGCTTGGTTCTTCAAGTAGCTCTTCATGAAGCTGAGCTGGTCTTTCTTTGTAGGCATCTTAGGCTTGTACCCTTTCTTTTGTCTTTCTCTGATCTTCTTCATAAGATTACTCCAAGCACTTTACTTATTCTTCAACAAAATGAATTCTTTGAGCTTTGCTGACTTTTCCTCTGTGCTTAGACTCTCATCTTTAAGAAATTGAACTGTTTATGCTCTCACAATAGGATCTAAGTCTAGCAAGTATTGTAGTTGCTCATTAAAGGTTTCTTGAGTGATCTGCTCATCTGAAGCTATCTTTTCTAACCTTCTTTCTTCCATAAATTCAATCACATCTGCTTCAGACATTTTCTTTGCTAACTTTGCATCAAGATCAATCTGAGCTTGTTCTTTTGCTTCTTCATCCTCGTGAAGTTTCTTTGCCACTTCAGCATCATAATCAATTTGCATTTGAGTTATTGGCTTGACCTTTTTCTTTTGTGGCTCATCTTCTTCAATTAAGATTCCTTTGCCCTTGTCCTTAGCAGTTTGTACTGCTTCTTGTTCTGGCTCAGCAGTTTGTACTGCTTCTTATAACATCTGAGCAGTACCTTGTTCTTGATCTTGAGCACCCATGTCTTCATGATTACTAGTACCTTCTTCAAACAATCCACCAGTACTTTTTTCATGCCTCCCCTGAGTTTCTGATCTCTTCCCCTTATCTTTCTCATCTTTTCCTGATTTCCTCCCCTGTTTGGGAGAATCACCTCCATCATCATCTGAACCATCTGAATCATCATCATCTGAAGAATCTTCATCCAGTATCACCTTAGCTCTTTTTCTTTTAAGTTGACTTTCCAACTTCTTCACCCTGAGAGTCAGCTTTGTATAGACTTTAGCAGAATTGAACTTGTGGCTTGTGATTTCCTCCTCCAGAGATTCTACCTTGGCAGATAACTTGGTACATAAATTCGTCAATTCATCAAGTCTAGAACTGCCCTCATCACTTCTAGCTGTGTTACCTGCAAGGAGAGGTGAGTCATGGGGCAAAGATCCAATTTCCACTCGAGTTAGACTAGTTGTGGTTCTTCTCCTATATGTTGTGATAATTGGGGGTGTATGGGTTATCTCAGGAACTTGAATGGGTGTGTGATGGGGATCAGTTGGGTTGACTGACCCTTCACCCTGATCAAGTTGAAGCATTTCAGGAAATAGTGGTATTTCTACTCAATTAAACAATCTACTAGCCATAGCCATATTTTGGAAAACATTTTGTTGCAGGCTAGGAGTAGGAAAAACTTCTTTTGGTATCTTAAGCAAATTCTTTTTCTTATTCAGAAAGCTTTGAACAAATCTTGGATACATAAGAAATTTTGTTTTCCTGTTAACATTTGCAACCATACTCTCAAATATGAACTTTGAAAAATTAAAAGCCTTGTTTGTTGACAGACATATGAGCGCAATAGCAATATTGCTATTGAATTGCTCCCAAGATGTTCTTTTAGGGCTTAAACAATGTAAGAGAGTATGTATAAGAAATCTCCATTGTGGGGAGAAACATCCCTTTTGAAAAGTAAGTTTTTGGTTGGATGTATCATACCCCATTCTGGCAAATTCTTGCCAAATTTCAGTGTTTAGCATATTGTTGATACGATCTGAATCTTCCAACTTAAGATGTCTCCTAAGTGTAGATTCGGTAACAACAAAGGATATGCCATCCACTTTAGAGTGAATTTCTATGTCTCCTTCATCACTAATTTTGACAATAGCAGTTTGCCAAAACTGTGTGATGTGCGAGACAAATAGAGTAGGAGAGACAGTTAGAGCGTACCTAATGTGAGAGTAGTTGAGAAAATCCACAATCTCATGAAATTTTGGTCCATCTCCTTCCTCTATTTTCTCTAGAAAAGCGACTTGGTTGTGCGTCTTGACAAAATCCAAATTAGCCATAATATTCTCAGTAAAAATTGATTTAACTGTGGTGAATAGTGAGAATTTAGGTTAGAAAGTAGAAGATGAAAGTGAAATTGAGATATTATTGAGAGTATTAGGGTTTCTATTGACCGACTTAAAGAATAAGTTAACTTTTATTTTAGGATAAGATTATAATAGAATAAAAGTTAAAATATCTTGAAGAGGATCCCTTAAAAACCGTAATTCAATCAGTAAAAATCGCAACAAACTTCCAACGGCTAGTTTTTACACCAAAATTAATTACTGACACAACAGTTACAACAGCTAGTTTAGCAATACAAACTTTGCACTAGTAGTACAAACCATTATCAAAATTTTCAAAGAAAAGTATAAACTTTTATGAATTTGAAAAACATTATCATGCACATATAGTTTTTAGCAAACTATCAGATATTAACGGATTTGATATGTCTTTACCAATAGCCGTTTGCTTTGGACTAGCCAACTCTTCACTTGTTAGATATGGTGAGTTGATAACCATACAATTTTTGGTAAATTGTCAACCATAAACAGATTTGATTAGTCTTTACCAGAAACCGTTTGCTCTGGACTAGTTGGTTCTTATGTGGGTTAGACATGGTGAACCAATAACCATTTATTGTGTGTACTGATCACATACCATAAGCTCCAAAGCATCTCACCATCCAAAGCATCAAACACTTAATTCACAAACTCCAATCAACCTACAATTGTTAGTCCAACAATAGAAAACAAAGTGCAAAACACTTGTCTCATAACATAATAAGCATATGACTAACATTGAACTTAAAAGAAAAATTTAATTCCTTTGGGATACCCAAGCCATTACTGACTTAGGTTTACCTCTTGCATCAATGTAATTAAACCTTTTTAAAACAGTTGGAGTACCATTGGATTGAAGTGGTCTCCAAACCCATGATGCAGATGCATTTATTCCATTGCCCATATTTCCCTTAGCAGTGTTTCTAAGACTACCAGTATTAACTGCTTGCCTAGCAGTATGAACTGCTTGGTTTTCAATTTCAACCTTAGGTTTCCAAACTTGTTTAGGTACAACTGCTTTGTTATAAAAGGGCCTTCTAACAGTTGTTGGTGCAGATTTGAAAAATGTTTTTGCACTTTGAACTGTTGGTCTTAGGTAAAAAGCCTTATTTGGTCTGGCAGTATGAATTTCTAGCCTAGCAGTATGAACTGCTCTTGGTCCAGACCTTAAAAGAACTGATCTAGGTATCATTCTAGCATTTGTAGGGTGAGTGAGAGGTCTAACTGAGTTCACCCTAAGACTTGAACACCTAGTTACCCTATTGTTACAATAAGCAGCAAGATGGTCAAAGCTACCACATATAAAACAAGCTTTCCTATAACAGACAAAGTCATCACCTAGTTGGTGAGACTTGAGGTTATGCCAATTCCTTTGGTTCCCTATTGGCTTGTTTGTGGTTCTATACATTTTCGCATACCTAACTGTTGGTCTAAAAAGTTTTGCATTAGATCTAGGCCTAACAGTCTCGGTTCTAACCACCTTGGGTACTTTTGCTTCCTCTATCTTAACACTAGCAGGCTTAACCACAGCCTGATTACTTTCAGCATCAAAAGTCCAATCCTCTATGGTTTGAGCATCTGAGTCCTTAGCTGAGGACACCTTATCCTCAGAGAGTGAGGCATCACTTGCACTCTCAAAACTTACTCCTACAGGCCTTTCAACTACCACATTCTCCTTAGGTTTAGGATCATATTCCATCTTGGGCAGTTGAAATTCTTCCAACCCTGTGTGTTCTAGGTCTATGCCTGGGGGTGTTGGAATTCCCCTATAAGGAGGTGGAACAAACTTATACCCTAGTCCTGACTTAGCTTTGTTGAGGATTTGACACTCAATTATCTTACTAACTCCCTTAGATGCATACTCTAATGTGTCTACACTCATCTGAATGTTTTCCTTTGCCTGTTTTATCTTTTCCAATTCATTTTTCAACACACTAATTTCAGCATCTCTAAACATTATATCTCTCTTAAGTACAACTAAAGTATCACTAAAAGTATACTCATTTTCCTTATAGTGAACTATCTGTTCTTCTAATACAGCCAAACCCCTTTTATGATTTGCTAAATTAAAATTGGTCTGGTTTAGCTCTATTCTCTGATTATCATATTGTTTTCTAAGTGTTTCTAATTCTTTTAAAGCATCACATGATTTAGAACATTTAGAAACTTGTACCTCAGAGTCTGAGAAAGCCATAAGTGCAACTTCTGTTGATGCTGCTTCCTCCTCTGCAATGTAGCTCCAGTCAAACCTTAAGCCATCTATGGCAACCATGGCTTTTGAGCTTGAATCAGTAACTTCCACAACCCTTGTCTTGCTTCCAAAGCCTCTGCTCTTGCCATATTGTTGTCTTGGCATTCTGCACTCCCTTGAATAATGACCTTTCTTAGGGCAATTATAACATTCAATCTTTGACTTTTCATATCCAGCAACATCATTGTTGTTTATGATTATCTTCTTGCCAGTATTCCTCAAAAATATCTTAGTCCTCATGCTAAGAAGAGAGAGCTGCCACTTGATGTCCATCTCTTCAATGTCATCTTCATCAATCTCTTGAAGGTCTGCATGAGTCAAAATACATCCATTGTGCTGAGTAGTCAGGAAAGCACAATAAGTATTTTCATCCAAAAGTCCATTAGTACTGCTTGAAGTACTAGCAGTACCAATATTTGGACTAGCAGTACCAACTGCTCCAGCAACTTGAACTTCTTCTTCTTGATTTGAGATACTGGGAGTTGACACAAAGGCCAAATTCCCAGAGCTTGAGCTTGAACTTGATCCAGCAGACTTCTTCACATCATGTTCAACTATTTTAAAGTTGCTATAGAGATCCATCAGACTCATAGTATCTATTTCTGGCTTGTTCTTCCAGACAACTACATGCATAGCCCATTCTGATGGTAGACTCCTTAGGAATTTAGAGTTGAGATCTTCCTGAGGCATCTCAATTCCTAGAACAGCAAGTTGACTCAATAGCTTTTGAAGCCTATTGAACATATGATCTAGTGACTCATTGCTTGTTGCTGAGAAGTTCTCAAATTGTTGCTTGAGAAGGGTCTTCTGAGTTTTCTTGGTGGCTTCATCCCCACCATATCTTGCAACAATAGCTTCAAAAAGAGACTTAGCACACTTGTACTTACTGAAGTTCAGTAATTGATCATTGGGGATTGTCATCAGCAGCATGCTTCTTGCCTTAACATCATTCTTGTGCTGAGCCTTCTCTTCAGTAGTCAATGGCTTGGTCTACACATTTGTTTCAGTCTTGCCCTCAACAACAGTTGTAGTGGTTGTAGGCTTAAAAGAATTTCCATCTTCTATGATCTCCCAGAGTGCATAATCCTGTACTTGAAAGAATTGTTCAATTCTTAGTCTCCACATATCGAACTCATTGGGTTTAAGCATTGGTAACTTAGCAGCAATGTTGTTTTGAGTTGTTCTCTCCATGTCCATCTTCTTGAAAAGTAGTTTTTCTCTAATCTTCTAATTCAAAGTATCAGAACCTGGCTCTGATACCACTTGACCGGATCTAAACACACACCTTGTGTTAGATAGATACTTTGAGTAATGTCAACTAGCACGCGGAATTTACTAGCTAACACTTAGAATATTTGTCTGTGTGATGTACGAATGAAATAGTGTTTATGAATGAACAAGAGACAATAGTTTTTCTTCCAAAACGATTCAATATTATTTAATAATAATACGAGTGATCAATTATCACTAGGGTTACAATCAACCATGAATCTTAATAATAATCTAGATACGTGCTTTTAAACTTTAACCTAGGAGATCCTTTTATAGGCCAAGGATTCCTGTACAAGTAAACTATAACTCTAATACTATAAGATATACACAATATCTTTTCCATACTAATCTATTACACGTTTACAAAAATCATACGCAGTACTAATCTTCTAATGTGAGCAGTACTAACTGACTTAGTACTGTTAGTCTTGACTTCAGTATCTTCAGCAGTATTAACCTATGTGCTAACAGTACTAACTGCTAGGTTTAATTCCCAACAGGTATTACTTCATAATATAGAATCAAGGTATAGAAAACGACCTCTAAATGAGATGTTTTGAAATATTATCATTCGAATTATTAAAATCAGAGTTAAACAAGAGATTCAAAGTATAAAGTTACATAGATGTTTTCAAAGTGTTTCGAATGATAAAGATAAGATATAAGTCTTCAAATATGCAAATGACTCTAGAATCCATGCATCCACTATCGCCTTAATAACCTGAGATAAACATGCTAAAAAGTGTCAACCAACGGTTGGTGAGTTCATAGAGTTTAGTTTAATAGAAAAAGCATTGAATAAAGATTTCACTGCAAAGGCATTGTAAATCCACTCAGTCCTAAGCCCCACCCATACAAGACTTGTAACCTGTGTGTCTACAACCCACTGCTAAAATATAATGAATAAAGTTTCCACCGCAAAGGCATTGTAAATCCACTCAGTCCCAAGTCCCGCCCATACAAGACTTGCAACCTGTGTGTTTACAACCCACTGCTAAAGTATGATTAGGACATATGTGTATACGAATATATGAACACTTAATGTAATGAATAACAGCAAACTGAACCTCCTGACTGCGAATAATATAACATGTATATACTTGGATTAAATTCACCCAAGGTCAAGAATTTAAGGGACACAAGGATGGGGGGCATCGGCCCAATAGTTACTATCAATACCTCTCCAACGGCTCCTATCCAGGAGTTAAACAGTTGCTAAGAATAATGAATAATAGAATAAGTTTAACCCATTAAGGCACATATCGTAATAAAACTACACATCATGTCCAAAAAGTATAAAAGCGTAGCGTATCATAAAAGTATAAATGTTTGAGTAATTGTATGACAAAGCAAATCATGTATTTGATAAACGAGTAAAGTAATTTAAACATATATCTCCCCCAAGTAATTTAAAATGAATAAAAGAGTAAAAGTGGGGCTATGACTCACCTTAGCTGTAAATGTCAAAGTAAAGTTATGTCAAAAGTATAACAGGAACGGCTCCAACACACGACCTGAATAATAAGGAAGTCAGAGATTTCGATGATTTAACTTGATGTGAATAATGATTGTGAAAGAATATCGGATAACGAATTGGATTGTGATGTGAATGAATGATATGCTTAAAATGCCTAAAGTTCAAAAATAATATTATATATAATATTATCATGTTTTTATGTTTATTGAATCAGTAATATTATTTCCTCGAAAGTGGTTTGAATAAAATGTTAAATTCATTACGTTAAATAATTATAAACGTAGCGTTAGTTATAATAATCGTACGAATTGTAAAATGGATTATTAGGAATGAGATTGTATAAAACATAAATGAGATTATAAGTAAAATCAAGATATTGTATTTTCCTTGTAGTTTCATGAAATTTGCACATTTAACCCTAACGGTGTAATATTTGCACCGTTAGTCCTCGGTTAAATAATATTTATATTATAAGTCCAAAAAGGTCCAATTATGACATTTTATGGTTTCTAGTTAATGTTTTAACCTTTTATACCCATAATTTACAGAAAAGACAGTTTATACACAATTTTTTTTGAAAGTTACAATTTTAACCCTAATAGTAAATATGCATTGTATTTTTAGTCCAAAATGTACCAAAATAAGGTGAAAAGTATTCCGAAAGTTTTAACAACTTTAAATAGCTTATTCCAACTTATAAAAACTGCTTATTACACCAAAGAGCTTATATATAGCTTATTGGGCTTTTTATCAAATTAAATCAAAGCCCAATAAGAGTTTTCGATCCGTTGGGTTCCAAGTGAGTTTCGGCCTGGTTTTGGGCTTATTTAAGTGTCACAAAAGTAATACAAAAGTGCTTATTTGATCAGCTTATCGCATGTGCTAAAAAATCGCTTATTGGGATACAAAGCCCAACCGAATAATTGTGTATATAATAGGACAGTTTGAGTAGCGATTACAATGAGGTTCAACAAGGACTTGTACGAGCTTATGATGTGAGCTTATTTTACTAGCTTGATTGTTGAGCTTATGGAGTATTAGGTTAAGCAATAAAAACTATAAGTTGTATGTTCAAATTCGATTTTATAGGGCCAATTCTATTCGACATAAGTGAGTGGTCCAAAAATAGAAAAATGACATGTACAGTAGAACCTCTATAAATTAATAGTATTAGGACCGGGATATTTTATTAATTTAGCGAGATATTATTATATCGAAAAATTAATAAATTATTAATTTAAAGAGGTTCTTGTATGACCTTCAAATTTTCCATATCCAATGTACATTCACACATTAAATGAAGTTGTCAAATTCATTGTTTTGAATTAAAGATAGTTCAATGTATATGGTTCTAAATTGATCACTATAAAATGTCCAATGATAAGTTTTATAATCACATCAACTATGGCTTCTAAACTAAAAGGTGTTAAAAAATCAACCATGACCAATCAATGACGAAAATTGTTATGCGAATATAAGAGAGATCACCAAGGATGCACTCAACAAGATTTGGTGCAGTGGGTTGACAAAACTTTTGATTTGAAAGTTAGTCAAGGCACAATATCAAACACTCTCAAGAGATCATCGGAGTTCCTATCAGCTGACTTTGACAAAGATGGATCTTCCAAGCGTCACAAAGCAGCCAAGTACCCGAACATGGAGAAAGTTGTTTATGAATGGTTTCTCCAACATCAAGAGCGTGTGAATATAACAGGAGAGCTAATCATAGAGAAGGCGGTTGAGGCGTTGAAGCTTTTGTATCCACAGGATTCTTCAGAGCATAAACTTTCACAAGGCTGGCTTGAGAAATTCAAGTTAAGGCATGGTATCAAATCTTATCGCCGATTCGGAGAAAGTGGCTCAGTTGACACACATGACATGGAGAATAAATTGGTGTCTATAAGGGATAAAATTAATCAATTTCCAATGAAAGATGTTTTTAATATGGATGAAACTGGTTTGTTTTACAGGTTACAAGCTGACCATTCACTTGCAACAAAACAACTTAAAGGTAGGAAACAGGACAAGGAAAGACTTACAATTGTTATTTGTTGCAATGAGGATGGCTCGGAAAAAATTCCTCTATGGATCGTTGGTAAGTATGCAAAGCCACGTTGTTTTAAGAATGTCAACATGAATAGCCTAGATTGTGAATGCCGTGCCAACAAAAGAGCATGGATGACTGGGTTGCTTTTTGAAGAATATGTTCGTTGGCTAGATGATCAAATGCATGGTCAAAAAATTCTCTTGGTAGTGGATAATTGTCCAGCCCATTCAAATAATATTCAAGGGTTGCAAAACATTGAGTTGTTTTTTCTACCGCCAGACATGACTTCAAAAATTCAACCATGTGATGCTGGGATAATTAGAGCCTTTAAAATGTACTACCGTAAAAGGTTTTATCGTAAGATTTTGGAAGGTTATGAGTTGGACATTTCTTCTCCAGAAAAGATTAATGTTTTAGATGCTATCAATTTGGCCGTCTTAGCTTGGAGAAATGTGAAACAAGAGTCCATCGCAAATTGCTTTCGGCACTGTAAAATTCGTTCGGCGAATACAAATGGCTCAAGTGATTTAAATGATGTAAATTATGGAGAAGACATTCATGAGCTTGAGAACTTGATTACGAGTATGCATTATCGGCATAAAATGGATGTGAATGAGTTGTTGGATAATCCTGGTGAAAATAATGAATGTTACAACGTTCAAAGCATTGAAGAAATTGTGGCGGATACCGTTCAAAATCCAGTTGAGGATGATTCGGTAGCTTTGGAACCGGTCACTCGAAAAGAAGCATTGCAAGCGGCAACAACTCTTCATAACTTTTTGTTGCAATACGAGAACACAATGCCTACTCTATTAAGTGCAATGGGGAAATTTAAAGATGAACTCAATATAGATTTGAAGTTTACAAAAAAACAAGTGACTATAGATTCTTTTTTTACTAAATAATCTTAGAATTTTGGAATATTTTGGGGAATTATTAATTTATAGTTTCATTGGGACCAATATATTTACATTGGGATTTCAAAAAAATTATTATCTTATTATTTTATCGATTGGGGTCCAATTTTTTACTGGTCCCAAGTTAGGACCGGACAAATTATTAGTTTTATCGAGGTTATTAATTTATCGAGTATTAATTTATAGAGGTTCTACTGTATTGTGTGACATGTTATATAGGATGAAAAAAATGAGTTGCGATATGTAAATAAACGAAGAAATAAATGTACGAATGATAATATAGCATGATTTCTAGCCTTCCATCAATAGGAGGCAAATCATGTTTTACGAAAAATGATTACAAGAAAGCGTAATATGCATAGAAAAGTAATATACGTTCGAAATAAATATAAGAATTATGCATGGTGAAATGAAAAAGTATATACGAGTAGGAAAAATGTTGAGGAGGACTTACAACAACTTTTAGGTGGTGTGATACTCGTTAGGATGATATAGAAATCGAAAGAAGGGCACTCCACTCGTTAGAACACTCAACAAGTGATCGAATGAGACTCGAATGATTGGGAAATTGGCTAGAAGTTGCTATACTTTGAGGCTCTCAGCAATGGAAAAATACTTGAGAGAATTGTGATAAAATGTTTGTGTGTGAATAATGTTTAGTGTGTATGTATCGAACATATATAGTATGCATGAACTTCGATATATTGTATTATAACACAAGTTGGTGGATTTTATTCGATCATGGCAGTAATAGGATGAGGTTTTGAGAATATTTTGGCCAACTTGTGTTATATAAGAATGATTAAAAGAGTGAATGAGGATTGTGTTTCGGCTAAGAATCATGTGGCATGTATTGGTATATATATATCGACTAGCAAAAGGTCCAAGTGCACATTTAAACGTGACCACTACATAAGAAAGGTGTGTAATGATTTTCAAAAACCATTTACGCTAAGAACAAGATGAAACACATAGGAGAAATATAGTTTTAGTCGATTTGATTAAGGTTTGAATGAGTTGTATAGTTGGTCGAAGGTGGTCAACTTGAGTTAGCTTTGGTGTTGGTTCGGAGTTCAAACGTTCGAATTAGGCCTTGAGATTTATCCATCTTGATTCTTGGGAGTTTAAGGATTCGAGTCGTGCAAAACAAATGGTATCTTGTGTTTCAAAATAAGAATTAAAACAGGCCAAGTAAAGTGAGTTTGAGTTGAATGGAATAAAAGAAAAAAAATGAAATTGGGCTAAAAACTTATATGGGCTTGAATAGTGTTGGACTGAAAATAATAGTTAAAGATCCGTTTGGTGTTAAATGGTGATTTGGGTTGTCGTGGTGCGCATGTGAGCTCGTTCCAAAGTATCATGAATCACGTAACAACGTTTTTGAATGGAAATGTAATAAACAAAATTTTAAATTTTGCTCGGAAAAATGGTAAAGTAAACAGTAATGATGGGTTAATACTAGATTTACGTTCACTAATGACTAGGGAATTCTACGGGTTGCTACAGTACCTACCCCTTATCTTGAATCTCATCCCAAGATTCAGTTGTGTTATATGTTAAAAGATGCTAACGAATAGCCGATGTGCGAAGTTTTAAGAAATCAGGCAAAACTTTACGTATCTAGGGTAGAATACTACTGGTCTAGGGAAAAACGTACCCATTATTTATTAGCTGCATCTGAATGTCCCAAATAGGATGCTTGACCATGAGGTGGACTGATATGGACTCCAGGGTTTGGATTATTCCATCCGTTTGCTAAAGCTAGATTATTTTGTCTTTGTCTAGGTGTTCCATTCAACCCAGGACACATATGCATGAGGTGATTCGTGCTTTTACACTCATGGCATGTTCTTCGATTATTCCTTATGTTGTCTGTCTTCCTTGGTGCTCTACACTGACTTGTAAAATGGCTCAACCTATTGCAGTTTGTACGCTCATGGCAGGGTACAAATTTTGGGTGATGGTAAGTACACCTAGCACACTTAGGGTGTGGACCCTTATATCCTTTCTTACCAGAACCTGTGGTCATGAAGGTTCTTGCCTTTTTGCTATCAGTCGTGGGGACCGTTTGCTCGTCTGACTCATTCGTTCCTTTTCTTTTATCACCGTTCCTCGTTATTCCAGTCCCAATCATCTCATCTGTTAGAGTCTCTGCTCTCAATATCGCACTTTGAATTGTAGACGGCTCAGCTGCTTTCATAGTTCCACGAATCTCCGTCCTTTCAATCCATCTAGTATACTCCAATACGCCTCCTTTACCGTCAAACTCCATTGGCTTGCATGCCGTGAATTCCTTATACGTGCATCCGGCTGTGTTATTGTTAGTATCATTCCCGCCTACGCCATTGGTGTCGTTGTTTCTGTTTCTGTGGTTTCCCGAGTTGTTGATGTGATTGCTAACCTGGGTGATAATAGAAGGTAGTAAGTTTTGAAGCTGTTGAGCGATGATGGCGGCAAGATCAGGATTTCCACCGTCGTTGTTGTCGTTGTTACTAAGGCCGCGACCACCTCCTCAACCTCCATGTTCACTAGTCCTTCCACCCCTTAGTGTTGCACCTCCTCGGTTAGTGTTGTGGGTTGATCTCCTTGATTCCATTGTCTCTACATGGAAGGACATTTAGCGAACGTCAGAGATGAGGGAAAACTGCTGACTATCCAATCTATACTTAACGTTCTCACAAAACCCTGTCACTAGCTGTTATCCTAAAGGGGTGTCAATGCCGATTAACGTAAGCATGGTTACATATGTCCACGTGAGTCGTGATGCACTTATAATTATGTTGTACACCATAATTATACTTGCCTCCTTTCACACGTGTACATATCACCAAACACACATATCTCAGCAATCGACGTTACTTAAATGGTGAAGGTGTAGGGTGATTATCCCTAAAAACTATCCTCAAGAGAAATCCCATTTTTGAGTAAAGTCATCAAATTCTCTACGGCTAAGTGATAACCTTTATTTAACTTAATCCCATGTCTCATCAAACAAGAACTGTCACAAGATCAAGTTAAATAGCCAGTTATCACTGAGCTCCACACCTTTGATGACTCGACTAAATGCTGAGATTCCTCTATCGGTGCAGATACTATAACATCCAACCGCGTGGATAATAACGGAAAAAGTTCTACGTATGCAAGGCGATAGGGATGAGAGTCTTAATGTATATAGTAGTTATAGTCTAGGCACCTAAATGCAACCTAGTTCTCTATAACCAAGTCTCTGATACCAATCTGTAACACCCCCAAATTACCGCAGCGGAACAGTAGTGTCAAAGGGGTATTACTTCATAATATGGAATCAATGTATAGAAAACGACATCTAAATGAGACGTTTTGAAATATTATCATTCGAATAATTAAAATCAGAGTTAAACAAGAGATTCAAAGTATAAAGTTACAAAGATGTTTTCAAAGTGTTTCGAATGATAAAGATAAGATATAAGTCTTCAAGTATGCAAATGACTCTAGAATCCATGCATCCACTATCGCCTTAATAACCTGAGATAAACATGCTAAAAAGTGTCGACCAATGGTTGGTGAGTTCATAGAGTTTAGTTTAATAGAAAAAGCATTGAATAAAGATTTCACTGCAAAGGCATTGTAAATCCACTCAGTCCCAAGCCCCGCCCATACAAGACTTGCAACCTGTGTGTCTACAACCCACTGCTAAAATATAATGAATAAAGTTTCCACCGCAAAGGCATTGTAAATCCACTCAGTCCCAAGTCCCGCCCATACAAGACTTGCAACCTGTGTGTTTACAACCCACTGCTAAAGTATGATTAGAACATAAGTGTATACGAATATATGAACACTTAATGTAATGAATAACAGCAAACTGAACCTCTTGACTGCGAATAATATAACATGTATATACTTGGATTATATTCACCCAAGGTCAAGAATTTGAGGGACACAAGGGTGGCCGGCATCGGCCAGATAGTTACTATCAATACCTCTCCAACGGCTCCTATCCAGGAGTTAAACAGTTGCTAAGAATAATGAATAATATAATAAGTTTAACCCATTAAGGCACATATCGTAATAAAACTACACATCATGTCCAAAAAGTATAAAAGCGTAGCGTATCATAAAAGTATAAATATTTGAGTAATTGTATAACAAATAAAATCATGTATTTGATAAACGAGTAAAGTAATTTAAACATGTATCTCCCCCAAGTAATTTAATTTGAATAAAAGAGTAAAAGTGGGGCTATGACTCACCTTAGCTGTAAAGGTCAAAGTAAAGTTATGTCAAAAGTATCACGGTAACGGCTCCAACACACGACCTGAATAATAGGGAAGTCTGAGATTTCGATGGTTTGACTTGATGTGAATAATGATTGTGAAAGAATATCGGATAACGAATTGGATTGTGATGTGAATGAATGATATGCTTAAAATGCTTAAAGTTCAAAAATAATATTATCATGTTTTTATGTTTATTGAATCAGTAATATTGTTTCCTCGAATGTGGTTTGAACAAAACGTTAAGTTTATTACGTTAAATAATTATAAACGTAGCGTTAGTTATAATAATCGTACGAATTGTAAAATGGATTTTTAGGAATGAGATTGTATAAAACATAAATGAGATTATAAGTAAAATCAAGATACTGTATGGTCCTTGTAGTTTCATGAAATTTGCACATTTAACCCTAACGGTGTAATATTTGCACCGTTAGTCCTCGGTTAAATAATATTTATATTATAAGTCCAAAAAGGTCCAATTATGACATTTTATGGTTTCTAGTTAATGTTTTAACCTTTTATACCCATAATTTACAGAAATGACAGTTTATGCACAATTTTTCTGAAAGTTACAATTTCAACCCTAATAGTAAATATGCGTTGCATTTTTAGTCCAAAATGTACAAAAATAAGGTGAAAAGTATTCCGAAAGTTTTAACAAATTTAAATAGCTTATTCCAACTTATAAAAACTACTTATTACACCAAAGAGCATATATACAGCTTATTGGGCTTTTTATCGAATTAAATCAAAGCCCAATAAGATTTTTTGATCCGTTGGGTTCCAAGTGAGTTTGGGCCTGGTTTTGGGCTTATTTAAGTGTCACAAAAATAATACAAAAGTGCTTATTTGATCAGCTTATCGCATGTGCTAAAAAATCGATTATTGGGCTGCAAAGCCCAACCGAATAATTGTGTATATAATAGGACAGTTTGAGTAGCGATTACAATGAGGTTCAACAAGGACTTGTACAAGCTTATGATGTGAGCTTATTTTACTAGCTTGTTAGTTGAGCTTATGGAGTATTAGGTTAAGCAATAATAATTATAAGTTGTATATATGTTCAAATTCGATTTTATATGGCCAATTCTATTCGACATAAGTGAGTGGTCCAAAATAGAAAAATGACATGTATTGTGTGACATGTTATATAGGATGAAAAAAATGAGTTGTGATATGTAAATAAACAAAGAAATAAATGTACGAATGATAATATAGCATGATTTCTAGCCTTCCATCAATAGGAGGCAAATCATGTTTTACGAAAAATGATTACAAGAAAGCGTAATATGCATAGAAAAGTAATATACGTTCGAAATAAATATAAGAATTATGCATGGTGAAATGAAAAAGTATATACGAGTAGGAAAAGTGTTGAGGAACCTTTTAGGTGGTGTGATGCTCGTTAGGATGATATACAAATCGAAAGAAGGGCACTCCACTCGTTAGAACACTCAACGAGTGATCGAATGAGACTCGAATCATTGCGAAATTGGCTCAAAGTTGCTATAGATTTGCTTCTGGTCCTTTGAGGCTCTCGGCAATGGAAAAATACTTGAGAGAATGGTGAGAAAATGTTTGTGTGTGAATGGTGTTTAGTGTGTATGTATCGAACATATATAGTATGCATGAACTTCGATATATTGTATTATAACACAAGTTGGTGGATTTTATTCAATCATGGCAGTAATATGATGAGGTTTTGAGAATATTTTGGCCAACTTGTGTTATATAAGAATGATTAAAAGAGTGAATGAGGGTTGTGTTTCGGCTAAGAATCATGTGGCATGTATTGGTGTATATATATATCAACTAGCAAAAGGTCCAAGTGCACATTTAAACGTGACCACTACATAAGAAAGGTGTGTAATGATTTGGAAAAACCATTTACGCTAAGAACAAGATGAAACACATAGGAGAAATATAGTTTTAGTCGATTTGATTAAGGTTTGAATGAGTTGTATAGTTGGTCGAAGGTGGTCAACTTGAGTTAGCTTTGGTGTTGGTTCGGAGTTCAAACGTTCGAATTAGGCCTTGAGATTTATCCATCTTGATTCTTGGGAGTTTAAGGATTCAAGTCGTGCAAAACAAATGGTATCATGTGTGTCGAAATAAGAATTAAAACAGGCCAAGTAAAGTGAGTTTGAGTTGAATGGAATAAAAGAAAAAAAATGAAATTGGGCTAAAAACTTATATGGGCTTGAATAGTGTTGGACTGAAAATAATAGTTAAAGATCCGTTTGGTGTTAAATGGTGATTTGGGTTGTCATGGTGCGCGTGTGAGCTCATTTCAAAGTATCGTGAATCACGTAACAACGTTTTTGAATAGAAATGTAATAAACAAATTCTAAATTTTGCTCGAAAAAATGGTTATGTGAACAGTAACGATGGGTTAATATTAGATTTACGTTCACTAATGACTAGGGAATTCTACGGGTTGCTACATTATGTCAGTACCAGTTTCCCCAGTTCACTTACTTGATCCCTTACCAGAGATTTCCGACCTTGCACCACCCGTTCCCGAACAGGGATTTGACCCTGATGATGCCTTCCACCCAGAGGAGCACCAGGAAACTCCTAGACTAGACTATTATCATCAATAGCTTCTAATATCCTAGCCATGGGATGTGTGGCCATAATAATGACACTTGTGGTATTTTGTTGTATAACAAACCATAACAAGTTATTTTAGGACATGTGGTATGGTTATATATGATATCGGTTTATGCAGGCCAAGATTTTCCATCTTATATTCATATGTGTTGTGATTGTATCTACACATGTTTTGATTATATTATGGTTGTCGTGATTCACCCTTATTATGATTGACTCTTATCGCGACTTATTCCAATCTCATCATGGTTGAGTTAATCTGGTTGTATTGCATTCGTCTCCATCCAATGAATTCTCTATGTTTTGTTGCCGCCATGTTATTATAACTCTAGTCTATTTCACTCCCCATTTCTCCACCATCTTTTCAACCGCTTTACGAAAATACATTACAACCCTGTTCTAAATTAATTTACTTATAACATGTAAAATATTTGGGTGATACCCTATAGACTCCTACATCCTATAAAATGATTTGCTAAGTACCATATAAATCTGTTTTGTTACCACCTAGTTCATAACTATTCTACAACAAGTTTTAGTTGTCATCTTATAAACTATATTACCCGTTTGAAAACTATTTTGACCACCATTTTGAAAACACCTTACAGACAGTTTTTCTATTATCTATGAAACTATTACTATCACTTTATAAACAATTTCGCTAAAAAAATTTATACACTGTTTGTCACTATTCCATCAATCATTTTGCCACTCCCTTACAAACTGCTTTACCACCTAATAAACCGCTTTGTCATCATTTTTTCAACTATTTGTATTAATATTATAAACCAGTTGGTTACCTTGCTACCCCCTAATAAAATAATAAACCGTATCGCTATGAACACACAAACTGTTTTCAAATATCCCACAAACCATTTTGTCGTTGTCCTATGAACTGTCCTACCACTATATCATAAAAATCAAAAATTGTGACCCTACTACTATCTTATAAACAATGAATTGTTTTCCTATTGCCCTATAAACTAATTCACAAATTAATCTACAAACTATATTATTGGCATGTAGTAAACTAATTCACTATCTGACTACTATTTCATAAACCAACAAATGACTTCGCTAGCATTTTGTAAACTATGTTACAACTATTCTACAAGTTTTACTAACACCTTATAAAACTATTTTACTCCCCTGTGGACTGCTTTAGCTACTGTCTATTTAAGCAATAAAACTGCGTTACTATTACTCTAAAACTATTTCGCCGTTACTTTATAAAAAATTCTGTAATCACCCCCTGAACTATTTACTTCCTTGAAAAGTGTTTTGTAACCTCTCAAACAGAAGGACCGATATTTTCTAATAACTAAACTTAGCATTGCATCATTGGACCTTAATTATACAAAGCCTGATCGCCTGTGTATAATCAGGTACGATCATGTTATGCTAAGAATGGTTGCCTAAAATTATATCAAAGTCAAATTTTCTATTTTCATTCTCGAGAAATCACAAACTCACCTGAGTAGACAAAAGAAGTGCAATTTATGGGTATTCATACTAGTAAACACAATAACCAGATAAACTTCTACCTAACCTTGTCACATAAATTCTGACTTGTCTCGCATCACGTTCCAATTCGAGAGGTCAAGTTACACCACTAACCATCAGAGGGAAACCAACCAACGGGATTACCTAAGATTATGACCATAAGAATTCATACAAAACTTAAACTTATGACACCTCACTTTACTTCACATCTTCCGATTTCGAGAATTCCACCATCAAACAGACAACCTCTAAATTCGATAACTAACGAATGACTCATAACCCCAAGGGTGACTAAGACATACCTTCACTTTAAAAATCGGTGTCAATCGTGATGACTATTACATTCAACCCCTTAATCGAAACCGTACCTTCCACATTGAACACTAAGTACACTACTGAATCAACCGATTGATTGCTAGTAGCAATCAACAACATTCTTTAAGACTCTACCTTCCGCGTTAAGTATTAAGTGTACCAACGAACTAACCATCTGACTGCTAATAGGAACCGATTTCATCTTTCTAGGTTGCACCCTAAACCTACTAGATACCCATAAGACATCAACCTAGTGCCCACCAAACTTGAGGCATAAACATTCTTTTTCTTAGTATGGTCTGGTTGCTAAAATACCACAATCATCTACGATGAGAAACTCGTCCACGTACCTTATGGTAATAAGATCTTAACACTACGTGGAGCACCCCTCAATGGAAGTAAGCAATGAAGATACCAATAAAAATTTTGACAAGGGCTAGGAAGATACAATGGGCTGACTTATAACCTAACGAAATTCTTAAGACCTTAAGGAGCAACCCGAGCAATTATCTTTGGGACAATTGCCTAATCCTTTAACTAATTCTTTGAGAGTATTAGCCTGATTGGGACATAAGAGTGATCCAAAACACCATTGCTCACTAAACCAAACCTTAGAGGTGAATCAAGCATCTCTATCCACGACTAGGAATAACAATACACCATGACTTGACACTATTCTGTCAATGTACAATTCACCCTCTCCACACCGTATAATGAGATTTTCCCTTGTAAGTAATGGATACCTTGGATTAGACTATCAATGTACAACCACCCTTACGACGTTGTGTCTTCTAAGAGTTCTAGATTATTCAGCCATCCGTTTTGATATAACCTCACTCCCACACTGAGATGCCTAGAAGTCTCAACATGCCGATCGGCCATTGATATACAACTTTCACTTGTGACCAAGGAAAACACCTCATGACTAAATTTCAGATCACTAGCACAACAATATAAGTCATGAAACTAGACTCTGTCCTTAAACCTTTGAGAACTTATATAGGGCATTTATATTAACCATAAAACTCGTTGTGATTTTTCTAAAATACTTATTCTAACAAGTTAAAAATTTTCTAGTCAAACCTTACCGAACATTTGTATGTTAAGAAACGGCTAAACATTGATTTTTGTGAAATTGTCTTATTTACACCATATTTAAAAATTCATTCTACTAAACTTTAAATTTTTTAGGGTCGCATTATTTTACCCGACTATTAACCTCAAACAAAGAAATTGTGTCTTTTGAATTATTGAGTTGGACAAATTCGTGTAAACGCTTACTCAAATAAAAATTTCGGACAAAATTTTTATCAATGCCTCTAAGCAGGAGAACGCACAATCCCATAACAAATCTTATGATCAAACCTCGAAAACAACCGCTACACTCACATACTACCTGACCTGCCTAAGATTGACAATAGCATGTGTGACTGATTTTAGTAATAGTTGGAAAAATCAATTGGCATTAATCGAATCCTCCTACAACCACAAGTTATCACGCCAGTATCAAAACAGCGCCACTTGAAGCACTTTATGGTCGGAAGTGTCGATCACCTGTTTGTTGGGCTAAAGTTGGAGATGTCCAACTCACGGGTCCAAAAATCAGGAACAGACTGCAAGCTACAAGAGATCGGCAGAAGAGTTATGCCGATGTATGACGCAAACCTTTGGAGTTTAATGTGGGAGATAGATTTATGCCCAAAGTTTCACCATGAAAGGGCGTGATTCGTTTTGGGAAGCATAGGAAACTAAGTCCACGTTACATTAGGTCATTCAAGATCCTAGCTAGGGTTGGCCTAGTAGCGTACAAATTAGAACTACCAGGAGAACTTCAAGGAATTCACAACACTTTTCACTTTTCAAATCTGAAGAAATGTTTTTCAGATGAGAGTCTTGTCATTCAATTGGATGAGCTTCGAATTGATGACAAACTACCCTTTATAGAAGAACCTGTAGAAATCATGGACTGAGAGGTCAAGCGGCTGAAGCAGAGCTGTATCCCTATTATCAATGTTCGTTGGAACTCTCGACGAGAACCAGAATACACTTTGGAGAAAGTAGACCAGATGCGTCAGAAATACCTACACCTTTTCACTAACACAACTTCAACATCTAACTCGAACTAAATCCCGAGACAGGATTCCCCTTTAAGGGATAGGTACTGTAACAATTCACAATTTTGAGGGCATTATTTAATTATTTAATTTTACTTAATATTTTTATTTTAAGTAAATTCACTCTTTCGGATAATTAGATAGGTTATTTTGAATACTTCGTTAAACGTACATCTAACTCAAACCGACACCTGACATTACTCAGTATAATTATTTTTATACATTTTGGTTCCTTACAATCATATTTTTAAATATTCTATTTTTACTTTTCTATTTTAATCTAAACTTTGCACATTTCGCGCTTTGCTCATTTTCAGTCTACGTTTTCAATTTTTAAACATCAAATAATCACACAACAAGTTCAAGGATCACCTAAAATATCAAAATAGGTTTTGATGTCAAGTTTTAACATTTTAATAAGTTTTATATTTTTACGTTACCTGATTTTACGTTTCGTGACTTAATGACTTTACGTTAGTAATTACCGGGATCAAACCACACCCCGTAGCTCAAGTATTGTACAAAAGTTGCACCAATTCTTGTTCCACTCATGCAATATACACGACATACCACAAGGACACATGTCCTTATGGTGTCACTCCTTACTACACATGTATACCACCTTTTTGCATGTTATCAATACTTATCACATAAGTATTATTTCTTCATTTGATAAGGTCCAAAAATTTGCATATATCCTCTCCTCCATCACCATATTTTTGTCCCTTATACAGCCCACAATCACCATAATTCTTGGTTTTTAGCTACAAAGATATACACCAAAGATTGAAGGATTAGTTAGGAAATAAGAGATCTAGTGTTCTTGATATTGTTCTTGTGTTTTTCATCAAAGTATTGTAAGAAACTACCTCCATTTTCATTTCACTTCTGTAAATACTTGTTTTCTATGTATTTTATATGTTCAATATGTTTATTATGCTTGGTTATACTTGGTACATATGCTAGATCACAAGAAAACCTAATAGGGACTAGACATGCAAAACTACTTTCTGACCAGGGGTAAAAACGGAATAAACTGATTTTATCAGTGGACTTTGGATCTTAACTAAAAATATACGGTTATAGATCAATGTCTTACGGTCGTTTTGTCGGGTATTTCATTGAATAACTCATTACGATGATTAAACTAAAAATGTTTTAATAAAACATGTCAAATTCTGAGTAACAGATTTGCAACCTATAAAAGTCATTTTTTTTTTAATATAACCAACTATTTCTCAAAACATAAAAGTTGTAGCTAACATCTTAACTTAAACGTGGTCACAAAAATGGGGTTAATCGGGCTTGTAGAACTCTAGATATCGCATTTTTCCCGAGACTGTTGTGATGTTGATAAAATCAGTACTGGGTAGTTAAGGGTAAATGGGTAATTTCACTACTGTTAAGTAATTTTTGACTCAGTGGGACCCATAAATATAGTTAGTACACTTAAATACCTTTCCGGGGATATAAAAACATAATTTTTTGACTTACGGTTTGCGAGTAATGAATTTTTAAAGATGGACATGTTTGTAAAATTCTAACAGCTATATACTTAAAATGTGTAAAAAGTTATTAACTTATAAAAATGGACCATTGGACTATTAGAAACTTGTCAAATAACACTACTTGACCATTTTTACATAAAAACCGAAGTGGTAGGACCCACTATCGGAAATAGATCCATAAATTATTTCATAGACTAAAGAAACTTAAGAACTACTAATTTGAACTCATGACACATATTTGGAACCCTTAAATTTGATTTTGAACCATTTAATATATTTTGAACTCTCTGACTTAATTTGAACTTTTGAAGTAATTTGAACCCTTTTGACTTAATTTGAACAATTGGACTTAATCGAACCCTTATGACTTGTCTTGGCACTGATTTATATATTATGTACCAAGCATAATGGAAATAATAATCTATAAAGTATATAGACATACTTATCTTATTATTTTAGAATATGATACACGCGTATATGTCTAGGTTGCTCGTAGAACACTTGCGGTTTATTCATCACTACATTCACTTTGATTGTTCACTTGGCTTTCGGTGAGTTCATAGCCTCACTTTAACTCTTAAACTATTTATAAACCTATCGGGGGAGATACATGCTATTTTACAATTTGGACACAAGTGCTTTAAACTGTATGCTTATCAGAACATATTATAGCTAAAGTACCGATATTGCCAAAATAAGACCCTAATGAATCATGAACCATTAATCACTTGCGAGTGAACGCGAATATTGTGAATAGACCTATTGGGATTGACGAATCCCGTTTGTGTTGATTGGATAAACAACCGAACGCACTATATTTGAAATTTAGGTAAAATGGCAATTTACCTTTCAGGGCATTGGTTCATTCTATGAACCTTCAGTCAGCTTGAGTGTCATGAGCTTAAAGCAATAATTATTATTTACCCATAATTGTATTCGTTGAAATTATTATTTTAACTTGAAATCTTGTAGTCTATTATTTATTTGGGAGAATTGCATATATACCCACTAAAACTCAAAAACTTGCATATTTCCCCAAAATACAAGTTTTCAATGCATGATGTACAATGCAAATTAAGCATGTTTTGGGTATATAAGCAAATATGCAAGTTTTAGTGGGTATATATGAAATTGCAGTCTATTATTTATTTATAAGCCTATGAATTTCACTCAACCTTTGTGTTGACTTTTTAGCATGTTTTATCTCAGGTTTTAAGGTATTTGGCAAGCACGAAGTCGCACGGAGATTGTTTTGATGGCTTGCATTGTGTTATCATTCGATAAACTCTTGAAAACTTTTATGTTAATACGTTATGTTTTCTAAAACTACTTGGGACCTCTTGTAAACTCTGATGTTTTATTTTGATCAAATGAACGTCTCATTTAGAGTTGTTTTCTATGATTACGATTGTTGTACTAATAAGTAGCACCCCAATGATATTACATTCCGCTGCGATATTTTGGGGGTGTTACATGATGGGATCAAACCGGATAATTATGCGTATCCGTTTGTTTTTAAGGCCATTTGGGGGTTAAGGGATGGAAAAATGGGTGGGAAGGTTCATGGGTTTGTTTTGAAATGTGGTGATGTGTTTGATTGTTTTGTTTGTAACTCGGTTATGGATATGTATGGTGAGTTGGGACGTAGTGAGGATGCACGTAGAGTGTTTGATGAGATGGGTGCACGAGATTTGGTGTCGTGGAATGTTTTGATATCGGTGTATGTGAAGTGTAAGAGGTTTGAGGATGCGGTAGGGGTTTATGTCAGGATGAGGGGGGATGGGATAAGGGCGGATGAGGCTACGGTTGTTAGTACTCTTTTTGCGTGTGTTACGTTAAGGGATTTGGAACTTGGTAAGGAGATACATGGTTATGTCAAAGATGAGATTGATTTTACTATGATTATTGGTAATGCGTTGTTGGATATGTATTCTAAATGTGGATGTTTAGATGTGGCGTGTGAGATTTTTGATGGGTTACCGAAGAAAAATGTGATATGTTGGACCAATATGGTGTCTGGTTATGTAAGTTGTGGTATGTTAGATGAAGCTAGAGTATTATTTGATAAAAGCCCGATTAAAGATATTGTTCTGTGGACAGCTATGATAAACGGATATGTTCAGTTTAATCACGTGGATGAGGCGATGAGTTTATTCCAAAAAATGCAAAAGTTTAAAATCAAGCCTGATAAATTTACGGTTGTTGCTCTTTTGACGGGTTGTGCACAAGTTGGGGCTTTAGAACAAGGGAAATGGATTCATGAATATATGAATGAACATAGAATGATAAGCGATGCTGTATGTGGTACTGCTCTTATTGATATGTATGCAAAATGTGGGTGCATAGATAAGTCTTTGGAGGTTTTCTACAGGTTACATGACAAAGATACAGCCTCTTGGACTTCAATCATATGTGCACTTTCTGTAAATGGAAAAACCAGTAAAGCACTCGAGTTATTCACTGAGATGAAGGAATCAGGATTTAGACCTGATGATATTACCTTCATAGGTGCTTTAAATGCGTGTAGTCACGGGGGTTTAGTGGAGGAAGGGTGGAAGCATATTGAGTCGATGAAGTCAGTGTATCAAATTGAACCTAAAATAGAACATTACGGCTGTTTGATTGATCTTTTGGGTCGTGCTGGGCTATTGAAAGAAGCGGAAAATATAGTTAAAGAATCCCGAAGGAGAAAGATGATATTTTAGTTCCGGTTTATGGTGCTTTGCTTAGTGCTTGTAGATATACGTTGATGTTGATATGGGTGAGCATTTAGCTGACCGATTAATGAAAACTGAAGTTGGTGATTCGAGTATTCATACACTTTTGGCTAATATCTATGCGAGTGTGGGGCGATGGGAGGATGTGAAGAAGGTAAAGTAAAATGAGAGTTAGTGGAGTTAGAAAGGAGCCAGGATGTTGTTCTATTGAGGTTAATGGCGATATTCACGAGTTTCTTGTTGGAGATGCTTCTCATCCTGAATTAAAAGATGTTTATTTTAGTTTGAACACATTGGCGAAACTGTCATCTGTTTCTGAAATATATAACGTGGATGTAGATAATATTGTTTCAATAAAGTCTTAATCCACTGTAAGCATATTTGATGAGATATTAGCAAATTTACTTTGATCTTTCTAAGGAGCTAACAGTTAATAAGGTAACTCGAGCCTCTTTAGTATAAACTCGCATAGTCCAATGTATATATGTATATGTATGCGTCTTATATGTGCTTCTGTTCTGACTAGATATGATACATAATCCCTATGATGCCGACAAAGTTCTTGACTGGTGGCATGGTCTGGATGGAAGAATGATCAAAGTTTCTGATAGATTGATTCCAGTTTAACCATTTCGATGAGGTACTTTTGTGTAAACTTGCACATACTATTGTCGCCTATGTATCATGTTAATTTATTTATATCCATTTTAGTGGTGCTGTGTTTTTGCTAACACTAGCAGGCACATATAGGTATTTTGCAGTTGGTACTATTATAAATGTCGATGCAATTTATGTTCGGTCTTGAATAATCAAGTCATGGTTATTAGCAATGACTAGCAATGCTTATTATGGTTTCCGTTTGAGTGTGTTATAGAGAAACAGAGAAGCTATATAATTGTGGGAACCGGGAAAGAAAATGGGAATGGAAAAGGTTAGAGAGGTGTTGGTGTTGGTGTTAGCAAAAGATGTGCATGACATACTATAGTTGATAGGTCATCAATCCACATAGGACGTTTAAGTGACATGTCAATAAAGTGTACGTCTTTTTTTCTAATGTCTAGAGGCTTATTATTTGCTTGATTGCTTCTACTCATATGGCTTTATAGTGGTTCATTAAACAATTTAAGGGTAGGCTCAAATAATCAGAATTTCCAATAAACTCGTAGCATCTAAATATCCAATTATCTGATTATCACACTGTAGAATTAAATTTAAAACAATCTTCTGCAATAACTTTTAAAACGCATATCCAAACACCCCTAAATCATAACAACCAACTTCTTTGTTTAGGCCTCAGGTTTGCAACTTCCGTCACATTCATATTTGTGGTGGGAATCTTCATGTCATCATGGCTGGGTGCATCTGTTTTAAGCCTTGGTGAATGGTTCATTAAACGTATGCCTTTTGTTCGTCATATCTATGATGCCTCCAAGCAGATTAGCGCTGCCATATCTCCAGGCCAGCTACTGTAACTTTTCCCGTTTAATAACCAAATAATCAATGGGACCCACAACTCAATACTCATCTTTGATGCAGATCAAAACTCACGAGCCTTTCAGGAAGTTGTCATTATTAAGCATCCTCGTGCCGGTGAATATGCATTTGGGTTCATTACTTCATCCTTCATTCTTCAGGTGCGTCTTCTAAAACTTTATTGGGTGGTTAATGTATTCTTTTGTGTGTGTTTCACGTATAACTGTATAACCGTTGATATATTTGTTTAACTTTTTCATACGCGATTATGTGAAACAGAGGGGAGGAAGAGTTGTATTCGGTATATGTTCCGACAAACCATCTCTTGGTGAACTCTAAAGAAGTTATCAGACCAAATTTATCCGTTTGTGAAGGGATAGGCAAGTTTTCATCCCTTTTATAAGAAGTGCCAGTTTTGATTTCTATATGGGTCGGTTTGGGTTATGCTTTATCTCAAAACAGGTCAAATAAAACATTGTATCTAAAGGGGGAACATGTCGAATGAGTTGAAATCTTTCAAATCAAAATTTTCAAATAATTCGTAGTTATTTGTTTTGTGATAACAATCAGTGGATTCATGAACATTTGAAAATATAAATATTAAATGGAGAATAATGCAATAGTGGGTCAGTCTGACCTGTTTTGACCCGTTACCCAAAATGCCCGATCTATACCTTGGGAAACCTTGTAAGCTTATTTATGTGTGTATTTTTGTTGGTGCAGAAATTGTGGTATTGGGGGGCATGTCGATGCCACAGCTGCTAACGACATTTGATTCAGGCATCAGCCGGTATGGACCTAGAAATAACAGAAGCTGAGGGGCATGTGATGTGAATAGGTTAGGAGTTTAACTTATTTTGTTCTAGGACTTGATCACAAAATCTTTAGATACATCATTAAAGGAGTAGTTTTTCTGATAAATTTCGAGTTTATAGTTCAGCTGGTCAAATGTTTTTGATGGTTTTATTTGGTGTTACTAGTTCAATATAGAGATGTACATCAAAATCTGCATAGTTTGCCATCTGCAATCTAGCTAGCAAACGCAAATGCAAATGCGAAACGGTATGCACATTAATTCAGTAGACATTTAAAACGTACATGGAATAACATGTCAAAATGCTCTTCTTAACAAATCAACAAAAGTATTAAGATAAAAATGCTATCAAAAGTTTAAAATCAAAATCAAGATTTCAACAACAGTTATCTCTTCTTATCTTATTGACCTTCAAAATAAAGCTTAACCATTCATGAATATATATAGACACCATACAAAACAGATCTATTGGACAAACTGATTAATTAAAAGTGCTATTGTACTAGCGCTAGCCTATCCTACACTCCTACGAAAACTAAAACAAAAAGCTGCATATAACATCTCTAGGAGAAATATATCCCAAAAGCTTAAACCACTAAGAAATTCAGCCAAAAAGCTGCTTAGGATCAATTCCAGAAGTGCCTTCAGCCCTCAAAGCCGCAATTTCAGCCCTCAACCGTTGATTCTCCATAGAAACACTATGACGTTAGGTTTTGTGTTTAAATATTAATATATGCATGTCCGGTTTCGAACCCGAGGCTCGGGATTGCACACATTAGCGTGAGAGTTTCAATGATGAATAATTAAATAATTATATATTTCATGTATTTATTTATTTATTCATTTCACCGATTAAAACACTTAACGACGGTTAATACTTAACGGAGTTTTAACTAACGACGGTTAAAGGACTAAACGTGAAAAAAGGAAAGAAGGATCTAGAATCCTTGTGGGATTATGAAAGTCGGCCGAACACCTCCTTTAGGGATGTTGGTTCGATCGGTTTGCTTGGAGGAGAGGAAAAGGAGAAACTATAAATACCATTCACTTGTGTTTTATTTTTCTCTCTAATCCTTGAATCCCCTACAAGCCTAACTTCTCTTCTTCTCCTCTCCTAAGCATAGAACCGGTCGACATTTTTTATATCCACTAGGATATTCGACCCTAGTAAAGCTTTGCTAGTGTTTGGCTTGTTGGTGATCAAGAAACTAGCTTTTCTCATTGAAACGCTATTATTACGTGTGTACAGGAACGAGTGACAAGCTTCCTTTAGCTTGTGATCTTTGGTTTAGTCGATCCAATATATTCCCAATTAGGGTTTATATTATTTGTTCTTGTTCAAGAGATTCCTTGTTCTTGCTAGGAATCATTAAGGTACGTGTCTTGTTTAATTTAATTAATTGCGTGTTCTTGTAGATCTATTCCGCTGCGTGCTTTGTGATGTTTTATGTGTTTATGATTTTTAATAGTTCACATATTCCAACAGTGGCATCATGAGCCTCGTTTAGAACTTGTAATTAATTACTTAAACCTAAAAATTGGATCTTGTAGAGATTACATGCATTAATTAATTAATAATTAGGGTTTGTTTTTTTTAACCCTAATATGGTTCGATCCTAATTAATTAAAAATTAGGGTTTTGGTTGTTTTATTAAAACTTGAGAAACCCTAGGATTGCATGAAAATTTTTTAGGAATTAATTAGTAAGTACCGTATGTGATGTTACTAATTAATTAGATACGTACAATTAATATTGTCATAATAATATGTGTTGCATGATTATGTGATCAATATGGTATCCTTGACAAATCTTGCATATTTGTCATGGTGTGATTTGTATGCTTGTTTTGAATTGTTTGCTACATGTTTTTTAAATAAATCTAAAATTGGGGAAGACCTCAATATATTAATTAAAAGGTTATGTGTAATGTGGTATCTAACTAACTAAAACTTACGCGGCCAAATTTTATTTGGTGCTGTGGTCCATTGGGTACAATGAGCTCGAAAACCAATGGGAGTTTTGTTAGTTACATACATTTAAAATTACACATAGAATTAATAATAGGATTTATTGAAAAAGGTTTGCATGTGGCTATATGATATCGTGGATGATCATATATTTGTTATTATGTGTTTATTTATTTTGTGAATTACTTGATCTTTTGTGTTTTATATTATGATAGATTGTAAACTACAAAAGAGGGTAATTTTTCATAATAAAAATAAATAAGACTAATAACTATGAAACCTTTGTAGTAATTTCAATTATTGCCAAGTCTTATGTGCCGACAGTGGTTCGCTTCGCACGGTAATTTGCTCCCAGGCGAGACTAGCAATAATAAATTTACTACATTAATTGTTTTAGCAAGAAAATTATATTCTTTTAGTTGATTGATTGCGACTGTATTAAGTGGTCGAAGCGGCGGACCTAAAATTGACAAACTAAAAAGTGGGTTCTAGTTGGTACGCATTAAATTGTGACCTTAAAGGGGCACGGTTTTAACCAGCTTCGGCGGCTGTCGTCCCTACGCCCGCCTGTGCGTCAATTTTAGACTTACCAAGTACACCACAACTAATACGAAGCATCTTAAGGCAATGTTGTAATTTATTCAACGCCTCAATTAAAAGATTTGATAATTTGAGCTACGAATAAGTAAATGGTTTTGTTTTTGAAAACATATATGATACAAAGATGAATGCATGACATCTTTGTACATATTTTTTGATTTAACACATCAAAATTTTATTACCCTAAAAACTTAAGTTATATGCCGACCAATTAACAAGGAAACACCTAAGATGACATTCTATCATTACTAGCAGCCTCAGCTGATGTGATGATTCAAAGAATGAAGTCAATAGGGGTAAATTGAGCACTTCCATTACTAGCAGCCTCAGCTGATGTGATGGAACGGCGTCAATTTACACGTTTCTAAATTGGTTAACTTAATTGAGCACTTTTATTACTAGCAACCTCAGCTGATGTAATAAAACGGCGTCAAGGCATAAAAGAATTGGGGATGAAACATGCTTACAATTTGCAACTGATGTTGGCAACATATATATTGTAAGTCCCAAGATTTCTAGGAATTGCAATTTGAAATTGGCAATTGGGTGATCCCGTACCTTGTTTGAGTACTTTCATTGCTAGCAGCCTCAGCTGATGTAATGAAACGACGTCAATTAGGATCCTAGATTTCAGTGAAAATTAAATGGTTATTTGACCAATGGGTGTTTAATTTTCATGAAATGTTAAAAATATCGAAAGTACTAACTTTTGAACTTTTTTCTGTAGAAATGGCCCAACCCGGAAACTCGTCAAACTTAACTTCCTGTTTCAAGATGATGCTTGAAAAGGAAAAATTGACCGGGACTAAGAACTTCAATGCTTGGCATCGAAATCTAAGGCTTGTTCTTAGAATTGCCAAACGTTCTGAATGTCTTACTGAGGCTCTTCCAGAAGCTCCTCCTGCAAACTCGTCTAATGAAATACTTAGGCAGTACAATGAAACCTATGACAAGCACAATGATGCGGCTTGTCTCATGCTATCGGGGATGGATGATCAACTGGTCAAACAGTTTGAGAAATATAGCCCGAAAAATATGATTGATGAACTGACACGTATGTTTCAGAAATCACCAATGGCTGAATTGTACGATGTACTTGACAACTTGGGCAAGTGCAAGCAGGATGTGACAACACCCGTAAGTGATCATGCACTTAAAGTGAAAGGTTATCTTGACCAACTGGATGCACTTAATTGCGGGTTTGTGGAAGACGTTAAAGTTGGCCTCATCAACAAATCCCTCAATGAGGATTTATATGGTGACTTTGTGCGCAACTTTAACAGGCATTGCAAGGGGAAGACATTTTCTGAATTGCATGCAATGCTTATTGAGCATGAGAAGTCCCTCACTAAGAAAGCTCCTACACCTGCTGTTATGGCAATAAGAGGTGGTAGGGTAGCTAAGCCCGGTAAACCGAAACATGTGAACAAGAAAGGAAAGGGCAAAGCTGACAAGGGCAAGCAGATTGTGACCTATCAGCAAAAGCCGAAGAAGCAGAATCCTCCTCCCAAGAAGGAGTATCCCAAAAAGGATGCGGCTGCTTGTCACCACTGTAACACTCCTGGACACTGGAAGCGTGACTGTCCATTGTTGCTTGAGGAGTGTCGCAAAAATAAGAATGCCAAGGCTGGGCAGGGCGCCAGCACTTCAGGTATTTTTATGGTTGAATTATTTTCTTTTCCTCGTAAGCAAAATGCCTGGATATATGATACAGGATGTGGTACTCACATTTGTAATACATCGCAGGGGCTTAGAGGAGCAAAGAAGCTGAACTATGGAGAATGCTACTTGTACGTGGGAAATGGAATACGTGCAGCAGTAGAAGCCATAGGGACTTTTGAGCTAGTTTTACCTTCTGGTTTAATATTAGTTTTGAACAATTGTCATTACGCACCTTCTATTGTTAGAGGTGTCGTTTCAGTTTCTTTGTTATTGGATTTGGGTTTTAAGCATACTTTTAATGATAATGGAATTTCTGTTTCTTTAAATTCTGTTTTCTATTTTAATGCTATTTCATTAAATGGTGTGTTTGAAATTGACATGGAAAATCATGTATCCAATAAAAATAATTCTATGTATAGCATCGGGAATAAGAGAACCAAGTCTAACTTGGATTCGTCTTATTTATGGCATTGTCGCCTTGCCCACATAGGCAAGAAACGCATGGAAAAGCTGCTAAGTGATGGGCTTTTACCAAATATCAATGATGATTCAGTTGATAAATGCGAATCTTGCATATCTGGGAAGATGACAAAGAAACCTTTCCATAGCAATATGGAGAAGGCTTCTGATCTACTTGGATTGATACACACGGATGTGTGTGGTCCACTTAGACATGTGTCAAAACGTGGTGCTACCTACTTCCTAACCTTTACGGATGACTATAGTCGTTATGGTTGTGTTTATTTACTTAAACACAAACATGAAGTCTTTGAGACATTCAAGGTTTTTAAAAATGAAGTAGAATTACAACTCGGAAAGAAGATTAAGGCCCTTCGATCCGATCGTGGTGGTGAGTATTTGAGCCAAGAGTTCAAAGATTATTTAGCTGAGTGTGGCATTGTCCAACAACTCACTTCTCCTTATACTCCACAACAAAATGGTGTATCTGAAAGGAGAAATCGTACTTTGCTTGACATGGTACGGTCTATGTTTAATCTTACGACTCTTCCTTTATCCTTTTGGGACTATGCTCTTGAAAGTGCTGTTCGCATATTAAATATGGTTCCAACTAAGAAGGTTGATAAGACTCCATATGAATTATGGACTGGAAAAGCTCCCAACTTGTCTTACTTAAAGATCTGGGGTTGTGAGGCGTTTGTTAAACGTAACTCACCTGATAAGCTCCAACAAAGATCTGTTAAGTGCATCTTCGTAGGATACCCTAAGGAAACAAGGGGTTACTACTTTTACTTCCCACCAGAAAATAAAGTCATTGTGGCTAGATATGGTGAATTTCTTGAGGAGAGTTTCTTGACTCAAGAATTCAGTGGGAGAGTATATGATCTTGAAAATGATCAAGAAGATGTGTCACCTTCTGAGAACACTAACACACTTCCTGTGGAACCTGAAAGTTTAGGTCCTCCACCTGAAGTTGAAGTGGTACCCATCCGTAGATCTTCAAGATCTATAAAGGCTCCTGAACGCCTATGTTTAAGCATAGACGATGAGGAAACTTTTCTATTGGATCACATTGATGAACCAACTAGTTATAAGGCTGCCATTAATAATCCTGAAAAGGACAAATGGCAAATAGCCATGGATGGGGAAATGCAATCCATGAAAGACAACGAAGTCTGGATTGAAGTGGATCTTCCACCCAATGCTAAGGTAGTTGGGTGTAAGTGGCTCTTCAAGAAAAAGACTGATATGGATGGCAAAGTACACACCTATAAAGCTCGTTTGGTGGCCAAGGGCTTCACTCAAACATATGGTGTTGACTATGAGGAGACCTTTTCTCCTGTAGCCGATATTAGAGCTATTAGGATTCTTATAGCCATAGCTGCCTACTATGACTATGAGATTTGGCAAATGGATGTCAAAACCGCGTTTCTGAATGGTCGCCTAGATGAAGACATCTATATGGCACAACCTGAAGGTTTTGTAAATCCAGAATTTCCTGAGCGTGTATGCAAACTTCAAAGATCCATTTATGGATTGAAGCAAGCATCCAGGCAATGGAATAAGAAATTTGATGAGGAAATCAAGAAGTTTGGATTTACTCAAAATTTCAATGAGCCATGTGTATACCACAAAGTTAGTGGGAGTAACACTACTTTTCTTGTCCTATATGTCGATGACATATTAATCATGGGAAATCACATACCAAGCCTTAATGAAGTTAAGGAATATCTTGGTAATTGCTTTGCTATGAAGGATTTAGGAGAAGCAGCGTATATCCTTGGAATCAAGATCTATTGAGACAGATCTAAACGGTTAATCGGATTAAGCCAAAGTGCTTACATGGATAAGATATTGAAGAGATTCAATATGCAAAATTCCAAGAAGGGATATTTGCCCATGCAAGTTGATCATGGCTTAAGTAGCGAAATGTGTGCTTCTACACCCGAAGAGGTGGCATACATGCAGAAAGTTCCATATGCTTCGGCAGTAGGATCTATCATGTATGCTGTTAGATGCACAAGGCCTGATGTGGCATTCGCTCAAAATTTGACGAGTCGATATCAGCAAAATCCAGGGAGAGATCACTGGCATGCTGTTAAAAACATTCTTAAGTATTTAAGGAATACCAAAGATATGTTTTTAGTTTTCGGGGGAAATCCAGACGCAGAACTGAATGTTACAGGTTTCTGCGATGCATCCTGGCAAACTGATAAAGATGATACGAAGTCGCAAACGGGTTATGTCTTTGTCATAAATGGAGGAGCAGTTGACTGGAAGAGTAAAAAGCAGAGCACAACGGCCATGTCTGCTACAGAAGCTGAGTACAATGCTGCATCGGATGCTGCACAAGAAGCTGTTTGGATAAGGAATTTCATTACGGATCTTGGAGTGATGCCGTCTATTGAATTGCCTATAAATGTGTATTGTGACAACTCTGCCGCAATCACATTCGCCAATGAACCTGGAGTTATGAAAGGCGCCAGACACTTTAAAAGAAAGATGCACTATGTTCGTGAACAAGTCGAACTGGGTGAAATCAAAGTACTCAAAGTTCACACAGATGACAATCTGGCTGATCCTTTCACGAAGGCATTACCTAAAGATACGTTTAATCGGCATGCTCAGGGTATTGGTCTTCGTTTAGCAGATAGTTTCATGTAAATCTGTTGGATTAGTATTTCGATAGGGACGTGTAAACAATTATTATTTTAATGAAATAAAGTGCGGATAACGTTTATTATCATTATTAATATTTGTGTCCTATATTTGCATGTTTAAATCCGTGAATAATTTATTTATTCTAAATAGTCCGTTGTCAATCAATAATATGGGAATATTATTGAACTGAGACAAATGTGAGGATTGGTAGAATGAACTGTAAGGTTGAGACACCAATGTCACATGATATTCAATATTGGATAAATTGAATATAGGACTTATCCCAAATACATGATTATACTTTATGGATCATAGTCATTAAGTATATCATGAATATTTATCCTCAGACTTGAGATGACAGATAATTGCCGAGGATGTAGCTTATTTTCTGTAAGGTGGTCTAACGCTAACCGTAAAAGGTAGTTATAAGGGCTATTTTCAGAAATGATGCGAAGTTCAAGGGTTATGCTCGCAGTCAATAAGGGATTTGTTCCTTCAACTTTGTGTTGAAGTTTAATACTGCTTGGCCACTCGTATGGTTGGCAAGATGTTTGCGTGCGCACGTCCAAAGTCTATCTGAAAGACGTTCAGATGTTTTGGTAATCTTGTTCAATTATGTATAAACGAGAAACTAAGTTAATTGTGGAATGACAAAGATCCATATCCAAATTAACGCGGTATTAGTAACAAAAGGATAAGTATGATGATTAATTTCATCACATGTGGTTTTTACCAGGAGAACCACAACTCGGATCGAGCTGGGGGCATTGGGAACGTTAAGCTAGGCTGACCCATGTCATTGCTATATTAATGTTTATCCAAGTGGGAGCTGTTAGGTTTTGTGTTTAAATATTAATATATGCATGTCCGGTTTCGAATCCGAGGCTCGGGATTGCACACATTAGCGTGAGAGTTTCAATGATGAACAATTAAATAATTATATATTTCATGTATTTATTTATTTATTCATTTCACCGATTAAAACACTTAACGACGGTTAATACTTAACGGAGTTTTAACTAACGACGGTTAAAGGACTAAACGTGAAAAAAGGAAAGAAGGATCTAGAATCCTTGTGGGATTATGAAAGTCGGCCGAACACCTCCTTTAGGGATGTTGGTTCGATCGGTTTGCTTGGAGGAGAGGAAAAGGAGAAACTATAAATACCATTCACTTGTGTTTTATTTTTCTCTCTAATCCTTGAATCCCCTACAAGCCTAACTTCTCTTCTTCTCCTCTCCTAAGCATAGAACCGGTCGACATTTTTTATATCCACTAGGATATTCGACCCTAGTAAAGCTTTGCTAGTGTTTGGCTTGTTGGTGATCAAGAAACTAGCTTTTCTCATTGAAACGCTATTATTACGTGTGTACAGGAACGAGTGACAAGCTTCCTTTAGCTTGTGATCTTTGGTTTAGTCGATCCAATATATTCCCAATTAGGGTTTATATTATTTGTTCTTGTTCAAGAGATTCCTTGTTCTTGCTAGGAATCATTAAGGTACGTGTCTTGTTTAATTTAATTAATTACATGTTCTTGTAGATCTATTCCGCTGCGTGCTTTGTGATGTTTTATGTGTTTATGATTTTTAATAGTTCACATATTCCAACAGATTCTCCATAGAAACACTATGACGAGAACGAATAAGAGAATCGGAAGAAGACTTTAGACGTTTGATCTCCCTAACCCGAGCCTCAAAAGCAACCTTGGAAAGATGATGAAAACCTCGAATGCGCTTGTTAGTCCGGCGCACTAGGTTCCTGTAGCGGCGACGGCTAGACTCCAGTTGATCTTCTAGTGCACAGACATCTTTGAAATAGCGGTTAGCACAGAATCGCCGCTCTTCAGCCCTTCTCTTCCACTTAGAGACGCGACGCTTCTCCAAATCTAAATCAGAACGAGGAACCATATGTTGAATCTGAGCCGACAAATCATCAACTTCAGAAGAAAGATCATCAAGACGGCCTCGAAGAAGAGTATTCTCCAAAGCAGCAGCCTCGAAACGCTGAAAAGCGATATAAGCAAAGTCACCCTCACGAGTCTTGAACACGACCATCTCTTCCTTTTCCTTTTCCAAACAAAACAACGAAGACGAGAACGACATTATCAGATATATCGCTGGTTGCTTTGGGTTTTTTTTAATCGATCCTAAGGAAGTGAATTGAATGATTAATATATAGAGAATAACAATGGCGGTGCATGGGTCTTATAATGTTGCTTGGGTGGTACGGTATCCCATTCATGCCAATTGCCAAATATTTGTTCCATGCCAAAAGAAATTGATACTCCGTCTTATGTTTTAGTCCGTGTATGGACCTTGTGGTTTAAAAAAGGCAATATTTGTGTATGTTTATAAGGCTATATCTATTAATTGTCACAAATTGCTATTCAAAATGGTTTTTGTTAAACACAACCCTATGAGTTGTGTGCATGTAAGCATTCCAAATTTATAAAAATGACAATTAGTGAACTCATATATTCTATAATTATATAATTTTAATCATTATAAAAAAGGTAGGTGATGTTAACTATGGAATGTTTAGAGTTCACTAAGGTGCTGTTTGTTTATTCAGACAATTTATGTCTGAATCTGAATACCACGTCTGAATCTGAATTAGTGGTCCAAAAGTCTGAATCTGAATTGTTTTAGTCTGTTTGTTTTTATAAAGTGTCTGAATAAACAAAAAACAATCATTTCGCTATAAAACAAACCAAAAAGACCCTCCATTCATGATTATTAATAAAAAATCAAGACCAAGATGAGGAGATAATGATTGAAAAGAAGTAGGTGTAAAGTTTAAGCTTTTCAGATGTAATCAGACATATTCAAATGTCTGAATGAATCAGACCCTATTTAGATGTATTCAGACTTCAGATGTCTGAATAAACAAACAGTCTGAATCTGAAAATGTCTGACCGAATCAGACTTCAGACGTATTCAGATCTGAATGAGCCGAAACAAACACAACCTAAGACTGAAGGGAATGGGGCGATAAATTAAGCGACTCCCCCCTGGATCGCCTCTGGTTCGCCGGGAACACCGCCCCCCTCAGGCGATCCAGCTCCTTGGCGACCAATTTGGCTCGGCGGCTGTGTCCATTGTTTGAGAAAAATATAGCTGTTGCAAAACGGCTTTGTCCCTTTTTTTTTTTTTTTAAACCTCTATTTTTTTTTTAAACCTCTATTTTCAAAAAAAAAAAAAAAACACAACACTTTTTCCAAAAAAAAAAAAAAAAAAAAAAAAAAAAAAAAAAAACCACCACCATATCAGGAAAAAAAAAGAAAAATTTTATAGAAGATTTCGAATATTCGTCATCCTCATCATCAAGTTCCGATTCTTCGGAACTAGATGAGGCGATCGAAGGTGCCATTTATAACACCGTTAATATATTTATTGAAGTCGTGAAAGAGCGGGTAGCAGATGATGGCCCCGTTTTTAGAAGAAGGGCGTATGTGAATCGTCGTCGAGAGGAGGCAAACGAGAGGTTGATGCGTTTTTACTTTGTTGATCAACCGGTATTCGATGAGCGGGTATTTCGACGACGCTTTTGTATGAGTAGGCGGCTTTTTTTGAAGATAACAAATGAGTTGGAAGAAGAGTACCCATATTTTCAACAAAATTATGATTGTCGTGGGAAGCTAGGTTTCACCGCGATACAAAAATGTACTTCCGCGATTCGTCAACTAGCATACGGATCGAGCGTCGATTCATTCGACGAGAACCTGGAAATGTCGGCGAGGACTTCACGGGAGTCGTTGACCAAATTTTGTCAAGGTATTATTTTTAGAATTATTAGTTAGTATTTTTTTTGAATTATTAGTAGTATTATTATTAGTTAGAATTATTAGTTGTATCATTATTAGTTAGAATTGCTACATATTTTTAGTATAGTTAGTTAGTATTTTTTGAATTGTTACTTTTTAACTATTAATAGGTATTATTGAGATGTATGGGCCGACATATCTACGTAGACCGACTTGGACGGATCTACAACGTATTTACGAGGTGCATGAGCAGGTTCATGGTTTCTCGGGCATGATTGGTAGTATTGATTGCATGCACTGGCCCTGGGAGATTTGTCCGACCGCATGGCGGGGCACACACACACGAGGGGATATTGGGAAACCGTCGTTGATACTTCAGGCGGTTACGTCTACCGATTTATGGATTTGGAACGCTTATTTTGGTCAGCAAAGATCAAACAACGACATCAACGTGTTTGAGTCTTCACCTATACTTGAAGAAATTATATCTGGGTTGGCGCCAACAGGTTATTATATTTTTCTTAGATTTTTTAATAAATGAATTATGTATTTTATAACTTTTTATGTTTTACTAACATGTTTTCATTTTCAATTTGTAGCTGCTTTTTATGCAAACGGTAATTATTACAGAGCCGGGTATTATTTGGGTGATGGCATATACCCGGAATACACTACCTTTGTGAAGACTTTCACCGACCCAATTGATGAAAAAAGAAAATACTTTAAGAAGAAACAAGAGTCGGCACGGAAGGATATTGAGCGAGCGTTCGGGGTTTTGAAAAAGAGATGGAAAGTTATTAGTTTTCCATCAAGATATTAGGACAAGGAGAAAATGCATGCCGTCATGTATACTTTTATTATTCTCCATAACATGATTTTGGAGGATGAGGACAAGGCATATTGTCAAGATTTCAACGAGCACGACCAGACATTGGACCCCGAGTATTTGACTCAAGAAACTCCAATGGAGCAACGGATTGAGAATTCAAATGTCGTTAGAAGCCGCGAAACACACAATATGCTTAAGGCGGATTTGGTGGATCATGTATGGGATAATCGTGGCCCGAATGAAGACAAAAACGCCCCTACAGAAGTCGACGATTTTGTTAGTGATGAAGAATAATTTTTAGTATTATTAGGTATAACAATTATGTAATATTTATGTTTTATTAGTATTTAACTAATATGTATTTTTAGTTATTATTTATATAAAATGCATTTTTAGTTATTATTAATAAGTTGATAGTGAAAAAAAAAAAAAAAAAAAAAAAAAAAAACAATCATTACAAGTGACACGTGTCGCGAGTCGCCCCACCCTCCTGGGTAGCCCCACTCCCCCTTTTTTTTGAGGCTACCCAACATGCTGACTAGGCGCCACGTGTCGCGAGTCGCCCCTTAGTTGGGTAGCCCCATTCCCTTTAGTCTAAATGTTCATTAAATACTAATTATATATTTATAGAAGACTTATACACAGCCCATAGGGTTGTGTTTAACAAAACCCTTTTAGAATATTTCAAATAAGTGTCCATTCATTTTTTTTTAACTGATGTAGTTGAATATTTTTTTAATGGGCTAAGAGCGATCGGTATAATAATGCCTCAACGGCGTGCGTTACATCGGCGTTACCATACCCTAACGTCTCGCGTTACATCGTTGCAATTTGGTCCTAACCACAAGGACGATTTATGTAAATACAATAAGGACTAACGTTGCAATTTGGTCCTAACCACAAGGTCGATTTATGTAAATAACTCTAACCAAATGTTAAATTATGCATATAATAGTAGAATTAGTAACTTGTTTGCATTGTTTAGAAAAATTAAAAGATACATGTACAACATTGTAAAAAGAGAAAAGTTCGTTACATTTAGAAACAATTATCCTTTTGAAATAACATGTTTTGTGTTACGATAACGAAAGTCACCCAGATAATTGATACCTTTTTCTTGAAACAATTATATTTACAAAAACTTACTTAAAAAAACTTAGTTTATTCAGTCGAGTACCCCCAACCGAAACTAAGCATGATAACTAAATACACATAACCGTTGCAAAACCGATGATTATTTACAATGAACAAAGCCCGTGCATCGCACGGGCCATGCTGTCTCGTAATTTAAAAAGATTGAAAGTCAATTCTTGAACAATATCGATTTTTTTTTTTATTTTGAGCCTTGAAAATAAAGTGGAGTATAATGGCTCATGAATAGTACAATTTTAATTTTTCCTTGGTAAAAAACTAAAAATCGTTATAAAGTGATTTTGGAATGGGCCTTTAAAGATTATAGTAAACCAATAGTTGTTGGACCATAAACAAAGCCTCAAATGTTTGACTAGTTTATGCTAAAACCCTAGCTCCACAACTATATATAAACACAAGCACAATCTCTCTTTAACTCATAGCCGACATACAGGGTTTATCTCTGTCACTAAATCTTTAGTTCTTGTTGTTTTTACTTTAAGAAAACCTTGTTTTTGTTGAAAAATGTTTTGGCCAATGATTAATTTTCAAAAATGACAAGTATATGTCTGAATCATATACTATGTTGTTAAATCTAATCTTCTCTATGAGGCCATTTTTTATATATATTTATTGAGAGGTTCATATGATGATTATTTGCATAGTTCAAATGATATTATTTTGTGATTATACATTTTTTATAGTCTTTCGCTCCTATCTGATGATCTCTCTCAAGTATTTGTTGCTTTTTTACAAAAAAAACAGTTGATGGTTTTTTTAGGGAAAAAAAAAAAAAAAAAAAAAAAACAAGGGATAATGATAATGATGACAGATTGACAGAATCCTAATGTTTTTAAAACCGGGTCTGTATTCGACCCGACCCAGTCACCTGGTCAACCCGGTTTTATGCAAAAAAAATAAATAAATACTGTAATAATAACAGCTAATATACATGTACAAACAACCATTTTTCTGCTGCATTATTAACACTATTTTTTCTGTAAAAATCTGCATAGAAACCAACCACGTTTCTGCTGTTGACCCGGGTTGCTAAAAAACGGGCGGTTCAAACTGGGTTACAAAGGTTTTGGGCCAGATCCGGTTCAACCTGTTGAACCGGGTTTCAAAACATCGCCCTTTCATAAAGTTTTCCATTTTTATAAAAACATTAATTTGCTACTATACATTGAGTACTGTTGTTAGAGTAAAAACGCGTAATTAGGGGTTCTTTGTTTCGTCTTATATACAAATACTAATTAACCATATCATAAAAACTTTGACACCAATGAACAATTAGAAAAACTTGAAAACCAATTTTAAGAAAAGTTTTTGTGACCATGTATTAGATGCAGTGATGAGAAAGCTAACATGTAAGAAAATACTTAACTTTGTGTTGTGTATTTTCTATGAAATATTTTTGTTACGCTTGGCTTCTGAGCATACCAAACTTCCCAGAAGGGAAGATTTTACAGTGTGGGCTCAAATCCTGTTGATTAGTTGCCGAAAGTAATAGAAAAAAATCTAATTGGTGAAAGGTAACATAAATATGTAAAGTTCAAAACTGATAAAAGGCTTATAAGCTTTATACATTTGAGCAAAAAATTAAAGTAACCCATTGATGGATTGTGAAACTTCATCATAGAATGTTATTGCGAAACGTATCCATATAGTCGATTAGAAATTAAAACTATACACAGATTCTGCATTGCTCAAAACATAGAACACATTTTTCATGAATCTGCAAATGCTTAAGACATATGCAGGGAAGATGTAATACTTGAAGTTACAAAAAGAACCAACAGTGACTGTATTGTTCAAAGCAGAGACCACATTCTTTCAAGAATACTCGTGAAATCCATCGTCTAGAACTTGGTTAGGCCTTATAAATTAACCAAGCCTTATATTTTACCTACCAGGCGTCTTCGTGAAATCAAACGTCTAGAACATGATCTGGCCATTTCCTCTTCACTATCTTCACTGTCCAAGACAATCACACCTTCAGGATCACCCAATCCTTCTTGTTCGGAAATGTCTTCATCAGATCTTTCGGCGTTATGTTTTGAATTCAGCATTGCAGCGTCTGCTTTCACCTTCTGTTTATCGTTATGTTTTTCTTTGAGTACCTGGAGTGGCTTTCGTGGAAGTTTTATAGGCTTTGAATTTGCACTGCTTTGATCAGCTTGTGGTGCCTTTAACATGTTACTAACCCCTGGATTCGTTTCCCCATTATCGTTGTTTTCTTTATTCTTGTTTAGGCCTAAAAACCCGAAAGATGGTTTCTTGCCAGTTAAACCTAGCTTTTTGCGTTTTGGGTTACTGAAGCAACTACTGTCAGTTGGGTTCTTTTGAACCTCTGGCAAGTTTTCTTTTTGCGCATTAAGGTCAGTAGACACCGTGTCATTTTTTCTTTTGGTCGACTCTTTCTGTAAACTCTTGCTAGAAAGATAAAGTTTCTTCGAGCTAACGGCTGGTGGTTTGGTACCTTGATCATGATCAGAGTTCATCATGGTCATAACCTGATCTTTACTGTACTCAAATGGCGTTTCTTTGAAATCCTGGTTTGGTTCTTGTATCTGTGATTTGTTTGAAGGTGCTTTGTTCATCCCCGTATCACTAACACCCGTGTTTGATCCTGAAGCATCCAATGACAGTTTTCTACTGATCCCTGAAAGCCTTTTTGAACCTACAACATACTCGGGTATATCAGTTTCCTTTTGAACCTGGACCATTTGTGCACCAAGATCTCTAGGCATCACGTCATCAAGTCTTTTGGTTGGATCAGGGACTTCCTTTTGAAGATTCTTGTTGGAGAGAAGTAGTTTCTTTGAGCTAATGGTTGGTTTTTTGGTATGTCGATCATGATCAGAGTTCTTCACGGTCATAACATGATCTTTATTACATTCAAGTGACTCATTTGAAGGTGCTTTCTTCATCCCCATATCGCTCTCCCTTGTGTTTGATCCCGAAGCATCCAAAGAAAGTTTTTTACCGATCCCTGAAAGCCTTATACAACCTACAGCATATTCGTGCATATCACTTTCTTTTTTGACATCAGGCATGTTCACCTTTTGTGCATCAAGGTCACCAGCCGTATCTTCAAGTCTATTTGTTGAATCAGGGTCTTCTTTTTGTAGAATCTTGTTAGAAAGACATAGTTTCTTCGTGGCTGGTCGCGGTCTGTTATCTTGATTATTAGCAGATTTACTCACGCTCATAACATGACTTTTACTATATTCAAACTGCGTATCTTTGGGATCTTGGTTTCGTTGTTGAACCTTTACCAGGTTTTCCTTTTGAACATCAAGGTCTCTAGGCATCAAGTCATCAAGACTTTTGGTTGAATCAGGGACTTCTTTTTGTAGATTCTTCCAAGAAATACATAGTTTCTTCGAGCTGATGATTGGCGGTTTCTTATCATGATCATGATCATAGTTCGTCACAGTCTCAAACGGCATAAATTTGGAATCTTGATTCTTTGACTCGCTAATTGAAGTGTTTGAAGGTACCTCTTTCATCTCAAAATCGCTCTCCATTACGTCTGATCCTGAAGCATTTAATAAAAGTTTTCTACCGATCCCTGAAAACTTCTTAAAACCTATAGCAGACTCATATGTGTCAGTTTTCACAACCTCTGATGCTTTATCTTCTGTCTGCAGGAATCAATACGTAAAAGCATTAACCAGCTATGTGCTGTTAACATAGAAAAACACCAGTATATGGGTCTAGTGAAACTGATACTTATATCTAACTATTTTAGGGTCAAATGAAATTCAGTTTAAACGTAGCTGCAATAAAACTGAATCTGATTATTTAGGGGTCTTTTCACATATATATACTCAAATTACCAAACACTCATAAATTGAGTATCTAATTAGCACAAGTTTGAACTGGAGTACATCTAAATATTATCATGTGCAACACAATTTAAAAAATACAGTCAATCAACTCCTATATCTAAGTAAAAATATCAGACTTGACACTAACAAAAGCAATATATAGTACGTGCATACCGTGCTTGAATCTGTGAGAGGCTGAAGCCCAGCATGGCTCAGACTAGCATCAATTTTGGCATATTTTTCAGTCATAGAACGCGCCTTCTGGTCAAAAACTTGTTTGTTGTACTTATGCTCCTTGCTCTACACATTGCAATATGAAAAATACTCATCAACATTTCATCAAACCATGTCTATCTTTTAAAAAGTTGGTCCAAAACTCCAAATTACTAGTAAATTACTATGATTAACAAAGTCAGTCCAAAGTAGTTGTAATACATCTACTCACCGCTTCACACATTAAGCCATCATCAGGGTTGGGTTCACTCAATAACAGCCCAATACTCATCAAAACAGTTGAAATGTTCAACGATGGCTGCCATGCACCCTGGAACAACAGAGAATAACAACTTCAGTAAACCATTCAAGTTTATAGGAGTGTTTGGGATTGCAAACTTTTCATCTTATGCTTAAGAAAACACATTTCATGTTGCTGGTAAGACAGTGCTTATTAAAGAGCAAAGTAGTCAAAACGAGCACAATTTGTTTCACTATCCAAACACTCAATAATGTGTAATGCGGTTTCAAAAACCATATAACCGCTCTAAAAAGGCGTTAAATTCATAAACCAAAAAAACTCACCTTGGGAGGAAGATTAAGTATATCAAGACAAATCCGTCCACCCGTGTCAATGTTGGGATGATAAATAGGTGTACTAAACGTCACAACAGGAGGCTGAAACGGATACCTACAAAACCATAAACATTTCACCTGTAACAACCCGTCCCACAACAGTATGTTACAAGACATCTGAGTCCCTTATAATTTCAAAAGTGATGGGTTACAAGTATCTTTTCTTTACACCATGGCCTTTGGGGTGTTCGTTTAAGCTTATTTTGGGCTTATGTTTGATAAGCCCAACATTTTCGCCTTTTGTTGAAACTTACAAGCTTATATTAATTAGCCCCTAAATTTCAAAAAAAGCCGGAAGAATTATAAGCCGAAATGAGATAAGCTCATAAGCCCAAATCAAACTTTCGGCTTTGCGGATGTTACAAAAACTCAGTCACGCAAAACATTAAACACTTGGTGTGCATCAGCGGAAAACTCACCTTTCGGGTATTTGAATGTTGATCTTAAAAACACCCTTTTCATAAACGGTACCTTGAGGTCCTTGAATCACTGTCAAAAAACAAAACCCATTAGAGATTAGTCATAAAATTGACATATGGGTGTGAAGACAGACTTACACGCGTCGATTGAGGTGAGCGAGAAGGAAGCGAGGTCGGAAAGGTGAGGGAAGGATGCGCCGTGGGGCGGGTCGGTGAGTAAGAGTTTGAGTTCTTTTTGCATACGAAGACTCAGTCTTGCTGCTTGAGCCATTGATTATTGGATTGGATTATTAGTTTGTGTTTTTGGTTTGAATGTTTGTGTTTTGAAATTTTAGTTTTTGGGGGTAAAATGAAAACGCGGGGTTTTCAAAATAACTTATACCACCAATTTTAGACTTTTTTGTATTTTGAGGAAAAGTTGGTTCAATTTCAACCCTCTTTATTTTTTACGACTTGAATTTTACTCGTACGAGACAGCATGGCCCGTGCGATGCACGAGCTTTGTTCACTGTAAAGAATCATCAGCTTTGCAAGGATTATGTGTATTTAGTTACTATGCTTAGTTTTGGTCGGGGATACTCGACTGAATAAATGAAGTTCATTTAACTAACTTTTTTTAAATACAATTGTTAGAAGAAAAAGGTATAAAATACATGAGCGATTTTAATCATCGTAATGCAAAACATGTTTTTTCAAACACATAGTTTATACTACACATAACTGATGTGGTTTCTTTTGCCAATTGATGTTCGAGTCCTACAAAATTATTGCTTAATCAATGAATAAGCAAATAAATAATTTCCCAAAATAAATCGTAGTGGACTATTTATTCGAGATATTGTTTCAAATGCAAATAAAAATATAATCACTTTAAAGGAAATACTAAGACGCTTAGGCTGGTACGATGCACGAATATGGTTATTCTAATGAGAAATCAAATGTTCAATATATATGTATGTTATTGCACCAAGTGTGATACAAATAACTTATCAATACATTTGTCGGATTAGTAAAAAGATCAAAAGGGCACGACTCAAAGGGTTTATTTGAATCATCTTAAGAGTCTAATAGAAGTCAGCATCATCGGAATGAATAATCTACATCTGGAATTAAGAAAATGGTATGTATAAGCCTAAAGTAAGTATTACACACACAAAAAGTTATCACTAATTTTCTCGTGTTAACACCGATTCTTTAACATTTTTTAAAACTTAATTTCTATCCAATCAAGTATGTTGTCTACACGTGTATTAGATACTCATATTGAAATGAATATGTATTAAAACCATTAGTGTTATTAACATTTTTTTCCAATCAAGTAAGTGCTATGGTTCATGATTCAGTATACATATTATTATTAAAGTGGTTGAGTAAAATATTTTGTATAGAAAGAAATAAACCATGTTGTAACTCAATGATGAAACGTACATTCCACTAAACATATTCAATAGGTTGCACTGTAAAGTTATTAACAAAGCAAATAAAACTTAATGTACTATATAATTGAGTTATATGTACAATGCATAACATTTCATGGTCTACAATAGATGTGCAAGCAAAGGTGGCAAAATGGGTGGATCGGGCAGGTCGGGCGGCTCATGGCTGTTACAAAAAAGACGCAAAAAGATTTAATACAAACTCATATCTACATATTAAACCTATGAATCTTTTAAAAAAAAGTCTTCAAAAATTGATAAATAATAACAGACTTAGCAAAACACGAAAAATACCTTAAAACTTCATTAAAAGGCGGATCCGTAGCGGTTGCAACTTTTCCGGCAAATCAACAATGGCAGCGGCAACGACATGTGGCTATTATAACAAAAAAAAAAAAAAAAAAAAAAAAAAAAAACACACACAAAAAATTGATATAACTCATGTCATCGAAAACAATAAACGCAACGATGATATCGTAAAAACAACTCTTATAGAAAAGATAAACATGTAAGAAAAGAGAGAAAGAACAAATAAAATATATATGAAATTAAATTTGTAATAATCATATTGACGTAATTGCCTCATTATTCTCAACTGGCTCAATAAATAATTGCATTTAATTGTTTTTAATTCTTCTTTTGAATTATACTTAACTTTGGCCAAGTATTATACGTTTAAAAAAAAAAAAAAAAAAACAACTCTTTTGGTCAGGGTATTATACTAAACTTTAAATAGACAAATGTGTATCCAACATTAATTTATTGACTTAGTTCAGCAAAAAAAATAAAAATGGGATAACACATTTTGTAGGTCCATAATTTTGTTCAGCTCAGTCCAAAATTGCATACTAGCCCACCATTTTAAATGAAATATTCGGTCCAATCCTATAACCAATTAATCAGGTAAAGCCGAAATGTATATTACTTGCACTTGTTTAACCTAACCCTACACACGCTTCCTTTGTTTGTCCGCCCATCTCTTACATCATCTTACACCAAACTCATTTCCCAAACTCAGTCATCTCATCTCCATCCGTCTTCATCAGCAATCGAACACACAATTTATATCATCTCTAATTAATCGCCTTCATCAAACCTTTTTTAACCATGAATCTCTTCAACCCAACCACGAAAACCATTAACCCATATTCTTTTCTGTTGGGTCCATCAGTACTCAAGAATACTTAAAACAAGATTTGGACACAAATTAACTAAGTGCAAATTAAACCGAGAACAATTCAAGTCACTGAGTGATCAGTCTCTCAGTGAGTCATCTTCAGGATGCTTAAGGCGAATTTAAGAATAAGGATTCACTACTCATGAAGGCGGTACTCCCTGGGTAGGACTTAAGCCAAAGAAGAAGATGATGGTTCAGTGAGTGTTGGACAAGAACTCACTGAACCCCAGTCTCCTCAACAACATTAAGTGATTGAAGAATGAAGAACTCAACGCCTAAAAGAAAGGCGGGAAGATCTGGGAAGAGTTTAAGATAAGATCAAATCTTATCTTGTCAGGAAGAAACTTTTCCTAAGACGGCTAAAAGTCATGGAGTGTCAGACCAACCACTCCTAAAGACTTTATAGTCCATTCCCATTGGTTCTTGGAAATGACAATTACTGTTGTAATTGTCAGACACGCTTGCTTCAACAAGTTGTAGTTTTTTAATCACTTTTACTCTTTTATACTTGTGTATAAATAGGTTCAAAAGGAGAGAAGTTGAGTGTGTTTTGTACATTGAAAGCTTACACTTTTACAAAGCAACTTCTCTCCTACAAAGAGTAACCAGTCCTTGAGATAGCTCAGTGAGGCATATTGTTACCACTCAAAGCAAAGCTTGAGTTTAGATAGGAGACACCACCATACCTTGTCTATTCAATCTCAAGTGTTTGTTCCGCAAAACACTTGGGTAATAGATTCTTTGATTCATTTCTAATAAGAATTTAAACGTTGAAAAATACTTATGTGTTTTTACTTTTACGTTTCATTAATCTGTTAGAATTAATCATAACATTGTATTAGTCATAAACACGAATAGATTAACTTTCTAGTTAACTCTAAGCGTGTTAAAGGAACAACATTTTCATAACAACTTATATTCGATTCTTGCAATCCATTGGTTTAGCCCTTTAGGCTTCAAGATCTTGAATAATCAAGGTCATTCTTTCTTTTCTCTTTAAACTAAAACACAGCCACCTCAAATATACTTACCCTTTCTTTTTGTTTTATGTTAATCGAAACTTGATAAGCAAAGTCTCGGGTAGGTTTAGTTGAAGCAATTTCTTGCAATCACTTCAGACAAATAAAGAGGGCCTGCCGGCTGAACTCCACTAGGGTTCTTCCGGTAGGCTTGGGGCTGATCACCTCGATCGTCTGGGGTCTTCCGGATATCTGCACACAACAGCACACGTTAGGCTCGCCCCGGGTGTTATCCCAGGACCCACCTCCGGTGTGAGAGTAAGTATCTGGTATTCCGAAAGGGCTATCAATCGTAGTGAGGAATTAATGCAGGTAAAAGTGTTAGTTGAGAGCAGTAAATGAGTCGAGTATTTATAGTGCTCGACCTTGATACCTGGAATGGCGGCGCCGGATTTTCAGGAGACATGTCCCCGACATAATCCCGTAAATCCTGGGGCGGCGGCGGCGGTGTCTGCTGCTGCCATCTGTCAAAAGGTAAACGCCACCTGTCCTATTACTCACTGTGATATTGGCCGGATGAGTCGTGTTCCTTTCGGTATGTCCGGACGGCCGGATGTCGTCCGGACGGCCAGTAGAGACAGGCCGTTCGGACACATACGTCAACATGTCCCTCCCCAGTGTTGCATTATCGGCTGAAGGTCGATGATGTAATACTTATACAATATCTGTGCGCCTTTCGGTACCTGCAATTTTTAGGTAATACCTTTGGTGCCTTTCGGCATATTTTGTTCGAACATATACACCCATAAGATTAAGATAATACCTTACAGTTGCTTCGCGTTTTAGCCTGCGCTTTCCGATACATGCATGTGATATCGGTATTGCGTTGTTGATAAAACATTGACGTAATACTGCAGAGATTACCTTGTGGCTTTTCGGCCTAAGTCTTTAGGATCACTGTTGCATTTGTTTAGTTTGGCCGATGGCGAAGTGCCTTACAGAGTTGGTGTTGATATGCCGTGGCTTTGATGTGTGGAAGTTATTATTGCATCGTTCCCGATCCTCTTCTGGCTTATAATGTATATTATGCGTACGTTTTTATTTCTTTTGGTGAGCAATCATTGTGTACACCCGACGGGTCAGAGTGCCTTTTTCAATTTATCCGGAGGGCCTTGCCCTTCTGTGCGTAGGCGCTGCGATTATGCCGATGGTACGACATTGCTGACAAACTATGGGTTCACGTTTGACCTTTTCCGAAGGATATGCCGTTAGATTCTAGCATGTCTTACATCATACCGATTTTACCAAGTATCGCCCTAGTGTTTTTATGAGTGTGCCTCTCTCTTTTATTATTATTTATAATTCTGTCACTTTACGGTTGTTCCATGTAGGTCATTGTTGATGGACTGACACGTATGCGCGTGTTTAGTGCGTGTGCAGATTTGCAGCCACGTCAGCGTCTCGCCAAATGTGACATTCCACATCCTGAGTTCTTCCTATAAATAGTGACACTGATGTGTGTTTTTTACTACCGTAATTCCATAATCTTAACTGAGACGCCTTCCGGTATTATTTTCCGAACGATTCTTGCCAATCTGTCCTACATTTTCATACTAGTCTTTCGTCTTTCCAAGGTACGTTTCGAACCATCTCTGCCTTAACTTTATTTTGTTGTTTGGTTGTATCCCTTTTTCCCCCGGCAAAACCGCATCGGCTTTGCCCACTTCTACTTGTGAGAGCTTTCCAGGGATCCAATTAGAGACACGTGCCTTTCGATGGGGTTAAAGGGTTGTGCATGGGGTTATCACGGATTACGAAATACCGTAGAGAGGCATACCTAGCGTCGTTAGGAATGCACCATATAACATTTTTCGAGGTTTATCCTCGTAGCTTCCATATAAACCCTTCAGTTCTTTTACCTCGAACGCCGATAGGATGGCTTAGGGAACGATAGACCTCGCGTCGTTTGAATTTCCCACGTCGTAGGGCTCTCGTTCGATTGTGGGTATCCCAACTAGTGGGCAACTTCTAGGGGAATCGGGAGGAGGGTTATGCCCTTACGGTCTTTGTCTGTCTCCTTTTATTATTTTAGTTGTGTTTCGGCCTTCGCCTGTGCAACGTTTTGACCATCACCTGCATCCGTTTTTTGCAGCTATCATAATGTCTCAATACCTGAGGAAGCCCAAAGTTAAGAAGGATGTGCCGTTGACCCAGGGGAGTAAGCATCAAGAGAGTCAATCCCAAGGAACGCATACTGCCGCCGTTCCCCAAGCCGTTATCCCTGAGCAGACGGCCGAGACGACCAGAGTCGAAAAGTCTGACCCAAAGGTTTCGGGTTCCCGAAAGAGGAAACCGGGTGAGGATGTTGTCCGCCCCATACCTCAGTCCCAAACACAGGGGACTAGAGTCCGCCTTCACCGTGACGCGTCCGGTGGGGGTACTTTCCGAGAGCCCACTGAAAGCGAGAGTGCTTCGGGCGCAAGAAAACAGCCGGAGGGACCCGATGCTTCGGCCGGAAGAAAACAGCCGGATACCCAAGGGGGTATCGGCGGGTGCTTCACGTCGGAGGCAACTGGTGCTGGCAAGTCTTTCCTCTCTTTTTCTTTATAAAACATTGACCTTCTAACTTTGCATTTACTCCGAAATTGTTGCTTGACTTACTGATTTATTTCTTCTTTTTCCGGAAATGTAGGGGCTTCTTCCGCTGCTGATCCTAATCGCGGGAAGGATAAAGCAACCGGTGAAAGTGAGTCGGCCTCTTTGCATGTGCCAATGTGGAAGGTGAGTAAGGATGACCGCTTGGATAGCTGGAAGGTCTGCCGGGAACTGTTGTTGAACCTACCGACTCCGAAAGAAGAGTCATTTTTGGAAAGTTTGGGGGATGTCGAGGCTGTTCAGAGAGCCTGGAGACTTTTGGGTATGGGGTCCGTTGCTCAGTCCGACTTGTTGCTTCGGTTCGAGAAACTCCTTCATGATCATAGCGAGCTTTACCAAATCCACCAGCATTGTGGAAACCTCGGAAAGAACGGGGGAGAGCTCAAACAACTGAAGATTGAGCATTCCACCTGCCTGGTGAGAGAGTCGGAGTTGATGGGGCAAGTGAAAGAGTTGGAGAAGCTGGTGGAGGATGAGAGGTTGGCCGCAGCGGAACGAATCAGCGCCTTGGAAGCTGATTTGGAAAGAGCTAAGGTTAACCTGAGTGACGAGGTGAAGGACAACGTGGCCCTTCGGGAAGAAAAGAAAGATCTGATTGCCCGGGTGGGACGCACCGAAGGGGAAAGGTTCAGGGTTGTTAAAGAGGTTCTCCCGGAGGTTGTTCGTCGTCTGTTGGGCAGCTATGAGTACAAGAACCATTTGGCAGGGCCCTTCAGCTTGTCCTCGCAGTCTGGGTTTATGGAAGGTGTGGTTGAGGGCCGCGGGCCGGAAGAAGTGGCCGCCATTTTGGCCAAAACGGAAGACCTGGATGTGGATGCTGCGAAGAAACTCAACCCCGCATTTGACGGGTTGTTTACCGCCGAGTATCCTTATATCAAGAAGATCAGCGGTTCCTATCTTAAGTCCCTTGATGAGATCCTGAAAATCTTCCCTGATCCCGACCCGGCTGCTTCTCCCCGCGCTCCGATTGTTAATGCCGCCGAGGGATCAACTTCCGGGACCACTACCGTCGAGGGCCCAACTGTTGGAAAGGACGGGTCGGCCCCCTAAGTTTCCGAATGATTTGCTTTACCTTGTGTTGTAAGGCCTTTGAGCCAAGAACAATTTTTCTCTTTCTGTTTTTATATACATGCATCCGGATGACTGTAATAATCTTGTGACAAATAATTTGCGTGTCTTATTCCTTTGCATATATTTATGATTGTTTTGTGTTTCGCATGCTCCATGTTTTATGTTTCATGTTACTGTTCTTGCTTGCTTCCAGAGTGACCTGGATTTAGTGGAATTGACCTTTCGGTTGGTATGATGAGATGTTCTACTGGACCTTTGAACGATCCTGCCAGATTCTTTTAACTTGTGATTTATTAATGCTTGCCTTATCCTTCTTCCTCCTTTTTCCCTTCCTAAAAAAAAAATTCTTCTCTCTTTTTTTTTTTTTTTTTTTTTTTTTTTTGCGTGGACTACATGTGTGGATTGTACTGGGACAATTTGGGTCCTTGAAATGGATGTTGTCGAATAGTTGTTCTTCGCTATTCGTCGGTGTTATGAATCGCGTCGTTCGTCCGTTGTTATCTCTGTCATTCGTATGGCACCGAAAGTACATTTGTACATTCTTTTGATTACGGGCGTGTGACATTCGTTCGTTATTATTTTTGTGTTTGTATAGTTCCGATAGTGCAAGTTTATACATTTTGTTTGGTTGTATGGTACCTTTATGAATATCGATCACAAAAGTCTCCGGAGGGGGCCAGCCTCCCGGAGGGATCGTTTTTCACTTGTGTTCAAAATGTGGTAAACGTCTCGGCCTTTCCGCCAGAATTATGGCAACCCCTTCCTTTTTTGGGTATCAACCATCTTTGGACATTGACCACAAACTCCCCGGAGGGCGCGAACCTCGGAGGGGGCCATTTTCTAATTATGTCCAGAAAATAATGAACATTGATCACTAATCTCCGGAGGGCACGAACCTCGGAGGGATCACTTTTTACTTATGTTCGCGATTTTACAGGTGGTTCAGCCTTTCCGCCAGGATTATGGCAACCCCTTTCTGGGTATCAACCATCTTTGGACATTGACCACATACTCCCCGGAGGGCGTGAACCTCTCGGGGGGGGCCATTTTCTAATTATGTCCAGAAAATCAAACTTTGAACACTGACTACGCCCGGATGTCGCGAGTCACCCGAACGAGTCACTTTAAACTTGTGTTCCGATATTCCAACCTCGAACATTGACTACGCCTGGATGTCGCGAGTCATCCGGACGAGTCACCTTAAACTTATGTTCGGGCTATTTTGCAATCGCTATACATGTGGGACCTCACATAAATATTCAAGTGATGTTCCGCAGGGACATTGCCTCCCTCCCATGGTGGGGTAACTGCATTCGTCATTAAAAACAGTCAATACCGAGCCTTTTTGGGATATCATAAATATTTCAGAGATATATTGAGAGAAAATTGCCCCCTTCTATGGCAGGGTAGCTATGTTTCATTAAATCACTAACATCAAACCCTTTCGGGTGTTACATAAAATATATTAAGCCCCATTTACATGGACGCGTTTTACAATCAATTCCTTGCTTGTGGTGTCCTTCGGCCTATCCCTGTTCGACTGGTGTTCTCTCATTTGGCAAGCTTCCAATGCTTCTGTCGGATCGTGTTTCCGTAGGCCTTGCTCTCCCGCCATGTAAAATTGCCTGTCTTAAGTTATGAAGGTATTTGCATTCCTTCCGTTAGTTCGCACATTGTTACAGTAATAGAATAGAATAGTAAGGTATTTCAATGGTTATTTCGTACTGACGATTACCTGAGCCATTATTTGCGTCTTGGTCGGTATGCTGGGGTTTCTTTGATCATCCGACTGATTCAGCTTTCTCCCGTCCTTCCTTCCAATCCCGGGTTCCTTCTTTCGTTCATACGGCTTGTCCCCTCCTACTTCTCCCAACGGATAATTTCTTTCCTTGGCCTCTTTTATTTCGGTGATGGGCTTCTCCCTAGCACCTTGATGCCCTCGTGTCCTCGACTGAGTGACCAATGTCGCTATGCCGCTCTGTGTCGGGAACTTGACCATCGAATGAATGGTTGAAGGTACGGCTCGCAACTTCCTTAAACCGATGCGTCCCAGTATGACATTGTAGGGGGAAGGTGAGTCGATCACGGCAAACTCCAAACTGATTGTCCGGGATAGACCCTGCCCCCCGAAGCGGATCTCCAAGTCAATCACCCCCCTCGGCCTAATGGGTTTTCCGGTGAACCCTGCCAAGGTTGTGTCAACCTTTTTCAACCGTGCTTTCACCGCATGGTTCAGGCGCTCAAATTGATGCCCATATATTACTTCCATTGATGCACCAGGGTCAACATAGACCTTGCGGATTTCTTTCCCTTCCGTTTCAACCTTGATTATCAGTGGTTCGTCCGACATTTTCCCCGGAGGAATGGACGGAAAGCTTATTGGAGCGTTCATCCATTCTTCCTTTCCCACTTCTTCCGGTTTCCGGGAGGTCATAAGGCCTCGGATCATGTTGATTACTTTCCCTTTATTCCCTTGGTAGTTTCCTCCTTGATTAGTTTTCTTTCCTCTCCTGAGGTCTTTTACCAAATGATCTAGCTTCCCCGTGCTCAACGCGGTTTTTAGCTCCTCCCTGAGTACCCAGCAATCGTCAGTGAAGTGTCCTTTCTCCCCATGATAATCACAGTACCTGTCCTCACAATCCTTCTGTGGCTTTCCCTTTGTCGGAGGAGGCTGCGGTAATCTTAGCTGATGTTCCGTCGCCAATATTTCCTTGGGTGTCTTTGTAAGGACGTCCAGATCTATCGGCCTTGTTTCGTTTCGACGGATGTCATTTCGGCGGGGGTCGGGCCTCCCAGCGTTGCCGTATCTTGGGGCGACATAAGGTGCGTAATAATCGTTCCTTCGCCCTTTGAACCCGACCCTGGGGTTATTCCGGCGTAAATCTCCAACAGGAGGCTTTGGCTGGTAGTCGTTCCTGTTGTGGTATGGGTTAGGCCGAGGCTCCGTTCTCTCTCCCTTTGGCAGCTCGGTTGCTCGGAATGCCTCCTCGGAACGAACAAAATCGTCGATCCTTTCCAACATTTCATCCACGGTTTTAGGGATCTTATCCGAAAATTTTTTGGCTAGCTCAGGGCAATGATGACCATTCAGAAATGACCCGATTTGCATGATCTCCGGGGCGTCCGGGAAGTGGTTAGCCTCACATATCCATCTTTCCTTAAAATCTGAAAGGCTCTCGTTCGCCTTTCGGTGAATCTTATTGATCTCTGTTAGGTCCTTGGTGCTTATTCTCAGCATGCTAAACCTGTTCAAAAACCTTTTCTGGAGTTCGTCCCAACTATCGATGCTCCCTGTGGGGAGCTTATCAAACCATCCTCGGGCTTTCCCGTCCAGGGTTTGTTGGAACATTCGACACCACACGGGCATGGGCCATTCCTCATGGTTTCCTGCTCCGGTGAAGCGATTGATGTGGTCATCCGGATCGGTGGTCCCTTGATATAGTTTCAAGTTCGTTGGGATCTTGTGTTTGGGGGACGAGAACTCTATGATTCTTTTTGTGAACGGGCATTTTATCATTTCTTTGAATGGTTTGCTCAAATCGTCGTCTGCCATTTTCTCCTTTTCGTGGCCGTCACTTGCTTTTTTCCCTTTCCCGTGACCATCATCTGCCTTTTTTCCCTTTCCGTAGGGCGATACTTCCACTTCCTCCTCTTCCGAACTCTCATACCCGTCGCCAAGTCTCAGCATTCTGGGGTTTACTAAGTTGCGATTGCCCGGTTGTTTGAACAATTCTTTTAATGCCGAAAGATGACCTTCAATCAGGGCTTGGGCGTCCGGAGGATGTTGGTCTCCTCCAGATCCTCCGGCTCCTCCCGCGTTTCGGACAGGGGTGGAGATGGGTGTTGTACCTGTTGTGTTGAATGCTTCAAACGTTGGTGGGGGACCTGTCATCCCTAATCTCAGGTAGATCGAGCGAAAGGTCCCACGGATGGCGCCAATTTGTTGAAGCAATTTCTTGCAATCACTTCAGACAAATAAAGAGGGCCTGCCGGCTGAACTCCACTAGGGTTCTTCCGGTAGGCTTGGGGCTGATCACCTCGATCGTCTGGGGTCTTCCGGATATCTGCACACAACAGCACACGTTAGGCTCGCCCCGGGTGTTATCCCAGGACCCACCTCCGGTGTGAGAGTAAGTATCTGGTATTCCGAAAGGGCTATCAATCGTAGTGAGGAATTAATGCAGGTAAAAGTGTTAGTTGAGAGCAGTAAATGAGTCGAGTATTTATAGTGCTCGACCTTGATACCTGGAATGGCGGCGCCGGATTTTCAGGAGACATGTCCCCGACATAATCCCGTAAATCCTGGGGCGGCGGCGGCGGTGTCTGCTGCTGCCATCTGTCAAAAGGTAAACGCCACCTGTCCTATTACTCACTGTGATATTGGCCGGATGAGTCGTGTTCCTTTCGGTATGTCCGGACGGCCGGATGTCGTCCGGACGGCCAGTAGAGACAGGCCGTTCGGACACATACGTCAACAGTAGGTTTATTTGCTCTTTTTTTTTTTTTTTTTTTTTTTTTTTTTTTTTTTTTTTCTGTTTTTATTGAACGAAAGAAAGAAAAACCATGGTAGTTTTGTTATTGGTTTTTTCTTTAAACCTTTCTGATATATAAAGAAGTCAAGGTTCTAAAAGATCTATGATGGGTTCTTGTTTACACTCTTAAGGTCTTTAAAGATTGGTACAAATAAGTGAACAAACTGAGATATTTCTATTGTTCTTTCGTTTTCGTTTTTTTTTTTTTTTAGTTTCGAGGTGTTGATATTTGTGTTGGATAGTGAATGTTACGATGTAGATTAAAAGTGGTTCTTAGAAGACAGCCACACTATCTTACCTCATTTCACTAAAAAAAATAATCGTTTTTTTTCTTTCTGCTTGGTATAACCGAACACAAATCACAAAAAAACATTTTCTTCCTTTTTCTTAGCCAAAAGACAACACAAGATCGCAACCAGTTAAGTACAACTTCTAAGATCTTTAAAAAGATCTACGGTAGGTATTTGTTTTTCTTTTTTATGTTTGGTTTAAGATCTTTGATGGGATATGTGTCAAACCTTTAAGATCTTGAAAGATCTTAGCATATGTTTGAACGATTCTGAGATCTTGGATATTTAGTTTCTTTTCGAGTCTTGTTTGTGTTTGGGGATGGGATAGGATAGAGTATGTTGGTGTTGATGATGGGCTTTAGGGCGGATTTGTTCTTGTGGTAGTTGACTTGATGTTGGAGTTTGCGGGTATGTTTAATTGTAAGAATCTGTTATTATCTGTTATAGATATAATGCCCGCGCACGCGCGGGGTTTTTTCTAATCATTTAAATAAATTATTATTTTTAATTTCGGGTTTTAATTATTATAACAGGACCTTCAAAACCATTGTACTTTGATTGAGGTATTGAATTATGGTTATTTAAGAATGTAGTGGGTTTTAATATTAATTAGATTTGAAGGAGATGTTCTTGCGTCAATGATTGTGCGTGAATGAATGATAAGAGATCGAGTTTGATTGATGGAGGAGGAATTTGGGAATGTTGGGACTTCAAATATTTAGTGGGAATGATACTGAATTTTAAGTTTCAGCCCAAATCTTTGAAAAACTTGCTCCACCGTTTTCAAGTTTTAATTTTTTATATTTTGACACATATATTTTTGTAAGTTTTTATTGAATGATTACAAATCACATTTTTTTTTTTGTAGAATATGGATAAATTTAGAAGTATTTAGGCTTTTCTTATTTAATATTTAAGAAAATAATAATAATAATAATAATTTGATTATTACTTAATAAGGTATGATTTGATTTTTTTGAAATGTAAAAGTCCCCACTAGGGGTTTTGTTTTATTATATAAAAGATTCTTTTCCTTTCGTTTTGTTTTGTTTTCTTTCTTACTCTTTGACTTTGGATTGATGAGGATTTGTTACAGATATGAGGTCCAATCAGATCTCAAAAGATCTTAACCACAAATGGAAGACCTACACTACGGAAACCACTAAAGCCATCTAAGCCGCCACGACACCTCCATTTTTCTTAAAAATCACCAGATAGATCTAAATGAAAAGAACAAACACACTGAAACCAACCAAAAAGCCACCTACCAAAACCACCTAGCCAGCTATAACAACCGAGAGAGATGTTGGTTATGGTGGCGGCGGTTTTAGTGGCAGCAAAGAGGGGCACTGTGTGTGTAATTTTTTAGAGATAGATATGTCTGTAATGGGGCTGATGTGTTGCTTTATAGAACTCTAATGTCTCTTCACATTTCTGTTAGCAGTTACATTCTTTGAAAATAAGATGTCTTTTCATTTTCATTATTAATTCCAGCTTATTTAGTATAAACTAGTTAATGACCAATTGACCATATTAGAGTTGCTTATTTAGCTTATACCATTAATGCACATGTTCAATTAATGCTCAACTTGCAACTCATCTATCTAATATAATAAACAAGAGTTTTGTACCACCTAATAATGCAGCCATTGCAATTAATTGTCTGATGTGTCTTTTCTGTGATTGGTCTAAAAAAAAGGAAGGTACAATACATTGCATACACAGGATTTTAATTTAATACTTTACTCTTTCAAAAACACACGCTAAGTCAAAGGTTTTTTTTTTTTTTTTTTTTTTTTTTTTTTTTTTTTTTTTTTTAAGAAGAAGAAGTCAAAGCTTCTTCAATACTATTTCAATCACATAAAATCGGTTACATCTACCATTAATTTTCTCACAATCGCTACTCATTATCATTGAATCAAAAACGGCAGTTTCAACTCCACCATTAATTGCAACGCATTAAAAATCATCCCAAAATAAGTTATGATTTTTGAATTTAAATCCTATATTTGGCTGTTCTATTTCAATTCAATTGTGTGTTGCTAAACCCTAAAAAAAATTAGGGGAAATCACATTGATGAATTAGTTTTTATAATTTGTGTGTTCTGTGGATTCAATTTATATACAATTATTCTAATTGTGCTTGGATTCAATTTATATACAATCATTCTAATTGTGCTTGGATTAAATTTATATTAGGTTATGAAAAGGAAGGATGGTTTATGGGTGGTCACTGGTCGATGCGACGAACTCAAACAACAAGTATCTTATGGACCTTTTCTTTGTATATCTTATGACAATTGTATGTCAGCGAGACGATTGTAATTGTTGTAATATGTGTTTCCTTTTTTTTTCTTTTTTTTTTCTTTTTCTTTTCTTTTGTAGGAATTGTGGTCACGTGGAATTCAATCTTGATGACAGGTACATGTTTTTCTATTGCGATACTTTTCCTGTTCCCACCATATGTTCGATAAAATGTATATGAACCAATTTTCTGCTTTTTATATTTGATTTTGTTTTCTTCAGTAGAGTAACTATATATATTTGTTGCTAAGTCTAATATCAATGTAACTTTATTACTCAAATGTAGGTAATTAAAACAAATGTAGGTATTTTCTTCCTCTCATATTCTCTTTTTTATTAGTAGTATATAATTTAGTAAAATAATAACATATTTATTTTATAATGTAGTTTCTCTCATACATCAAATCAAAATCAAAATCATAATCCAAATTTTAATCCAAATCTTAACCCCATCTACAAACCAAACGGGCCCTAAGATGATTTTGTAGCGGCTTGAAATATTTTGTGATTTTTATCAATCTTTTGTACTATTATGTTGTATTAGTTGGTTACAAATTGTTCTTTTTCATACTACAAGAGTACAAATATCATTTCACTATTCTTTTATAATGTCTAAAAGCTTGAATAAGTTTGAAATTCAAATTTTGTTTCTCCTCCATCTGCATCTATTCCATATCTCTCTTCTAAGTCTAAATTGTTTTTATTTTTCTCTCTTCATACTTTAATTGGTTGAGACTTATAAGCAAAAAGATTTACAAATTATATTTATTATGCAGAATAAGGTAATTGATTTTGGTTCAAATTGATATTGAGTTCCTTTCTTTTAAAGGTTACTGGAGATAAACCATATTGAAGATGGAATTTCAAGATATATTTAGTTGCAAGTTGTTCATCATTCCCAAATTTTTCTATGCTATTTATTTTTACTTTTTTATGTACATTTGCTTTCTGGTTCTACTTTTAAGTATGTTGAATGCAGCTATGACATAAATCAAACCCTCGAGTAATCTTCAAACTGTAATGATATAAACACTTTGAACTTTGTTGTTGCACACCACCTAAGTTTGTTTGTAGGACAATATGTTTGTAGGGAAACGACATAGGTATCAACGAGGGATAAAAAAGATGACAAGTTTTATAGATGATACATTTGTTGCTTGACATGATTATTGTATTTCTGTGTTATATTTATATGTTGCTTATTTGGCTCTCCAAATGATACAACTGGATTGATATTAAGGTATGTTTATTCAACTCTAAACTTAGAACAAAAATTAAACCAAACTTTGTTATAAGTATTAGGCACTCAGTGGCGATTTTATATCTAGACCAAGAACAATATCATTTCATTAGCACAGGGTTTTTATTGCCCTTGCATTGCAACGGGATTTAAACAGTTTTGTATGATAGTAATTGGTTTGAAAACTGATATTAGGAGAAGATATGAATTGATCAAATATTTTAGAAGAATTTAATATAGGTGATCTGTTGTGTTTTAGGACCGAGTCATAGCACAACAGACATCAAGCAGGCAAAAGAAAGCAGGCAAAACAAGCAAACACATAAACATAGCAGAAACAAAACAAGGGACCCGAAGAAAGGCAAAGAGATAAGGGGGCACGGGCAGAAACACGGGCAAAAAAACAATTTACATTATCTTTGTGAAAGTTATAATGTTTGGTTTTATATTTTAAATTAACTTAGTCTGTGTATAAAACATTTGCAAAAATTAGTGACTTAGTTTACCTAACTAACTTCTTGTGTATGCTATCACCATAGTGTTTGCCTGTTTGGCTATTGTTGCTGTTTGCGTGTCGTTGCTGGTTTCTTCCTGGTCAACACCCCTTCTTCTTCTTCCCTTTTTGTGACCTTTTCAAGATGTTTCCCGTGTCATTGCTGCTGTTTGGCTACTGTAAAAGGAGTAGTTCTTTTAGGCTATTGTTTAGATGGTAGGCATGATATTTTATATCTTCAATGATCCCTGATCAACTAACACTTTCATTCACAGGTCGTGGATAAGAGTCAAAAGACTGTCTCATCCTGGTACCGACTTGGCATAATTAGTGTTATGCTATGCAGGTGTGTATTGCAACCATGTTGTTGTAGGGTTGCCTGGAAAAATGGGTGCTTATGTTTGTTTTAGGTGAAGTTGGATTTCATATGTTGAAAGCCATGTCAGTTATCTTTGTTATGGATTGGGGGTGGCTATAAATTTTCATGTATTCTATTTTGATATTGGTTGAAGGCCCTTTGGTTTATTTCTTTGTAAATTTTCATGTATTCTATTTTGCATCTTCTAAAAAAATGATGAGTCTTTTGCTAAGAGTAACTAATCTTGATTTGATCATTTGTGTTTAAAATAACAATAATTGAGACATTAATCCATCATGATATTAAGGACAAAAGCAAGTTCCCAATATATGTCTTTGTTTTATTTCGTTCACTTGCGCCATGTAAGTTGATTCATCATAAACCGTGGTCCATTTTCACCTTTTATTTTAGGGGCTATATATCACCTATTATTTATAGTTCATTGACAATAGTAAACCCCATATTATTGGGTCTTCATATACATATCCTATTTTTTTTTTCTTCCAATGTCTTTCTTAACAACAGTCAAATACGTAATCAAATAGTGGTAAATTATTAGAGCCCCAGTCTACGAATAACACGCTACACAACTGCAAAATAATGTTGACGGGTTCACATGTTATTGTATTCATAAAATTTACTTATAATTGTGTGCGATGTTAAGGGGATCATTGCAAGGTTCTTAAGTTAACCGCTAACACAAGGTTGACTGTTGGTTCACGAACAGAATGTAAGTGAAATCCGTGAATTTGCTTAATGGATATCAAAAGTCGGAGTCGGAATGCTTGGAGAAGCAAAGGAAGGAGAGGTTGAGATAGATATACCCGAAGAGATTCAAATCGATGAGGCTGATGATCCGGTAACATCTATTATTGATTTTACTTATCCAAATATTTTGAGTCACATGAATGAACCAACATACTTCAAAGAAAAGGCCATACTTGCTCCCACAAATGAGATCGTGGACACTATAGGTGATCACAGAATGGACATTAGCTTATCACTTCATTAACGCTCATTACATACATTTGCTCTTCAAGACAATCAAAATTGGAGATGTCGATGGACGTTTATTATATTAATAGTTACAAACACAATTGTTTATAGGATCGTTGACTTATTACTTATTATTCCTTCAAAAAAAAAATATAATGGAACATGTGTACGTTCGTTGTTGTTTATTACTTTATCCACATACTCAACTTCTTAATGAATAATTTCTTTAAAAGTCCCCGTGAATCCACGGGTGTATAAGCTAGTTCTTTATATATAGTTAGATTTGTGTTTTTTTTAAAAAAAAAAAAAAAAAAAACCTCAGGACATAAACAAAATCAATTGAATCTCAAATCCAAATAGTATAAAGTATTACAGTATAAATCAAAACCCAAAATATCCAACTCCTTATAATCCTACTTTCAATTTCCTCCAAATTGAAAACACTTGTTCAAGTTCCACATTCGTCAAGACAACTTATATTTCTAATCTTCAAAATCAACCGTGCACACAATGAAAAATACATACAAACATACATTCCTTTAAACAACCAAAATCAACACAACCACAGCAATTCCAAAGACGATGACAGCGGCCATGGTCCTTGTTTTAGATGTGGGTTCTTGAGGAAATTTGTGTTTGAAATTCCTTTTTTAATGTTGAGAGGTTCAGGTTATGTAAAGATTGTGTTCATGAGGGATTTATGGGTATTTGATTTTTGTTTATATTGGGGCTTTCTATAAACTAAATAATCTAAGGTAAATGGGATGAATGTGCAAAGAACGAAAAGCAAACAGTACATGCTTATAAAGCTATACACAAAACCATAAGATCTAAATAAAGGCAAAAAGACATAAAAACATATCTACAGGTGACTATCATCTCGAAAATATAAGAGGTTTCATATATGAATTCGGTCTAATGCAAACACTTCTGAAATGATTACATCAACCTCTACTAACATGCATGCTAACATGATTTTGCACCTCATACGTGACGGTTGTTTGTATGTACGTTAGTCATTGACCCTGGTTTTATTGTTTGTCCTCTGCTACATAATACTACTACATACTAGCTGTAAATTTGTATAGGTGGATTGTTTGACCTTAACATGAGACCTTTATCTATAATAGGGTTGTTTGGCATAAGGTTCAGAGAGTGTTTACCTGGTATGAATAAGAATTCAAACTACTGAGTATTAGTTGTAACAAAGTGAAGTGCCGTTGGAGATAAAACACAAACATGACATGATGATCACTTATTATTTTCACTATACAAAACAGTAGGAACTTAAAACACAAAAATGATGTGATGATCACTTTCAAAATGAAATGCCAAACACTCCCTTAGTTTTTTTGTTTTTGCAATTGGCGTTAAGAGCTATGCAGATTTTATACGTTTGGAAATTGGAGAGGCCTAAACCTGGTCGAAGGCCTGATATATTTCCTATATTTAGTCCAATGAAAACACCGTTATGAAGAAGATGAAGACAACAACGATAAAGAAGAAGAGGAAGAGTAATAGGATACCGACAAGGAAGAACCACAAAAGTAGACAGTTGGTACACCATACTACTCATTTGCAAGTTTTTTAATGTCTTATAACGCGATTTTGCAAATTTAGTAAACTATCGGGTGTCAAATTGTAAATCCACTTCTTTCGTATGGTTTTGGTTGATGTTCTGATGACATGTTTTAAAACCCAACCACTCCACTAGAACCTTAGATACAAATGAATTTTTTTTTTAAGAAAAAAACTAACTTTGAACTTGTTCATTGTGTCTGATTACATAGTTGGAAATGGAATTTTTTTTTTTTTTTTTTTTTTTTTTTTTTTTAATATAAATTGTGTTTCTTTGGTTAATTCTGTTAATGTTGGTTAAGAATGGTTCTGAATTTTGTGTCTTACTTTAGCTGCCTTGCGCTGGGCATTCGTTAACTGCTTTATTGGTGCGATCACTACTGAGGCTTGTGGCGGTAATCATGGAAGAACCAGTAGGAACAGTGACAACCATGCTCCACCGGAGTGGTATTCTTCCTCAAAACACTGTTCTCGAGAGGTTCGTTCAACATGACCTGTTTCTTGATGATGACAACAACCTGTTTTTCAATCTTTTTGTCAACTTTTTTAGATGTTTATGGTAGATTTATAACACGCACTTTATACAAATTTTGTAAAAAAGACAGTTCTATAGAGTGATCGATTCTATTGCTGATTGTTCTAATAAATGAAACAAGCGCAAAATATGTTATAGTATATATGTTCTATTGTACCCGAGTGTTCTATTAGCCAATATAGAGTGTATTGATTATGGATCAAGAAGTTCTGAAGTTTCAATTCAAAATAAGGAACGGTAAGATGTCATGTCAGAAGCTATATATACCGACTCTTTTTTCCTTCCCTTTTTTAAACGCAAAAGACTCACCACACCAGTTATACAGCTTTTCATACGCATATGTCACAATTGAGACTTAAACCCTCGACTATTTGGTTGATTTGGTCAAAACTACATTGATCAACCACAATGGAAGTCAACATTTGACCAACACTCGCGGTTGAACACACCCTAATGCAATAACCTTGGATATCTTGAAGTATGCAACAATGATATAAGATGCCTACCTCTTGGCATATACTTGTGGTAGTTAAGTTGTCGAGCTGATATCAGTTATTAGTCTTACAGTCTCAATAGTTACTACTCTAGTTTTTACCCCTTGTAATCATTTGACCCTGTTTAGTTTGCAGTTTAGAATTATATGGATATGAATCTAATGATAGGCTGGATTTAGTTTGTTGGGTTTTTTAGAAACCTTAATTTATGAGTTTAATTTTTAGTTTTGAAACACGTATACAGGGATGAAACCATAAATAAAGTGACAACGTGCATTTAGAATAATCAGAACAAGACTACAAACATAGTAATTTTTGGTGACCGGATGCATTTAACAAGAATCGAGGTGTTTTAACAAAATTAGCACTACGTCACAAAAATCCATGACCTCGAGACCCACCCTGGTTCCGTCAGTGTCTATATATCCCCACACACTCAAATAAAATGCCATAAACCAGCTAAGCTTCTAGTACACATGCCATATAAAAAGTCAATAGTACCAATGCTTGCACCAACACAACTAGTTTTGTCTCACCTCACTTAGAAGACCTCCCACCCACCATCCCACCAGTCACAACTCACAAACAATGGCCCCCCTTTTTCCCGCCAAAAAAATAACATAAGTCCTGCACTGATCTAACCATTTATTAGTACCACATTCTTTCACTTCAATATCACACACAAAAAAACCAACAAACACCAATCAAACAGTGCTTAAAAAAAGAAAAGAAATGAAGGGTACTTCAAATTTCATAATGTGGCTAACTTTTGTTCTAGTGGCTAGTCTTGCCATGGTTTTGGGCTTAGTTTTGCTCCTCTTAGCTGAGCTCTACTGTTGGCCAGTCATTCGACGCCTTCGTAGGCGTCAAGTCAGTGCTCCAAATGGCGCGCCAATGACCACCACCACCATACTTTCACCTTCACTTCTTGAAAACCAATGCCTAGATGATAATGTGGACATCCAAAAGGATTGTTTGAATGATTCGTTTAACGGGTCGTCATTGGTTTACATTTCTAACCCAGTGTTTGATAATGAAAATGTGACGAAAAGTATAGTTGATGATATTGATCAAAATGTTGGGACACCCTTTGAGACGCCCGATAGTTCTCCTTCGCGGTTGGAAACTGAGGATTCTGATAATGAGAGTCATGAGATGGAGGAGATTTCGTCGAAAGTGGTTCTTACGTCGCCTACAAAGAAGTTGGTGTGTTCGAAAGATGAGTCTTTAGGGACTTCTTTGAGTGATGCAAATAGTAACAATGGAGTTTTGTCTTCGAGTTTGCTAACTCCTTGTACTTCTCCTTCGCTATGAATGAAATTTGAGTGTGTTAATACAAATATCGTACTAAAAACGTTATTTATATTTTACGATCTTTGCTTAAGTTTTGTTCATGACAAACACAAAGTATATCCCTTAAGCAAATTATAAATACTAGTTAAAGTCTTTTTCAAAACACATCTTTCATTTAACATGATCACTAATATTGTATGCATATACATAAGTATTTCCTTAAAAGGAAACTTTAAATAGAAAATTACAAAGTGACATCATGGTATACATCACAAATACAATCTTGGTAAGATTGTGTGATATCTTGATTAGATACTCAAGTTATATAGTTGACATTGGAAGATATTGATTTGACAACACAAGGATATGGAAAGATATTGAGGAGATCTCATGAGCAACATTAGCTGTCAAATCCACGGATCCAAATCTATACACAGACGGATCCCTTCTGAGGGATCCGCCGGATCCGTGGGTGGTATACCAGGTCTGCCTATAAATAGCAGACTTGGCATTTGAACTAATCATCCACTTAAAAAAGAAAAACACATACATTTACTTTAGTTACTAACCACAGTAGTTATATCTATTTCATTGATGTTTCTTTTGTAGCAAGGAAGATCAAGTTAACAAGCTTCAAACAAGCAGACTGTTTGCAAGTTGTAGTGTAGGTTCTGTGTAAACACTTTAAGTGTTTCTTATCATTTGTATCAGTTAGATCAGTGAGTGTGGTTAGTGTTTTAGTCCTCAAAGCACAAAGAGAGTAGGGAGTGGTTGTACCCTTGCAAAGAACTCGACATCTAGCTTAGTGTCGGTAAAGTAAATAGGCGACGTCAGGTTGGTTCTGCCTAGTGAAAGAACCCGGTGTTTAGCTTAGTACCGGAAAAGGAAGTAAGCGACGTGTAAAGGTTTTCTCCACCTAGAAGGGAGTTTGTTTCTTAGTGAAAGATATCTCTCGAGTAAGTAACTCGAGGAAGTGGAGTAGGGCAAGGATAAGGATCTCTTGCAAGCCGAACCACTATAAACACTTGTGTTATGTGGTTTGATCTTTCATCTCTTTACTTTTCATTTATATTGTGTGATAACTTAATTTGTGATTGTTTCCTTTGAACTAACAAATAACAAAACAAATTAAACTCGAAAAACGGTGAAAACTATTCAACCCCCCTTCTAGTTTTCCACAATTGGCATCAGAGCTACGTTACTCAAGATTTTTAAAATAAATTGTATTTTAAAACTTGAAACGATCAAATCGATTTTGAAAACTTTAAAGAAGGGAAATCCTTGCAAAGATCACCAATCTTTAAAACAAATAGCTTTCCGGAAAATACATTTTTGAAATGTCAAAACACTCAGATCTAGAAAATGAAACTTTTGATAGTACTTTAGCTAGACACAATATTTCACCTAAAGCTCTTGATGAATCCATTTCTAGTAAGTATTTTGACAGGAAATGTATAAAAGATCTTAACCCAAAATGGAAAGCTAAAGCAACTATTATTGAAGATTCTACGGATCATTCAAGGATGACACTGGACGAGCTCATAGGATACCTCAATGTTCATCTTGCAACAATGGAAAAAGATTCGGAGATACCTAAAGGCAAAAAGGAGATAATAGCCTCTAGCACTATAGCCAGATCTAGTGAAGGTAACAAAGACATGCTAAATGATAACAAAGTGGATCTTATGGCTAACAAAACAGAAAAGGTACCCTCTGACTCTTCATACATGTTTAATAACTATGACACATTAGATATAGAACACAATAGATTGAGTAAGCTCATTATAAACGTCATAAACAAAAATAAGATCTTGAAAACCAAAGAGGAATACTTGATAAATAAAATACATAAGTTGAAAGAAAAAGTTAAAAGTTTGGAAGACAATATGGAAAATAAATGTTGTGCATCATGTCAAGAAATAAAACTTAAATTAGAATTGCATAAACTCAACTAAGCAAATACATAAAACAAAATCTCAAGTTTCAAAGATTCAATAAACACATAAACTGTGCAGATGACACTATGAGAATTCTTAAATCATCTCATGGTAGCTTCAAGCCTGATTTCATGAAAGATGGTCATTTAAGTGATTTTGAAAGTCACACGATAAAAGAAAATAAAATCACACCAACTGAGTTGGTAACCCACGGATCCCACGGATCCAAAACTTTGGATCCGCGTAGTATTAACAAAGGATCCGTGAGTACAGTTGAAAAACAGAAAAATCAACATTCAAGAAAGACTAATTCTAAAATGATCAAAGATAGAGATATAGTTAAAACAACAGTAGAATCATCTTCATACATAGGAAATGAGCTTAGTAAACAAATACCATTTGACTGTCTCGGAGATATTAGTGAACCATGGTAATATGTTGTTTAACCCAAAACGGACCCATGAGATATTGGGGACCAAACACTCAAGTTTTCTTTAGGTATGCTTAAAAGGATTTGGTCTTTATAATCTCACTTAATCCCAAGATACATTGATACAATGGTATCTTCTCAAATCATAAAAGTGCTCATCTCGATCAATAGCACTCTTGGTATTAATCATCAAAAAGGTATGAACTCTCATAACTCTACTCATGATGATTATTCTCATAGATAATTCATGATTTCATAACTATTTCTTTGTGGTATGATTAAATATTACTACCTATGTGATAATAGAAATTCTATGTATATAAGATAGTATAAGGTTTTTAAGCCTTTGCTAAAACCGGATATATTATCTTAAGACAAATGTTGTCTCATATTCTTGTACTTTATCTCAACACTTAGGTAATACCCATACATGGATAAGTTCAAAGAACTTGCAAGGACTCTAACCAAGATAAAAATTAATAAACACACTTGTAATTATCACATCCATGAAAGTTCCTAAGTAGGTTCTAACTTAATTATTCATAACCTTGAGATATCTTGAAAGTACTTAGGAAGAAAATTAATTTTAGGAAAATCTCACCATATTATAAAGGTTTATCTCTCCAAAACTCATAAAGGTAATACATAGGTCTAAACAATGTTGTTTGTGATAATGTTCTAATCCCATCCATTAGAAAACATTGAGATTAAAATAATTTAGTTTTTCTCTAGAATCTAAGTAAGCTTGAAATTCTAGAAATAAGAGCATAAATCAAAGCTATCTAATTAAATTTGAAAAATTTACGAACATATAGGAAAAGCATATTCTCCTATTCACGTACACACTAGCTTGAGCAAAACACCTTAAAGTCATGAAAACATAAAACAAACTTAGTAGAACCCACTCTTCGTTAAGAAAAATTTCATCTCCTTATCAAGATATGCTATGATCAAAAATCATGTATGATAAGTAAAACTTCATTCTAGAACTCTAAATGCCAAACAACTAGGAATAAAGATGTTTTCACTCATCTCAAATCATTCACATGTAAAACACTCATATTAAGGATCAAAATAGTAAATTCATTAGATAACCTAAAAAGTAGTGATACATTAAGTAGAATATGCTGTCATATAACTAGAACACCAAACCTTGTGTGTGACTATCCTTCTTAGATCATAAAATCATAACAATTAGGTGAATCTCTAAACATGTTGTGTACCAATGTAAGACATTGTACCACAAGTCACTAAGAAACTAACGTTCCTTGATACTTAAGTGGTTGAGGCAAAGTGTGGAGAAAATACCTGTAGTTTATAACTTTAGTCTCTATTACCAATCTTCTTCTGTTTCATCAACCTTGCAATCATTCATCTCAGCTAATACTTAGCTCAACTGCTTTATCTTTATTTCCGATTTGAACAGTGGATACAATATGTTGTATTGAGAAAGTCTCTCAAAAAGATTACAGTGCTAAATCCTCGTACAAACACCTCATGAAAGAAATCTCCATTCCTTATATAACATACCAAAATTTAGAAGTGCTCAAAACATTCGTCCAAATCTTAGTTTAACCAAAAACAAAAATATCATAACCTTGTTCTGATCCTGCAGATCCAATTAATAACAAGGGCGGAACCCTTTTGAAGGATCCGCCGGATCCGTGAGTTGTAAAATCAGATCATGAATTACCAAACACTCCTTACTGCACTACACACTTAATTAAATCTTCAATATCAACTCATAGTCGACTCTCACCATCCCTAAACTCAAAAATTAGGTTCTTCATCTCATATTAATTCGTGCTTGATCACTCACTGTAAGTTCACTAATTCATTTTAATTAGGGTTCATGCATTATTATTAATTAGACACTACAGATACCTTTCTTCTTGATAAAAGTTAATAGGAATTCCATCTTGTTAAACTTTTTAACAAATCAATACAACCCAATCTTCTAAAACAATTAAAATAAGTTTTCTTACACATTGTAATAATTTAACAAAAACCCATGAGAAATCTTTTCATGACTAGGTAAAATGAATTTCAAACATTGCTAATACAAAATCAAAACGTCAAACAGGAATGTTTGGGGTATAAAGTGTTTTGTCACAAAACGTGTATTTTCAAACATCATAATGGGTCAAAGATAAACACACCTCCATATTAGTCCACATTTCATGTATCTTAGATTATTGTAACTAAAATTATAAAATTGTCTATGACTAGGAAAATCATGCCTCCTGCCACTAATTACGATCACAAGAAAACTAAGAAGTACTTACCCAAACATCATCAAACAAAAGGACTCACAGAAGCGCAAGTCAAACTTTTCAAAGCTTTAGAAAATCGGTATGTTCATGAGGGTAGAACCGTGGACTCTTCATTTTTAGAAGAAACAAACATTCGTGAACAAATGGCCACCATCCAATTTGACTCACTTCTCGACATAGATGAACCTATCATTCCTCGATTCATTCTCGAATTTTATGCCTCAGTAAAACTTGTTTCTGATGACAATGGATCATTTAGCATCAACTTCAATGTGAACCAAAACTCCTACAATTTTCCTTTAGACCATTTCGGGAAAGTGTTACGTATCCCAAGTGAAGGAACATGCTTCTACTCTGACAAATGGTCCCTAACCATTCTTAATTCAAACTTAGGACGGGAACATCCTTATGATACTCCCCTAACTCCTAAAGAAATTATCCGAGATCATCTTTTCAAAACTAGAACCAATCCAATTAAGAAACTTCGGGGCAAAGATGTCAATCGAGATCCATTTGCCATGGAACTCAATGAACTCAAACCTGAGTTTAAGAGACTTGAAGAAATTCTTAGATCAAATGTCATTAGTACTATTGGTAACAAAGATCACGTGAATGCTGGACTGTGCTATATGCTCTATTGTATTTCAACTCGTCAAAGATTCAATCTTGCTTACTATATCGCTAAAAGGATGGTTGATATACGTGTCCTAGGGAAAACCACATTGCCATATGGAATGCTACTCACTCGTTTGTTCAAAGCTTTCACTCCTATCCTTCCAAATTCTGTTGGTTTTGTCCCATATTACCCCGAAATCAAACACACCTTTGTCCCTCTTAGTGACCATAGAGTGGCAGTAGGAAAAGGGAAACGAGCTTGTCTCTCATCTTCATCTTCATCATCTTCATCAGCTAGTGACGAAGATGGACTACCTAACTCAAAGCTCCCACTACTAGACTACTTGAGTCAACTTCCATCTCTAAATAATGAATCTGCAGAAAGCCAACAAACAAAGGGAGTTCTAAAATGTGCAGGACGATGGATGATGAAACTCCGAAAAGATCAAAAGAAAATACTCAAACTATTAAAAGATAAGCGAGAATAAATGAGTGTTTGGAACAGTTGTCCTTTAGATCCTATATGGTCATATTTCTATGTTTGTTAAGACATATCTTTAGTACTTTATGCTTATGTGTTTTAGCTCTACTTTAACTGATGATAATGCACATGATTATCAATTTTCAAGACTTATGCCACTGTTTGGCATAACATCATTCATGATGAAGTTTAATGATCAGACTTATTTTCATACATGGTTGTGTTTTATTTTGTGTATGTGAACTGAATATTGCAGATTGATAACACTCGGGGTTATCAATTTTCCAAGTCTAAGTCTCTGTTTGGCTTAACTCATACTACGGTAAGTCTCTAAGAAAGGATTAATCTAAGATCAATCGTGTGTTAATATTATCACATTTAGTTGTTTTGCTATACATAATAGTTGTTAAATAAGTTCTAGGAGAATTTTCGGGTTTTCATCAAAAAACACGAAATATGATAAGTCTTCTGTTTAGTTTTAATATTTAGGAGACGGATCTGGCGGATCCCTAGATATGGTTCCGCCAAGTGTTATCGTTGGTTCCGCCATCCGCCAACCTGCGGATTTGGCGGATCCCAAAATATAGCTCCGCATTTGATACAATTTGGATCCGCAGGTTCCCCAACAAAATTCTTAAACTTTTTCGACTCATCACGATTCTTAAATCCGCAGGTTAGGGGTATTTATTCCACCAAACCTTGATACCTGTGTGTACTTCGCGTGTACCTGCAAATAGTATTCGCCGACCTAGGCCTAGTCTATTTAGTAGGTGTCAGACCACGTGCGCGACACAATCCCGTGAAATCTGGGTAGGCGGCGCAGGCGCAGTTCTGAGCTTTGTCCAGCGGGTAAAAGACTTCCCTATACTGTCCAGTTACTTGTGTATCGTCCGGCCTGACACGTGTCATCCGGTGAGTGTCCTCCGGACATATACACCAACATGTCCCCCCAATATTGTGCTATTGGGTTGTAAGCCGATGGTGCAATACTCTTTGTAACATTTTGTTGAAAAAAACCCCTTTATTATATTACGACACACGCACACACATATGTATATCTATAACATATATATAACTGGATGTATATGACATCATCAATGACATGGAAATCAACCTCATCATATTTTAATTCCATGTCATCACAATAAAGCCACGTACACATTATGTTGGGTTGTGAATTCCGGAATTTATTTGTTCAAAAATTCATGCGCATGGATTCGAACATGGGTTTGTGAATAAGTGCTAATCACATCTCAACCACTACACTAACACAATGTTTTGTATTTGTTCTACAAACTAAAATCTATAAACGCAAGGAAGGATAGACACTTATTTGGGAAGCTTAATCCTAATAGCATTCCTATTGCAGTTTGATTTATATGAGGATAAGTTTAGAATGTATTCTATGATATCTTTTATCTACAAAAATAGTTTATAGATATCTATAATTCACACAATTGTAGCCCTAAATTTACACTATATATACGTCATTAACTACGGCTCTACATAGCAATCCTAATCAAAGATGCAGCGGCAAAGACATTCTGAAAGGCTTTCAGATAAAGCAAAACAAAAGTTCTGAAAGTTGTTTGAAAGGTATTGTGTTCTTGAGTAATTTGGTTACATATAATTTGTATTTAATTCATGATACAATGAATGTATTGTGCGTTTAAATTGTTTTTATCATACCTTTAATATTGACATTATTTAGTTAATTATATTGATGATGTGTGTTAAACAAACAAACTGATATTATTTATTTTATAGTGTGTATCATTGTGTTAAATTGCTTATCAATGTTTAAATAATTGTTTCAGGTTCAAAAACTTTAGCAGTACTAACTTTAAAGGAGCAGTACTAAATTGAACGTCAGAACTAAGGTAATTTTTATAATAAACATCTAAACATTGATTGTTTGGTTATGAATATGAATTGTATTATGAATTAAACATTGATTATTTGTTTATGAATATGAACCGTATTATGAACTGCATATATATTGTTGAATTATGTGTTCCTAAAAAGCTTTATCAGTACTAAGTTTAAATTAGCATAACTAACTTTAAAGTTAACACTGCTATAATGAGTTTAATGGAACAGTACTAAATTGCAGGTTAGTACTACTGTAACCTAATTGTTAAAGGAACATCACATGTATGATTAGGTTTTCAGATGTAATTAAGAACTGTTTGCGTACAAATTTTCAACATCAGCAGAGGAGGCAAACAACACCATTATACTCGATTAAACAGGTGGTTTGTTTATTAACAGTTAAATATGCATGGTTTTAAACATATTAAACATTCATTGCATAACTCATATTTTTTTTAATCAGCATGATTCATATATATTTATTAGATTAACAATTAAGTCATTTTTAATTTGTAGTGTTGAATGAAGGGCCAGACGATAATTAGGAGCATAAAAGCCTACAAGGTATTTTATCAGTTAACACAATTTATTAATTACTTTGTATTTTTAAAATCACATAAAAATAAAGTCTCTTTAATAGATGAATGTTTGCGAGTGACATATCTGGAAGAAGATATAGAACTCATGGTTGAGATTTCATACTGCTGCTTCAAAATATTTCAAAAGGTTAGTACTGCTAGGCATAAAGTTAGTACTGGTATTAATAAATTTGTACTGCTGGATAGACGTTAGTACTGGTCCGAAATTACAGCTTTTTAAAGATAGCCGTTGAGGAGTTTGTTGATATTTTTACTAAAAATTCTTTATCTTAAGGGTTTACTTTTTGGATATTTTTACTTTTAATATCTTATATTCACCTTTATTGAATCAAAAGTTATATTTTGCTTGAAGTCGGTCCGATAGAACCGCTCATAAGTATTTCATAATATCTCAGTTCACTTTCTTCAACATACTTTCTAACCTAAATTACTTTAATCCCACCAGTCAAATCAATAATTTACTAATAATCATGGCTATTTTAACCTTTGTCGATACACACAACATGGTAGCTTATTTGGAAAAAGCAGATGATTATACCAAATTCCATCAGATAGTGGAATTCTTACATGGTTCTCACATAAGGTATTCTTTATCATTAAAACCCACTATCTATGTCTCCCAAATCAAAGAGTTTTGGCAGACTGCTACTGTCAAAACATTTGAAAATGGTGACAACAAATTAAATGCAACAGTAGATGGTAAATCTATCACTCTTACTGAATCATCAATCAGGAGGCATCTCCGATTGAATGATTCAAATGGTATTAGTGCTATGCAAAACACATAAATTTTTGAAACTTTAACCAAGATGGGGTATAACACCCAATCACAATCTTTGACTTTTCAAAAAGGTGGTTTTGCCCCACAATGGAGGTTTCTGATTCATAACATCCTTCACTGTCTAAGTCCTAAGAAAACCTCATGGGAACAGTTTAGTAGCAATATTGCAACTGCTCTCATCTGCTTGGCCACTGACAGAACTTTCAAATTTTCTAAACTCATCTTTGAAGGCATGGTAAAAAATGTTGATAGCAAATCCAAAATTTTGATGTACCCTGGTTCATACAAACTATTTTGAACATGAGGAAACATCAACTTCTTCCTCATAAAAATGTTTATCCCACACCCAAACTTTCCCAAAAACTTTTTAGTAATATGTAGATGACCTCAAAATGGTATAATGGGGAAGATGTTCCTTTATTTGATTCTATGATACAGTTACAGGGTGGGGGATCATCAAGCCCAGCTGATTCCCATCACACACCCACAACATCAGAACAATCACCTTCACAACCAACCTCATCACCAGATAGGTCTATATCCAGAGAGGGCTCTGTTGTTCCTCAGCACGGAGACCCTACAACTCCCCATGTAGCAGATGAGGCTGGCTTTGTCAGTATAGAAAGGGCTGCTTCTAATGTATCAGGTTTTGAAGCTGGACAAGACAGAAGTACCATACATAGGACCCAATCTATGGTAACAACAACAATACCAATTTCCTATGAACCCAATACTATTGGTGGAATCCCAAGCCAACCGGAAACATTGGGTGGCTCAGAAACTCACCATATGGTGGACTATGAGTCTGTGCCCCATTATGCACCTCTCCCTGAAGGTAACACATCAGGAAGTGCTGAGGGCAGACAGACACATAAGGAATTGATGGAAACATGTACAAAATTGTCTGAGAAGGTTACTACTTTGAAGTCTGATCTCACTTTTCACAAATCAAAATTGTCTGAGAAGGTTACTACTTTGGAGGCTGATTTCACTTCTCACAAGAGACTACTTAGCAAGGTGTATACAAAGCTGGTGCATAAAGTCAAGAAATTGGAACAACAGGTCAAGACACTTAAAAGAAAGCGATCAGCTTACATGGTAGCATCCACTGAATCATCTTCTTCATCAACCTCATCAGATGATCAGGGTGCAGATAAAGGCGAGGAATCTTCCAAACAAGGGAGGAAGATTGCTCAACTAGATGAAGATCCTTATGTTACTTTGGTCCGAGAAGAGTCTGGTACTCAGGAGAGGCCAGATGCACATCATGAAGGAGGTACTGCCAGTCAAATGGAATATATTGGTGGTATATCACAAGCTACTGCAAGTGGTTTTCAAGGTACTGCTGGTGCAATATACATAAGAAGACCAAAGATTTCAATAGTAGACAAGGGTAAGGAGATCATGATAGCAGAAGTATCTACTCAGAAAACATTCAATAAAAGCCAGGCTCAGATTGCTTTAGATGAGGAGTTTGCTAAAAAAGTTCATGAAGAAGAATTAGCAAAAGTAACTGACGAAGATAAGGTTGCTCAAATACTGATTAAGCAAAAGCTATTGACTGAAGTCCAAGAAAAAGCTGCTCAGGAAGCTGCTGATTGGGAGCTAGCTGCTAAGCTTCAAGAGGCCGAAAGGTCACCGTTCACCAAAGAAGAAAAAGACCATGCCATTGATGACCTTTTGGAGCAAATGAGGCAGAAACAAAGAAAGAAGAAAACTTATAAGAAGAAACATCCTTCAAAAAATGAAGAGCTAAGGTATATGAAGAACTACTTGAAGCATCAAGACACCTGGAAAGAAGAGCATTTCAAGGGTAGATCTCATGAAGAGATTCAAAGGATCTACATTAATACTCATAGGAGGATACAGATGTTTCTGAGAGGTGATCTCGAAAGAAGTGAAGGAAGAGGCGAGAAAAGAACAGGAGACCAATTGGAATCATGGGATTCCAAGAAACAGAGAAGTGCGGAAGAATCAGTTTAAGAAGAACCAGCAGAGGAAGAAAAGGTAGAAGAAATATTAACTGATGAACAGATCCATGGCATGATGGTGGTAGTTCCAGAAGCTCTTAATATTGATCCTATTCAAGCCAAACATCCCATCATTGATTGGGAGGTGTACTCAGATGAAAAGATCAAAGGATGGAAAATCATCAGGGTAGGAGGAAAGTTTGAAGTATACAAGTTCTTTGAACACATAACCAAAGCTTTTGACAGAGAAGACATGAATAAGCTGTGGCACTTAGTCCAAGAGCGATTCAAGACATCAGAACCTACATATGATAAAGATAAAGAGCTTTGGGTTGAACTGAAGATAATATATGATCCTGACACAGGTGAAGCTATATGGAGATTTGAAGCTCTTGCTTCAGACATTACATGGAGACTGTTTGATAACTGTGGTGTTCAGAGAGTTTCCCCTGAAGCAGGTGTGGAAATCTATATGTTAGTGGAAAAAGATTACCCACTAAGAGCAGGAATGTTAAAGCATATGCTATCATCAAGACTTAAGGTTGAAGAAGATTCAGAGATGGCAAAAAAGTTGATTAGAAAAACATTTCAGTTTGCAGAAAAAATGAAAGCCAAAATACTAAGGTTGACTATGTAGTGTTTGGAAGAGTGCTCACAAGATTTCAATCTCAAGGGTCATACATCACATGGAGACTGAGCATCCCATCAGAACAGAAGTACTAATTGCCATGCTATCATCCAGACTCAAAGTTGATGAAGATCCAGGGATGGCAAGAGAGTTGATAAGGAAGATATTTCAGCTTGCATAAGAAAGGAAAGGCAGAAGACTAAGGTTGGCAATTTAGTGGTTGAAAGAGTCCTAACAATCCTCATTTACTTCAATAAAGTTGATTAATTGAAGAAACATCATTGTTTATGAAAACCTATAACAGTACGAATTTTAAAGGAGCAATACTAACATCAAAGTTAGTATTGCTATTTATATTCGGCTTATTTATGGCTTAGTTAAGAAGTTTTAGAAAACGTGCATTCATAAAAATAAACTTAACTCGGCTTTTTAAGTATCTATTCATTTATTTGCCTTACTTTTATTGAACTGGTTTTGTTAAACAATTAATAAGGAATATGATATGTGGTGTTATTATGAAAATTCTATTGGGTTTCTTAACTCATAATGTCAAACAGTATTAACTTTTATACCGAGCAGTACTAAAGATTTATTTAGCATCACTAACCGTATCATAACAGTATTAAAAAACAGACTACCAGTACCAATGTATAGTGTATCCAAACAAGTGGATCATTGACTCACAAGATGCCGTAATAATTTAAACAAATTAAAAAGATAGCGACATATTTAAAAAAAATAATATTATCTTTTAAGTTCATCCTAATTGATTGCATGAAGGTTGTATTTTGGAATATAAACCGTTTCCTTTTTCAATATTTAAAACGATACGACTTTTCAACTTTTATAAATACAAACCTTTAACAGACGACTTCTATCATATTTTCATTGTTTAATTATATTCTGATTTCAAAGTTGAATGGCTTCATCATCTTCAAATACTGATTCAAAGAAACAGAAACGTGGAAGAGATACTCCTCCTCCTTCTATTCCTTTAAAATACCAAATCTTTGGCATATCCGAAGCTATTTGGAAAAAATGTAATTATGGGCAATTTGGGACAGAAAAAAGTTTGGTTGAAATTTATAATAACCGTATCAAAAAGCTAGAAGAAAAAAACAAGGAGGATGAAGTGATTCTATTGGTGCATCAGAAGAAGATTGAAGATCGTAATAAAGACATAGAAGAAAACCGACAGAAAATTATTGGAGTTTATAAAAGTATTGAAGATTATTTATCTATTTAAAATGTATGTACTATAAGATTTGACAATATGTAATGTTGGAATATGATTGATTTAAATTATATGTAATGTTTTTTATATTATGTCAATTTTAATTTGTAATTTTTAACCTATTTTGTAAGTTTGATTTCTACTACTTTAATGCAAGATTACGTTAGTTTGTAAAGTTAATTAATTTTCTTTTCATAGAAACTTTGCACACAAGGGTCATGCTATTCAGAAATTGAAAGTGCACACAAGGGTCCTTTGTACTCATATTAACAATACATATATGTTAATTTGTACTGCTGAGATGTCACCAGTTTATTTTTTTATGTTCGTACTGCTACGCTTCCGACTTAGTACTGATACTATAAGCAGTTCATAAGAGTTCTATTAAAACACATTATCATTTTAAATATACATAGTCCATTATTTTTATACATCGTCAATTCTAATAACATGTTTAAATGTTTATACACAAACAAATTTTGATTTTAATTTAAAAATTCATAACAGATAAACATCTAATTCAAACAAAGATCATTCTACATATTTAGAAGATTAATAGATATCAAACTTTTAAATATTTTTGTCGATAATAATGATAATCGTATAAGTTTAAAATTTAAAAAGAATATTTACTTATCATAATTACAAAAGAAGTTAAATCATCATCATTATATTCAGAACTTGACCCTTCAAATATACACTTTCCAATGTGAAATACGGCTGAACTGTTCATATGTCATATCAGTTATAAAATTTTATATAAACACCATTGTATAATCATATTTGTACATCTAACAAAAAAAAAAAAAAAAAAAAAAAAAAAAAAAAAATCCTAAACTGAACGTACTGTTGATAAAAAAATGTCATCTTCAAGAAAAAGAACACTAGAAGTTGCAGATATTGAAGACAATCAACAAGATCAACCAAAGTATGTTAAATTCTTTACAGTATATGTTATCCTATGTATTTATCAACTGAATATGTTTGATATCTTTGTAGCAAGCAACCCAAACAGGATGAAGATGAAGTGTTATGCACTGAAAATCAATCACTTGCAGAAACATTTGAATCGGATGCAACATCTGAAGGTATTTTGTTAACATAGTGTAATTAAGGGTAAAAACGACCTCATTAAACTGATATGGTATCTAACCACTATGTCTGATTTATATTAATTCATTTATTAGAAGTTGAAGGTTCTGAAAATGATGATGAAACGGAGACCATAAGTTCTGTTTATGAATGGTTGATTTCTGAGCAATCAGCCAAGAAAATAAGAAACTGGCAACAAAAAGAGGAAAGAGATGAAAAGTTGAAAAAAGAAAGACAAGTTGCTAAGAAACTTTTGAAAGAAGTTGGTGGATTTAAGAAATCAAAAGCCAAGAATGAAGAATTTTATGTTGATCAAGCCGATGACGACATTGACTCTGAAGACTTTGAAAGTTTCTCTTATGATGACTTGCATTTGGCATACTCTTTTACTTCAACACCCTAAATTAGAATAGTTGTTAGGTTTGGCTTATATTGGCATGCCACATGTTAGGCACTTTTGTACATATGCCACTATGTTATGTAGAATGGTACTTGCTAAAATTGATTTAGAATACTTCTTGAATAGTTGGTATAACTGAGTTAGAATGGCTTGCCAAATGTTTGGCAATTTTGTACATCTGCCATTTTCAGTTATTTTTTTGTAATCACTGGAATTAAGTATCATGTTTCTTTGTATCCCAAATAGTATGCTATTTAACATAGTGGTGGTCAGTTAATATTTGTAAGGAGTACACAAGTTTTATTATCATTCTTATTTAGCACATATTTAGTCAAAAACATCATACATTCCACTTAAATATACAAAGTGTAGTCATACTAATCAAATAAATAACATGTTACGAAACAATATAAATAATGCATGTTTGATGTTTGAATATATAAAGGCGTGAACATTTGTTTTGATGTTTGTTTGACCATAAAAAAGACAACAAACAACTTATGGTTAAATTCTGACATAATATATATATATATAGTTAAAATTAACATTGCAATGATATAAATGATAATAGTACGCATCAATTATCAGAATTTCCTAAACGTTATATTAAAACTAACTTACATATAAGTTTTATGTCATAGCATACAATACTTAATACCAACAAGTTTTGTAACATGACATAAACAAACAACAAAATATACAAGATATTGACAAAAGATTAAACTGACTAACCGTCATATTATCAACATAACAAACCTACCATAACAATCCCCAACATAAAACATACACAATTCATCTATTAAGTACTAACACACATGAAACACCGGGTAATCCTCATGAACTGCCCCATTTAAATCAGTAAGGATAAACATGAGTTTAAACCTTATCATTTTTCCATATTCAAATCCACATACTTGAAAGAAAGTTCCCCACTCACCAATTGCATTAACATGATTGACCCGTTCTGGGTTTTCCCTTTGAAAATCCATCCTGATTTTCATTATGTACTCAACTGCATCATGCTTAAACAGACCTTTTTCAAAAATGTGCATTGGATTTTTGTCTAGAAATTCAGCTGGTATTGCCTGTCTCTAAACGATAACAACATGATTTCAACCATCATTCAACTGAAACGTCAATATAAATAACCACAATACAAAACTGATACTTACAAGTCTTGAAAAGGCAAGAATCTCAGAAGACCTTTTGTAGAACACATCAGTCCTTTCACCAAAATGTTCCCGATGACCAGCCCATTGGCAGATGTGTTGCATCCGCTTATCCACTGTTTAAAAAATATATATATAAACATATTTTTTTATACAGAATACACTATACAAATAAGACAAACAATTCAATATCACTTTCATATTGGTGCACAACAAACAAGATGTATGGTAACAACAACATATCTAACCTTCATCTTCAGGATCTAGCATTTGTTGATGTAATACAAGCTGAGTCACACCTAAAAAAATAACATCTGTCTTTGCACTTCCATCAAAATTGTATGACATTACCTCCATATGAGACCATTTGGAGGTATTTATAGTTTCATCACATATGGAATGGATGGGCTTTCTATTGGCCTTTGTTAGTGGATTTGGTTTACATGGATTATAAGGCTTGCTTACTTAACTAACTTAATACTAGCTTACCAAGTTCCACGAGCCCATTTCACTAACAATAACATAATCTATAACACGTTTACAAAGTTTCTAAGACTAGAATGATTGCCACTTTTCGTTAATGCTAACAATCTCCCCCTAAGTGGTGGTCATTCAAAAGATGCTCCACATGATTAGATCATTTTTCTTTTTGACCTTGAACTTTGTGTGTCATCATAGAATAATCTTGATTCTTTGTTCCTTCAGGCTTTGTGATCTTGGACAAATGATTTTTGATCATTCTTGCCTTTGATCAACATCTTCTTATGATTTGTTGTGTTGTCTTCTCCATCATACTCATACGTCTTGGAGAGACTTTGAACTTCATACTTATGTCTTCCTCACTTGATACTTGGACTTGTTCTTGACTTTCTTGATTAGCTCTTGACTTTGATGTAACTCATTGCCTTTAACTTGATCTTTTGTGTTTGAACATTCTTGAGTTGAGCTTGTTGAGGATGAACTTCATAAGTATGAGTATGTGGAGGTGAAGATGTTGATATTCATGAAATGATGGTGTATGGTCTTTCTCCAAAGGAGTATCATCAGTACCTGCATAAATATTGTTAGTTGAAATCACCAATCGATCATGGTGGACTTTTCTTAGAGATCAGACCACTACGATTGTTTTACTGATGAATGTCTTGATTCCATTCACCTTGGTCGGGCAAATCGGCCATCCGAATCCCATCGAGGGACAGTTGTCAATACTAAGGATGAAAATCCAAGTAAAGACCCACGTCTTAATGACTCGATTCGTGAAAGGAATCTCCTTGGCGGGATTTCCAGCACTTATAGGCTCAGAATTCGAGAGAATTAACAACATAGCGTGAAAACCTTCTCTAATCCTTACAAAGGCTATTCCTGAATTGGATACCCTCAAGAAGACTTACAACAGATATACCAAAGTATACCTAAAATTCAGGTGAGCCGCTGAAGTATACCAAAGTATCACTTCATGATTGTAGACCGTTTGGAATATAATGTAACCATCATGATATGTAAGGCAAGATCCGAAGATCCCATAAAGACTCTTATACAACTTGTGTCTTTTTTGGCGAACACAATTGTATGCTTTGGAAAGTGTATCCTAAGAAATCTTTTGATGAATCTCATGGCTCTAGACTCGATTAAGTGCGTTTTGATTTAAGTAGTCGGAGGCATGGAGCAGAGGGCCTCCTTTTCAATACCAACACATCTCGGAGTGAGAGGTCGATAGATTATGCAAAGTTCTCTGTGAGAAATGAAACAAATATCTTTTAAGAGATACCTGAGTGGCTAGGAGGGGTTGTGCAGCGCGTCACTGGGTCCATGACGTCTTGTCTTCAATACCGATATCATTTTTGTGATAACCAATAGCAGATGTATTGACCCAGTTTCTACTCCTAAGTTTATTGGAGGGCTATTTCTTTTGAACCTTTTCACAAAATTTTTAATTCTTCAACCCCTTCTTTCTCCTTTCATCACTTTACTCTTTTTTTCAATCATACCTAAGGACTTCTAATTCTAATCTATTGGAATTGTCCTTGGGTAGATCCATCTGGCTCTGGCGGATCATAGGAGATAAACCTAACCATAATCACCTTATTACTCCATGATTATCCTAGGTTCATTGATCACATGCCATAAAACCTTTTGTGAAAAATCTCTCAAAGTGTTTATAATTATAAAACATATTTTGTTAATACTTCGAGAGTTTTGCATTTTCTGAAATACTCCCCCTTCACATGTGCTCATAAGTTTTAAGATATATTTACACATGTTGGGTAAAGTTTGCACTTTTGAATTGATCGATTTTCAGTGAACATGACTGATGAACTCAAATAAGTACATTTTATTACTATCATTTATCCTATTAAATTGACTTGTTTTACTATATTATGTATGAGGATTGATACTTAATCGTTTACTTTTGTAATTCTCAGGTAAAAACAAGCATTTGGTGAAACTTAGCGATTTTGGACTAATAATGGAGCAAAACATGCATAATGTGAAGAGTCTACTGAAATGAAGAAGATCAAGACTAATCTGCTCCAGATGCGCCGCATCTCACTCATGACATGCGCCGCATCTCTATCAAGATATCACCAGATACGATCCAAGATACAAGAGGACATGCGCCGCATCTAATCATGGAGTTACGCCGCATCTTCTGGCGGTGTACGAATATTCCTGAATATTATAATCTTGGACCCCACGCGAAGTTAAGTACATGCGCCGCATCTACTCCTTAGATGCGCCGCATCTTCCCTCAGACAGAAACTATAAATACCCCAAGACCAGACGAATTTCGGGAGCAATATATAAGTTTCGAAGACCGAACAGAAGAACCGAAGGACGAATTCAGTCAAGGAGGCAGCACAAGACACACCCAAATCAAAGATACAAGAGCTGTAAGAAGGTGCTGCATGTGTTTAATTCATTAAGTAGTTTTGTTTTATTGTATTAGCAAACTTTAATTCATCAGGATTGGTGGCTTGTGTAATGTGACAACGAAAGATTGCACTCCCTTTAATACTTGCTTTCCCATCAATTAAAGTTTATATGTTGATGTCTTTGGTTACTACTTATTAGTGCATTGATAACCTCTGTGTTTATTAGTGGCTTGCGGGCATTTGACTGCGGGACATAATGTGGCTCCCACGGTTATTACTAAATTGATCACTTAGGAATAACTTTTAGACATAAGTAATCATTAAGGGTTTACTCGCCGATAAGATTAGGACCAACGAGAAAGGGTTAACTACATACACTTCATATAAAGCTATCAATAAAACAAGTGACAATCTACTTAATCATAAGGACAGCCCTCTTATTGTCTCAAGTATCTATCTGTGTACGTGTGTGCTACTTGCTGATTCGTGCCTATTGGTTTATTTTATTATTTAATTGCAAACAAATCGTGCCAGTCTCTCAGGCTGAAACCCCCTTGCGTTAGGATATTAAAATACTGATTAGAATAACGAGATAATACGTTCCACTCTTAGTGATCGACACTCTACTTACCATTATCTTCATACTGACCGGGTACACTGCTCGTTAAGTGTGTGTGTTATTGATAAGTCGGCTAAATATAAATTTAAAACTTGAGTAGGCATTAAAACTGCCAAAACTTTACTCCAACGCACGCCCATCAATGACCGATTCGAGACACGCTTACATCACTAGTTAGACTAGCTTGAAGTTATTACCCGTCTTGGTCAAGTTCAAAGAGAATTTCTTGAGACGATACACTCTACTTAGACAAGTCCTATTCGAGACACGCTTACATCACCAGTTAGACTAGCTTGAAGTTATTACCCGTCCAGGATAAGTCTTTTCGATTACCGACATTTAAGCTTCGTCAATTCATTGGTGATAACTGAGTCGAGGTCATTTGAGATTCTACAACGATCTTTAAGCATTGTGATCACATTTTAATCACGTTTTTCTCCCTCTTAAAAATAGCATATCCGTGATATTTTTGATATCAACTGATTAAGAGAGAAGGTTTTGGAGAGATAGACGGATTTGTTTTTGCATGAAATCGGAACATTTTGATTTTATACTCCCCCTTAATGAAAGAATATTTTCAAATAGAAAGTTTAGAATCAATTAAGGGTTTAGAGGGAGTTATCTTTAGCAAAGAATAATTTGAAAGATTTTTTAAAAATCTTTTGAAAAATCTTGAAAATGTGCTCAAGATTGAAAAGAATTTAAAAATCTTTGAAGATATTTTAGAAGAATTCTCTTCATTTGTTTTAGGATAAGTGTTTGAAAAAGATATTGGTTTTGCACAACACTTTCCTTTATTTGAAGTTCGGGTTGCAAGCTGAAATACTTACAAGCCATCATTTAAGCTCGGGTTTCGTACTGAATTATACGAAAACCATAGTGGTGAATTTTTTTGAGAAACGACATATTTTAGAAAATATTTTAGTAAACTCTCGCTCAAGCTTCTGTACATGTCCGTATCATTGTTGAATGACATTTCTAGATACGTACAGAATATCGATTATACGAGAGACATGTCGTGAGAAGAATATTTTTGGATTTTCGGATTTTATATTGTTTTTGTAATTTTTGAAAATTTTCTAATATTTTTGGATTTTTGAAATTTTCTATTTTTGTATTTTGTTTTTGTTGGTTTTTCAAATTTTGTATTTTGTTTTTCAAAAATATTTACAGCGAAGCTGTTTGAAAGATATTTTTCAAGAAGATTCGAGAAGACGTTTTAGCTCCTCAGGAGTTAGGCTTCTCATGTCAATTCGTAGAATTAAATCGTCAAACCTATCTTTTGGAAGGGCTTTGGTAAATAGATCGGCGAGTTGGTAATCTGTCCTCACGAAAAATAATTCAACTGAACCTTTTTCTACTTGCTATTTGATGAAGTGATAGCGGACTCTAATATGCTTGGTCTTCGAGTGTTGAACTGGGTTGCATGAGATGGCTATGACACTTTTCGAGTCACAATACAAAGGTATTTTATCGAAAGTAAAGCTATAATCTGTGAGTTGTGTCCTCATCCATAGAACTTGGGCACAACACGTAGATAGACACACATACTCGCCTTCTGCGGTTGATAATGGAGTACAATCTGTGGAAAAGTAGAAGGGGGGTTGAATAGTTTTACGTCTTTTTACTTTATGAAAACTTTTGTTTACTTTTTAAAAGCTTCGATTCTATCTTATGTGAATTCAACTCTTGATCAATATGAACATATATAAACAAATATATATAAGTTATGCAAGTAATGTAAATGTAATGAAATAAGAGAGAGAGATGGAAAGATCAAACCACAACACGGAGATTTATAGTGGTTCGGCTACAAGGACACCTTCCTTGCCCTACTCCACTCCTCGAGTCACCTACTCGAGAGTTTTCTTCACTATGTCAACAAACTCCCTTATGGCGGAGAAACCTTACACAACTTTAGCTTACACCGGCTTAACGACACAAAGCTAGATGTCGAGTCCTAATCGTAGCTAGAACCAATCTCACAACTTATACACAACTTCTACACGACTTAATCACGACTTCTTCACGACTTCTTCACAACGGCTTCACGACTTCTTCACGACTTCTTCACAACTTCTTCACGACTTGTTCTTCACGACTACTTCACGACTACTTCTTCACAACTACTTATTCACAACTACTTCACAACAAATATACAACACAACTACGTAGTTACACTTAGATCTATTTATCACAACTACACAACACTTTACACAACAACACAATTGAATGAGGTAAGTAATAACACTTCTTCACTAGTTGAAGTAGAGTTCTTCTTTTGCACTTTTGGTGGTGGAAGCTTGGATCACTTAGAAACCAATGCTTAAGAAAATATGATCAAAGGATTTACAATGTTTAGAATGAATTTAGAACAGAAAGTTTTAGTGTGCAAAAGGTGAGTAAAAGTCCAGGAGAAGACTGGTATTTATAGGAGAAAATTTGGACAGCTGGAAGTCTACTGGAGCGGGGGCGGTCCCCTTAATAATTAAGGGGGCCGCCTAGTAAAATTAAGGGGGCCGCCCCTTCTGTCCGTTGGCCAATTTTGTCCTTTTGTGGGGAAGGTTTTTCTGGAACATTTTAACTGATTTTGGTTAAAAATTTGAATTCATATTTTTATAAAAGATTAAACATTTTTATTTAATGCCAAAAATGTTTTTCAAAAATATATAAAATGTTTTTGATGTTTTATAAAAAATCTAGTTATTAAGAAAATGTTCCTTTGATCATATAATGCATTAAGCATTAGTTCATTCATACCTTAAGTGATTTGAGTTGTAGAAATAGATATTTACAACTAAATACTTGTTTACGTCATAATTTTCCGATTAATGATTTTACATTTTGTGATTATCAAAACGTAGAGATATCGAAAAATATTAATAACGTGTTTAGGCATTATTTACATCAACAATCTCCCCCTTTTTGATGATTACAAAATCTAAACTCATTAAATCTAAAAATTAGTTTTTAGATAAGTATTTAGTGAGTTTACATCTATTTCTCCCCCTTTTTGTAGAATCAAAAAGGTTAAGCCGACAATTTTTAGAGTTAAATATGTCGGGACGAAAACTCCCCCTTGATGTGTACTCCCCCTTGTTTGGGGGCACCAAGGAAACGAGCTATGGAATGCTTGCAAAAAAAAAAAAAAAAATGTTAGAAGCACAAGTATATATAACAACAATAAGCAAGCATATAAAATCATTCATTCAATAAAGGTGTTGTGTATAAATACACAACCAAAAGATTACAACATGAAGTATGCAAGCATACAAATAAAAAAAAAACTACTAATGAAACTACATAATCATCTTAGAGGTACATGGTCTTCCATGGAGCTTGCTTGCAAGAAGGGTTTGAAAAATTATTTTTAAGCATTGCATATGCTTAGTTGGGTGAAAATGGAGGTGGTGGTGGTGTAGTGGGTGAAGGAGGTGGAGGAGGTGGTGGTTGTGGGTTGGCTAGCATGTGTTCAAGAGATGAAAACATGTAGTGTATCTCATCTCTAAGACCAAATATTAAGGTCCGGTTATGGACGCAACAAAGACAATTATCACCATGGGCTTTAAGCATTGCCCAAGGTATAGGAAAGAATGGTGGTGGGGTTGGTGATGGTGAAAAATGAGCATCAAGAGGTGTGATGGGTGATAGGGAAATGGCAAGTTGGGTGTATGAAGGTTCTTGAGTGGATGGTGGTGATGATGCTCTTGGTGATGATGTTAGGTGAGTGTGGATGTAGTCATTTATGGAGGAGGTGGATGGAATGGAGGAAGATGAAGCTCCATGGGTGGATGGTGTTTTTGATGGTGCATTAGGTGCACTTGGGGATGAATTTTTAGGTGGTGGTGATGGAGTTTTGGTGTCATCTTGGGTTAGGTCAATGAAAGGTTGTTTTGGTGGTATGATAACAAGTCTTTGTTTCCTTGAAGGCTTAGAGATGGAGGATTTAGGTGATAGCATTGTGGATGACAATGGGTGTTTGATGAAGGTGATGGTTGATGAAGTGAAAGGTAATTGTAAGGAGGGTTTTTATATTGTGAAAAAGTGGTTGATTTAGGCAAATTGTGGAGATATTGTGGTAATATTCCAAGTCCAGTTCGTGCATTAAGGGTAATGGTAGCTGGGGCTAGGTAAAAGTGGTCACAAGATGCAAAAGGAAACAGTAAAATTTACTGTCCAGATGGCCGGTCCCCTTAATTGTTGGGCGGCCCCCTTAAAAATTAAGGGGACCGCCTAAGGAATTAAGGGGGCCGCCCATCTGGTGATTTCCCAGGCGACCAAATTTGAAAAATTTCCAGAAAAAGGTTATTTTAAGGGTGTCTTTGCAGCAAGTTCCATTTGGATCATGTACATCAAGAATGATTAAATATTATCAATTGCATATTTAAAACATTATCATGAAACAATTATATTAGAAGCATAGTCACATAATTTCAAATAAACTAGTAGCTAGGTTCTAATAAGTTTATCAACTATCATAATAAAAGACATAGCAAGCAAGTGTCAAGATAATAGTACTACATATAAGTGTCTAATAAAATTCAATTAAACATTCATCAAATATGTTTATTTCTTCTTCTTCCCAAACAACTTTCCAATGGACTTGAAGCCGCCTCGTACTTCATGGTGCATTTGACGTTGAGAGTTGAGCATCTCGGTTTGCCTTTCGAAGAGTAGATCGTCTGTCATTTCGGCACGAGGAGGAACTTGATACTCGGTGTAATCAAGATCCGGTAGATTTTCCACGAAAGTCCTTGGTGATGGGGTACCACGAGGTGGAAGTGAGACAGATTTACGAGATTTTCCTTTGTCACTTCGGGAGCGACGAGCACGGACACGAACAAGTGGATTGAGGACCGGTAGAACAGACTCATAGAGTGGACTCCGAAGCTGTGGATAGTGTTCCATGATATTATTGTAGAGACGGGTGAGAAACATGCCATACGGTAGATTTGCATTATGAGTGTTTTTGGCGGACATGATTCGGTAGACAAAGAGATATGCCAAATTGTACGGTTTTTCAGCAACGATACAATATAACATGTGGACTATGCTTGCCGCGACATGATCACGGTGACCACTGGTACCGAACGCATTCTCACGAATGAGTTCTTCCCAACGTCTCATGTCTTTGCGTAGCTCCTTGAGAAGGACTTGGTTTGGAGTGATGTCAACATCTTTTGATTTGATCTTTCGACTAGTCGTACCACGAGCTAGTCCAAGATATTGACGAATCTCTTCAGGAGATGGAATCTCTGAGTAGTAAGGACCCTGTTGAGGTCGATTTTCCTCAATAGACGAGAGGTCCCACTCATTAGAGAAGACGGATTGACCGGAAAAGGGAATTCTTAGAATTTGCCCGAATTGAGCAAGAGTAAGAGTGATGAATTGGTTTTGAATCATGAAGGATATGAGGATATACCCATAGGGATCGGTTTGTAACATCACTTGACTATAAAAGTCGAGGACAAACCAGGGAATGATTGGCTCATTTATTTTGTAGAGACAATCAAGACCAATGTTGGTGAACATACGTTCGATGAAGTCGGATTCATAAAACGATGGATGGACAATTCTTCCTTCGTGAATGTTCCTATCCTCAATGGGACGATAGAAACAAGCAACAGAGGGAGCCATGCCCGGAGTGGAAAGGACTTTAGGAATGTATGCTTTTGTTTTTGAGACATCGCCAACTGTCACTTTGGGCATTTTTACCTATATAAGATAGCAACAAACAAAAAATAAGAAAATGACATGCATATATTAAATATGCTACCTATGTGGAACGTAAACATACTTCGACTCTAAAACTTAAGTCCTAAGAAGTAGCTTATAATGTTCCTTAGTTTTAATATTTAACTCGCTTGAAATGTATTTTATGATGTTAAAGAATAGTTATAGGGATATTATGACAAGAAATCAACAATATCCGAACGTTCTTTTATACGTCATAAGCTACCTTGAAATGTGGCTAGGCAAACATTGAATTGTATATCTAGCTATTTCTTACGAGTGTTTATGTTAAGTAACTTAGATTTTGACTCAAAAATTTCTTTCAAAATGTTGTGCCAAACGCTCCTTTAAATAAAAAGATAACAAGTAAAATTTCAATATACATATGAATTATGTATCTTGACGACTTAAAACAACTAATTTCATGTTTACAAACTTTGACAAGTAGTTATAAACTTAATTTAGATTAAGTTTTGATGATTCTAGCTCCTAATCCAAACACTCTCTTATATTTAACAAAAAAAACATTTTTTATGATTCGAAAAATATATTTTTAGGATTTGTGAGTTGTAACAAACCAATGTGATTAGTTTTAACATGTGTTTATGGCATAATTCAACAATATGATTAGTTTTGAAAAGGAGTGATTAGTTTGACATAATGGTTTTTTAATTACTTAGTTTCTAGGTTGTTTAAACATTCTAATCCTATGGGGAGCATTTGATTACAACATTCTTAGACTCAATTTCAATAAAAATTAAAGTTTGGAAAAGTTTAGCAAAAGACCTAATTAAGATTAGACTCAAAATTAAATGAAATTAGATGAAATGTATAAAGAAAAACTTACTAAACGTGTTGCTAATCGATGTATAGATGTTTGCCCTTTGTGAAATTGACTCGAAGAGGTGATTTGATGATGGATTTGTGATGGCAGTTCGTATACAGTAGAGTGGGAGTGAAGTGAGTTTGAAAAATGGGGTGTTTGGCAAAGATTTCAAGGAGAAAAATCGTTTTGGCAGCAACAGTAGGCCGGCCCCCTTAAACATTAAGGGGACCGCCCCCGTTTACTAGCCGGTCCCCTTAAACATTAAGGGGGCCGCCTGCCAAATTTCTGAATTTCTTATTTTTGTTTCTGACGGCAAAATATTTATATGTATATATTTACAATATATCAAAAATACATTTATTGGCACGAAGAAGGAATACTTGACACATTTTATTAACATTTTGTTAATAAACTTAATCTTGATAATTTTGGACAAAATGCTCAAGACGTCAAGTCGACAGGAGGTTTAAGGATTGGGAAGAAATGTGTGTATATATATATATATATATTAGTATTATGTGTAAGTGTGGGATGTTAAGTAGATTATGAGGAATGGTGAGGTAATGATGGAAATAGGTGCTGGCGATGGCGGGAGTTTGTTTCATCCATAGTTTTCTTGACTCGACGGTCAAAGTGCTACTTCTACGTTAATCCACTTAACTCACTTCTCTTCATCACCATGAGTTATGCGACAGTGGACACGGAAGATTTTCGTGTTGAACGTTAAAGTTCAAAAGAAGCAAAGGGGGAAGAAAAGGTTCGAGGACGAACAATTTCTTTTAGTTCTAGATAGTCAACAAATGACGTATCTAGGTTATGTGCGTATATATTTATATGTATATATGTATATATATATAGTATGTATAAATAGTAGTATAGGTATATATATGTATAAGGAAAAATCTACTAACTAACATACTAAGCATAAAAGATTAATGGGGCATGCAATAGGCTAGTTCATTTATCTACGCATATAATGGTGAGCATGAAAGAGTGGCGTACCTTTTGGTCTTCAACAAGTGGTCTTCAAGTTCTTCAAAGCGTATTAACTTATAAAAGTCAATTACGAAAGAGAAAACGCCTTTCCCGATGAGTATGCAATCTAGCCACTTGGTCCCCATGATCTCATTTGTCCATAGTTGTTTGGCCCAAACATGGTTTGCAATTGACTCGGATGCATATATGGTGGAAGTATTCCCCAAGGATTGTAGCTTGGTGGATTTGGGTAATTCCACATTGGGTAACTATTATTATGACGGTTTGGTATATTTTGGTTTCTTTTAGGTTGAGGAGTTTTAGGCCGGGGGTGAGGACTAGGTGGTCTTCTAGGTGGAGGTGTTTTTGACCTTAACCTTGGTTTAGAGTATTTTACTTCATTTTTTAAGGATGGTTTATAAAAGGTTTTTACTTCCTCATCACTAGCTATGGGTATTTTTCTATCTTTTATAAGTATATACTTAGGTTTTGACTCTAAAGGTTTTTGCTCACTAGTTTCACATTCAAACTTTACATTTTTAGTTTGACTATTTGAATCCTTAGTTGAATTAAATCCTAATCCGGTTTTATCACTTGATACTCTTTGAATACTTATTATTTCCCTAAGAGAATTACTACTATTTTCGAATTTGTTAAGCCTACAAATTTCCTCCTTAAGCATTTCATTTTCATTTTTTGTTTCTAGACATGTTTTACATTCAAGAATTTCTTTTCCCTTTTCTAAGTTATGTAGTTTAATTTTTAATTATAGTATTTCTTTTTCTAACTGATTATTAATGTGTTTTAGTGATTTATTTTTATTCATTACTTTTTGGCCTAATATACATAACCTATTATATTCGTTATCTAGGTCTTTTTCATCTAATGATAAATTTTCATCACTAAAGTATTCGGTTTCGGAACGTACCTCACTTGATGTCTTAGCCATGAGACACTTCTCTTCTTTTGTGGTTTCTTTCTCGTCTTCTTCACTGTCACTCCATGCTCCTCCAATGAACGCCTTTTGGTTTTGCTCCTTTGACATCATAGGGCATCTTCCAATGAGATGATTTGGATCACCGCATTTGAAACACTTCCTCTCGCTCTTGCTACCTTTGTCGTCTTTGTTTCTTTGGAGTGTTTTCCTTTCGTCATATGGTTGTCTAACGAATCTTCCTCGTCTTTTGAAAAACTTATTGAAGTCTCTTACGGCCATGGCATATTCTTCATCATCACTTTCGGAGGTTAAGCTATCCTCGTCACTTGATGCTTTCCTAGCCTTCAACGCGATTGATTTGCTTTGCTCTTTCTTTCCTTTGACCATCTCGAAGTCTTTCTTGATTATTGCTTCGTAGACTTTCAAGTTGCCAATCAACTCGTCAAGTTGAAGAGTTGACAAGTTCTTTGATTCTTCAATCGCCGTAACTTTAGCCCGCCATTTTGGATGAAGAGCCCTAAGAAATTTCCTGACAAAATTCTTACTAGAAAAACTCTCATCAAGTGCCTTTAAACTTGTGATGATTGTGTTAAACCTAGCAAATGCATTATCAATTGATTCCTCTTCCGGAATCGTGAATTGTTCATATTGTTGAACAAGAAGATCTATTTTATTATCTTTGACTTGACTATTACCTTGGTGAGTTATTAGTAAAGAGTTCCAAATTTCTTTTGCGGTTTCGCACATAAAGATTCTTTCGTATTCTTTTCGTGGTAGCGCATTATAAATAACCATTTTAGCCTCATTATTTTTAGAAAGTTTTCTTTTTAAATCATCACTTTGTTTTTCAAAAGGTACAATTTCATCATTTTTAGTTTCAAGATTATGTTGAATAGGTAAAAAATCACCATTAGTAATAACATGCCAAAGATCTAGATCTTTTGACTTCACATAAGTTTCGAATCGATTTTTCCAATATAAAAATCCATCACTTTCAAATAGTGGTGGTCTTTGCATAGATTGCCCTTCTAAATATTTTTCAGATTCCATAGATCGTTTCAAGTTTTAAAATACAGTTAATTTTAAAAATCTTGTTTAACCTGGCTCTGATACCAATTGTGGAAAACTAGAAGGGGGGTTGAATAGTTTTACGTCTTTTTACTTTATGAAAACTTTTGTTTACTTTTTAAAAGCTTCGATTCTATCTTATGTGAATTCAACTCTTGATCAATATGAACATATATAAACAAATATATATAAGTTATGCAAGTAATGTAAATGTAATGAAATAAGAGAGAGAGATGGAAAGATCAAACCACAACACGGAGATTTATAGTGGTTCGGCTACAAGGACACCTTCCTTGCCCTACTCCACTCCTCGAGTCACCTACTCGAGAGTTTTCTTCACTATGTCAACAAACTCCCTTATGGCGGAGAAACCTTACACAACTTTAGCTTACACCGGCTTAACGACACAAAGCTAGATGTCGAGTCCTAATCGTAGCTAGAACCAATCTCACAACTTATACACAACTTCTACACGACTTAATCACGACTTCTTCACGACTTCTTCACAACGGCTTCACGACTTCTTCACGACTTCTTCACGACTTCTTCACAACTTCTTCACGACTACTTCACGACTACTTCTTCACAACTACTTATTCACAACTACTTCACAACAAATATACAACACAACTACGTAGTTACACTTAGATCTATTTATCACAACTACACAACACTTTACACAACAACACAATTGAATGAGGTAAGTAATAACACTTCTTCACTAGTTGAAGTAGAGTTCTTCTTTTGCACTTTTGGTGGTGGAAGCTTGGATCACTTAGAAACCAATGCTTAAGAAAATATGATCAAAGGATTTACAATGTTTAGAATGAATTTAGAACAGAAAGTTTTAGTGTGCAAAAGGTGAGTAAAAGTCCAGGAGAAGACTGGTATTTATAGGAGAAAATTTGGACAGCTGGAAGTCTACTGGAGCGGGGGCGGTCCCCTTAATAATTAAGGGGGCCGCTTAGTAAAATTAAGGGGGCCGCCCCTTCTGTCCGTTGGCCAATTTTGTCCTTTTGTGGGGAAGGTTTTTCTGGAACATTTTAACTGATTTTGGTTAAAAATTTGAATTCATATTTTTATAAAAGATTAAACATTTTTATTTAATGCCAAAAATGTTTTTCAAAAATATATAAAATGTTTTTGATGTTTTATAAAAAATCTAGTTATTAAGAAAATGTTCCTTTGATCATATAATGCATTAAGCATTAGTTCATTCATACCTTAAGTGATTTGAGTTGTAGAAATAGATATTTACAACTAAATACTTGTTTACGTCATAATTTTCCGATTAATGATTTTACATTTTGTGATTATCAAAACGTAGAGATATCGAAAAATATTAATAACGTGTTTAGGCATTATTTATATCAACACAATCTTGTTTTCTTGACGACCAACCTACTAGCTTTTCACCCAAAAATTATGCTCCTCCTAATGTGCTTTTTGTTGTAACTTGACACCCTGCGTGATCTGCAGCTGAAAATGCTATTAGTTTAAACTCAAAATCCTTCGGATACTTAAGTCCCATGTAAATGGTTCTTCGTAGGTACCGAAAGATCTGTTCAACCTCTTGGAGGTGAAGTTCGATAGGCCTTGCCTGAAACCGTGCTAATAAGCAAATAGCAAAATGAATATCAGGTCGACTAGTAGTAAGGTACATGAGAGAACCAATCATGCTCCGATATTTTTTCGGATCGATGGGTTTCCAAATAAATCAGCACCGATTTTTGGTGAAGTGACCATTAGTGTACCAATATAATCACAATTTTCCATACCATGTTTTTTCAAAATCTCAATTATATATTTAGCTTGATTAATAAAAATACCACGAGGGGATTGATGTGTTTGTAAACCAAGAAAGAATTTAAGTTCCCCCATCATGGACATTTTAAATTTGTTTTTCATGAGATTTTCAAATTTTTTTTGAATGATTTGGATTAGTGGACCCAAAAATAATGTCGTCCACGTAAATCTGAACAATCAAAATGTCATCTTTCTATTTTCTTGTGAATAAGGTAGGATCGACAGTTCCTTTGGTGAAATTGTTTTTTATCAGAAAAGATGATAGTTCATCATACCACGCTCTTGGAGCTTGCTTTAAACCACAAATGGCTTTATTTAGCTTGTAGACGTAGTCTGGTTGTTCCTTGTCAATGAATCCTTCCGGCTGACTCACATACACTTCTTCTTTCAGAGTTCCATTCAAGAGCGCAGTCTTGATGTCCATCTAATATACTATGATGTTCTTGTGAGCTGCATAGGCTAAGAAAATCTGGATTGCTGCAAGTCTTGCTAATGGCGCGAATGATTCTTCAAAACCTATCCCTTCTTCCTGTCGGAATCCTTTAGCCACGAGACGAGCTTTATTGCGAATTACAATAATTTCTTCATCCTTTTGGTTCTTCCATAACCATTTGAGATCAATAACAAGTTTGTCAATTGGTCTTGGAACTAATTCCCAACTATCATGTAAACGGTATTGAAGAATTTCTTCTTGCATCGCTTCTATCCATGAGTTTTCGGCCATTGCTTCCCGAATGTTCTTTGGTTCTTTGAGGCTTATTTAGCAAATGTAGATGCACATTTTGGGGTCTGTGGCAAGTTGTCTTCTCGTCTGAACTGGCCTTGAAGGTTCACCAATAACTTGTTCTATTGGATGGTATTTTGTCCATTGAAGTGTAGAAGGGTACCTTGGGTTTAACGTATGCGTGTTAGATGGTTCTTGTAACCTTGAACATGATTCAACAGAGTACGTAGCAAACTGGTTTTCGAATACTTCTTCTTCTAACACAGCATCGTTTTGGTTATGTGTTGTTTCTTCTTGAAGTGGTGTACTTTGGTTTTGCTCATCAACTCTTGGGAGAACAATTTCAAATACCCGAGTTGCTGGAGTAGTTGTAGATGATGTTGAGGGAGTTGGTGCGTCAGCTTCGATTATAGTAGATGCATTTTGTGGTTGTGGTGGTGGTTGATGGTTTTGAGCGGGTGCAGCGGAATGATGTTGTGATGCATTTGTCGAAGTTCCACCATAGTATTCATCAAACATTAACTCAAAGAAATTTTCTATTTCTTGTTCTGAAGGTTTGTCAGTGGTTGTTGATTGAGCTCCTTGAGGTATGAGTCCTGAACTAATGTGTCCAGAAGTCTGCAGGTTTGGTGCGGGTCCTAATCTGTTTTGATTAGAAGCCATTGGGTTAAGCGCGGGTTCTAGAGCGAGTCTCTCAGAAGCCATTAGTGAAGAAACTTTAGAGAAACGACATGTTTTAGAAAACTTTTTAGAGAACTCTTGCTCAAGCATTTGGACATGTCTGTATCATTGTTGAATGACTTTTCTAGATACGTACAGAATATCGACTATACGAGAGACACGTCGTGAGAAGAATATTTTTGGAGTTTTTGCTTTTATATTGTTTTTGTATTTTGAAATTTTCTATTTTTGTATTTTGATGCTGTTGGTTTTTCAAATTTTGTATTTTGTTTTTATTTTTATAAAAGAAATGGAAATCAAAAATAGAAGATTGAAAGATGATTTTGAAGAATTTACAGAATTAGAACCCTCTGATGAACTGGGTTATGAGATAGTTGAATCACCTGCAACCAAAGACGAAGAGGTTTCACAAATAACAGTGTTAGAAGTACATGAATCATCACTCTGAGGGTGTTGACTATCAACGGTTGTAATGGTTTCTACTTCCTGTTGGTGATTATCACTATTATTTGTCTTGGTGCAAGTATCAAAAATCTTCCATGTAGGAATCCATCTAAGACCAACTGTTTTAAAAACTTTTCCCATGGGAATCCACCTAAGGTAAGATCTAGACGTAGTTTTTTTATCAGATGCAGCTGAAGTCTCAGTTTTTGAAAAACTACATCCTGTAGATATCCACCTATTAGGTTTCTTATCCTATTTCTTGTTGTCAACGAGTTTGTTTTTATTTGGTGTCTTAGTGGATTGTGCCTTGGCACTTGAATTTCCTTTCTTGAGAAATTTTGCAATTCATGCATCGTGATTAGCTGAAAATACACATTTTTGACATGTAGGACAGAAAAATTCAACATTCTTGTTTAAAAACAACAACCTTAACTTTGTCACTACAGTCATTTGGAAATTGTTTGTTGTTCGGAGAAAAATCTGAATGCTTAGTATTGCATTCTATGTGCATAGCGTTTTCTTTTGCGCAACTACTCTTAGATGCAAGCCAATCCCTAGTTTTTTGTTGAGTGTTCCTAGGTAATGGTTTACTACTACTAGTAGAACCTTGGAATCTTGTAGAATTCATCACCCTAGGTTTTGCACCTAAAATTTCGTCTTTTCGAATCTGTGCCTTTTTACTAGCTTCTTCTAGATAGTGATTGTGGACCATGTCGGTAGAACCAACAGATTCGTTAACAGCTTTTGTGGTCACATTCGGTATACTGTTCATAGAAAGGCCATGTGTAAGCACATTTGTGTTTCTTTCAACTACTTTTACATTTTCAACAATCTTTTCAATTCCTTTTTGCTTGGGCAAGGGTTGTGGAGTGACTGGTTTTGTCAAATCCTTTTTCTCATCGACGTTTAGAGCAAACCGGGAAATTGAGATTTTTGGTTTTTCAACCGTTTTTGATGTATGTGGTTTCTCCACAGTCAATGGTTTTGCAAACTTAGTATCCACACCCTTCCTTTTTAGACTATCCAGCTGAGCTCTCAAAAGATCATTTTGCTCTTTCATGTCCTTGTAGGCACGCTCATACGACAGTTTGTCATACTTGCATTCCTCAGTTTTTCGATCAAGTTGTTTAAAATCGGACAAGTTTTCTTTTTCAAGCTTTATGAGAGCATTTTCATATTTTGAAACAATTGCGGAGGTCTCAGCTCGCAGTCTTTCATTGCCTTCAACAGAATATGTTTGTAAAATGATGGACATAATATCGGTAGACATAAAGACTTCGAAGAGAGAATCATTTATATTTTCTAAAATTTTGATGTTTTCAAGATTTTCATTACCTTCCTTTACCAGGGATTTGTGGTCCTTGACAAATTCGGCTGTTTCTTTTAAAAATGCTTGATCAAAATAAATTACTCTAGCATTAATGACGTTGATTTGAGGAGAAAAATCACTTTCAATAATCTTTTTCAGCTGTAAATGGACTGTTGAATTCCAATTGTTCTTAGTCAGTCTCATTTTAGTTTCTAAAGTCATTTTAAGTAGCCCAAGTTTGGTTTTAATATCATCAAGAAATCCTCTGGCAGCACTTGTGTAAAAAATGTTGTTTGAAGACATCTGTTCCATGTTTGAAAGGGATTTGGAAACAACTACTGGTTTAGAAACTTGTTTTGAGATGCATGGGCTTTTGGAAAACTTAGATGTTTGTTTTTGTGGAACAAAAGTAATTCTAGAGAGTTTGTTCAGTTTGTTGTAATCAATTGATTTTTGGTCTAGATTCTTTTGTTTCATTTTGGTTTGACTCTCTTCAGCAAGTTCTATCGTTTCCACATAATCATGAACAATAGGAGGATCATGTTTGGCATATATAACATTAACATTGTACAAAACATTCTGTTCTTTCTGAGCTTTCTTGAGATTGCAAATAGTTTTGTTACCTAGAGCCTTTTTTTGTTTTGTATAGTAAATCAGATCAGTTTGACTAGTAATCATATGAATTGTTCGACTTGAATGACCCGTTTTAACCAGTAAGTTTTCTAGTTTTTCGATCATATGTTCCGACTCTATGATTTCGTCCAAAAGTTTATCTTCTTTCTTTGCAAAGTCCTTTTTCAGCTCATCCTGTTCTTTTTCAAGATTGGTATAAGATGTTTTTTGTTTTGAAAGTTAGTTTGTTAAATCAGAAATTTCTTGTTTTAAAGAGTTGATGGTTTTTGTTGAACTAATTTGAAGATCATCAAATTTGGTTTGCAATTACCTATCTTTAACAAGTAACTTCTTGTAACCAATTTCAAATTCTGACTCGCGTTTTGTATCAATTTGAAAACTTGTTTCATTTTCCTTGTATCTCTTAAGCTCAGTGGTCAATTTTTCATTCACGGCCTTAACATCGCGATTGACCTTTTTCACTTTCTCAATTTCAATGCTACAATTATTCAATAATGATTCAAATAGAGCACGTGTTTCTTCATCATTCTCAGCATGCTGTGAAACTGAGCCTCCACTATGATTCATATATGGAATTGCTGAAGGAATATTGCTAGTACTCGGCGTATCCAGGTATGTATCATAAGTGGGTGCTGGAGTATCAGAATGATGTTGCTCATGAGGAGACATATCAAATATATCATTATCGTGGAATGTATTGAAGGTTGGTACCTCAGAGAGTGCACTGGTGTCATAAATAGGAGGTGTGTCAGAATCCGTGTCGTACTTAGCCTCATGAAGATTTGCCATAAAGATGCAGTTTGCATTGATATCCTCTCGATATTACATTTCATCCATGAGAGCCATAAAATTATTTTCCTCAGCATTCAATTGAAACCTTGCATCTTCCTTCTGTGCCAACAACAACGCTTTTTGCATATACGCTGTATCCTTCTTTCTTAGCTTAGTAGGACAGTTCCTTGCAATATGACCTACACCTTGACAGTTGAATCACTTCATCGGATTACCCTGGTTCCCATTTCCATAATTCCCAACAACTGGAGCTGCCACATTCCCAATCTGATTACCCACTGTCTGATGCCCAACATTCTGACCCCTATGATTTCTAACAAACTGGCCCATCTGATTCCCTGCGTATTGAACCAACTGATTCCCTGCATATTGTCCTGCATTCTACATATTAGGATTGCCCATGTGAAATCCAGTAGCATATCCCTGCTGATTCCCAATAACTTCAACCATTTATCCTCCTTGACCCATATTGAAACTCGGCTGAGCAATCTGCTTATTGCGAGTGTTCGATGAAATCCTTTGGTTGTTGTTTGTTGGTGTAGAATAGCGTCTTTGGAATGCCTTTGTCAAATAAGCAAATGCTTGTGTCAAAGCAGCAGAAGATTCATCATCATCAGTGAACTCTGGTTCTTGGAATTGAGGGTATTGTTGTTGTGGAATAACGTGTTGTTGTTGTGGGTAGAATTGTTGTTGGTAGACAGGTGTTGGTTGTTGAATGTATGGTAGTTGCATGTAGTTGTGAGTGGAAGATGATGATGATTGATGTGGTGTGTTCACTGGAAACGGTGTTGGTGTATTAGCCATTAGTGCAAGAGGATCTTTCTTTTTAGCAAGTAATTCTGCCCTGACTTCATTTGCCTCAGCTTGGTTCTGCTTTACAAAGTCGTACAGCTGATCATAGTTAACTTCTTGCAAGTTCTTTTTCTGATAAACAATGGTGATGTATCTTCCCCATTCTCGTTGTAACTCATTCAGAAACTTGGTGTTGTTAGCTATGTTCTTTTGTGTGAGGTTGTGTCTGGATAAGTCATTCATGATCTTACAGAACCTGTGATAGTACGACTCTATTGATTCACCAGCAATGGAATTGAACTTGTGTAGTTCCTTGAGCAATTGTGTTTCTATTTCCTGCTTCCCGATGTCTATCCCGTACATTAACCTCTTGACTCTTTCCCAGACTGCATGAGCACTTCCTTCACTATCCACAGTTGCATAAGTAGTTTCAGGTAGCCCAAGAACAACTAGATGAAACGCCTGATCATCAGCTGCAATTTGTAGTTTGTCTTCTTCAGTGTACTCAGTCTAAGTCTGATCTCTGTAGAATGGTTGTACTGGGGGGTTTCCATTAGGATCTCCAGGGTCTAGGACTTGTCGTGGTTTAAAGGGTCCTTCCAAAACGGAATTGACAAGAAGTTTTCCGTTTGGTTTGCTCTTAAGATAGCGCATCATACAACTAGCCCACTGTGGGTATCCACCATTTGACAACATGGGAGGTCGGTTTTCCCCACCAGCTGCATAAATATCTTGCTGTGTTGCCATTAATGTATGATAAAGTTGATCTTGGATCGGTTCAACGATATAAGAGTTGAGTTTGTTGTAAGTTAATGCAAGTTGTTGTAGTGAAAATTTTGTCTGAAAATTTAAAAATGTCGATAACTTCTTTCGGAGTGGATTTGGGCTTCGAAGTTTGAGTTGAATGAATTTTAGTTGATTCAATGTGTCAATCTTCTCGTTCTCATGGTCGTTTTGATTGGTTATGGGCTGAAAACAGAGTTACGGTTCAAAAGTTATGGCCATTTGAAGTTTCGTCGTAAAAAGTCAAATTTCAGCCAAGTTCGATAACACTATTCTAAGTTCAATGAGTTTGACTTTGTAAGTTCGATGAGATTGACTTAGCAAGTTCGATGAGAATTGCAAGTTCGATGAAATCTGCTAGTTCGATGAAAACTCCAAGTTCGATGAAAGCTGCAAGTTCGATGAAAACTTCAAGTTTGACAAAAACTACAAATTCGATGAAAATGCAAGTTTGATGAAAACTGCAAGTTCTATGAAAATGCAAGTTCTATGAAACTGCAAGTTCTATGAAAATGCAAGTTCTATGAGATCTATCTAACTTATACAAGCTAGAAGATTTTCCATTAGTCGAAGTATTTCACAAGCTTATACAATCATGGAAAGTACTGAGTAAGCCCCAAATCGTGTTAAAGAAGTTTCGTTGATGAAGTTCGATGAGACCCTAAACTTAAAAGTTCGATGAGACCCTAAACTTGTAAGTTCGATGAGACCCTAAACTGCAAGTTTGATGAACCCTAAACTGCAAGTTTGATGGATTTCCAAAAACTTCAAAAACCCGTTTTTTCACCAGATTTACGTTTCCAAAGCAATTCTTTTGTACAAAACACTTCAAAATCACTTAACTTTCAATAAAGTTGAGACCTTTAACGTTCATAACTAATTTTGAAGAAGTTCGATAAGTAGCTAAATCTTTGTAAAACGAGAAGAAACAACTTTGACACGTTTTTTATTCGATTTTTCCCCCCAAAACTCACTAATAAGCACTAGATATAAACAAAAGACAACAACTTTAAACTATAAAACGTAAAATGTTGAAACTTTATATGAAAAAGCTCACGTTTTTATAAAAAAAACGCAACTTTTTCGAAGCTTTAACCAAAAAATGAAACACACACACTCCTAGATCATTGTTAGGCGAATGATACCAATTGTAGGACCATAAATATCAACTCTATCACTTATATTAAGCTCGTATTAGGTGATAACATGAGAGATGTATGTGAACTTAGAGAGAGAAAGTAGAGAGAAGTAAGAGAGAAATCTTATTCATAAAACACACACATTACACCTTGAAGTACACCTCCAAATGAGACCATTTGGAGGTACTTATAGTTCCATCACATATGGAATGGATGAGCTTTCTATGGGCCTTTATTAGTGGACTTGGTTTACATGGATTATATTGCTTGCTTACTTAACTAACTTAATACTAGCTTACCAAGTTCAACGAGCCCATTTCACTAACTTAATACTATAATGACCGCCACTTTTCTTTAATGCTAACAATAAGATGCATTTCATCAAGTTGGACGAATCCTATGTATTTTTCGTCCTCTACAGGTCAAATTTGTTGCTAGTACTACTTTGAATCGTTTTCGCTTCAAAATCACTTTCGAAACTAATTGTATGCATCTAAATGAATAGAGAAGCATCTAATTTAAGTCGATGCATCTCAAATATGCGGTTATAGTTATTTCTCATTTTTTTCATTTTAAGTTTTTTTCTCACTGGATCCTTACCCTACTTATCGAAACCAAAAGAAATTAAAACACTATATTTAATTCTTAGCAATATTGTTTTCGCGTTTCCGTAATATTTATGTGTAAGAGAGTGAGTAGTAATTTAGTATGGTGTATATTCTTTTACAACCCCACTTAAAAAATATTTTCTTTTCGTATGTGACACTTTCTATTAAAACAATTCAGAAATAAAGAAGGGGCCACCAGCCCACCACTAACGAATAAATGAGATCTAAATAAAGAAGAACTTCTTTTCAACGTACAAAGCCTACAATGTTATTAAATTCAGAAATAAAGAAGGGGCCACAACTAACGAATAAATGGGATCTAAACAAAGAAGAACGCCTTTTCAACGTACAAAGGCTACAATGTTATTAAATGATGAGCTGGCGTCTAAAACTTTCATTTGAACGATGCCACGTCTATGCGTCGTGGATGGCCTAAGGTCGGTTCTTGTATTGCAACTATTAAGTTACTTAGCACTTTAAACACTTATTTTTATAAGTAAAATATAACCATTAGCATGGAGTGGGTTGTGCATCCAGAAGATTTACTTGTATTATACACTAAATTTTGAAACAAGAAAATGAAGTCGATATGATGACTTGTGATTTTCTCATCAAAAAAGTGAAATATAAGAGCGAGTAAATATTCAGACATTTATTCATACGGTATGGTGAGTAGCCATATAAGAAAATTAAAATATGCATCAACGATGGGTTGGTTGTAAACTTGTTTTCAATATATTGCGTATTTTTTCATAACTATTTTAGTAGTTCTGTATCTTGCGTATTTACAATTTAAAACTTTTTTAGTAGCCAACGTTATTGTTTTACATCACACAATGTTATCGTGATGTTTTTACATTCCTGGGCCATGCTTAGCACTATCATAAAACTTCGCTGGTTGTCTAATACAAATTACTGTTCCTTCCATCTTAAAATAATTGTTCACCTATCAAAAAATACACAGTTAAAAAAAGAAAAAGAAAAAAAAAAAGCCGTAAATTAATTACACCATCCGACCCAAAATAAATGTCAGGTTAGACTTTTTGGGGTATTTTTTTGTTAAACTTTGACCTTAAATATTTTTATTTGCGTTATATAATACTTTATGAAAATTATAACAATGAAAATACATTTGAAAGGCAATCCATACATATATTTTGCATCAAGTATTATATAACACAAATAAAAATATATACGGTCAAAGTTGAACAAAAAAGACTCTAACAAGTCAAACCTGACATTTATTTTGGGACGGAGATAGTAATTAATTATTTTTTACAGTTTATAATAATAATCTTAAATGATGGTGATATGGTAAACACAATCATATTTTCTTGTTTGGTTTTAGTGGTTATGATTAATACGAAACAACTTGAAAAAAACTGTGAACAGTAAATTTATAACGAAGTAAGTAGTCCTATTGATTATCTAAATCAATGTTTTAAAAACCGGATTTTTCATCGAACCGGTTAGTCAGCCGGAGGCCGGTTCGACCGGTTGAACCGGACCAGTCAAACCGGACCCAAAAAAAAAAAAAAAAAAAAAAAAATCAAAACCGGTTGAACCGGACCGGTCGAACCGGAAAAACCGGCCAAAACCGGAAAAACCGGCCGGTTCGCTACAGTAAACGGGACTTATAAAAACCGGGGTTTTTTAAACCGGCCGACCAGCCGGAGGCCGGTCGAACCGGTCGAACCGGCCGGTCCGGTCCGGTTTTTAAAACATTGATTATCTAAATATGTGCTACAATGACATATGTTTACTGTATTTATTGAATATAATAGATTCTTAAATTATGCTAATTTCCATATAGAACAATATTAAACATGGTAAATGAAATCAAATTAGGAAATTATTAATATAGGGTGATATTTAAACATGATAATTTATGTTCATTGAATGGTTTTAATTGTGTACCACTATACCACAAGTTAGAAAAAGCATTTTTTAAAGTCAGATTTTCCTTTCTTCGTCAATGCATAAATGTAAAAGATAGAGTGTTGTATTAAATAATTTTTGATAGTAAAACTGGGCATAAAAGTCAAGAGTTGCCTGCTACTGCTCAACATAGAATATCACATTCAATGTTTGCGGCGGGGGTAGCACATATTCAATTCCTCATCAACAATATAAACAACCTCATCAATTGTGACCATCAAGTGTATGCTAAAAGCAATGGCACTCTCACTGACCACCTCCATTGCTCTTGCCACGATCCTCTTCTTTGTTTACAAGTTCGCTACTCGTTCCAAATCCACAAAAAACAGCCTTCCTGAGCCATGGCGACTTCCCATTATTGGTCACATGCATCACTTGATTGGTACGTACAAAAACACAAACTTAAAATGTTTAAATGAGAATTTTACGTTTTAAAACAGATAAAAAAAAAAGTATTACAAATGCATATAAGTGGTGAGAGTAATTATGGCTAGAGTTGTAATAGTAATTTATAATATAATTGAACAATATTTTGGTACAAAACAAAATCGAAGCACGCACAGAAATTTTGAGATGGAGAGAGTGTGTTACGGGCATGGTTTATTTGTGTACAGATCCTATATTAACACATTCTTGATGAACAGGTACAATACCACATCGTGGGGTTATGGATTTAGCCAGAAAGTATGGATCTTTGATGCATTTACAGCTTGGTGAAGTTTCAACAATCGTGGTGTCATCTCCGAAATGGGCTAAAGAGATTTTGACAACGTATGACATTATCTTTGCTAACAGGCCCGAGACTTTAACTGGTGAGATTGTTGCATATCACAATACGGATATTGTTCTTGCACCTTATGGTGAATACTGGAGGCAATTACGTAAACTTTGCACATTGGAGCTTTTGAGTGTTAAGAAAGTAAAGTCATTTCAGTCGCTTCGTGAAGAAGAGTGTTGGAATTTGGTTCAAGAGATTAAAGCTTCAGGTTCAGGGAGACCGGTTAACCTTTCAGAGAACATTTTCAATTTGACTGCAACGATATTTAGTAGAGCCGCGTTTGGGAAAGGGATCAAGGAACAGAAAGAGTTTACGGAGATTGTGAAAGAGATGTTGAGGGAAACTGGTGGTTTTGATGTGGCAGACATCTTTCCTTCGAAGAAATTTCTTCACCATCTTTCGGGCAAGAGAGCTCGGTTAACTAGCATTCACATGAAGCTTGATAATTTAATCAATAACCTTGTATCTGAGCATACTGTTAACACCTCCAGCAAAACTAACGAGACACTCCTCGATGTTCTACTAAGGCTCAAAGACAATGCTGAATCCCCATTAACAGCTGATAACATTAAAGCCATCATTTTGGTATGAACTTAATTCAATACTTTCTTAGAAAGACCACCATATTATTAAACAAACTTGAAAATCACAGTACGAACACCCTTTGGACAGCATTCCATGAGGGGCACAAGAATTAAAAATAATAAGCAAAACAAAACAACATGCTACATGCACGAGTTGTTAGATAAGGACATGGTTTTCCAAAATAACTATATACATGCACGAACTTTACTATTCGTAAAATTTGATAATGACCAATAGGGGTGCTATTCAATATACAGGATATGTTTACAGGAGGCACAGACACTTCCTCATCCACAATTGAATGGGCAATTTCGGAACTCATTAAGTGTCCGAGAGCAATGCAGAAAGTGCAAGCGGAACTGAGGAAAGCACTGAACGGAAAAGAAAAGATCCATGAGGACGACATTCAAGAACTAAGTTACTTGAACTTGGTAATCAAAGAAACATTGAGGTTGCACCCTCCACTACCTTTGCTTTTCCCAAGAGAGTGCCGCCAACCAGTCAATTTGGCTGGATACAACATACCCTATAAGACCAAACTTATTGTCAACGTCTTTGCAATAAATAGGGACCCTGAATATTGGAAAGACGCTGAAACATTCATCCCTGAACGATTTGAAAATAGTTCTACAACTGTCATGGGTGCAGAATACGAATATCTTCCGTTTGGAGCTGGGAGAAGGATGTGTCCTGGAGCCGCACTTGGTTTAGCCAACGTGCAGCTCCCACTCGCTAATATACTATATCATTTCAACTGGAAACTCCCCAATGGTGCGAGTTATGACCAGATCGACATGACCGAGAGCTTTGGAGCCACGGTTCAAAGAAAGACTAAGTTGTTACTCGTACCAAGTTTCTAGTATATTTGTTCAAGTACGTTAAGCTAATTCATGTAACCTATAAAATAATATCGTGTAACGTGTTATATATGTCACAAATGCACGTTGGGTCAAACTTGGGATCTCGCCCATAGCACTTGCTCTAAGTATTCGATCATTTATTCCAATGGTATTAAACATATGTAAACCAAAGGGCTTGTGTGCCAATCGTACTACATGTGTGAGAATGTTCTTCAATTAAATTGTTGTGGGTTCAAGTCCTACTTAGAATATTGTGAGATTGATTTGTTGTGTAAATATTGTAAGATAGTTAGTTGCTTTTCAAAATAAATAAATAATAAATTAGAGTCGCTTTATTTTAGAAACCCAAAAAATGCTACTTACCAAGGGACGGATCTCAACCGTCGGATTAGAAGACAAATTTTAAGAATAAAAAACACGGAGGGACCACTTCTGTAAATTCAGCAAACTTACCCCACCAACGAAGAAAACCACTTCAACAGTTCATCATCACAGATGTTATACTACCAAAAATCGAAGAAAATAACTACAATTGTTTTATCACAGGTGATATACTACCAAAAACTGAAGAATATAACAACATTCATCACAGGTGATATACCACCAAAAATCAAAGAAAACCACTACCACTATTTATCATCACAAATGTTATACTACCAAAAATCGAATAAAATAACTACAACTGTTTTATCACATGTGATATACTACCAAAATCTGAAGAAAATCACAACATTCATCAATTTATTATAACAATCCCTCAATAACCTACTGAGTCTCGAGATGAAGGTACGATTCAAAATGAACCTACTGAGTCTCGAGATGAAGGTACGATGCATCGATAATAAATAGTTGTAGAAAATCTCTTGCACAAGCACACACTGCAAACATAATGTCTGGTCTTGAAGATGTGAGATACATAAATGATTCAATCATTGATCTATAAAGATGAACATCCACATCTTCACCATCTTCATCTTTGAGCAAAGGCTTCCCAGTCGCCATTGGTGTGCTTGCAGTCTTTACATCAGTATACCCAAACTTCTTTAAAATCTCAGCCACATACTTATCTTGACTGATAAATATGCCTTACTTGTTCTGCTTTACTTGTAAACCTAGAAAGAAAGTAAGTTCTCCCATATAACTCATCTGAAACTTTTCATGCATAAGCTTCTAAAATTCAATACACACCTCCTTCCTTGTAGATCCAAAGATGTTATCATCTACATAAACCTGAACTAGCAAAATATCATCCTTGTGTCTTTTGATGAACAAAGTTTTATCAATATTTTCTTTGTGAACCCCATTGTCTAATAGGTATGTTGACAGAGTTTCATACCATGCTCTAGGAGCTTGATGTAAGCCATAAAGTGCCTTTTCAACCTTGTAAATTTTATCAGAAAAGTCAAGATCTTCAAACCCTGGTGGTTGACTAACATATACTTCTTCTTCAATCTTTCCATATAGAAAAACACTTTTGACATCCATCTGATACACCACAAAGTCTTTAAATGAAGCATAAGCTTGAAATAGCCTAGACATGTTACACTAATCACATGTACACATCAGATGTGTTACGTGTGTGTACAAGTTTTAAATTTATAAGGGGTGAATTACCGAATCTATAAATAACACATACGAGCAAGTGCACTCGTCCGTTATAGAAAGATTTTGATGGTAAGTCGGGATCATTCGCAGGGATTTGTGAGTGAATCGAGTTGTAAGTATAAAAGCTACTAAAAGTAAATCTCAAAGACAAGCAATAATGATAATATGATAATTCAAATGATTAAAACTACACTTGCTTAGACTAGTTTACTACTCTTGATAAGCATGATTCTGATAACTTTTCTTAACATGTTGGTTATGATAATTAGTTGGTGTTCTAATCTATTGTTCTTACAAGTTAAACCTTCGTCAAAATTTTGGTTCATAAAAAAAAGCATTAAGTTTAACCAATCAATTCAAGTTTCATAAGCTTGGATTAACAAACTTAAACACAAAAACAATATTTTGTTTTATCAAATAAGCTTAGGAAATGGTCAATACAAAAGGTAACCAATCATAGACAAAAAGGTTACAATTGATTGTAAACTACTAATCTTTCGACCTATGAGGTGGTTTTCTATCAATCCAATTTGATAGACAAAAGCATTCTTATTACAACCACAATTAAGTTTCTTTGTTTAACCAAGAATAATGGGTAAAAACAATCATTCATAGATAAATGATTATAACTAGTTGAATAACAATAAACCTTTCGACCTTTAGAATTACTAACAACTAGTCAAATTTGATTAACAAATGTCACTATGAAACTTAAGCACAATTGGATCTTAGAATTAACTTGAAATTGAATTAAAACATGTTATCACAATCATACGCAAATCATTAAGTAGTATACATCATCTAAGCAAGTGCACAAAGGCTCTAGCCACTCATAGCAAACATGAACATAAACTCAGAAATCATGATTAAAAGTCTTACAATGATTGGAAATAGATTACAAATGATTAGGTAATGATACCCAAAGTATTGGTGTTGACTTCTTGAAGGTTTGACTTCCAAATGTTGACTTCTTGGACTTCCAAAGTTTCCTGGACTTCTAAGGACGAATTTGAGAGCTTTTGAGAGTGGTTTATGATTAGAGAGTTGATTGATAGTTGTCTAATAGTTTTGTAATAGTTTTCTAATGGTTGTGTCTCTCAAATGATTTCCAAAGGCTCTATTTATACTACTCTCAAGCATAGGAACTTTAAATGTAGCAACTTAGCCTCCAAGTAGCTTAGAAGGACCTAGAATACCAAATAGAAGAGCCTAGAATTGAACCAAAGTGCAGATTTGAGAAAAGTACGAGGGCTCCATCCGATCGGATACAGGTTGTGTCCGATTGGATGGTCTTGATCATCATCTCCATCCGAATCGGTTGCGGGTTGCATCCGATCGGATGGAGTTGTCCTGTAGACACAAACTTGGTCTTTTGATGTTTGGCTTGTATCTTTCTCATAGCTCTTGGTTCTTTGTCCAAACTTGATCTTTCCTTTGTCTTGGAACTTGGAATCATGAATACTTGGATCTTCATTCTATGAAATGCCTTTTCGGAGTGGATCTTGACATGGGAATCTTCGTACGATCGTAAATCCTTGTTTTCTTCATTAATCTTTCATTTTTTCTTCTTTTTTCATGTACTTGGCTACATATACTTTGCAAACATACTTTGGTGCGATTAAGTAACAAAAGCATATAAATATAACCAAATAATATATACAAAAACACGAATAACGCTACTTAAAACATGCACAATTTGAGCGTTATCAAATTCCCCCGCACTTAAACTTTGTTTGCCCTCAAGAAAATCTAGAAGTAAAAACAATAATCCACTAGGTATACGAAATATGTTTAAGAAAAATGTGATGCAAATCTATCAAGTACAAGTACAAGTTAGATCCATCATTTTAAGCTTTTATAAGTGAAGATTCGAGATGTTTGACAATACCCAATTGATTTTCTTGCTTGATGAACATTACTAATCACCTCACAAAAAAGAAATGAAATATAATTCACTCAAAACACTCATTTATATGGTTGGTGGAGTATATAAGAGAAATCACACTCATTGCTCAGTCATGATTTAAATATTACCATAGGCTTGTACAAGAAACAAAACTACGCCGACATGGCATGAGCACCAAGTATACATATCAGAGAGGTCTATTATTCGGGTTTAAGGCTTCAAGGGTTATTACGTGCAAATATCTTATGCAAAACATAATAGATCACCGGCGCGAATTCTTGCATTACCAAACAACGGATGGTCACTAAGGATAAACCTTAGATCACTGGCGTGTTATCTAATTCCTCAAGAACTCGGATGGTCACTATATGTCAATACACTTGATAATTTCACAAAGCCAAAAGGTAAGGATAAGACATGGGATATGTTTAGAAAGGTTGATAATAAAGAATATACAAAATAGTCAAAGTCTACAAACCAAATGTTTATAGCTATTTTGAACAACTATCATGCAATCTTGAGAAAATCCATACTTGATCGATCAATACATTATTCCATAGCTCATTGGCTATTCTTGTCACCTTATAGTTGCGATGACTTATTCTTTTTTTTTTGAACATAAACTCATTCACTTGTCATCTTATAGTTGCGATGACTAGTCTTTCACTTCACTTTGATAACTGCTCATGGAGTTTGCAACTTTCTTCGAACTTTCATGATTTCCCACATAACATTCATCTTGCCATATAGCTAGCAACCAACCAAGACTTGACTAAGGGTAAGGCTAGGCTAAAAAGTGTAAAATCTTTTTGTATTTTTCTGAATTTTATCAAAAGAAAAGATTGGCTCAGAAGGTGTAACTAGGGGTATCTAGCGTTAAAGATAAACGCTAACAATAGGGTTTATATTGGTGGTTAACTAGTCAGTGTAACTAGCTAAATATCAATACAGAAGGCTATTTGGGTTAAATCCTAAGGTTACCTCTTATCACGCAAATACACTTATATCACACACGAAATGTGATCTAACAACGGTCTAGTAATAATTTACAAGCACAAGTTCTAGAATAAATAAAATCACCGGCACACTCATAGCAAAAGAATCAAAGCATAAAAGATGTATGCTAAATACAGAACAGGCTCAAATCCTCACAATTTAGTGGAAAGGCTATAATATGTGCTAGCTAATGTTATCGATCTCATAATGGATTGCAATATTAATCGGGACACATCTCAATTTTTCAAAAATTACAGGTTTCACTAGTGGATAGATCCAGTTATTTTAATATATTATCCTAAAAATGACAAATAACTAGATCACCAGGGCAAACAAAATTTAAAATCTTGCTCGAAATTTACAAGTTATCCTTATTTTCCTATTCACCCCCCACACTTAAGTTAAGCATTGTCTTCAATGTGATAAACGAACTTCAAAGTATGAAAATAGGGAAATAAGAGAATAATCCATATTTTCCGGGCTTCATATGATTCTTTGATCCAAGTGTCCAAGCTTAGTAATCATTACCTGCAGTAATCTTAAAACAAACAAAACAAACACACGAAAATATGTTTTATTAAAAAGTCAGTAGTACACCCCCACACTTAAGTTCAACTAAGGGATTAGAGAAACTTTGGGGTGTAATCACTTTGAAAATAAAAATAAGAAGTAAAAATAGCAAACACACGGGTTGCCTCCCGAGAAACGCTTGTTTTATTAACGAGTCATCAGCCTGACTTAAGCTTCCTTTAGTCTACGTTGGTGCAATTTTTGGTTTCTTCCTCGAGGATTTTGGAAAATACACCACATTTTCTATCACTATTCCTTCTCCAGTTTCATCTATGTCTTCCAATTTCACTCTTTCCCAAGCTCTAGGAAGAACATCATAGATAAAACCAGTTTCTTCGGCCCAAGGATTATTTTTCTTATAATCGGCCGGAAATGGTGCCATGAATGTTATAGCTTCATATTCTAATTCAGGCGGAATTTCTTCGATAGAAATCTCGTTCATTTGCTCCTTATCATAGTATAATTTAATCCGGTGACAATTAACAATGAAACTTCCACCCTGTTTGTCATATAATTCAACATATCCAGATGGAAATCCATGTTTCACTATATATGGTCCGAACCATTTCGGTTTTAGCTTAGGAGCTTTAAACTTGTATTTCATATTGAAAAGCAAAACTTTGTCTCCAGCTTTGAATTCTGTCTGTATTCTTAACTTTTTGTCATGATAAGCTTTGGTTCTAGCTTTGTAAAGCTTGGAGTTCTCGTAAGCTTGGAGCCTTTGTTCATCGAGTTCATGCAATTGTAAAAATCTCTTCTCTCTAGCTATTTTGAGATCAGGGTTACAGTTTCTGAGTGCCCAGTAGGCGCGATGTTCAATTTCGAACGGCAAATGACATGTTTTTTCATATAAAAGTCTGTATGGTGTTGTACCAATTGGAGTTTTGTAAGCCGTACAAAATGCCCACAGAGCATCATCAAGTTTTCTCGACCAAACGGCAGGATTGCCTTTGACCGTTTTTTCGAGTATCCTCTTTAAGGCTCTGTTGGTGTTTTCGACTTGACCACTGGTCTGTGGGTGATAAGCTGTGGCAAAACGATGATGAACTCCATATCGTTTCATAATTTTCTCCATTTGTTTGTTACAGAAATGGGTTCCTCGATCACTTATTAAAGCTTTAGGAATTCCATAACGAGCGAAAAGCTTTTGGAGAAATTAACAATAACTCGTGCATCATTTGTGGGTAGAGCCTTGGCTTCAGCCCATTTGGAAACATAATCAATAGCAACGAGAATGTATTCGTATTTGTGCGATTTAGGAAATGGTCCCATAAAATCGATTCCCCAAATATCGAATATTTCGCAGACTTGAATGCTTTTTTGAGGCATTTCGTCTCTGCGAGAAAGACTACCGGATCTTTGGCAAGCATCACAGTTTTGAACAAGAGTATGAGCTTCTTTGAAAATTGTCGGCCAATAGAATCCAGCATCAAAAACTTTTTTAGCTGTGGTGGAAGGACCATAGTGTCTCTCAGTCGGGCCATGATGGCATTCATCAAGAATTCTTCTTGTTTCGGAACCATAAACACATCTTCTGATCATCCCATCGGGACACATCTTGAAAAGATAGGGCTCTTCCCAATAATCGTGTTTTAGTTCTGAGAAGAATTTACTTCGTTGGGCGTGAGTTAATCCTTTTCTGAGAATTTTTCCAACGAGATAATTTGCAAAATATGCAAATCACGGTATTTCTTTCTCATCAATTGTGTCAACAGTCATGAGAGTTTCATCAAGGAAATAATCGTCAATTTCATCTTCCTTTAACTCTTCCAAATTTGGATTCTCGAGACGAGACAAATGATCAGCAGCTAGATTTTCTGCTCCTTTTTTATCTTTGATTTCTATGTCAAATTCTTGGAGTAGCAAAATCCATCGGATAAGACGCGGTTTTGCATCTTGTTTGGTAAACAGATATTTCAGCACTGAGTGATCAGTAAACACAATCGTTTTTGAAAGCACAAGATAAGATCTGAATTTTTCGAAAGCAAAAACAACGGCTAACAATTCCTTCTCTATAACCGTGTAATTTTGTTGAGCATTATTAAGTGTTTTACTAGCGAATGTATAGGACAGAAATGTTTTCCTTCACGTTGTCCTAATACAGCTCCAACAGCAAAATCACTTGCATCGCACATGAGCTCGAATGGTAGTGACCAATCAGGTGAAACCATAATAGGTGCACTAGTCAGTTGGGTTTTCAATGTTTCAAATGCCTTAATGCAATATGCATTAAAGTCAAAAACAAAATCTTTTTCAAGAAGTTTTGTCATAGGACGAGATATTTTGGAAAAATCTTTAATAAAACGACGGTAGAAACTGGCATGTCCTAGAAAACTTCTAATGGCTTTAACGTTGGTTGGAGGTGGTAATTTCGTGATAACATCAATTTTTGCTTTGTCAACCTCCATTCCTGCACTGGAAATTTTTTGTCCATGCACAATTCCTTCAGTCACCATGAAATGACATTTTTCCCAGTTAAGAACAAGATGTGCAGCTTCACATCTTTCGAGCATTTTATCGAGATTAGAAAGGCAAGCTTCAAATGAGTTTCCAAAAACTGAAAAGTCATCCATGAAAACTTCCATAGATGTTTCAAGCATATCTTGGAATATTTCAATCATACACCTTTGAAAAGTTGCTGGTGCATTACAAAGACCAAAAGGCATACGCCGGTAAGCGTAAGTTCCAAAAGGACATGTGAATGTAGTCTTTTCTTGATCGGCAGGATCGATAGGAATTTGGAAATATCCTGAAAAACCATCAAGGAAACAAAAGTACTTTTTCCCTGCCAGTCTCTCAAGCATTTGATCCATGAAGGGTAGAGGAAAATGATCTTTTCTGGTGGCTTTGTTTAATTTTCTGTAATCAATACATACTCGCCATCCAGTGACAGTTCTAGTAGGAACTAATTCATTCTGTTCGTTAGTCACTACGGTCATTCCTCCTTTTTTCAGAACACAGTGAACTGGACTCACCCAAGGACTATCCTCGATGGGGTAAATGATACCGGCGTCAAGAAATTTGATGATTTCTATTTTAACAACTTTTTTCATGTTGGGATTGAGTCGACGTTGTCTTTCTACATTAGGTTTAGTACCTTCTTCGAAATTGATTTTGTGTTTACAGAAATCAGGGCTAATTCCTGGGATATAAGAAGTTTTCCAAGCAAAAGCTCATTTATGCCTCTTGAGAACAGAGATGAGACATTCTTTTTCATCGTCATTGAGCAACGAAGATATGATTACTGGAAGAAGTGAATTTTCTTCCAAGTAAGCATATTCAAGATGATCGGGAAGTGGTTTTAGCTCAAGATCAGTTGGACGTTCTTGAAGAGATGTTTTGATCCTCAATTAATCATTAAAGGTGATTTCCTCAAAATTCTCTTCCACTATTTCTCCTTCTTCAACTTCTTCAATATCTTATTTGTGGAACTTTTGTATTGAATGTTTTGAGATATTTATGTATTGAATGTGTTTAGCATGCGGAATCTACTAACAACACACTTAAAAGAACACAAGGTGGTGAGTTTAAGTAAACGTGAGTATGTAATGAACAAAGAACACAACTTTGGTTAACACAAAACGATTCAATATTATTGATGAAATAATACGGATGATCTAAGTATCACCGGGATTACAAAGTAATCTTGAATCTAAGATTGTAAAAGGATTTGTGAATTGAAGTAACTAAGTTACTTGAGAGATAGTTTGGTTTTGGTTAATAGTTGGTAAAGATGCATGCATGAAGTGGTGACTAAGATATCCTTTTATAAGATAAGGATATCTTATTACAAGATTGTCAAGTGGTTGAATATAAAACTATACTTTGACTATATTGGCGCCTACAATTAAATACAACTACCAATGTACAACTCTGCCATATTCTTCTGTGAACCACAGAGGACTACACTACTTCTACATAACGTATAACAATGTACAAAGACTAATAATTCAACTAAATATCTATTACAAAATATCTAATCGACTTGACATAAGCTTGGCAGGCTCTTCATCAACCAGCAGTACCTTCTACCCAGAAGGTACTGGTAGAACATCTTCATACACTTCAAAAATCAACTAGCAGGCTCTTTAACATCTTTGGCAGGCTCTTTGACTTGAACATTTTATTCCCAACAATCCTCCCCTAAACTTGTTATTTCCATTAAAATACACAAGTTTCTGATGAATAAAATACATACCTTGAGGATTTGAGGGAACTCTTCCAAAAACCTTCATTCTCTGTTCTTCCTTTTTCTTTCATATTGTTCAGATATGCTTCTCAGCAAACTCTGAACAATTTCTGAGTTCTCATCATCTTTGTCACATCTTAATCTCTTGGAGATCATGGTTTTAAGCACTTCATAACTAAGTGGATACTCTTTCTCAGCCAACATAAAGAGTTCTATCCCACTCTGTGTGAAAAGGTGATGAATATTGCTATGGCTTAGAAATTCCCAAGTTGTTGAAGGATCATAGTAGGGAAATTTCCAATGAACATCTTTGGGTTCAGGATCAAACATCCTATTGAATTCTACCCATAGTTCCTGTTCCTTAGCATTTGAACTAGAAGTTGTGTCTAGCCTAATCTGCACTAGATTCCACAATTCTTCCAAATCTGCTCTGTCACATGCTCTAACTAAATTTTCAAAATTCTTGAAGATAGCAAACTGACCCCCAACCCTTGTTATTTTCCATGATTTTCCTAATCTATCATGGTTGATCTCCCAATCAATAATAGGTCTTCTACAGCTAATTGGATCAGCATGTATGATAGTAGGCAAAGTAATCAACATTTTACTTACTTGCTCTGTGTCCAATTTTGCTACTTCTTTCTTCTGAGCATCCTTCTTCTTCATTGAGGGGTGTACATCAGATGGAACATTGTAGTAAAGACTTTTGTAGGCTTGAAGATATAGGAAGAAGATTTCATCAGCAAATTTCTTCTTAAGTTGATAATCAGTCCAATTTGCTTGACCTTTCAGAAATCTCTTCATAAAAATCACCTGATCTTTCTGAGCTTGTCCTACCTTAAAACCTCTCTTCTGACTTTCCTTCATCTTCTCAAAAATGTCAGCCAAAGCTGCTTCTTTATACTTCTTGTTGATGAATGATTCAAGTGCTTCTGTTTTCTCATCAGAATTGAGATTCTTGTCATTTACTATAATTGCTGCTTGACCTTTCACAATTGGATCATTATTGATAATCCATAGCATCTGTGCATCAAAAGTTTCTTGAGCAATTTGAGTATCAAGAAGAGTCTGAGCAGCATCTTCAGCATCTTTCTGCTCTTTCATTACTGCAAGCATTCTTGAAGCTTCAAGTGCTTTTAGCTCTTCTTCATGAACCCTTTTGGCTTCTTCTTCTCCTAAAGCCATCTGAATTTGCTGAGTTCTTTTAAACTTCTTGGACTTTGGCTCATCTTCAATCATAATGCTTTTGCCCTTATCCTTTGGAGTTGGTATTTGTGATGGAGCAGAAGATTGCTCATCAGCAGCAAAAACCCTCCCTTGAATAAACAAATTCCCTTGAGGCTCTAAATCCCTCTTTCTCTTGTACACTTTCTCAGCAGACCCTTTGTACCCCATAGCCAATAGCCTTTCTATCCTAGCAGGCTCTTCTTCTGGCCTAGCAGGCTCTTGCCCTGCTCCAACAGGCTCTTCATCATAAACTTGAGTTCCATCATGGAATTCAAATTGAGCCTCTTCCTCATCTTCAGAACTATCCATCCTCCCCTTTTTGGAAGAGTGACCTATCCTATCATCATCTGACTTTGAAGAACTAGATAAAACAGCCTTTTCAGATCTTTTACCCTTCAACTTCTTCACTTTATCCTCCAATTTCTTTACCCTCTTTACTAATTTGATGTTGATCTCAGAAAACTTCTTGTTTTGACTTTTAAGAGCTTCTTCTAAGATCTTCACCTTCTCCTTTAGTTCTTGCATTGTCTGAGGTGATTGGGGTTGTGATACATGATGTGATGATGTTGGTGGTGTTGGTGATGGTACTGGAGATGGTATTGGTGATGTTTGATGTGTTGGTGAAATGTAACCATGTGAAGAACTAGATGATTGTGTTTCAGCTGATGGTGTTGGTTCTTCTGGATGTTGTGGTAACATTTCATCAAAAAGTGGAATATCTTCCCCTCTAAAACCAATTCTCATATTTGAAAATACTTTGTGAGAAAGTTTTGGTGTGTCATAAATTGAGTCTGTGGGAAGTAACAAATGTTTTAATTTTGCAATGATGCATCCAATAAATCTTGGATACATCAAAAACTTTGTTTCACTTTTCACATTTTTAATCAATCCTTCAAAAATATGTTTTGAAAAGTTGTATTTTCTGTTTGTAGCTAAGCAAATGAGAGCAGAAGCCATGTTTCCACTAAATTGCTCCCAAGAGGTTTTCTTCTGGCTCAAACAGTGAAGAATTGTGTGAATCAAAAATCTCCATTGTGGAGTAAGATGCTTTTTCAGAAAAGTGAGTTTGTTAGACTCAGCATGATACCCCATTCTTTGTAAATTTTCAAAAATTTCAATATCTGGTAACTGACTAATACCATCAGAATCATCCAAATGAAGATGTCTTCTTATGGATGACTCAGTAAGAGTCAAATGTTTACCATCCACTTTGGCCTTAATTCTTTGTTCCCCATTTTCAGAAGTTTTAATTTTAGCAGATTGCCAAAATTGCAAAATTTGTGTTTCATAAATAGTGGGATTGACTAGTAAAGCAAACCTGATATAGGAGTTATTTAAAAAGTCCACTACTTGATGAAATGAGGCATTATCCTCTGACTTCTCCAAAAATGCTAATTGATTGTGACGTTGGACAAAGTTTAGAACAACTGTGGAAGCCATAATGAAAATTTTGAATATGATGGTGGGATTTGTTGGTAGTACTGGTAGAAGATGAAAGGTGTATGTGAATTATGATAATGACTGATGAAAGAAGATATGAGAGAATTACTTTTAACCGACAATAAGAAAGATTATAATAAGTAAATGTATAGGCGGTTAAAAAGATCTTTTATATGTGAAATATAATATAATATAATCATCAGTAATTTACATAACTACCCCAACGGCTAATTTTAACTACCAGGCCTAATGGCTAAAACTTTTTCTGACAGGCTCAACGGCTATTTAGCAGTACCTTTTTATACTAGCAGTACCAATTTTGAACTACCAGTACCTTTGAAAGTTTTATAAAAATCCCTTATAGTTTTTAGCAAAAGCCGTTTGCTTAAGGACTATCAACTATTTACAATTAAGTATGGTTAGTTAACAACCATATAGTTTTTGGTAAACTATCAACCATCAACGGATTTGATTTGTCTTTACCAAAAGCCGTTTGCTTAAGGACTAGCCAACTCTTAAGTTTGTAAAAACTTGGTGAGCTGAATACCAAAAGCCATGATGGCCCAAAGATGGTGCAATTTCCTTGGATGGAGGAAATTAAAAAGGCAATGATGCTGTGTATCTTGGATGATTGGTTCAACAAGTGAAATCATCTAATGTCATGCCTTTGAGTTGAAACTTTTCTTAGTTTGATCTAGATAGAACTTTCTCCTTGAGAAATGCTTCATCCCTTCTAGATATGTGATCTAACACTCTCTTTTTCAACTTTGCATCATCTTGTATGCTCTTGTCTTTCCTTTCATAAATTGGTTTCTCTTCCATTCTGGGCTATTAATTCCTTCCCTGAGATTGTTATCTCTCCTGAAAAGAATATAACTTTTGTTGCTCCTTTTTGTTTGGAAGAACTCTTGTTTTGTTATTAACCTGAAATGTGTTAGTTGCAAACCAAAAGAACAAAGTGCAAAGCACTTGATCTATAGTATTTTAAACATTCAAGCCTTTATATGAACAAAACATAGCAATTTTATATCAGCAGGACCAATTATGAACTAACAGGACCTTTTGACTAACTAGCAGTACCTTGTTTAAAAGTCAATACCAGTTAATTTTATGAACAAAAACATATGATTTTCAAAGATTTATCATTCCAATACCTCCTACAAGATATTTGAATCTTACTAAATCAAAAGCTTTGGTGAGAAGGTCTGCATAATTTTTTTCAGAATCAATTTTAACTACTTGAATTAACCTTTTCTCATTGCAATCCCTTATGAAATGGTGTCTGATTTCAATATGTTTTGTTTTTGAGTGTTGAACTGGGTTTTTAATGATACAAATAGTACTACTATTGTCAATATAAATAATGATGTTAAGAAAATTGTACCCATAGTCAAGCATTTGATTTTAGATCCAAAGAACTTGCCCACAACAACTTGCACCAGCAACATATTCTGCTTCAGTTGTAGAATTGGCCACCATTGTTTGTTTCTTGCATTGCCAAGAGATTAGTCTGCAACCAAGAAATTGACATCCACCAGTTGTGGATTTTCTGTCTAGAGTTGCACCAGCATAGTCACTATCCGAATAAGCCACCAATTCAAAAGATGATTCCCTTGGATACCAAAGACCCAACCTAGGTTGACCCTTAAGATATCTAAAGATTCTTTTGACTGCTATGAGATGAGAGATTTTGGGATGTATTTGAAACCTTGCACACACACATACTGAGAACATGATATCTGGTCTTGATGATGTAAGATACATCAAAGACCTAATCATAGATCTATAATTGTGCAAATCCATATCTTCTCCTTCAGCATCCTTGAGTAGCCCTTTGTCTGGATCCATTGGTGTACTTGCAACTTTAGAATCAGCAAAATTAAATTTCCTTAGGATCTCTGCTACATACTTATCTTGGCTGATAAATATGCCTTCTTTGGATTGTTTCACTTGGAGACCCAAAAAGAAAGTAAGTTCCCCCATGGAACTCATTTCAAACTTACTATGCATAAGTTTTTCAAATTCTACACACATGTCTTGGTTTGTTGATCCAAAGATAATGTCATCAACATAAATCTGCACAAGCAAGATGTCTTTCTTTGTTCTTTTGATGAACAAAGTTGGATCAATCCTGTCTCTTTGGAATCCACTTTCTAGTAGAAAACAAGCCAATGTTTCATACCATGCCCTAGGAGCTTGGTGTAGACCATACAATGCCTTGGTAACTTTATAAACTTTGTCTGGATACTCTGCATCAATGAAGCCTGGAGGTTGAGACACATATACTGGTTCTTCAATTTCACCATATAAAAATGCACTCTTAACATCCATTTGATAGACAGTGAAGCCTATGAATGAAGCATAGGCCAAGAAAAGCCTAATTGCTTCAAGTCTTGCAACTGGAGCAAACACTTCTTCATAATCTACCCCTTCTTCTTGAGTATATCCTTGTGCTACCAATCTAGCCTTGTTTCTGATCACTATACCCCTTTCATCTTTCTTGTTTCTGAACACCCATTTGGTTCCAATTGCCCTATAACCTTTGGGCAAATCAACCAATATCCAAACCTTCTGAATCTTGAATTGGAGAAGCTCTTCTTGCATTGCTTCCACCCAACTTGCATCATCTAAAGCTTTGTTTATGTTTTTGGGTTTAGCCTGAGATAGAAAACATGAAAACAGGCATATATTGGAAGTATCATTATTCTTTTCTTCATAAATAGAGGAGATAAACCCTTCTTCATCTGAAGATAAGACTTGAGATAAACCAACTTGAGATCTTGTTCTAACACCAGAATGTATGCTTCCAATCACATCATCAGTTGAGTGATCTTTGAGAATTCTAGTGTTTGGTGTTTTAGGAACTTCATAAGTAGATGGAAGATTGCTAATCCCCCTCTCTTCTGGTAAAGAATCATTTATTTGAACATTCAATGGCTCAGCAGTATCAATACTTGAACTAGCAGGACCATCTGAAGAACTAGCAGTACCATTGACATTAGTACCACTTTCTTGATTCTCTTGATTCTGAGTTCCTTGATCTTCTTCATTGCCTTCATTTGTTGTGTTTGAAGGTCCTTCTTGACTTGAAGATAGATCCATACTTTTCCAAATTGGCATCCAGATGTAATCTTGATCTTTAGGAGTTTCAACATTATCTTCAAAACCTGCATTATCTTTAGTATTTGTACCTGAAACAGGCACATAATTCATAGATTCTGAAAGCCTATCAACATCAAACATCCAATCTGGTCCAATTCCTTTCACATTTGTTAGTTTCTCTTGAAATTCTATGTGAAGATTCTCTTCTACTAGCCTAGTGCAAGTGTTAAACACTCTATAGGCCTTACTCTGCAAGGAATACCCTATCAAATAGCCAACATCTGCTTTTCCATCAAATTTGCCTAAATGATCTTTGGTATTTAGAATAGTGACATGACAACCAAAAGGTCTCATAAAACTTAAAGATGGTTTTCTACCAAAGAAAAGTTCATAAGGTGTTTTTCTATGTGGTTTTGTCACAAGAACCCTGTTTTGTACATAACAAGCAGTACCAACTGCTTCAGCCCAAAATGAAATAGGCAACTTAGAGTCTACTAACATAGTTCTAGCAGCCTCTATAAGTGTTCTATTCTTTCTTTCTGCTACTCCATTTTGTTGTGGGGTTCTAGCTACACTAAATTCCCTTTTTATGCCTTTTTCCTTGCAAAAGTCATCCATAACTCTATTCTTGAACTCTGTCCCATTGTCACATCTGATGACTTTGACCTTTTTATCAGATTGGTTTTCTACCTCAGTGATGTATGTTTTAAGTATCTCACTAGTTTCATGTTTAGATCTTAAGAAGAAAACCCATGAAAATCTGCTATAATCATCAGTAACAACCAGACAATATCTTTTACCATTCAAGCTGCACACATTAGTAGGACCAAAGAGATCCATATGAAGCATATGTAAAGCCTGAGAAATAGAGTTTTGGGTCTTGGGCTTACAAGAAGCTCTATGTTGTTTGCCTTTTAGACAATCAACACAGGTTTGGTCGTTTTGGAAAATCTTTTTGGGTAAACCTCTTACTAAATCATATTTTGCAATAGTGTTGATTGTTTTAAAGTTTACATGACCAAGCCTTCTATGCCAAAGCATAGATTCATCCAATGAGGCCTTTGCTACCAAACAAGTTAAACCCTCCTTGGGATCAATGTTCTTTAAATTGACACTATACATATTGTTCCTTTTTGGAATTTTAAGAAGGATCTGACTCTCATCAGGCATCTTAAAATCAGAAGAAAGAACCATACATTCATTGTCAGTAAAGAGAACATTGTTCTTTTTGTCACACATTTGTGAGACACTAAGAAGATTAAACTGAAGTTCTTTCACAAAATACACATTTTCAAAATCTAGTTTACTGGTTTTGATAGTACCTTTACCAGTGATCTTTCCTTTTATTCCTCCCCCAAAGGTAACATATCCTCCATCAAAAGTTTTGAAGTCTGAGAGGAATGACATGTTGCCTGTCATGTGCCTTGAACATCCACTATCAACATATCCTTGATCTTCAATATCAGATGAATGTTCCTGCACATGAATAAACATATTAGTTTCCTTGGGGTACCCAAGCCATGACAGACTTGGGTTTGCCTCTTGCATCAATGAAATCAAACCTTTTCAGGATTGTTGATGCACCTTTTGATTGGATTGGTTTCCAAATCCAACATGCTGAGGACTTAACAGCACTTTCCCTTTTAATCCATTGTGTGGTCTTTGGTCTATCAGTACCAATTTTGGTAATACCAATCTTGGTAGTACCATTTGGTCTAGCAGGACCTTTTGGTCTAGCAGGACCTTTGGTTTTTGGTTTCCAAATTTGTGTTTTGACCACAGATTTCTTTTGAATAGGACTATTCACAACTTTTGGTACACATTTTAAAGTGTTTCTTGTACCCTTATCAGTTGGTTTTGTAATAACAGGCTTATTTTGTCTAACAGTATGTTTAACATTTGTGGTGTTAGACTTAACAAAACTTTTTCTGGGGTGAGTAACATTTGTTTTAGACTTTGATTTACTCCCAGAAACCCATTTATTACAATAAGCATGAAGATGATTAAAGCTACCACAATAATAACAAGCCTTATTGAACATAACAAAGTCATCACCTAGTTGTTGTGACTTAAGGTTGTTCCAATTTCTTTGGCTTCCCCTAGGTTTGTTATTACAATTTTTACAACTTTCAACTGTTTTCAAAACAGCTTTAGCCTTAGTTTTAACTTCTACTTTCTTAGGACTAAATGGTCCTACTTTGATTCCTTTGATAGGAATAGTCTCATCTTCATCATCATCAGATACCCAATCTTCAATAATTAGGACATCTGGTCTTTTATCAGTGAGCACCTTAGAGAGTGGGGCATTCTTAGCACTCTCAGAAGGTTCACTTATCACTACAGGTTTAGCCAATGGTTTGTTAATGACTTCATGCACACCTGATTCAGCAAGATCTGATCCTGGAGGACAAGGAATTCCTCTATAAGGAGGTGGACATTCATTGTATCCTATCCCTGATTTTATTCTCTTATTCATCTGATTCTCTACTATGCTCCTAGTACATTCAGAAGCATTTTCTAATTTAGTAACAGTCAGTTGAATATTATCTCTAGCCAAAGTCACTTTAGTGCACTCATTCCTTACCATTTCTATTTCTGAATCTTTCAAAAATATTTGTCTATTAAGAGCAGCTTTAGCATCAGAAAATGTGAGTTCATTTTCTCTATAGTGAATGATTTGTTTTTCTAGTTTGGCCATACCACACTGATGGTTAAATAAGGTTTGATTGGTTTTTCTTTCTTCTATTTTTAGCTCATCATAAGATTTTCTTATAACTTCTAATTCTTTAAGAAATTCACAATTGCTAGAACATTTGATAGTTTGTACCTCAGGAGTGGAGAATGCCATCAAAGCTAATTCATCAGAAGTTGACTCATCTTCACCCATGAAACTCCAATCAAAACCCATGCCATCAATAGCAACCATTGCTTTTGGCTCAGCAACTTCAACAACCTTACTCTTGCTTTCAAAGCTTCCTTTCTTCTCAAAGCTTCCTTTATTCCTGTTCTCAAACCCTCTACCCTTGTCATCCTGCTTCTTAGGTCTTCTACACTCTCTAGAGTAGTGACCCATCATGTGGCAGTTGTAACACTCCACTTTTGACTTATCATAGCCAGCAGGCTCATTTCCATTTATCATTATCTTCTTGCCAGTCCTCATCAACAACTTCTTAGCTCTAATGCTTAAAAGTGAAAGTTGCCACTTTATGTCCATCACTTCAAGATCATCAGGATGAATCTCTTGAAGGTCTTCAAATGTTAATACGGACCCATTGTGTTGAGATGTAAGAAAAGCACACCCAATTGTTTCATCTAAAATGGATTTGGTACTACTAGAAGTACTAGCAGTACCAAAGGTTGTGTTGGCAGTACCTTCTTCTCTGCCACCTTTTTCTTCATTATCAACCTTTGAAATGCTTGGGGATGAAACAAAAGCCATATTTCCTGAACTTGACCCAGTAGTCTTCTTTACTTCATGTTCTACAATTTTGAAATTGTTGTAGAGATCATTGAGACTCATCTGGTCAATATCTGGCTTGTTCTTCCAGACAATGACATGCATAGACCATTCTAAAGGTAAACTCCTAAGAAATTTAGAGTTTAGGTCTTCTTGAGTTATCATCACTTCATGGATGGCTAACTGACTTGCAAGCTTCTGAAGTCTATTGAACATACTGTCCAAAGACTCATTGGTTGTGGCTGTAAAGTTCTCAAATTGTTGTTTGAGAAGTGTTTTCTGTGTTTTCTTGGTAGCATCATTACCACCAAACCTAGCCACAATAGCTTCAAAAAGGGTTTTGGCATCTTTGTATTTGTTAAAGATCAGAAGTTGATCATTTGGAATAGTCATCAATAACATACTCCTTGCTTTTAGATCATTTCTCTTCTGAACTTTTTCATCTGCATTTGATGGTTGGTCTTGTATTCTTGTTACAAGAGCATCATTTACTGTTGTAGTGGTGATTTGGGGTTTAAATGAATTGCCTTGTTCAATGATCTCCCAAAGTGCATAGTCCTGCACTTGAAAGTATTGTTCAACCCTTAGTCTCCACATTTCAAACTCATTTTGCTTAAGTAATGGAAGTTTAGCTGCAACATTTGTTTGAATATGTTCAACATCCATTGGTCTTTTAAATTAGTAAATATCAAACCTTGCTCTGATACCACTTGTGGAACTTTTGTATTGAATGTTTTGAGATATTTATGTATTGAATGTGTTTAGCATGCGGAATCTACTAACAACACACTTAAAAGAACACAAGGTGGTGAGTTTAAGTAAACGTGAGTATGTAATGAACAAAGAACACAACTTTGGTTAACACAAAACGATTCAATATTATTGATGAAATAATACGGATGATCTAAGTATCACCGGGATTACAAAGTAATCTTGAATCTAAGATTGTAAAAGGATTTGTGAATTGAAGTAACTAAGTTACTTGAGAGATAGTTTGGTTTTGGTTAATAGTTGGTAAAGATGCATGCATGAAGTGGTGACTAAGATATCCTTTTATAAGATAAGGATATCTTATTACAAGATTGTCAAGTGGTTGAATATAAAACTATACTTTGACTATATTGGCGCCTACAATTATATACAACTACCAATGTACAACTCTGCCATATTCTTCTGTGAACCACAGAGGACTACACTACTTCTACATAACGTATAACAATGTACAAAGACTAATAATTCAACTAAATATCTATTACAAAATATCTAATCGACTTGACATAAGCTTGGCAGGCTCTTCATCAACCAGCAGTACCTTCTACCCAGAAGGTACTGGTAGAACATCTTCATACACTTCAAAAATCAACTAGCAGGCTCTTTAACATCTTTGGCAGGCTCTTTGACTTGAACATTTTATTCCCAACATTATTTGAATTTTACTTCCATAAAATTAGCGAATTCTTTATCAAGATCTGTTTCACTAATTTTCTCCGAAGTAGTCATGAATGGATCAGAATCATCAAGTAATGCATCCAACTCTTCATCAGTGACTTCATCGATTACGTCAATGTTAAAACAAGTGTCATCACTGGAATATGGATATTGCATTGCTTTATCGATTAAAAAGGTAATTCTATCTTCTCCAACTCCAAAATTAAGTTCTTTACCTTTTACTTTGATGATAGCATCAGCAGTGTTTAGGAAAGGTCTTCCTAAAATAAGAGGGACTCTACTATCTTCCTTCATTTCTAAGATCATAAAATCCATGGGAAAAACAAATTTACCAACTTGAACAAGCGTATTTTCAGCAACTCTAACAGGATATTGGTAGGAATGATTGGCTAATCAAATACTCATCTTTGTAGGTTTTAAGGTATGGATGGAAAGTTTAGAATACAATGAATAAGGCATCAAATAGATACTTGCACCAAGATCAGCTAAAGCATCGCATGTGATGTTGTTTCCTAATGTGCATGGAATCAGAAAACTTCCAGGATCTCCGAGTTTTGGTGGAATTTTGTTTTGAACAATAGCTGAACATTCTTCGTTGAGAAAGGTAGCGGATATTTGTTCCAACTTGTTCTTGTTATTCATAAGTTCCTTTAAAAATTTCCCATAATTGGGCATTCCAACTAGAACATCAACGAGGGGTACATTGAGTCTAACCTCTTTGATCATTTCAACAAACTTCTTATAACGCTCCTCCTTGTTTTCTTTCTTAAGGCGTTGAGGATATGGAATTTTTGGTGTATACGCCTTGACTGGTAGGATGGGTTTTTCTTTGGTGGGTGTATTTGGAGTATTTTCCTTATCTTCTCCTTCAGCTTCATCCTCACTTTCATCATGGATGATCGTGGTATCATTTGGATTAAGTGGTGGATCATAAGAGAAACCACTTCTTATGAATACAGCATTGATATGCTCATTTCTAGTCTGTGGTGGACGATAAGTTTTATCATTTGATCCAGATGATGTTGGTTTAGGGTTGGATTGGGTATTACTTGGTAATGAACCTGATGGTCAGGAAGAGAATTGGTCAAAAAGTCTACCGAATTTGTTTCAAGATCTTGAATAGATGCTTCATGATTTGTCTGACCTTGCTCAACTTTGGTTTTGAGATTGAAAAATTGGGTCTTGACGATCTCATTAGTTGATTTTTGAGCAGTCACGAATTCTCTCATCATTTTTTCGAAATCGGTTTCTTCAGGCTTTTTATCAGAGGTTTGTGGAGTTTGATTGTCTACTCAAGATTGAGAATCACGGTTGTTATCCCTTTGTTGGCGATCTTGCCAATTTCCAGAATTTCTCCCGTAATAGTTACCACGATAACCGCCTCCACGATATCCTCCTTGGACATAATTAGCTTCTCCTTCTTTAGGTCCGTCCATTGGTTGATCGTCACATTCTGATGATGGGTGATTACCTCCACAGTTGTTACATCCATCTCACATTTCTTTCATTTCTCCTTTAAGATCTTTGTATTGCGAGTTGATTTTGGAAGTCAAGGCTTCCATTTTTTTCATGAGTTTAGAGGTATCGTAACTTTCCGCAAAAGCAACCATTTTTCATAAAGGTTTAGTTTTGGAATCTTTTGACCAATCGAGTTTGAGGAGTACTCGGTCTTCAAGCAATTGATATGCCTGGTTAGGGGTCTTGTAAAGAAAAATTCCTCCAGCATCAAGGATTCCTTGAGATGTTTCATTAAGTCCATGGTAGAAGATTTGGATAATGGTTCCTCGTCCTAAACCATGTCCATGACAACTACGAAGCAAATCTTTCATAAGAAGCCAAGCTTCGACAAGTGATTCGTTAGGATTTTGTGTGAAAGCACGAATTTCTCCCATGAGTCGGTCAAACATGGCAGGTGGAAAGAATCGGCTTACAAAAGCTTGCGTAATCCCCTCCCAAGTATTGATAGTTCCTGGAGTTAATTCGTTGTACCACACTTTTGCATCTCCGGCAAGTGATGATGGGAAAAGTTTAAGTTTGATGACGTTAACATCGGTTTCGCCAGGTCGGAACATGCCACAAATTTCAATGAATTCGGCAATGTGTTTATGCGGATCGGCCCGCGAACAGCCATCGAATTGATGGTCTTTGATCATAGAAAGATGGTGACCTTTCATGGTGAAATTGTCACCAAGGTTAACAGCAACAATAGTAGCTCCAGGAGTGGGTGCTACGGCTCGGTTGGCGGCCCACATGGGTTGATCGTCAGCCATGGGAAAAGGTTGATCAGTGAATGGGTTATAAACAACTTTTGCTTCTAAAAGGTTATCAAACGGTTGGTTTGGTACTCTTGGTACACGGTTGGTTAATGGAATATGTTGGGAATTATAATTTGATGATTACAAAACTACATATGCATAAATATGAAACAACAGGGACTTAATGTAAATTATAGTTAGCTTCTTGTGAAAGCTAGGTTTTCTTGTAAAACCCTATTTATAAATAGTTTAGGGAGGCAGTAATAGACATCCAGGAAAATGTAGATCTCTCAATGAGAGTCGAGTAGAAACGTGTGATTGTACACGTTTTGTAGTAGTTGTTAGTTTATTATCAATAAAGATGGCGCCTTGAATAAATTACAACCTTGTTTAACATTATTGTTCGTTCTTAAATCCGCTGTGTACAACCTAATGTTTCGACGACGAGTTTCATTTTGAGGTGTACTCATTCCGTTACGCTATTTGTACGTTCAAATTCTTACGATTTAGAATCCGTAGTGATGTTTGTTTTGGACCAACCTTAGGAGGTAGAAAGACTGATAGGTGGATAAGATAAGTAGTTCGGTTCGCGACTTGAGATAAAGTATGACCATCATGATGGTATACTCATATGATGCTGGTATTATGACGGTTCGCGAACGTGATAATACTTACGTCATATGACGTACCCTCATTGTGTTCATAGGATATTTCGAGGAGTACTTTAGAAACCTTAGAATTTTGATTAGAGATGTGAGAAATTTTGCGTTTGTAAGATTTAGGTTTGTTCCACCTATACGCATAATCTGTTTCGCCGTTATACGATATGATACGTTTAGATTCTCGGTACGCGGTTGTTGACCTTTGTAATTCCGATAAGAATCTTAAGTTCTGCTATAAGTTTCTTCCATTTGATATCACCTACAATTTATGTTCTGTATGATCTCATCTGATTTGTCTAATCGAATGCTACGGACGGCATATCCATCACAATCTTGCGTATCCTTGTATTTCTTTTGAGAGAATATGATAACCATTCGTCATGTCTGAATATGATCCTTGCAATCTGAATTCCGTATGATATGTCAATTTTGGGAACTGAAGTTACTTTTGGATCGGCAATGAAGAGTCATGAGAAACAAGTCTTTTTACATTTCCGTTCGCTGTCCGTTGTGTCTTCTGTTTCGTTTCATCTCCGTTCGCAAAGATTCTTTGGAAGGACCACCCAGAGCGGGAAGCTACCTGGGAAACCGAGGAATTAATACGAGCTAGTTATCCGCATTCTGATCTAGTACGTTCTTACTTTGTTTTCGATCCTTTCACTTCTGATTCTTTGCAAATTTCGAGGACGAAATTTTTTCTGTTAGAGGGGAAGAGTTGTAAAACCCGAAAATCTAAAACATGCAAAAATTACAAAAATGCCCCTGCAAGTTTAAAAATTAATTAAAAGTTTATAAAGTATCAAATAAATCCCAAACTTCTGGCAATGCATAAGTTATGATCCCAAATAATTTTAACAATCTCATTTAACATTTATACAAGAGATAAAATTACCAAAATGCCCCCATAGGGCCGAATAACATTTTTATTAACATTTAAATTGTATAAAAGTAAAATAAATGCATTTAAATGTGGAAATAAATCACATTAATTTGGCCAACCCATTTTGCCAAGATTTCTGGTCCAAGCCCACCCCATTGACTCGGTTTCCTATTTTAAAAATCAATCACACCTTTTCTTGATGACCCTAAATTGCCGAGTAAAACAACATACACAAATAAATCCCTATAGCCTCCACTCGACACTCTAAAATCCCTAGACCATTTTTCTGTGTTAGATCATCATCCAAGGAGTCCTAGAAAAATAATACTTCGAATTGTGGTGGCCGGATTCAAGGGTTTTTGAAAATTCTTGTTTAATTCAACCCGAAAGGTAAAAATTCCATTTTGATTCATTCGATCTTGGAAAAATTCGTTTCTTATTTTTATTGTGTTCCTCACATCATATGTGACACGTGAAAATTGGTTTCAAAATTTTTAGATCATTTTTGAAGCCGTGGTGAATTTTTGTTCGATTTGCTCATACGCGTAAGGAAACAAATCGTGTAGCCCTCTCCCCACGTTTGATCCTTGGTTTGGTAATTTTCTCAGATCCTATATGTCATATGAACATCAAATAAAATGTATAAGTCGATCCATGCATGCTTTATATAATATTTGTGAATTAAATCTTAAAAACGTGTATAAAACATAAATAATTCAATCCGAATTTTTGAAACTTCTTATTTATTTTATTTGGACTCTAAATGAGCATAATAATCTGAGAAAAATATTACTTCGAATTATTGGGGCCTAATCGAATTATTTTGGGATTTAATTAGTTTACCGATTTAAAGGAAATTAAAAAGAAAAAGAATATAAAATCGTATAAATTAGGGTTTGAGGATTAGGGCTTGTTTTGATCATATTAAATGATGTGTAATGATGGTATAATTATTGGGTAATGAATTGTATTTTTAGGGTTAGGATTTTGGTTAATAAAAGTGTATACGAGTTGTTTTAAAATGTGTAAGGGGCGTTTTGTAACTTTTAAAACTCTTGGGTCATTTTTAAAACTTATTTTGGGACATGTACTTACTGTATAAAATATAAAAGGAGGGGATCTAGCGTCATTTTTGTATCTTACAGGATTAAAATGTTTTTAGGGTTTAATATTGGTTCGAATTATAACGTAATTAAATGGAGGGACTAAACTTGTAATTTCTGGAAAGTTAGTGCTGTTTTGAGTAATATATTATACTCAGGGGGTTATGTGTTAATTTGGTGATTTATTGGGTTAATATGTAATTATTAATAATTAAAAGTTGAAATTGTGATTTAAAGGTTTAAATATGTAAGTTAATTAAATTGAGGGACCTATTGTGTAAATTATGGAAACTTGAGGGTACATTCGAATAACTTATTAAATTAAGTGCTGATTGTGTAATTGTGGTAATCTAAGGGTTTAATGTGTAATTATGGATATTATAAGGTTTAAAATGTAAAGGTGTAAAGTGTAAAATTGGGAAACTTGAGGGGCTGAATTTGTTAACTTGATAAGTATGGATTCAAAACAGATCATTTGAGATATTTTTATATTTGAACCTCAACTTTGATATAATTACACTTAAAACCCTAATTTATGTAAAGTCGTCATAATTAACCCTAAACTTTTGTGACTGGTTAAAATACACCCTAAAGCCATAATATGTTTAATAATGACTTAACCTTAATGAGAATATGGAAATCTTACTAATTATGGAAACTTTCTAAATAAGAAAACTTTCTAAAAATAGAAACTTACTAAATATGGAAACCTGCTAAAAATGGAAAGTTACTTAAAAATGGAAAGGTTTGTAATTCTTTTCTACCCCTCTAGGTGTGAAGAAGGAGAGGACCTGATCCTTTGCATCTTATTCATTTGGTTTGTGCTTTGCTTTTGGAATAAGGTACAGATATTCTGCCCTTTTAATAAGGTGCCTTCGACCTCTTGATTTCTGATTTGAACCTTTGGCATTTGAACCTTTGACATATGAACCTTTGATATGAACCTTGAGATTTGGACTATGACTATATGAACCTTTGCTTTGATATGAACCTTTGACCTTTGACCCCAGTTTGATACTACGAGCCAAAATATGTTTCCTAGCCATGAAGGTAACATGGCCGTGTCATTGATGCACCAATGGCATGACTCTTGTGTGGTCAGAGTGATTAACCACACCGTCCCCATTATGATATGATATGCGCGCTTTATGATTTGTTATGGCCAATATGATTTGTTTGGGGGGCGAATGGATGCATCCTAGATATGTTATGATATGCTTTGATATGATATGATATGGTGACTGGGGCTGGGTGCAATCCACTCCTTTCACAAAATATGGGAGCTAGCTACTCCACCTGAAGAATGAGGACACCCCTCATATTATCTGATTATCTGAGAGGTCTCCCCTCTATATGATTATGAAGATATGATATGATATGATATGTGATATGTTATGATATGGGCTCGTGGTGGATGACTGTCCTAAACCTTACTCTTTATTTCCTTTTCCTATATCTCATTCATTATGATATGTCTGTTCATTTCCATTTAATTTTGGTTTCCGTTTATTATATATCTGTTCACTGGGCTTTTTAAGCTCAGCCGCATTTCTATTCCTGCGGCAGGTTTTAGTAGGAAGCCAGGAGCTTGGGTTTGCTTTGGGATGAGAGATTAGCTTATGAAGACGATACCTTAGTTAGAATTTACTTATGTATGACTACGTAGATTTGGTGTATTTCCTTTGTAACATTATAAACCATTTGTAATATGTAAGTCGTATGTTATGCTTGCCTTTGATATGTCACCATTTGCGTGACACTTCTACCCTTGTCGGGTTGGGGTGTTACAATTATGGTATCAGAGCCAGGTTTGCGACTTGTAGTACATCTACCCTTGGCCTGTGTAAGTTAGGACCCCTAAGTTTCCACTGTAGGCGCTCGTAGGATGACCTTTGCGAAATTGCGTAAGATTTTCCCATAGGAACATAAGTCATAACCGGTGAGGAATGGGTAGTCTAGGACATTCATGTGAGTAGTATTTGCTTCCGCATCACTCTGAATCTTGCCTTTGCCTTTAGTCATGCCTTATAAGAACGTTTGTCCCTGAAGACGAGGAAGTCTTATCTTCCGTCATTTGAAGAATGAACTTTGTATATTCCCTTTGGAAGGATTTGATGTTAATACTTGTCTTGCACGGAATTGTTATCTGAGCATGCTGATGCTAATAACTGATGTTCCATACATCTCGCCTCTGACAGTTAAACGATGTTCGTATTACTATCGATGCACACCCTACCATTCCTATGATATAAGCTAAACAAAATTTCAATCCTTTGAACTGTTCACTCTTCTATCCTACACTTTGATGAACCATGTACTAAATTTGATATGTGAACTATCCGTATGATTTGACAACCACATTCGTTCTAAGAATCCGTTTACCTTGGACTTTGAGGTCTTTTGATTTTGGATGGGTGGCTTTCGTGAAGCTACCGTAGACTACAATATTTGAAATGCGATCTTTAAGAAATCTGCTTCACCATATTTTGATATGATATTCTCAATCATTTGAATCTGTTAAGATTATTGTTGTATGAAGCACATACTCCGATCTCTTTGATTTCCAATTTTCTCCTAACGCCTGTTAGTATCCACTCTTGGAAAACTCCGGCACTTGAAAGTTTGTTGTACGAATTTCTGGTGTTTCTAATGAACCTTTTGAAATCCGTTTGGGAAGTAAAGTTTGCATTGAACCGATCTGAATTGGCGAAACCATGATACTGAAGAAGTTAAGAGATTGTAGGAACTGATGGAATATGAGTTTGTTCACTTCAGTAATCTCTTTGAATGCTCCTGTTTGTTTATGAAGAAGAAAGAGAGAAGTGTGCGGCGGCGCACCGACCATCGTGAATTTAACCGTAATCGTTATTCCATTCCATTTCCGCGTATCAATATTCGATTTGTGCTATTTTTGAAACTCCGTAGCAGACGACCTCTTCTGAGTTGAAAGACGGAAGAAGCAACCACAAGAACATCTGAGAAGGAAGTTGATTAGTTGAGATTAGGTTCCGCGAAGCATTACAATTTGAATTGTGAAGAGGAAGATTTGTGATATGAAGTTTTTTTTCCCTAAGAAGGTTTCCTGAAGTTGCTTTAGTACTCGTGTGACCATTATGAGTTTGAGTGATGTCAATTGTATTGGCTGGAAGAAGCATATTTTCGCAAGTAGCTGGATAATTGTCATAGTATGACAGTGTGTTTGTGCTCAGAGACGAACGAGGAACTCGTAGACCGTTTGTTTGTATTTTGTGAACCGACCCTTTGCTCTGGAAGAATAGTTTTGATTTGCGTTCAGAGATTGCAGCAGACAACACCACCAGGTATCCGATGACGACAGAGCTTCCACAGAAAGGGCCAAGACTGAAGACCATGGTTAGAGTTAGAAACCTTGTAGAAGATTGGTAGAAGATGTTCGTGACCGGCGTTACCAAGAGAGAAGCATGAGAAGAGAAGACAGGTTGAGATGAAACTCGATTACACCTCAAGCAGCACGTAGAGATTTCAGTTGGGCATCAAGACGACCAGACCGTAGAAGATGAGATTTCAGCACATAAACCAGGAAGTCCACAGCAGTGTGAGTTGGTGAATTTTGAATCATGCTAGAAGACCTGTAGGAGACACGCAACCTTGTTTCTCTAAGTCATTTTAGTTGTACTAAGATGAATTGAGAGCTGAAGCAGACTCGCAAATGGAGGTATGCACGGTGATCACGTTGGAGATTCACGCTACCACACCGAAGTGTCCAAAGAAGTGTCGAAGACTTGAGGAACCAGACTCAAGTTTATGATTTCCTTTTCACCCTATGATCGTATGATTAGACAAGAGAGCGACTACTTGGAATTTGAAAAGATTCGAGATTATGAAATTGAATGGATGAAATTTTGTAGTAAACGGTTGGATTCGGAAGATTTGATTTTTGTAAAGGATGAAGATATTGAAGACGTAATTCATTTCCTCTTAGACCACTCAAATTTCCGTTAACTTTCGATAAGATCTTGAAGGAACCTTACCCTATTAGAAATTTCATTCTATGTTCATTATGCATTTGTTTGGATGATGGTTTCGTTATGAAAAGGATGATGAATGGTGGAAGACCTAACGTTTCGACGACGAGTTTCATTTTGAGGTGTACTCATTCCGTTACGCTATTTGTACGTTCAAATTCTTCCGATTTAGAATCCGTAGTGATGTTTGTTTTGGACCAACCTTAGGAGGTAGAAAGACTGATAGGTGGATAAGATAAGTAGTTCGGTTCGCGACTTGAGATAAAGTATGACCATCATGATGGTATACTCATATGATGCTGGTATTATGACGGTTCGCGAACGTGATAATACTTACGTCATATGACGTACCCTCATTGTGTTCATAGGATATTTCGAGGAGTACTTTAGAAACCTTAGAATTTTGATTAGAGATGTGAGAAATTTCGCGTTTGTAAGATTTAGGTTCGTTCCACCTATACGCATAATCTGTTTCGCCGTTATACGATATGATACGTTTAGATTCTCGGTACGCGGTTGTTGACCTTTGTAATTCCGATAAGAATCTTAAGTTCTGCTATAAGTTTCTTCCATTTGATATCACCTACAATTTATGTTCTGTACGATCTCATCTGATTTGTCTAATCGAATGCTACGGACGGCATATCCGTCACAATCTTGCGTATCCTTGTATTTCTTTTGAGAGAATATGATAACCATTCGTCATGTCTGAATATGATCCTTGCAATCTGAATTCCGTATGATATGTCAATTCTGGGAACTGAAGTTACTTTTGGATCGGCAATGAAGAGTCATGAGAAACAAGTCTTTTTACATTTCCGTTCGCTGTCCGTTGTGTCTTCTGTTTCGTTTCATCTCCGTTCGCAAAGATTCTTTGGAAGGACCACCCAGAGCGGGAAGCTACCTGGGAAACCGAGGAATTAATACGAGCTAGTTATCCGCATTCTGATCTAGTACGTTCTTACTTTGTTTTCGATCCTTTCACTTCTGATTCTTTGCAAATTTCGAGGACGAAATTTTTCTGTTAGAGGGGAAGAGTTGTAAAACCCGAAAATCTAAAACATGCAAAAATTACCAAAATGCCCCTGCAAGTTTAAAAATTAATTAAAAGTTTATAAAGTATCAAATAAATCCCAAACTTCTGGCAATGCATAAGTTATGATCCCAAATAATTTTAACAATCTCATTTAACATTTATACAAGAGATAAAATTACCAAAATGCCCCCATAGGGCCGAATAACATTTTTATTAACATTTAAATTGTATAAAAGTAAAATAAATGCATTTAAATGTGGAAATAAATCACATTAATTTGGCCAACCCATTTTGCCGAGATTTCTGGTCCAAGCCCACCCCATTGACTCGGTTTCCTATTTTAAAAATCAATCACACCTTTTCTTGATGACCCTAAATTGCCGAGTAAAACAACACACACAAATAAATCCCTATAGCCTCCACTCGACACTCTAAAATCCCTAGACCATTTTTCTGTGTTAGATCATCATCCAAGGAGTCCTAGAAAAATAATACTTCGAATTGTGGTGGCCGGATTCAAGGGTTTTTGAAAATTCTTGTTTAATTCAACCTGAAAGGTAAAAATTCCATTTTGATTCATTCGATCTTGGAAAAATTCGTTTCTTATTTTTATTGTGTTCCTCACATCATATGTGACACGTGAAAATTGGTTTCAAAATTTTTAGATCATTTTTGAAGCCGTGGTGAATTTTTGTTCGATTTGCTCATACGCGTAAGGAAACAAATCGTGTAGCCCTCTCCCCACGTTTGATCCTTGGTTTGGTAATTTTCTCAGATCCTATATGTCATATGAACATCAAATAAAATGTATAAGTCGATCCATGCATGCTTTATATAATATTTGTGAATTAAATCTTAAAAACGTGTATAAAACATAAATAATTCAATCCGAATTTTTGAAACTTCTTATTTATTTTATTTGGACTCTAAATGAGCATAATAATCTGAGAAAAATATTACTTCGAATTATTGGGGCCTAATCGAATTATTTTGGGATTTAATTAGTTTACCGATTTAAAGGAAATTAAAAAGAAAAAGAATATAAAATCGTATAAATTAGGGTTTGAGGATTAGGGCTTGTTTTGATCATATTAAATGATGTGTAATGATGGTATAATTATTGGGTAATGAATTGTATTTTTAGGGTTAGGATTTTGGTTAATAAAAGTGTATACGAGTTGTTTTAAAATGTGTAGGGGGCGTTTTGTAACTTTTAAAACTCTTGGGTCATTTTTAAAACTTATTTTGGGACATGTACTTACTGTATAAAATATAAAAGGAGGGGATCTAGCGTCATTTTTGTATCTTACAGGATTAAAATGTTTTTAGGGTTTAATATTGGTTCGAATTATAACGTAATTAAATGGAGGGACTAAACTTGTAATTTCTGGAAAGTTAGTGCTGTTTTGAGTAATATATTATACTCAGGGGGTTATGTGTTAATTTGGTGATTTATTGGGTTAATATGTAATTATTAATAATTAAAAGTTGAAATTGTGATTTAAAGGTTTAAATATGTAAGTTAATTAAATTGAGGGACCTATTGTGTAAATTATGGAAACTTGAGGGTACATTCGAATAACTTATTAAATTAAGTGCTGATTGTGTAATTGTGGTAATCTAAGGGTTTAATGTGTAATTATGGATATTATAAGGTTTAAAATGTAAAGGTGTAAAGTGTAAAATTGGGAAACTTGAGGGGCTGAATTTGTTAACTTGATAAGTATGGATTCAAAACAGATCATTTGAGATATTTTTATATTTGAACCTCAACTTTGATATAATTACACTTAAAACCCTAATTTATGTAAAGTCGTCATAATTAACCCTAAACTTTTGTGACTGGTTAAAATACACCCTAAAGCCATAATATGTTTAATAATGACTTAACCTTAATGAGAATATGGAAATCTTACTAATTATGGAAACTTTCTAAATAAGAAAACTTTCTAAAAATAGAAACTTACTAAATATGGAAACCTGCTAAAAATGGAAAGTTACTTAAAAATGGAAAGGTTTGTAATTCTTTTCTACCCCTCTAGGTGTGAAGAAGGAGAGTACCTGATCCTTTGCATCTTATTCATTTGGTTTGTGCTTTGCTTTTGGAATAAGGTACAGATATTCTGCCCTTTTAATAAGGTGCCTTCGACCTCTTGATTTCTGATTTGAACCTTTGGCATTTGAACCTTTGACATATGAACCTTTGATATGAACCTTGAGATTTGGACTATGACTATATGAACCTTTGCTTTGATATGAACCTTTGACCTTTGACCCCAGTTTGATACTACGAGCCAAAATATGTTTCCTAGCCATGAAGGTAACATGGCCGTGTCATTGATGCACCAATGGCATGACTCTTGTGTGGTCAGAGTGATTAACCACACCGTCCCCATTATGATATGATATGCGCGCTTTATGATTTGTTATGGCCAATATGATTTGTTTGGGGGGCGAATGGATGCATCCTAGATATGTTATGATATGCTTTGATATGATATGATATGGTGACTGGGGCTGGGTGCAATCCACTCCTTTCACAAAATATGGGAGCTAGCTACTCCACCTAAAGAATGAGGACACCCCTCATATTATCTGATTATCTGAGAGGTCTCCCCTCTATATGATTATGAAGATATGATATGATATGATATGTGATATGTTATGATATGGGCTCGTGGTGGATGACTGTCCTAAACCTTACTCTTTATTTCCTTTTCCTATATCTCATTCATTATGATATGTCTGTTCATTTCCATTTAATTTTGGTTTCCGTTTATTATATATCTGTTCACTGGGCTTTTTAAGCTCAGCCGCATTTCTATTCCTGCGGCAGGTTTTAGTAGGAAGCCAGGAGCTTGGGTTTGCTTTGGGATGAGAGATTAGCTTATGAAGACGATACCTTAGTTAGAATTTACTTATGTATGACTACGTAGATTTGGTGTATTTCCTTTGTAACATTATAAACCATTTGTAATATGTAAGTCGTATGTTATGCTTGCCTTTGATATGTCACCATTTGCGTGACACTTCTACCCTTGTCGGGTTGGGGTGTTACAACGATTTTTGGTCAAACTTATGGTGCTACTGTTTGTCGTTTCCTAGATGTTGGAAATTCGATCTGCTGCTTATTGGTCTGATGGGTAATTTTTTGTACTGGTGCTCTCATAAGTTAATACTGCTCTCATTCGGAATTAGTACCGGTCGCATTATATATTAATTATGGTCTGACATTTGTTAAGTCTGGTGACCAGACTTAAGTTGTACTTCTCTCCTTCATTAATACTGCTACCGTACTCTGTTAGTTCTATTTGGTTTTCGTGTTTGTACTGCTGGCTCAAGATGGATCGCGGACATAACTTTATTTTTTATGGCTTGTTTTGGTGATTATTTGAAGAAGACAATTGAATATTGCATATTTGATGTTGTAGTTGAGTTTCACATGTGCGTGTTCTTATCATACCTTTTAGTAGGAGGTAACTTGTTTGTGCGTTAATGAGGTGACAAAGACTTGATGAATCTAGCAAAAGTGTGTGATCTATAATCTAGGGTGCTTAATGCTCACATTTGCTATCACTTAAAGGAGTTACGTTGTAGTGCTCAGTGTCTCATATAGTTGAGGATTTGTCAAGAGGTTGCGACCTACTTCTAGTATGAGTTTGGAGTCACGTGGATAGTACAAGATATAAGACGCAAGTTTGGGAAATTCAACTTCTTCATCAAATTCGTTATACTCGGTTTTCTTCATCAGTAATCAGTTCATAAAGTCTACAGAGTTCGTGATTCGAGAGATGGTTATTGGTTTCAGGGGAAGTTTGTTGATTCGATGTTTAACCATCTACATGCACCACTTAAGGGGAAGTGTTTTGATTCAAGTTGCATGGAAGACCCCTATTCGATGATTACAAAAAGGGGAAGAAGATTGGTGTTGGGAATTATATTTGAGTTGATAAGACAAAACATATGAAAGATGAAGGACTAAAGATGACAAAGGAAGAATTCGGCAACAAGATAAAGATCTTTTATATTTATAGAATATATCCTTTGTAACCCTAATGTTTCTAGTATATAAAGAAACACAGGGAATTAGAATAACGTGTGTGTGTCAAAGATGTAAACACCAAAGGTGTGTGTGTGTGTGGGAACCTAGGCGTAGGGATTGGGAAAACGCCTAGGGTTTAGTGGTTTAATTAGTGTTTTAGTTTAGAGAACATGTTCTACTTGATCAAGGTAGAACATGTTAATTAATTAGTGTGTTCTAGGCATCAAGTTACCACAATGGATGCCTAGGTTTGTAAGTGTGTAATCGTTGTTAAAGATAATGATGAAGAAAAACCTTGTTTATGATATTGTTCTTATTCCGCTAAGTTATTGATCTTATGAACATTATCATTCCTAGATATAAATTATGTTAGACTTAGTCTAAGAGCTACAACGATCTTATCAATTGGTATCAGAGCCTGGGGCTCGTGATATCTAGGATATTACAAGGTTTATCGACAGAAAGAAGCAGAACTGAAGAAGGTTCAATGGTCTGAGGTAATCGTTAATTTTTAAAGGTATCGAATTCCTTTTTATGCTACTGTATTAATTGGCGACATAGGTTTGTGATATGTAATTGTATCATTCGATACATTATATTAATTTAGTCGGTGGAAGATATCACAATCTAATTAATTGGTCAGTTATGTGGGACTGTCTCGGTTTGTCGCAAGTGATTTATTATTGTGGGACTCGATCTGATTGGCTGATTGTCGAATAGTGCATAATTAATATTATATTCGATTTGAATAATTGTGGATCTTGTTTTAAAGCAACCTCGTACTGCATTTATGGTGTGTCGTATTAATTAATTGAAGATTGGTCAAGTGCACATGGTTCTTTTAGTACCATCATACTGCCATTGTAAGAGATTTAACGCATGGTGGAGAACATTCTGTAATGCTTATGGTCACACGCTGGTTTGAAGATTGCATGTTAATAACTGAGCGAATGAGATTATTGGTAATTACTTCTATTGGTTGTGCTAGATAATGGGACGGTGACTATTATTAATTCTTGGATGATATGGTTCTCACATGGGTCGGTGGAGCTAAAACTTGCTAAATATTAGATAAGGGAATTTGTTTTTATCGGAGCATATTTAGTGATTGCTTGAGATTATTGTTTTCATTCGTAGCAATGATTGTCGATTATTACCTGCTGCTGCTCGATTTGTGATTTGGACGTGGATATGTCTAAACAAAAGCAAGGTACTGTTAGTTATTCAAAGGTACTGCTATTGTAAAGGTTTAGAAAAGTACTGCTCCAATTATATCAAAGTACTGCTCCATTGAATTAAGTTCAACATACTGTTACAAGGTGCTGCAGCTGATGTTGACTGATTTATCATGCGTGGAGCGCTGGTGTTTAATGAAGGTACTGATAATGAAAGTACTGCTCCCCTAATTAAAGTATTGTTGCTGCGTGTCTCATTGAAAGTACTGATCTCGTAATCAAAGTACTGCTCTCGGATTGAAAGTACTGCTGCACGTTTCAAAGATGGTTCAAGAGTACTTTGGATAGGTTTGATTGTTTTTAGTTTTATTGATGACCATGAGATACACGAAGTGAGGGGAAGCATAACACACACACAGGGGAAACACACACACAAAAAGATGATTTTTAGTTTGATTTTTAGTTCTCGGTTAGAAGAAAGATGTTAGACACACACAATAAGACACACAAGATGATTGTTTGAGATTTATTGGAGTTGCTTATTTAAGGGGAAGCTACTGTCAATAATCCTTATGTGCTGCTTGTTGAAGCTATTGGTTAAGGTCCAAAACAAGTTATTGTGATGGTTGGACAGAATACACACGTTTGAAATTTGGATTGTGACCAGATGTCTATTATTCTTGAATATTTTTGTGAATCAGGTTCAAGATAAAGAACTTATCTTCTTGTTACTATGGTGGATAGTTATTCGACAAGTTCTTTGGTCACTACATGCATCATTCGAGGGGAAGATTTTAACACCTGTGAGTCGTTATTACTACTGAAGGTTTAGGTTTCTACTGTCTTGGATTCATTTTTAGTAAGCATTTTGGTGTACTTCATGGAGGGTAATACAAGACTTTGGAAGGCTGGATTGGAAGTGTAATATTGGTTTGTGGTTGTAAAGATCAAAGTTGCATTTATTTTGAGTCCCCTAGTGGATAAGACAAAAAGGGGAAGAATATCTATATTGAAGCTGCAACTTGAAGATCCTTGGTGATAAGCATGGATTAAGGGGAAGTTAATATCTTTCATATATTTTAGCTTCAGGGGAAGTTCGTGATTTTGTGGTTTTGTCATTATCAACTAGGGGAATATTGTTGGGAATTATATTTGAGTTGATAAGACAAAACATATGAAAGATGAAGGACTAAAGATGACAAAGGAAGAATTCGGCAACAAGATAAAGATCTTTTATATTTATAGAATATATCCTTTGTAACCCTAATGTTTCTAGTATATAAAGAAACACAGGGAATTAGAATAACGTGTGTGTGTCAAAGATGTAAACACCAAAGGTGTGTGTGTGTGTGGGAACCTAGGCGTAGGGATTGGGAAAACGCCTAGGGTTTAGTGGTTTAATTAGTGTTTTAGTTTAGAGAACATGTTCTACTTGATCAAGGTAGAACATGTTAATTAATTAGTGTGTTCTAGGCATCAAGTTACCACAATGGATGCCTAGGTTTGTAAGTGTGTAATCGTTGTTAAAGATAATGATGAAGAAAAACCTTGTTTATGATATTGTTCTTATTCCGCTAAGTTATTGATCTTATGAACATTATCATTCCTAGATATAAATTATGTTAGACTTAGTATAAGAGCTACAACGATCTTATCAATTGGTTTGCAGCTTATCGTGGTGACATGTTCAAGAAGACCTCAAGGAAGCATTAAAGGTTGTTTCATGGAGATAGTTTTGTAATATCAAATAGGGGAAGATGTTGGGAATTATAATTTGATGATTACAAAACTACATATGCATAAATATGAAACAACAGGGACTTAATGTAAATTATAGTTAGCTTCTTGTGAAAGCTAGGTTTTCTTGTAAAACCCTATTTATAAATAGTTTAGGGAGGCAGTAATAGACATCCAGAAAAATGTAGATCTCTCAATGAGAGTCGAGTAGAAACGTGTGATTGTACACGTTTTGTAGTAGTTGTTAGTTTATTATCAATAAAGATGGCGCCTTGAATAAATTACAACCTTGTTTAACATTATTGTTCGTTCTTAATTCCGCTGTGCACAACAATAATGTTTGTAAAACATATCCTAGATGGGGTTAAAGATTCTTCAACATGTGGTATCAGAGCGGGTTGCTCTCGATATCTAGGATCTACAAGGTTGTTCGTTGCCGAAGAAGAGCAGATCTGTGAAGAGAGTACGATCAGGTTTATGGTTTAATCAGTTTTGATCTTTCTATGGCGACAAAAAGAAGGTACCAATTACTCGTAATTCAAAGCATTTTTTATGGGTTTGTCGTATTAGTCATCTATTGTACGATGAATATATGATTGGGTGATTTATTGGTGACCTCGTACTAACAATTAATTGGTCGAATAAGTGGGGCTGTGCGTTATTTGACTTGTGAAGAATTGTACTGATTTGAATCGTTATTAAATTAATTGGGATTGGATCTAATTGGCCGATTTGTTTAATAGCAAGTTAATGGGTCGGTGTGATAATGGTAAATTTAAATCGATTTGTCGCATGTGAGCAGTCAATTAAATTGGTTGGTAAAGTTTTAATTGAAGATTTGTGATGTGATATTATTGGTCACGATTGGTGCTTGGTCAAATTGGTTGTCGTCATCTGCAATTCTTTAATAGAGATCTTTAAGGATTATAAAAGAGATCATTTAATTAATTTGATGAGTGGGACTGATTTTCTATGATAATTGTTTTATGGGAGAATTTTGTGATTGGTGGAGGAATACACAGTTGACTACGATTTTAGGTCAAACTTATGGTGCTAATGTTTGTCGTTTCCTAGATGTTGGAAATTGGATCTGCTGCTTATTGGTTTGATGGGTAATTTTTTGTACTGGTGCTCTCATAAGTTAATACTGCTCTCATTCGGAATTAGTACCGGTCGCATTATATATTAATTATGGTCTGACATTTGTTAAGTCTGGTGACCAGACTTAAGTTGTACTTCTCTCCTTCATTAATACTGCTACCGTACTCTGTTAGTTCTATTTGGTTTTCGTGTTTGTACTGCTGGCTCAAGATGGATCGCGGACATAACTTTATTTTTTATGGCTTGTTTTGGTGATTATTTGAAGAAGACAATTGAATATTGCATATTTGATGTTGTAGTTGAGTTTCACATGTGCGTGTTCTTATCATACCTTTTAGTAGGAGGTAACTTGTTTGTGCGTTAATGAGGTAACAAAGACTTGATGAATCTAGCAAAAGTGTGTGATCTATAATCTAGGGTGCTTAATGCTCACATTTGCTATCACTTAAAGGAGTTACGTTGTAGTGCTCAGTGTCTCATATAGTTGAGGATTTGTCAAGAGGTTGCGACCTACTTCTAGTATGAGTTTGGAGTCACGTGGATAGTACAAGATATAAGACGCAAGTTTGGGAAATTCAACTTCTTCATCAAATTCGTTATACTCGGTTTTCTTCATCAGTAATCAGTTCATAAAGTCTACAGAGTTCGTGATTCAAGAGATGGTTATTGGTTTCAGGGGAAGTTTGTTGATTCGATGTTTAACCATCTACATGCACCACTTAAGGGGAAGTGTTTTGATTCAAGTTGCATGGAAGACCCCTATTCGATGATTACAAAAAGGGGAAGAAGATTGGTTTGCAGCTTATCGTGGTGACATGTTCAAGAAGACCTCAAGGAAGCATTGAAGGTTGTTTCATGGAGATAGTTTTGTAATATCAAATAGGGGAAGATTGTTGGGAATTATAATTTGATGATTACAAAACTACATATGCATAAATATGAAACAACAGGGACTTAATGTAAATTATAGTTAGCTTCTTGTGAAAGCTAGGTTTTCTTGTAAAACCCTATTTATAAAGAGTTTAGGGAGGCAGTAATAGACATCCAGGAAAATGTAGATCTCTCAATGAGAGTCGAGTAGAAACGTGTGATTATACACGTTTTGTAGTAGTTGTTAGTTTATTATCAATAAAGATGGCGCCTTGAATAAATTACAACCTTGTTTAACATTATTGTTCGTTCTTAATTCTGCTGTGCACAATAATAATGTTTGTAAAACATATCCTAGATGGGGTTAAAGATTCTTCAAAATGACTTGTTGGGAATTAAACTTAAGCAGTTAGTACGGTTGAAGAATACAAGAACAGTTAGGACTGCTGATGGAAGAACAATTAGGACTGCTGATGGAAGAACAATTAGGACTGCTTAAGAGATCAAGGTGAAACCGTGTGAAGATAAATATAGAAAAGATATGGTATATATCTTATTTGTATAGAATGATACGGTTAGATGTTTTACTTGTATAGGACTCTTTGCATTATAAAAGGAGATCCTTAGATTAGGGTTTTAATATAGATATCCCTTCATAGGAATTATCAAGTGTTCTTCACGTTTATATTGTAATCATTTGATATATATTGAAGTGATTGTTTGGTTATTATCGTTTGTGTTCTTATTGTCTTATTCAATCAATCACCAAACACAAAACATCTTCTAAGTACTTGGTAGTAAATTCCGCGTGCTATCAAGTATATACTCAAAGTATCTCCAACACAACGTGTGTGTTTAGATCCGGTCAAGTGGTATCAGAGCCAGGTTTTTGATACTTTGAGTTTAGAAGAACCAGAAGTATTTACTCACTAGCAATCAAGAAGATGGACATGGAGACACCTCAAACCTCAATCCTTGCTAAACTTCCCATGCTGAAACAGAATGAATACGATTTATGGCGGCTCAGAATAGAGCAATATTTCATGGTGCAAGACTATGCATTATGGGATATCATTATCAATGGTGATTCCTTCAAACCAATTCCTGTTGAAGAAACACGTGCTGATGGTTCGAAGATCACAAAGCTTAACACTGAGCCAGTTACAAAGGAGGAGAGAATCAAAAAGAAGAATGATAAGAAGGCTAGGAATTTGTTACTAATGGCAATTCCTAATGATCAAGTGCTGAATTTTAGCCATTACGAGTTGGCTAAAACTCTTTTTGAAGCAGTGGTGGAAAGATTTAGTGGCAATGAAGCTACCAAGAAGGCACATAAAACCCTACTTAAGCAAAGTTATGAGAACTTCACTGCATCAAGTAATGAAACTTTGGACCATATCTTTAATAGGCTTCAAAAAATCATCAGTCAACTTACTGTGTTGAAGATTGTGATACCTCAGGAAGACCTCAACATGAAGTTTCTAAATAGTTTACCTGCTGAATGGAACACTTATGTTGTGGTTTGGAGCAATAAACCAGAGCTGGAGAAAATGACAATGAATGAGCTTTACAACAATCTTAAGATTGTTGAGCAGAAGGTCAAGAAGAGTGGTAGCACCAGTTCTAGTTCAGGGAATATGGCTTTTGTATCTTCTTCAAACAGTTCGAATCATGAAGATGAAGAAGCAGTTGGTACTGCTATACCAACAGTTAGCACTGCTAGTGTAAAAACTAGTACTGCTGGCTTGACTGAAGAGACCATATATGCATTTGTATCTGAACAGTCTGGTGGGTCTAAGATCTTTAATGAAGATCTTCTTCAAATTGCTGAAGATGATTTGGAAGCTATGGATATAAAGTGGCAGTTGTCTTTGATAAGCATCAGGGCTAAGAAGTACTACCAAAGGACTGGGAATAAGATTACCTTCAATGGAAGAGATGTTGCTGGGTATGATAAGTCTAAGATGGAATGCTTTAATTGTCACAAGATGGGGCACTTTGCCAGGGAATGTAGAGGTCCAAGACAACAAAGCAACCAGAATCAAGGGTTTAAGAATCAGCAAGGAACAAGGAGAACAGTTAATGTTGAAGAGCCTTCTTCCAAGGCTATGGTAGCTGTAGATGGAGCTGGATTTGATTGGAGCTTCATGGAGGAAGAAGAGGAACCAACTAACTTGGGTTTGATGGCTTTCTCAGACTCTGAGGTACATATACTTGAAAAATGTTCAAACTCTTGTCGTGCTTTAAAAGATTATGAAAATGTTAAGAAACAGTATGATGATCTTAGAGTTGAATTTAATCAAGTAAGTTTTAGTCTGTCAAATCATAAAAGAGGAATAGCTGTTTTGGAAGAACAAATTGTGTTTTATAAACAGAATGAGTCAAACTTTTCTGATGAGATAGGTATTTTAAAGAGGGAATTGCAAATAAAAGATAATAAAATGAGTGGACTTGTATATGAACTAGAGAAGCTTAAAAAGGAAAAAGAAAACATCCAGTTAAGTGTAGATACTCTTGAATATACTTCAAATGGAGTTAAGAAGATTGTAGAGAGTCAAATACTTAACAAAGCTAAATCTGGTTTAGGTTATAAGTCAGTTGCACCCCCTTTTAGAGGAATGTTTGCTCCACCAGGAATTAACTTAGCTCATACTGGTTTAGAAGAGTTTAAGGATATGGATTTTCCTGGATATGGTGTTAAGGTTAGTGAGAATCCTGTCAAATTTGTTAAGGCAGAAGATTCTTTTGTGGGTGCTAGTGATAAATCTCTTTATGAGGAAAAGATGTCCTCTGATAGGAACTCAGATGCACCAACTATTGAGGAGTGGACATCTAATGATGAGGATGCAAAGGTTAAGGATGAATCTAATGTTGTTAAGGTAGAAGTTAAACATGCTCCTAAAGTGGTTAAGACTGAAAACATAAAAGCAGTTAGGAAAAATGTTCGATATGCTGAGATGTATAGGACTAAGAACAGGTCATCAAGTTCTGAGAGTAGTCATAGGAATTGGAATCACTCAAAATCTAAGAAATTGGATGATAAGTTTGCCATGATTAGAAAAGTATGTTTTGTTTGTGGAAGTTTTGATCATATGGCTGCTTATTGTGATTCTAACCCATGGAAAAAGAGGGTTTCTGGGAATGCAAGGGTGAACAGGAATAACAATGCTAGGGTAACTCAAAATAGTCCAACTAGATTGACAAACCCTAATGCAAATCATAAGATGTCACCCAAAGCTGTTTTGTTAAAGAATGGCATCAAAACAGTTTCAACTGCTAGTCAAAATAAGTGGTTTAATAACAAACAAACTGTTTCTAGTGCAAAACAATTTTCAAATCATGCACAAACAGTTAAAAGGCATTTTTATCAGAAAACAGCAATGACTAATCAGAAGTGGGTGCCTAAGATTAAACAAGCAGTTCAAATTGCAAGGTCAGCAGTTCCAATTGCTAGGTCAGCAGTTCCAACTGCTAGACCAGCAAATCCTACTGCTAGGCACTTAAATGTTAAGGGAAAAAGGGGCAATGCTGTCAAGGCCTCAGCACATTGGGTTAAACATTCTACCAAACCCAATGGTGCATCAAAGACCTCAAACAAGTTTTCTCATCTTGATGCACAAGGCAGATCCAAACCAGTGATGGTTTGGATCCCCAAAAGAAACTAACACCTTTATTTTGTGTGCAAGAACATCCCTCAAATGGTAAAGAAGATAGAGGATATTCAGACAGTGGATGTTCTAGGCACATGACATGCAACATGTCATATCTTTCAGACTTTATTGCTCTGGATGGAGGACCAGTTGTCTTTGGTGGTGGTGTTGGAGGAAGAATTACTGGTAAAGGGGTAATTAAAACTGGTAACCTTGATTTTGAAAATGTGTATTATGTACCAGAACTTAAGTACAATCTTTTCAGTGTATCACAAATTTGTGATAAACAGAACAAAGTTTTATTTACTGATACTGATTGTCTTATACTTTCTCCTGATTTCAAGCTACCTGATGAAAGCCAAATATTGCTTAAAATCCCTAGAAAGGATAATACATACTGTGTTGAGATGAATAAACTAGTTCCTAAGGTTGGGCTTACTTGTCTTGTTGCAAAAGCCACATTGGAAGAATCAATGTTATGGCACAGGAGGCTTGGTCATGTTAATTTTAAAACCATTAACAATATTGCTAAACATGGGTTGGTGAGAGGTTTACCAAACAAAATTTTTCTAAATGACCAAACTTGTGTTTCTTGCCTTAAGGGTAAGCAACATAGAGCCTCATGTAAGCCAAAGACCCATAACTCTATTTCTCAAGCTTTATATATGTTTCATATGGACTTGTTTGGTCCTACTTCTGTGAATAGCTTGAACTTTAAGAGATACTGCCTTGTTGTCACTGATGATTATAGTAGGTTTTCTTGGGTATTCTTTATGAAAACTAAGGATGAGACAAGTGACATCCTTAAGACCTTTATTGTTGAAGTAGAAAAGCTAGTTGATAAGAAAGTTAAAATAATCAGATGTGACAATGGGACTGAATTTAAGAATAGGGTGATGGATGATTTTTGCAGAGAAAAAGGTATTAAAAAGGGAGTTTTAGTGTAGCTAGAACCCCTGATGCGCGTGATGTGTCGTTGCGGTTTAGCAGTTTTAATGCCTACTCAAGTTTTAAATTTATATTTAGCCGACTTATCAATAACACACACACTTAACGAGCAGTGTACCCAGTCAGTATGAATATAATGGTAAGTAGAGTGTCGATCACTAAGAGTGGAACGTATTATCTCGTTATTCTAATCAGTATTTTAATATCCTAACGCAAGGGGGTTTCAGCCTGAGAGACTGGCACGATTTGTTTGCAATTAAATAATAAAATAAACCAATAGGCACGAATCAGCAAGTAGCACACACGTACACAGATAGATACTTGAGACAATAAGAGGGCTGTCCTTATGATTAAGTAGATTGTCACTTGTTTTATTGATAGCTTTATATGAAGTGTATGTAGTTAACCCTTTCTCGTTGGTCCTAATCTTATCGGCGAGTAAACCCTTAATGATTACTTATGTCTAAAAGTTATTCCTAAGTGATCAATTTAGTAATAACCGTGGGAGCCACATTATGTCCCGCAGTCAAATGCCCGCAAGCCACTAATAAACACAGAGGTTATCAATGCACTAATAAGTAGTAACCAAAGACATCAACATATAAACTTTAATTGATGGGAAAGCAAGTATTAAAGGGAGTGCAATCTTTCGTTGTCACATTACACAAGCCACCAATCCTGATGAATTAAAGTTTGCTAACACAATAAAACAAAACTACTTAATGAATTAAACACATGCAGCACCTTCTTACAGCTCTTGTATCTTTGATTTGGGTGTGTCTTGTGCTGCCTCCTTGACTGAATTCGTCCTTTGTTCCTCCTGTTCGTTCTTCGAAACTTATATATTCTCTCTCGAAATTCGTCTGGTCTTGGGGTATTTATAGTTTCTGTCTGAGGGAAGATGCGGCGCATCTAAGGAGTAGATGCGGCGCATGTACTTAACTTCGCGTGGGGTCCAAGATTATAATATTCAGGAATATTCGTACACCGCCAGAAGATGCGGCGTAACTCCATGATTAGATGCGGCGCATGTCCTCTTGTATCTTGGATCGTATCTGGTGATATCTTGATAGAGATGCGGCGCATGTCATGAGTGAGATGCGGCGCATCTGGAGCAGATTAGTCTTGATCTTCTTCATTTCAGTAGACTCTTCACTTTATGCATGTTTTGCTCCATAATCAGTCCAAAATTGCTAAGTTTCACCAAATGCTTGTTTTTACCTGAGAATTACAAAAGTAAACGATTAAGTATCAATCCTCATACATAATATAGTAAAACAAGTCAAATAAATAGGATAAATGATAGTAATAAGATGTACTTATTTGAGTTCATCAAATATCCCCCCACTTGAACTTTACTTGTCCCCAAGTAAACCTTAGAATTTCTTTTATGAAAATGTATCCTAAAAGATGTTAGGATTTATTTTTATATTTAAGCATGTATTCGTTTATTTCATAATCACACAACTAAACACTTAACGAATTAGAAGTAAAATAAAATAAGTCGATAAAAGCAAATCTAATCGTTTAACTGTCCAGTCGTGACGAATATTCTATCATAAGCTTGGCAAGTATACACATCTCCACCACTAAAGCTAAGGAATAACAAGTCTAAAGCGGTAAAAAGGGTTTTTAGGCTTAAGGGTTAATTATTCTTTTTCACTATCGATTTCAAATTCCAGAAAAGGCGACAAAATCAAAATACATGATCGAATCCACGAACACGATACTTGCAATTGCTCAAATCCTTAACTCGAATAGGCTAAAGATAGGTCCAAACTTCACCAATAATAATATATCAAAAAGGGCGACAAAATCATAAATACATAGCCGAATCCACGACTACGATACTTAAGATTGCTCAAATCCCTAATCTCAATAAATCAAAGGTTTGGTTGGATAAAGAATAATAAAGGGCATGGATAACATTTGGGATATAAATTGGTGTAAAATGAAAATAAACAAAACAAATAAATTAAAATCCTAAGTGTGGTTAATCACTATCCCAACCATCCCATGAATAAGACTCATATCATAGAATAACTCACGCTTTAACACTTGAAACACACGCTTTAGGTAGACACGAATTATACTCAACAAGATCTTAATCAAAGAATAAACCTTAATTGGCGTTCCCATAACTGCCAATTCCCATTCAATCCATAGATACAGTACAACAAATAGTGGTGATATCGACCACTTACATAACTTTACATAAGTTGGTTAAAACTAACTTCCAACTTTTCTTTCTTTCTTTTTCTTTTCTTATTTTTTCGATTTTTTTTTTTTTTTTTTTTTTTTTTTTTTTTTTTTTTTTTCACTTGAAACATAAACATAGATGTGTAAAATTTCACCACATCACTACAACTTTCTTTCCGGATAATTTTTCTATACTTTTCATACTTTCAGAAATAACGGTAATAGTGAAAGTAGTAAACACACGAAAAATAAACTCAAAAATATATAATATTTACTTTCACTCCAATTGCATTGTGCAATTTCCCGACCTAACCATAGATAATGAATTACGCACGCGAACACAGGTAATGTAAGGAAACACACTTTGCCTATAGCAATTAACCAACCACGGATTCTAATCTACAGGGTAGGCTAAGGTGTAAGGGTGTAACGAAACATTTTAAACATAGGTGTAAGAAACGAAAGGAATGGCTCTGAGTGTTTTTCTAGGGGTATCTTACTCTAAAAATGAGAGTAACAAAAGGGTTTATACGGGGGTTAACTAACCAGTGTAGTTAGTTAATAACACATAACATATAATAGGCTATTTTGGGTGTAATCCTAGAAATTTACCAATTTAGACAAGTCATTCCAATTATATAAAATAATACTCATTATGGTGGTCTCGAATAGTATACAAGCCAAGTTCTAAAGTTTACAAGTCACTGGCACACTCATAGATTTGTGAATTTTGGAAAATCACAATTTTTGAAAATAACGTCATGTGTGCAGCTATGCAACTTAGATCTTAAACAAAAACATGCTAAATTTTTTTTTAAGTTTGATATATTAAGCACATTTTAAGCATAATTTTGAAAAAGTTTAGGACAAGTAAGTGTTAAGTGTTCTAATTCTCCAATCCCCCCACTTAAGTTAAACAACATCCTCGTTGTTTGTATAAAAGGTTAAAAACTGGAAAATAAAAGAATTAGAACAGAAAAACTCCCCTGAGATTTGCTCGGTATGATCCTCCATTAGTATAAGAGCAAAAATCATCTTTCTTGTGGATTAGAACGTTAAAGCTTCATACTTGATGTATCCACAGGAAATCCAGGAAACTATAATACCACCAACACTTTAAAACACACCTAAGATAAGAAAGGTTCAACTTGCATAATACATTAGTAGTTAGGAAAAATAAAACTTAAAAATTAAAACTGAAAATCATCAGGTCAGTCGATGCGCCGTATCTTATGGAAGAAGATACGCCGTATCGAGCCTGGAATTAATACGGATCAGAATAAAGATGCGCCGCATCCTTAACCAGGGATGCGCCGCATTAAAAATAAACTGATAAAGAGTTTTAAAGTCGAAAATAAAAATGCAGAAAAATAAAATAAGATATGACCATTGCAGGAGATGCGTCGCATCTCAGGATGGAGATGCGCCGTATCTTCGTGCGGGCCTGACTGACTCGACACAGAAAACAGAATAATTAAAAGATAAATCCGGGTTGTCTCCCGGTAAGCACTTGTCTTTATTCCAGAGTCTTCAAGTTAGACTCACGTTCAGCTCTTTAATATCGATCATTGAAGGAGTCGGAAACATCGCGCTCCCTCATCGCCAATTCAGTAATATTGAACACTCCTTGCTCGTCCTTAATTTCCACGCCGTTCTTCTTCAATATCTGTATAAACAAAGTCCTGTCCCTTTCGGGCAGAGATGACAAAATGATAGACGGGAAATTCTTATTATCATATAGGCATAAATAAGCAAGGTGGGGTGGTAGTTCAATAAACACATCATTGTTCAAATTCGTTTTCTCAACTATTCTCCTACGCTTATTAATTACTACACAATCATACCACTCATCATCAGAATCATTAACAACATCGCGTCTAAGTTCGGTAGGTACATTAAGGTCAATGAATTCCTCAAAGTTCTCATGATTAGGATTAGTTGAGTTGTTTTGAATCAATGTTTCTCCCATAAGTCTAGCTTCAAGATCGAGGTCCATACGCTCTCTTAATCCTAGCACATAAACACCTCTAATTATGCTCTTAACAGGATCTTGACATTTATAGACTAGTTTATTATTCCCTACCCTTAATGAGATTTTTCTCTTAAACACATCAATCTTAGCATGGGCAGTAGACAAGAAAGGCCTTCCGAGGATTAAAGGAATCTTAACATCCTCGGGCATGTCTAGTATAACAAAGTCTACGGGAAAAATAAACTGCTCAATCTTAACTAGTACATTATTAGCAATCCCTTCAGGTCATTTTACCGTTTTATCAGCCAATTCAATAAGTAATTTAGTTGGTGCTAATTTTCCTAGTCCTAGGGTAGCGAATGTCTTAAGAGGCATAACACTAACACTAGCTCCTAAGTCAGCTAACACATTATTGAAAGATATATTATTAATAGAACAAGGCAAAGTAAAACTTCCTGGGTCTCTTTCTTTATGAGGCAAGGCATTTAAGTCGGTTGCAGAGCTCTCTTCTTTCATTGTTGCCTTGATCTCCTCTTCAATCTTTGTCTTTTCTTTTAGTAGTCTCCTTAAGCTGATTGAAGAATTAAAGAAAAATTTGGGTCTTGCACCATCATCACCATTCATCGATCTTCTAGGTATATTAGGAGTGACTTCTTCAGTGGTGCTTATGGCCTTGACATGATCTCTTGGGTTGGTTTCAGTTGAGCTCGGTAAACTTCCATATCCCCTTTCTTGAAGAACCTTGCTCATTTGACCAATTTGCTGTTCCAATGCTTTGATCGAAGCTCCTTGATTTCTTGTAGTAGTGTCCGTTGAAGCTCGGATTTCTTTGATCATAGCAGTATTCTCTTCATGTCTTTTAGCAGCATCGGCCATAATTTGCTTTAAAGTATCGTCTAAAGTCTGCCTCCTCTCTTGATAAGCGGGATTGAAGTTGTTCTTTTGATAAAATCCCGGACTAGCTTCCCTAAATCTTCCCGAAGGTCGGAATGGTTGTCTAAATTAGGTGTAATATGCTTCTTCAAACGTCTCACTTTCATTCTTATTCGGGCAATCTTTAGTGTAGTGAGGTCCTTCGCACTTTTCACATCCAACTTGGGCAGCATACGCTCTTTCATCACGCTTCTTCATTTCTCTACTAATTTTATCCAATTGAGCTTGAATAGCAGCGATCCCGTCAAAATTAGTGCTGCTCTTAGATCTAGTAGAGGTCCCATCGTGCCATTTCTGAGAATGATCAGCAGCTTCTTGGATCGCTTTCCTAGCATTAGTTGCACTCATTTGAGGTACAGCTCCCTTAGCATCCAAAATCTGTCTTGTAGGCACGTCCAATCCTTGATAAAACAATATTATCTCCTGCATAGGGGTTAGATAGTGTTGAGGACATTTTATCAATAAATCTTTAAACCGTTCCCAAGCTTGATAAAGGGTTTCATCAGGCTCTTGCTTGAAACTATTGATAGCCTCCATCTTTTTAGCAGTCTTAGCAGGTGGACAATATCTCTTCAGGAATTTGCTCTTTAAATCTCCCCATGTAGTGATTGAACTAGCAGGTTCATTCCTTAGCCACTTGTTAGCAACTCCTTTTAGCGAGATTGGAAAGATTCTTAGCATGATCTGATCGTCAGTGACTCCTTCTGAAGTAAACAAATCTTTAATCTCCAGGACCTTTTCAACATGCTCATTAGCATCCTCATGTTCCGTCCCACTGAAAGCATTCTCTCTTAGTTCTTTGAGAAACTGACCCTTCAACTCAAATTTTGACTTATCATCAAACTTTGGTCTAGCAACTCCTGAAGTGTAATCAGCACGGGTGCTGTTCATGTATTCCTCCATAGTAGTGTTTTCGCCCATTGTTTCTGTTTCAACTTCCTCTTTTTCTTCAGAAAAGTAATCAAGCTCGAGTGAACTTGAAAGATCAAAGCTTCTTGTGTTGAAAAGCCTTTTAAGCGAATGCAGGGCTCGTTCAGGATCTTCGAAAGGTTGAATCAAGTTCTTCGTAGAACTCCTGGTCATGCACTTCCTGAAATCATCACAAAAAATATCAGTAGGGTATGCTCGAGAAAGTAATATATCAGATAATTAATAACGAAAACGGAATACGAAAAATTAAAGTAACTGATATCTGCAGACGATGCGCCGTATCCAAAGAATTGGATACGCCGTATCTTAATACGTTAAAATTTAATCAGACTTTATTCAGAAAATAGATACGCCGCTTTAGAATTTAAGAATGCGCCGTATCGAATTAATTAATCAAAAATCAGCTTATCTAATTAAAATTAAATGCGTCGTATTAACGAAAGTTAATGCACCGTATTTTCGTTACGTTTAAAAATAAATATCGATTTTTGATTCAGAAAGATGCGCCGTATCGACAAAGATCGATACGCCGTACCTGTTTAATAATTCGCAAACTGTTTTTAATTAAAATAATAGATACGCCGTATCTACGAAAGCAGATGCGTCGTATGGCGTTAACGTTTAGAAAAAAAAATTTTTTTTTATCAAAAACAGATACGCCGTATCTGCAAAAGCAGATGCGTCGTATTACTTTATCGCTTAGAAAAATTTCTTATTAAAAACAGATACGCCGTATCTTGGGGAAAAGATGCGTCGTATCGAATTAATTAAACGCGTTGTATTTTTAAAAATTAAACGCAATACGCCGTATCTGAGAGATCAGATGCGCCGTATCGTTTGATTTAGCACAGTACAACGATAGCAGAACAGAAAAAATACGAAAAATAAAAACAAAAAATTAAACACACAAACAAAAAATAAAACACACAAAAATAAAAGCAAACAAATAACACACAATACAACAAATATGCAAAATAGTACAATGATGCAATTAATCTAATAAAAAGAAAAACCTAATTAAAATACTAATCAAATTAACAGATAATAACAATTCACTCCCCGGCAGCGGCGCCAAAAAACTTGATGCGCGTGATGTGTCGTTGCGGTTTAGCAGTTTTAATGCCTACTCAAGTTTTAAATTTATATTTAGCCGACTTATCAATAACACACACACTTAACGAGCAGTGTACCCGGTCAGTATGAATATAATGGTAAGTAGAGTGTCGATCACTAAGAGTGGAACGTATTATCTCGTTATTCTAATCAGTATTTTAATATCCTAACGCAAGGGGGTTTCAGCCTGAGAGACTGGCACGATTTGTTTGCAATTAAATAATAAAATAAACCAATAGGCACGAATCAGCAAGTAGCACACACGTACACAGATAGATACTTGAGACAATAAGAGGGCTGTCCTTATGATTAAGTAGATTGTCACTTGTTTTATTGATAGCTTTATATGAAGTGTATGTAGTTAACCCTTTCTCGTTGGTCCTAATCTTATCGGCGAGTAAACCCTTAATGATTACTTATGTCTAAAAGTTATTCCTAAGTGATCAATTTAGTAATAACCGTGGGAGCCACATTATGTCCCGCAGTCAAATGCCCGCAAGCCACTAATAAACACAGAGGTTATCAATGCACTAATAAGTAGTAACCAAAGACATCAACATATAAACTTTAATTGATGGGAAAGCAAGTATTAAAGGGAGTGCAATCTTTCGTTGTCACATTACACAAGCCACCAATCCTGATGAATTAAAGTTTGCTAACACAATAAAACAAAACTACTTAATGAATTAAACACATGCAGCACCTTCTTACAGCTCTTGTATCTTTGATTTGGGTGTGTCTTGTGCTGCCTCCTTGACTGAATTCGTCCTTTGGTTCTTCTGTTCGGTCTTCGAAACTTATATATTCTCTCTCGAAATTCGTCTGGTCTTGGGGTATTTATAGTTTCTGTCTGAGGGAAGATGCGGCGCATCTAAGGAGTAGATGCGGCGCATGTACTTAACTTCGCGTGGGGTCCAAGATTATAATATTCAGGAATATTCGTACACCGCCAGAAGATGCGGCGTAACTCCATGATTAGATGCGGCGCATGTCCTCTTGTATCTTGGATCGTATCTGGTGATATCTTGATAGAGATGCGGCGCATGTCATGAGTGAGATGCGGCGCATCTGGAGCAGATTAGTCTTGATCTTCTTCATTTCAGTAGACTCTTCACTTTATGCATGTTTTGCTCCATAATCAGTCCAAAATTGCTAAGTTTCACCAAATGCTTGTTTTTACCTGAGAATTACAAAAGTAAACGATTAAGTATCAATCCTCATACATAATATAGTAAAACAAGTCAAATAAATAGGATAAATGATAGTAATAAAATGTACTTATTTGAGTTCATCAACCCCACAGCAAAATGGTGTAGCTGAGAGAAAGAATAGGACTTTTATAGAGGCTGCTAGGACAATGTTAGCTGACTCTAAGCTACCAGCTTCATTTTGGGCTGAAGTAGTTAGCACTGCTTGTTATGTGTTGAATAGGGTTTTAGTTGTGCAACCTCACAATAAGACTGCTTATGAGCTTCTTAGGGGTAGAACCCCTGCTTTAAGCTTCATGAGACCTTTTGGTTGTCATGTTACTATCCTTAATACCAAAGACCAACTAGGAAATTTTGATGGGAAATCTGAGGAAGGTTTCTTTGTTGGTTATTCTCTGCACAGTAAGGCTTTTAGGGTGTACAATACAAGCACCAAGCATGTAGAAGAAAATCTGCACATAGAATTTTTGGAGAATAAACCAAATGTTGCAGGTGCAGGTCTAGATTGGATCTTTGATATTGAAAGTCTTTCAGATTCCATGAATTATGTGCCTGTTACAGGTACAAATACTAACCATGATGCAGGTTCAGAGGAGGAAGATGATGATTGTATTTTCATACCAGTCATGGAAGAAAGTCATGTGAATGAGTCTTCTACAAAGAAAGATGATATTCCTTCATCAAGTGGTGTAGACAAAGAGAAAGATGTTGCTGAAACAAGTGGTCAGAATGGTAAAGAAGCTGAAAATCCAACGAGCAGTACCAATGGAGTTAGTACTGCTCAGCCACAAGTTCCAACTGCTGAGCAAAATAGTGATGCTGCTGGACCAAGTCAACCTCATCTTGATTCACCAGTTGATACTGCTTCTCAAGTTGATGAGTTTGATTTCTTTGGAGATGGTCTACAAAACATGCCTACCAGCTATGCAGCTCCTTCTACTCCCCATACTATTGTACATAGGAATCATCCACTTACCAATATCATAGGAGATGTACAATCTGGAGTCAAGACTAGAAGGCAAATACAAGACCCAGATCATCATGGATTTCTTAGTGTAGTATATGAGGAGAAAAATCATGAAGATGAGCATGAGTGTATGTTTGTCTGTTTTCTATCTCAGATTGAACCCAAGAATGTGTTAAAGGCTTTAGAATCATCAAGTTGGGTTGAAGCTATGCAAGAAGAGCTACTTCAATTCAAAATTCAGAATGTTTGGGTTCTGGTTGATCTACCAAAGGGAATGAGAGTGATTGGTACAAAGTGGGTATTCAGGAACAAGAAGGATGAGAGGGGCATTGTGATAAAGAACAAAGCAAGATTGGTTGCTCAAGGCTATACTCAGGAAGAGGGTATAGATTATGAGGAAGTTTTTGCTCCAGTTGCCAGGATTGAAGCAATAAGATTATTTCTTGCTTATGCTTCATTTATGGGATTTATGGTATATCAAATGGATGTGAAAAGTGCCTTTCTGTATGGTACTATTGATGAAGAGGTTTATGTTTCACAACCTCCAGGTTTTATAGACCAAGAGCATCCTGACAATGTTTATAAGGTGGTGAAAGCTCTATATGGATTGCATCAGGCTCTAAGAGCTTGGTATGAAACTCTTGCTAAATATCTTCTGAAGAATGGGTTTCATAGAGGGAAAATTGATCAAACTCTCTTTATTAAAAAGGACAAGGGTGATATTCTACTGGTACAAGTCTATGTAGATGACATCATTTTTGGTTCTACAAAGAAACAGATGTGTAAGGAGTTTGAAAAGCTGATGAAAGACCAATTTCAGATGAGTTCTATGGGAGAGCTTACCTTCTTTCTAGGTCTTCAAGTACAGCAAAAGTCAGATGGTATATTTATCTCTCAGGATAAATATGTTGGTGAAATATTGAGGAAATTCCAATTCACAGATGCCAAGGTTGCTAGTACACCAATTGACAAGAAGACACATTTGTTATTAAAGGATCACAGTGGTGAAGATGTGGATGTGCACATGTATAGATCTATGATTGGGTCTCTGATGTACCTTACATCATCTAGGCCTGACATTATGTTTGCTGTTTGTGCCTGTGCAAGATTTCAAGTAAATCCTAAGGTGTCTCATCTCACAGTTGTAAAAAGAATCTTCAGATACCTTAAAGGTCAGCCTAACTTGGGGCTATGGTATCCTAAAGAGTCTGCATTTGATCTTGTTGCATTCTCTGATTCTGATTATGCTGGTGCTAGCATGGATAGAAAGTCTACAACAGGTGGTTGTCAGTTCTTAGGTCGAAGATTAATCTCTTGGCAGTGTAAGAAGCAGACTATGGTGGCCACATCTACTACTGAAGCAGAATATGTGGCAGCTGCAAGTTGTTGTGCTCAAGTACTATGGATTCAAAACCAGATGCTTGATTATGGGTACAATTTCTTAAACACAATTATACATATAGACAATAGCAGTACAATGTGTATCATTAAGAATCCAGTTCAACATTCAAAAACTAAACATATTGAAATTAGACATCATTTTATAAGAGACTGTGCTGAAAAGAAGTTAATACAAGTTGTTAAAATACACACTGATGACAACTTTGCTGATCTCTTAACAAAAGGTTTTGATGTAAGCAGATTTTAGTACTTGGTAACAGGTATTGGAATGCTTAATCCTTCAAAAGATTAATGTCTAAATGTTAGTCAATTGTTAGTACTGCTTGTGAATTTGTTAGTCAATTGAGATAACTGTTAAAAGAGAATATTGTGTATTGTGTTTTCTTTGGTTTTGGACTAACATTTCAGGTTAAGAAAAGCTTTTTGCTTTGGATTGTGCTTTGAAAAGTATGGTGGTTTGGATTGTCAAGTGTGAATGCTTGTCACACAACAAATGGTAATTGATTCACCATGTCTAACCAACATAAGAATCAACTAGTCCAGATCAAACGGTTTCTGGTAAAGACTACTCAAATCCGTTTATGGTTGACAGTTTACCAAAAACTGGTTGGTTATCAACTCACCCAATCTAAGTGTGAAGAGTTAGCTAGTCCATAGCAAACAGCTATTGGTAAAGACATGTCAAATCCGTTCATAGCTGATAGTTTGCTAAAAACTATAAGTGGACAAAACTGTTTTCGAATCCACATTAAACTTACAATTTGATTTTATCTCTGAAAACTTTTTACTAACAGTTAGTACTGATGGGGTTAACAGTTTGAACTGCTGCTTTCACCAGTTTGTACTGATTGTTCAAAACTTAGTTCCTACTGAGTTTATGCTCTGTGATACACCTCTCTCAGAAGGTAATACATCTGGATGTTTTGAGAGCAGTATTGAAACTAAATAACTGAATTGATGGTAACTTGTACAAATGGTCATATTGGATGCTGAACTTGGATAACATTTATTCTCGTTCATCTGATGGTGAAGATTCTTCCAAACAGGGGAGGATTAAAGTTTGTTCTAAGTGCTGTTAAAGATCATTGATGATTATGAAATTCAGAGGAGGAATTAAGAAGACAGAGATGGATTATAAACAGGTGCATAAAATTTATTCATTAAAGATGGATTCATTACATAAGAGCTTCACATAAGAAAAACCAACAAATCCTACACAACACAAACACAACACAACTACTTCAGTTTCCCTTTTCCTTTTCCTTGGATATCCGGCATGGTTTTGCTGCGGGCTCCTCTGCTACCCATGACGTCAGACACCTTCTTGCAAGGGAGTGCCAGCACTACTGTTCTTGGTTTTAGATCTTGCTTCTTCTCAGGAACAGGGATCCTCTTCACTGATGATGCAGCTTTTTCAAATTCTTTTGTTAATAAAACTGATAGCTTTTGAAGATCATCATCGTCAGAAGAGGAGGATGAATCATCCACATAAGGTGGAAGTTCATCTGTTGAAGGTTCTTCAGATGAGGTTATTTCAGCCTTTTTATTTGAAAGATTGTTTCTTGAAGTTGAAGAATAGTTTGGTGGAAAATAGTTTTTCCAACCTGAACTTCCAGAATCTGAAGAAGAGTCGGATGAGATTTCTATAATGTTTGATGGAGAAGTATTCATTGTGATTGGAAAGTTAAAGATCAGTGTGGAAGATTTTGTGTGGATATGTGAGTTTTTAGAGTTAATGAAGGTTTAATGACATTAAATGCGGGGTTGATATGAGGAATTAACTCCTGGGTTGGTATAAGGAATTAATTCCTTGATGGGATTAAATTAATTTTGGTAATTTTTGAGGAGTTGACCAAAAGAGTATGATATGTGAAGAAAATTCCCAAGTGTTTTGAGATTAAAGACAAGTGTTAGAAAGAATCCACCCCATCAACATAATCAAAAGTTTAATTCAAGAAACTTATTGATTTGCATCGAAATCATAAGTTTAGGGGAGGATTGTTGGGAATTAAACTTAAGTAGTTAGTACGGTTAAAGAATACAAGAACAGTTAGGACTGCTGATGGAAGAACAGTTAGGACTGCTTAAGAGATCAAAGTGAAACCGTGTGAAGATAAATATAAAAAAGATATGGTATATATCTTATTTGTATAGAATGATACGGTTAGATGTTTTACTTTTATAGGACTCTTTGCATTATAAAAGGATATCCTTAGATTAGGGTTTTAATATAGATATCCCTTCATACGAATTATCAAGTGTTCTTCACGTTTATATTGTAATCATTTGATATATATTGAAGTGATTGTTTGGTTGATATCGTTTGTGTTCTTATTGTCTTATTCAATCAATCACCAAACACAAAACATCTTCTAAGTACTTGGTAGTAAATTCCGCGTGCTATCAAGTATATACTCAAAGTATCTCCAACACAACGTGTGTGTTTAGATCCGGTCAGAACAAAAGGTGTTCTTCTTCTTGGTCTTCGAATTAAACTTTTGGGATCAGAAAGAGGTGAAATTGGTTCTATTCCAGTAGAGCGAGTGTTCATACAATTCCTAAGAGAATCGAGGCAATGTCTAAACACACGAGCAAAGAATGAAAACAGTTTGGAAAATCAGACTTGGTTAACCGATCAGATGGCAAGGTATACCGATCGGTTGGGCGTCTCGGAAAAAATTGATTATTGGGGAACCAATCGGATAGGAGTCTAACCGATCGGATGGTTGACTCGGATTTTTTTCCGAAAATGAACTTGGTAAGAGATGGTCTTCTAAATCTTACTGAAACACAATCAAAATCCCCGGCAGCGGCGTCAAAAACTTGATGTGTTACGTTTGTGTACAAGTTTTAAATTTATAAGGGGTGAATTACCGAATCTATAAATAACACATATGAGCAAGTGAACTCGTCCGTTATAGAAAGATTATGATGGTAAGTCGGGATCGTTCGCAGGGATTTGTGAGTGAACCGAGTTGTAAGTATAAAAGCTACTAAAAGTAAATCTAAAAAACAAGCAATAATGATAATATGATAATTCAAATGATTAAAACTACACTTGCTTAGACTAGTTTAATACTCTTGATAAGCATGATTGTGATAAGTTTTCTTAACATGTTGTTTACGATAATTAGTTGGTGTTCTAATCTATTGTTCTTACAAGTTAAACCTTCGTCAAAATTTTGGTTAATAAAAACAAGCATTAAGTTTAACCAATTAATTCAAGATAAATTCAAGTTTCATAAGTTTGGATTAACAAACTTAAACACAAAAACAATATTTTGTTTTATCAAATAAGCTTAGGAAATGGTCAATACAAAAGGTAACCAATCATAGACAAAAAGGTTACGATTGATTGTAAACTACTAATCTTTCGACCTATGAGGTGGTTTTCAATCAATCTAATTTGATAGACAAAAGAATTCTTATTACAACCACAGTTATGTTTCTTTGTTTAACCAAGAATAATGGGTAAAAACAATCATTCATAGACAAATGATTATAACTAGTTGAATAACAATAAACCTTTCGACCTTTAGAATTACTAACAACTAGTCAAACTTGATTAACAAATGTCACTATGAAACTTAAGCACAATTGGATCTTAGAATTAACTTGAAATTGAATTAAAACATGTTATCACAATCATACGCAAATCATTAAGTAATATACATCATCTAAGCAAGTGCACAAAGGCTCTAGCCACTCATAGCAAACATAAACATAAACTCAGAATATTGAACATTAGAAATCTTGATTAAAAGTCTTACAATGATTGGAAATAGATTACAAATGATTAGGTAATGATACCCAAAGTATTGGTGTTGACTTCTTGAAGGTTTGACTTCCAAACGTTGACTTCTTGGACTTCCAAAGTTTCCTGGACTTCTAAGGATGAATTTGAGAGCTTTTGAGAGTGCTTTATGATTAGAGAGAGTTGATTGATACTTGTCTAACAGTTTTGTAATAGTTGTCTAATAGTTGTGTCTCTCAAATAATTTTCAAAGGCTCTATTTATACTACTCTCAAGCATAGGAACTTTAAATGCTACAACTTGGCTTCCAAGTAGCTTAGAAGGACCTAGAATACCAAATAGAAGAGCCTAGAATTGAACCAAAGTGCAGATTTGAGAAAAGTACGAGGGCTCCATCCGATTGGATACAAGTTGTGTCTAATCGGATGGTATTGATCATCATCTCCATCCGAATCGGTTGCGGGTTACATTCGATCGGATGGAGTTGTCCTGTAGACACAAACTTGGTCTTTTGTTGTTTGGCTTGTATCTTTCTCATAGCTCTTGGTTCTTTGTCCAAACTTGATCTTTCCTTTGTCTTGGAACTTGGAATCATAAATACTTGGATCTTCATTCTATGAAATGCCTTTTCGGAGTGGATCTTGACATGGGAATCTTTGTACGATCGTAAATCCTTGTTTTCTTCATTAATCTTTCACTTTTTCTTCTTTTTTCCTGTACTTGGCTACATATACTTTGCAAACATACTTTGGTGCGATTAAGTAACAAAAACATATAAATATAACCAAATAATATATACAAAAGCACGAATAATGCTACTTAAAACATTCACAATTTGAGCGTTATCAACATCGTATACATTATGTCCAAGCAGGTAATCTTAATGAGACATGCAACCAACCAACCATCTTGTCTTGTGAAGTCAAATAAGTATACGAGCCCGTGAATTAACACAACCAATCAAGCGACCATAATTTCACAAATTCCGTTAAGCTCAAGTGATCTCGTGACGAAGCGCGATCTCGAAAAATATCTTCCAACCGGTCAAGTAGTACAAATTTATCCGAAAAGATAGACAAACCCTGTAAGTTTTATTTAGTCCAAGTCTCATACTACCGTTAGTCCAATATGTATAGCCAAAAATCAATTCAACCTTATACCATTGAGTCAAATTCAACCCAACTATAAGTCTATCAAATATTTGGATAAAAACTTAACACCATTTTCGTAACACTAATTAACAAAAGTTTGTTAATTTCGTGTAGACTACATCCCAACCAACACCATTAACTTAAAAATTTTGCCAATAAAGCCCATCTGCTAGCCCATGAATTCCAACATTACTTAATAGTCATTAAGCCCAAGCTAACTCAATTAGCTAATACCCTAAATTTTAGGCTATATAAGTACTAACCCTAAGTGAGTTACCCTAATCACATTATATCAAACGCTTACCACACCTTTTTCTAAAACAAAATGCATATCTAAATGTTCAGCCATCCTAAAAATTCCTGCTGCAAACATATCTCACTTACGATTCATTATCCCCCCACGAATCACAAACACCAACAAAAATCAATTAAACCGTAGCATACTACTCTATATCACAAAAAAATGCAGATCAAAGCTTAAATTCATCCATCCTTATAACTCCTTTAACAATCAAACACCACCTTAGCACACAACAAAGATTGAAGAGATACGGCTCGTCTTCAAGACCTTGTAACAAGGTCTCGGGTAGGCGTGTTTATGTTTCATCGATTATTGTTTGTTTTTCTTTGAACGAATCAAAGAAAGATTATAACAAGTTTGTTATAAGACTTTCTTTAATATTCGGATATAAATGAAGCTTTGCTTTACAAGGATCCATGACGAATTTTTTGTTTTAATTTGATAAGAGCCATGAGGTTCTTTCATATCTTTGAAAGATATTAACGAAACATTGAAACTGAGATCTTTAATTATTCATTTTTTTTTTCATTTGATTCGAGAGATGGGGTGTGATATGAACTTGTAGTTGTCAGATGTTTATGAAATGGTTATGGGAAAGCAATGATGGTTTGTTGTAGGCTGAGAAAAGCAGTTTGGTTGGCGAATGGGATTAAGATAGTTGTTTGTTTGGCATTGAGTTGTGGCAGTTTGGTGTTGTAGTGATAGTAATGGTAGAAACGTATTTCAGTTATTATATCATTTTTTCATTTACGTTTCTTTTCTTATTACTTTTCATTTTTCTTTTGGACTTATAGTTAAGATTTAGTTAATCTTGGAAATAGTCACACCACTGAGGTCGTGGGTATCTAATGGTATCTCAAGGTCTCGGTGTTTTATCTCGCAACATATCCACGCTTGTAATTAATACGAGAGATGGAATGTATTGAGACAAAGAAACAAGTATTGCGACTTAAGTCTCGTAACCAAATCTTGATTTGGATAGAGTTTCGTTTCATAAAATGGTGGGTAACAAGAGTTTCGCAAAACTTGGTATCGCAGTTTTCTTATACAATAAAGCTGTCGCAACCTCCTCTCGCTACTGCTATCGCAACTGCAGCTATCACAACTGCTAAAGCATACTACTATCGCAATAAAACCCTCGTTTTTTGTGAGCTTTTTGACTTGCAACACTAATTTCCGAGCAAAAAGTACCACCGTTTTTCTTGGATCTGAAAAGCTTTTTACACTCAAATCTGACCAAAAACTTGAATCTGACCATAAAAATTTGTTAAAATCTTAACAAATCTTGATATAAATCTGTAAATAGCTTAACACAATAACTTTTGGATTTGAATAACATATTTGGATACCAAAAGGACACATTTTTGGAGCAGTTTTGTGACCAGTTTGTGACCAGAAAAACAAGGACAGTTATTGAACTTTGGACAATAAAACTACGGACAAACACCAAAAAAACACAATAACGAATCAACCTAAAACACCCTGAGCTCTGATGCCAATTGTTGGTCCACTAATATCTAGTTTAGGAAGATGATATTGTGGTGTGGTCAGGTGGTCGGCCATAATAGGCAAACACACCCATGGTGGTGGTGGTGTAGAGAGAGAGAGAGACTAGAGAGAAGGTAGAGAGAGGTGTAGAAAGATAAAGTATTATTAAGCAACACACACCTCACAATTGAAACTTGTGAAGGTATTTATCCTAGTACAAGCATAAGGTTGTGATACCTTTCTACCCTTACTAGGATAAGTTGTGATACCACAACATTCTTGTTCCCCCCGAGACTATACATGTGTCTCGGGGGTGGGATATCTAATCTAGTAAACTATCTGTATTTATGTGTTCCAACAGAGTTCTTTGTACATACTGGCTGATGAGCACTTAGTAAGTTTGCAAGAACTCTTTGACAATATCTAAGGCATGAACTTCTGTTGTTGACGTTCAGTGAGTTTGTCTTCTTTAATCAGTTCATCCCAGATTCTTGGTGTCTCTGAATCTTGATCCTTGTTCAGGAAGTCATTTTGATCAGTCATAACTTCTTGATCAGTTAGATTGAAGGTTGGTGAGGTGGTCATTGTCAATGAGAGAAAGGCCATCAGGGATATAGAGACATTTTTCAGATCTCAGTGTCCGTGATGTTTGCTCAAGTACCTAACTTACTGAGACTGCATCAGTTGAGTAAAGCGCTTCTTCAGTTGGTCTTTGCCAACTCTTTGAAGAAATGTTGTCTGAGCTACATCCCTTTATTAGGGAGAGACATTCTCACTGATCATCAACGAGTTAGATGATCACTGATGTTCAGTCAGTAAGTTTCTGGGCTATTTTATGTTCAAATCTTTGTCAGGGACACTTGGGTCAATTTTTGACCCAACAATCTCCCCCTATTTGAACATAAAGATGGCCCGAGTTTTATCAGAGATAAGGGAGCAAAACGGCTTCTTCTTATACTCTGAGTTACAACAAAGGTATAATATACAGCAATTGTTTTAGGTTCAGTGTGATACTACTTGTTGGATATTATCAGTGATAAGTGAGCATAACGACTTCTTCTTATACACTGATTTACATGTATGATCTAAAGTAAACAATGTTGCTATATGCTCTTGTCTTTGATACCTATTATTGAAGATGAAGTTTCAGGCAATTTTCTTTATCTTTAGTCACCATCTTTGTTCTTGGTTCGATCTTCACTTAGTAATTTGATGATGACCTCATGAACATTTATGTACAGGGTCTCCTGAGCTTTATTGCCCAAGGTCTCCTAAGTATTCTCTCAGGTTCTCCTGTCCATAGGGTCTTGTTTAGGAGTTTCTTCATTTTTGTTCTTAGCAAAAAAACTTGCTAATCATAGATATCCTAAGATATTATCAATTTGCACGTGAGCAAAAAATGGACTTCTTCTTACAATCTGGTTTACAACAAAGAACCTTATATATATTATTCAGTAAAAAAAAATTCTTTGTTGTCTTTGAACCATTTCTCCTTTTGTGTGCTCAGGGTCATGTTCCCTGATTCTTATTCTGCTCGATCCTTTATAACAATTATTTCGTGTGAACTCAGTTCTTGATAATTTATGCATCATATTCACACATCTTCAGTTATGGCTATCACAGATTCTCATAAATGCTTTCTCCCCCTCAACAGCTGCAACTTCAGTGAAAGATTTTGGAGTTCGTGCATTTATGGTTATGGTTCAGGCTAAAGGAACACAGTTCCTTTGTTGAATGCCTATCAGTTAGAGTAATAGACAATGAGACCTTTCAAGGAATCATTTTCATCCTGAAAGGTCCTCAGGAAGTGACTTACTGATGCTGTGAACAAGCTGTCAGTGAGTCATGCTCTCTAGAAGTTTAGATCCTTTTATTCATAGTTTACATGAAAGAAGTGATTACTTAACATTAATCTCTCCATGACTAAAATTACAAGTTATATAAACTTAATCAATAGTAAGTGAGCAAAGGCTTATTCTTACATACTGATCATTACATCAAAGAATTACAATATTTATCATACCTAATTCTATTGATTATGAAGTACGAGTACACTCTAGAGCTTGACTCTGTTTTTTTCCAGTTCTGCAACCTTTTAAGTCTGTAGTCCAGCGTCTTCGTACTTCAGTGCTCTGTGAACCAGCAACCACTCTGGCCAGAGTCTTGTAGACCTATCAAGTAGTAAGTAAGTACTACCCAGTTAAGTCTTTCGAGTCCCTAAACATTGAACAACCCTAATCAACAAGCTGGTCTTACCTCAGTGGTTGATCTTGGTTGCTCAGATGGGGGACTGTTTTTTTACTGGCTGGTCTGATAAACGGGTAGAGCTAAGTAGCTTTTTCGTTGCATATCAGCCGGATTTTAACCCAGCCGGCAACCATGTCCTTTGTTCTTCTGGGCTGGGCAGCAACAAGGATGAGAAATCAGGGATTTTCATCCGTTGTTGCTTGACGTCGTTAGGTGATGTTTCTTGAAGGTCAGGGATTAGAGCAATCCCTGATGTGTGATTTGTATCTATCCCTAACGACGTATCCTCTTCCCTATTCTGTTCCCCTTTAATAGCCTTTGATGATCCACCATTTTTCGCACCAAATATGGTTGTTACTGAGATTAACCATATTACATCCTAGGATGTTTCCACTGTCATAACTTGCATAGATCTAAGTTCCCTTCAAGATCCCACCAGTAACTTAGGCACTGATGGTGCTGAGGTGGAATGGATGGAATAATGGTGGATAGGCAGTTTAAGCATTACCTCACACCAGAAAGATTTAATGTAACTTTCTTGTATGAGGAGACGTTCGAGGATGTTATGGATGGGATTTTGATGTTAGGGTTTTTGTAGAGGATGGTGGTTGAATGTTATTAGCCGTCATTTAAGAATGGCTAAAATTTATTAGTATTCATTTAAGAACGGATCTAGATCATAAGAATGATCCACCCGCTCTGATACCACTTGTTGGTCCGGTTTGACTTGAGCAACTCACGAATTAGCAAAATAAACACAAACACGTGCCGTTTGGACATGGAAAATATGACAAGTTTATGATTCATGATAAACGAAATTACAAGGTTACTCAAGAACCCACTTAGACACACTAATAACTTGGTTGGCTTTTCAATGAGGATAGTTGCAGATGGCCATCCCCGGTAAGAGACAAATTAATAGACACTTAGAAGCAAGCTAGGCTTGGGTTCTAAGTGTGTTGAGGATTCTAACACTCTAACTATGTTGTGGAATTCTCACTTCTTACTCTCGTTGAATGCGCACATTCTGCTTTGGTTGGGACGGGTTTATATAGCGGTGAGGTTACTGTTTCTTCACGTGGGAATAGTGATCTTGCCAACTGTTCGTAGGTAGACACGTGCCTAGACATATAGCCTTGATGTCCTTTTGGTTTACCCAAGTTGATAGCACCGGGTTCCCATGAGCTTCTTTTATGTCTTGGGAAGGAACAAAGTTTAGCTTCCCAAGAGTTTTCCCGCTTAAACTCTATAATCTTCACCTAACCTTCTTGGTCTTTGATCAGAGAGCTGAGAGATCATCAAGGTATTCCTGCCCTTGATGATCCCCTGTTCTTGAGCTAGAGTTCTTTGTACATACTGGCTGACGAGCACTTAGTAAGTTTGCAATAACGCTTTGACAATATCTAAGGCATGAACTTCTGCTTTTGACGTTCAATGAGTTTGTCTTCTTTAATAAGTTCATCCCAGATTCTTGGTGTCTTTGAATCTTGATCCTTGTTCAGGAAATCATGTTGATCAATCATAACTTCTTGATCAGTTAGATTGAAGGTTGGTGAGGTGGTCATTGTAAATGAGAGAAAGGCCATCAGGGATACATAGACACTTATCAGATCTTAGTATCCCTGATGTTTGCTCAAGTACCTTACTTACTGAGACTGCATCAGTTGAGTAAAGCACTTCTTAAGTTGGTCTTTGCCAACTCTTTGAAGAATGTTGTCTGAGCTACATCCCTTTATCAGGGAGAGACATTCTCACTGATCATCAGTGAGTTAGATGATCACTGATGTTCAGTCAGTGAGTATCTGGACTATTTTATGTTCAAATATTTGTCAGGGACATTTGGGTCAATTGTTGACCCAACAAATTTATTCTGTCACTTCAAATTTGAAAACTTTCTTCTAAGCCTATCTATGTAACCTCTTGGACAGAACTTCTCCCCGTCACCTTTAATATTTTCCTCAAAACGACTCATTTACTTTGACAATACCCCTAGCCTTCTTCACTAATCTCCTTAACCTATACTGCATATACCTATTCGTTCACTTTTGAGCAACCCCAAACTTTAACTAAATTTTTCAAAAACATTAAGCTTTTTTGAAAACTCTTAACTTAATTTCTGACGTGAGATCATAGGTTTATGTAAATGAATGATTGTACGGAAACCACAAGTATAAAGTGTATGACAAATCCATGCCACATAAAAATGATACATTAGCTCTAAGCTCATGACCTCGAAGCTAGACTGAATGAAATGCCCCAACCGAGTGTTTGCCAATCACTCAAATATGACAAAAATGAAATGCGTTCGTTTGACCAGTTGGTGCTACCAACCCGAACGGAGGAGTCACCCTCAATAGATCTATCCACTCACTCTCGCTTACTAAAAATTAACGGTTCATGATAATATAAGGGGACTTTAATCTGGGAAATGATGTAACTTAAGCAATGTAATGGGTTTGTATACTTTGGTCCGCATATAAAAATGGTGCAATGTATTCTCCCCCGAGAGTTTAGAAATCAATAAACAATTTAAAACGGGGCTATGAAAACTCACCTGATATGATATAGCAACAATGATCACAATGGATATGATGAGATGAGGCTCGGTTCCTAACCGCGACCTATCATGAATGATATGATCTAAGGTAAGCAAATGAAATGATGTTACTCATGCAAACACGTATGTTATCGATACCACTCGAAAGTTTTGAAAACAATGTTTATCATCGAAAAATACATTTTGACGTCTTGTTAAGTTATAAACCACATTTCGCGTAAATATAATGTTTTCGTCGCAAAATAATACTTTTCATACTTGTGAAAATATATCCAAAACGGCCTCGCAAAACTAGTCGCGAATTAGTGCACGTTAAGTGTTGTGAATGAATTTGACGTCCTTGAAAATAAAACGTTGTTACAAGTTTTTCGTGTCGTGTTATTGGACTTTTGATCATACGCGTCTTGAATAGATAGAAAACCGGCTATCAATGTAATGGCTTGTAAAAATGTTAACGTATATACTTAGAAAAATACTTTCTATTAGAGTTGACAAAATAGAATAGAGTTCGTCGGCTTCGAACGTGTATATCTCGGTCGTTATAAGCTCGTTTTCTACGTTCTTTATATCCACGGATTCGTCATAACATGAACTAACATAATCTCAATGGGTCGGGTCGTCTAGATCACGTCTAACGCCTCGTTTGGTCCTTTAAAGTTCGGCTAACAGCATGCTTATTTTCAGAAAATTAGTTTTCGTCGCCTAACTTCGAACGATCATATCTCCTTCGTTATAAGTCGGATTTTAGTGATTCTTGCGGCCACGGTTTCGTTTTTGAAAGAACTTTCTGAATATGAAGGCCAAAATATGCCAAAAATTACTGAGTTTTCCAGTTTACACGATTTTGGACAGTAGGTATATATATGTTTTAAAAACTCATTTCTATGGTTCTAATCTTGATCATACAACCTCAAATCAACTCCACAAGTTCACAAATCCTACCATACACCTTCTTAGGGTGTCATGGAGTCCTAAACATCACCAATCTTGGTGGATCTCATGTGGTTATTAGTGAAACTTATAGATCTAGTGTTTGTGATAGTTTATAAACAAAATGGTATCAAAACATAAGCAACTTCCAAAAGTAACTAGTATAACCTTGAAAATACATGATCATATGAAGTAAATAAAAGAATGAAAAGAACAAAATGATGTTCTTGAAGTTTACTTACAATCTTGGAGTGATTTGATGAGAAAGGTGCAATAACTTGAGGTTTTGATCACAAGACTTTAACTAGGATAGTAAATGGAGTATGTTTATGCTTTGTTCTTGAAAAATCTATGGATTTATCCTCTTGTTCTTGATGTGGCCGAACCTAGGAGATGAATATGAAGTGGTTTTGATCTTTATTTCACTAAAATGGTTATGTTGTATGTGTTTGTGTTAGTGGATTTCTAAATAAATGTGTACTAATTCCATTAATGCAATTTGGAAGTATTAAGCTAAATGGGGGGGGGGGGGGTAGGGGGCGGCACACATGGGTTAAATGGGAAGGGTTTGATAAAATTGTGCCAAGTGTCCCATTAGTGTAAGTGTTTAGTTAATTTGTGTATACATTGAGTGTTATCGGGTACCGAGTTAACTAGAAATAACTCGTGACGAGGTGAAATGAGATACGATGAAGTTGTAAAAATTGTAAAATCATGTTCCTTGCAAGAATCGGGTGTTAGAATGATAATCGGATTGAAATTTCGTAAATCGACGGAGTTATAAGCGTCAAATGAAAAATGTAACGATTGATTTAAAAACACCGGGTAAAGTAATAATATAATCTCTATATCATTATTAATTAGCTTGAAAATGTACTAGGATCATTTTCTGGAGTATTTGGTTTACTGTTGATAGAAATGACTGAGTGGTAACGTTAATTAAACAATTAAGCATACGTTAATGAAAATCACACAGATACATGCATGAACTGACATGGTACTGATATTACTGATGATATGAAGACTACTCTAGTCTGTATGATGTGTCCTTACTGATGATGCATGAATACGCAGCTAAACCTAACTGGTTACGCGCATTTGAATACTCGTAAACCTAGTTTACGACATGATGAATGATGCCCATGAATAGTGATTTCCCTCCGGGAATGAATAGTGTCATGTGAATAGTAAAATTTTTACGACTTCTCAAAGTCTCAAACTGGCTTCAAAAATGATGAATAGTGAAATGATGAATAGTGATCAGTGAATAGTAATTTATGAATTGTAACTCATGAATAGTAAATTGTCGGGGTTTGGAAAGTGACCTGAAATTACGAGTTGTGACAGTCGACCACCCTAAAAGGAATTCAGTCCCTGAATTCAGCTGATGTTGTTCTCTGGAGTGGTCTCGGTGAAAAGATGTGGGTATTTGAGTCGCATCTGGTCTTCCCGTTCCCAAGTAAACTCAAGACCTCTACGAGAATTCCAGCGAACTTTGACGATCGGAATTCGACTTTGCTTCAACTGTTTGACCTCCCGGTCCATGATTTCTGCTGGTTCTTCCACAAAGTTAAGCTTATCATCGATCTGAATTTCTTCCAATGGGATTACGAAACGCTCGTCTGAAAGACATTTCTTGAGGTTTGAGACATGAAACGTGTTATGTACATTGCTGAGCTCTGACGGAAGCTCAAGCCTGTATGCTACCGGACCAACCTTTTCCAGAATCTCGAATGGTCCTATGTATCTCGGGTTCAACTTACCGCGCTTCCCGAATCGTATCACGCCCTTCCAAGGCGAGACCTTCAACATGACTTTGTCTCCAACTTGAAATTCTAATGGTTTACATCGAACATCGGCGTAACTTTTCTGTCGATTTCTAGCTGTTTGGAGTCTTTCTCGAATTTGAATTATCTTTTCTGTTGTCTCTCTGACCAACTCTGGACCAGTTAGCTGTACATCACCAACTTCGGCCCAACAAACTGGGGACCTGCACTTACGACCGTAGAGTGCCTCGAATGGTGCAGCTTTTATGCTCGTATGATAACTGTTATTGTAAGAGAACTCGATCAATGGCAAATGGTTAGCCCAACCATTTCCAAAGTCAATGACACATGCCCTGAGCATGTCTTCTAATGTCTGAATCGTTCTCTCGCTCTAACCATCGGTCTGAGGATGAGAGGCGATACTCATGTCTAACTTTGATCCAAATGAGTCTTGCAATGATTCCCAAAAATTTGAAGTAAAGCGACTATCTCTGTCAGAAATGATGGAAATTGGTGCACCGTGCCTTGAGACAATTTCCTTGACGTAAAGTCTGGCGAGCTGATCCATAGTGTAAGTCTCTTTGATTGGAATGAAATGAGCTGAATTGGTAAGACGATCAACTATTACCCAAATAGCATCGAAACCTCCTGATGTTTTGGGAAGTTTAGTGACAAAGTCCATTGTAATGCGTTCCCACTTCCACTGGGGAATCTTTGGTTGTTGAAGTAATCCTGATGGCTTCTGGTACTCGGCTTTCACTTTAGCACAAGTAAGGCATTTACTGACATACGTAGCTATCTCTGCTTTCATATTCGGCCACCAATAAAGCTTCTTGAGATCCTGATACATCTTATCAGAACCTGGATGAATAGAGTACTTCGACTTATGTGATTCATGCATGATCAACTCTCGTATTCCACCATAGAGAGGTATCCAGCTTTTATCCTTGAAGCATAATGTTCCATATGATCTCCTTACTAAACCGTTTACATTATCTTGCATTCCTTTAAGTGTTTCACTTGGTAGGTTTTCTTCCTTGAGTGCTTCTACCTGAGCCTCTAGGATCTTTGATGGTAGTGGTGAAATAATTGTCATTCCCAACGATCTGACTCTCAAAGGCTTGAGTCTCACTTTCCGACTGAGTGCATCTGCCACAACATTGGCTTTTCCTGGGTGATATCTGATTTCACAGTCGTAATCACTAAGTAGTTCCAACCAACGACGTTGCCTCATGTTAAGTTCTTTCTGATCAAGAATGTACTGTAGGATTTTTTGGTCTGTAAATACTACACACTTTGTTCCATAAAGATAATGCCTCCAAATCTTGAGTGCGAAAACCACGGCACCCAACTCTAAATCGTGAGTAGTGTAATTCTTCTCATGCTTCTTAAGCTCACGAGATGCATAAGCTATCACCTTCTCGTTTTGCATTAACACTGCCCCAAGTCCTTTGTGTGAAGCATCACAATATACCACGAAGTTTTCAATCCCTTCTGGCAATGACAAAATTGGCGTGCTACAAAGTTTCTGTTTCAACAACTGAAAAGAGGTCTCTTGCTTTTCTCCCCAATCGTACTTCTGGTTCTTTTGTGTCAACTTGGTCAGTGGCTTAGCTATTTTGGAAAACCCTTCAATGAACGTTCTGTAATATCCGGCAAGTCCTAAGAATTGACGAATTTCTGTGGGAGTTTTTGGTGTTGCCCAATCTTTAACTGCCTCGATCTTTACTGGATCAACCTGTAGTCCCTGACTATCAATGACATGACCAAGAAATTGTACTCTTCTGATCCAAAAATCACACTTTGAAAATTTGGCGTACAGTTTCTCTTTCTTGAGCAGTTCTAAGATTGTTCTGAGGTGTTCTCGGTGCTCTTCTTCGCTCTTTGAGTAGATCAAGATATCGTCAATGAATACGATCACAAACTTGTCTAGATACGGCTTGCACACCCTGTTCATGAGATCCATGAACACAGCTGGTGCGTTGGTTAATCCGAACGACATTACCTGAAATTCATAATGACCATAGCGTGTTCTGAACGCTGTCTTCGGGATATCCTCCTCCCGAACCTTAAGCTGATGGTAACCCGATCTCAAGTCGATCTTGGAGTAATAACTGGAACCTTGCAACTGATCAAATAAATCGTCGATCCTGGGAAGTGGATAACGATTCTTCACCGTTAATTTGTTTAGCTCTCGATAATCAATGTACATTCTGAAAGATCCATCTTTCTTCTTTACAAACAAAACTGGTGCTCCCCAAGGCGATGAACTCGGCCTAATGAATCCTTTATCCAAGAGCTCTTGCAATTGGTTCGACAACTCTTGCATTTCTGAAGGTGCAAGTCGATAAGGTGCTGGCGCAATCGGTGCGGCTCCCGGTACTAATTCAATCTGAAATTCGACTTGGCGAGTTGGTGGCAGTCCTGGCAAGTCTTCTGGAAAAACTTCTGGAAAATCTCTAACTGTTGGCACATCCTCAAGTCGCTTCTCTTCCGACTTCTTTTCTGTGATATGAGCCAAGAATGCATAACAACCATTCTTTATGTATTTCTCTGTTTTAATGCACGAGATGATGCTGAGTCTAGTCCCACTGCGTTCTCCTCGAACGACCAATGTTTCGCCATCATAAGGAAGATGGACAACTTTTTCATCACAGATGATTCTGGCATGATGTTGAGATAACCAATCCATACCGATGACAATATCGAAACTTCCAAGTTCTACTGGCATGAGGTCTATATTGAATGGGTGATTGAGAAAATTAAGAGTGCAACCACGAATGGTCGTGTCGGTGCCAACTAAACTACCGTTAGCTAGTTCAATGTGATATGGAGTGTCTAGTGCGGTTGGTTCAATGTTGAGTAATGGTGCAAATGCAGTAGAAACAAAACTTCTATCAGCTCCTGAATCAAATAGTATGGATGCATAACGATTATTAATGAGGAACGTACCCGTAACGAAACTCGGGTCCTCCCTGACATCTTCTCCTCCAAGGACATAAGCTCTTCCTCTAGTTGTTCCACCTTGGTTATTGTTTCCCTGATTCTTTCCTTTCGGACATTCCTTCTTGAAGTGTCCAACTTCTCCACATCCAAAGCATGTTACTGGGGGCTTCTGATTATCAACCACAATCGGAGCTTTGCAATCCCTGGTCGAATGACCAACTTTCTTACAGTTTCCACACGGATTTGGACAATTTCTAGGATTATGTTGGGATTGGCATTTGTTGCACTTGGGTAAAGTACCACTGTAACCTCTTTTCTCAGTTTGACCTGCAACATAAGCCTTTGCAGTTTCCTGTCTCTTGGGTGGTGGTTGAGTAACATTGCTACTCTGGTTGTTGTCCCAATTTCTTTTGTTGTTATTGTTATTAGAATTGTTTCGGTTGTTGTTATAGTTGTTGTTTCGGTAGTTGTTGTTGGAGTTACGGTTGTTGTAGTTACGGTTATTGTTGGTGTTGTTGTTTTCTGAAGCAATTCCTTTCTTCACTATCTAAGCCATGAGTTTCTGAGACATTCTGATTGCTTCGTCCAATGTTTGTGGGTCAAAAGAAATCACATCACCACGGATGTTATGAGGTAATCCTCCAATGAAATTCTCCAATAGCTTCTCAGTATTCGGAACCATTGTCAGACATAATGCTGCCAATTCCTGAAATCTCCTGATGTATGCCTCAATCTCATTACCTGCTGTCACTAGCTCATAAAACTCTGTTTCCATCTTTTTCACTTCTGTTCGTGGGCAAAACTTCTTTGTCAGCAACTTCTTGAATTCATCCCATGTAAGCTTGTGAGCATTCTCCATTCCCATGGGCTTTGCATACGAATTCCACCATGACATAGCTTCCCCAACGAGTGTACTAGTAGCAAACTTAACCTTGCTGTCTTCCGGACAGTTGCATAGAAGGAATACTGATTCTGTCTTTTCAAACCATCGGATCATGGCAGTGGCTCCTTCAGTGCCTTTGAATTTTTCTGGATCACCACTCTTGAAATCTTTGTACGTACATTTACGGCCATTTGTTCCATTAGTATCTGTCCCTGCTGCCTCAATACTGTCGGCAACAAGTCTCTTGATCTGGGCGGGTGTCATAGCAGGAGTAGCTCTTTTGGGTGGCATGATTCTTCACAATCACAAAAGAATACAACAATGAGAACTCACAATGGAATTGATCATCATACACAATATACACAACCACAACATGTATATACATCCACAATACGTATAAATACAACCACAGCATGTATAAATACAATGAAACCACAACGAAACATCATAAGTATAATCACAACGCACATGAATATAATACATGAAAATTTCGGTTACGCAGACCGATATCATAAAATAGCACAACGAAAATCCTGCATAGTAGAGTCACACTTGATATATTTGTTTGTACTACAAGCAAAAGACAACAAGTACTAACTACGTCCCACACCCCGGGACTAGGATAATAATGTACAAGCTATATGATAACGGTCTAACACTAGGCACCTCCTCCGGGTGCTCTATCTAACCTGTGGAAAATCCTCTGAATATCCATAGACATCGCAACAACGATCTCCTCTAGGTGCTGAACTCGAGTCTGAAGGTCAGTCTCTCTAGTCTCTGATGCAGAAAACCTAGCCTGAACTGAAGATAACTCACCGACCAGGCCGTGATGCTCATCCTGGAACCTCTGTGCTCTGTCAACTAACCCCGACACCTCCTGCCTAAGCTGAGTGATATGCTCTGAACTCTTCAACTGACGAGCCTCTAAACCCTGGTGTGAAACATCAATGGCAACCCTGCCCTGTATCAATCCCTCGACCTCCTCCTCAATGGCCTTAATACGGCTCACTGGAGTCTCGTCTAGATGAGATAATGCCCTCTCAATCTCTGCCTGAAGCTGATCTAGTCGTGAGTCAAATGTAGCAGCAGTAGTCAATCTGTCAGCAGCAACCCTCGAGCTCTCACCAACCTCGAATCTGCTGGGTGGTGCTGTCTCTGTGGCATCTGAAGTATCTGGAGATGAGATATCAATAGTGAAGAAGAATCGTCCGCTGACTCAGAGTCAGACGAGATAACAATAGGGTGTGAATCCGAAGACATCACTGAAACAACAGATGTGAAATAAAAGTAAATAAACATCTACACAATGTGGGTTATGATGAAATGATATATGTATGAAATCGCAATCACTACATGTGATATAATGAATATGCACTTATGCCACAATGATGAGATGCTATGATGGTGCAGCTATAGTCTAGGGTATAATGAATAACCTAGTTCGCTATAACCTTTGCTCTGGTACCAATCTGTCACACCCCCAAATTTCGTGACTTGCAGCGGAATAAGTCATTCAGGGGCACGACTGGTCATAGCACCAAAGTTATAGTTATATTGAATGACCTAAAGTGTCGTTTATAAAATACATCATTTGATTATTTAAAAACATTCAGAGTTATAAAGCTAGGTCCCAAAAGGTGAAACAAGTTTTCAGAAAACAAGTTCATACAATTCAAACGATGGATAAGTGCATAAAATATAAAGTGAGACGCGTCGACTCCGCAACTCCATGATGTCCATATGCAAGCCAACATGCGATACCTTAATTACCTAAAAATACATTGCTAAAAATGGTCAACAAAAATATTGGTGAGATCATAGGTTTATGTAAATGAATTATTGTACGGAAACCACAAGTATAAAGTGTATGACAAATCCATGCCACATAAAAATGATACATTAGCTCTAAGCTCATGACCCCGAAGCTAGACTGAATGAAATTCCCCAACCGAGTGTTTTCAATCACTCAAATATGATAGAAATGAAATGCGTTCATTTGACCAGTTGGTGCTACCAACCCGAACGGAGGAGTCACCCTCAATAGATCTATCCACTCACTCTCGCTTACTAACAATTAACGGTTCATGATAATATAAGGGGACTTTAATCTGGGCAATGATGTAACTTAAGCAATGTAATGGGTTTGTATACTTTAGTCCGCATATAAAAATGGTGCAATGTATTCTCCCCCGAGAGTTTAGAAATCAATAAACAATTTAAAACGGGGCTATGAAATTTCACCTGATATGATAAAGCAACAATGATCACAATGGATATGATGAGATGAGGCTCGGTTCCTAACCGCAACCTATCATGAGTGATATGATCTAAGGTAAGCAAATGAAATGATGTTACTCATGTAAACACGTATGTTATCGATACCACTCGAAAGTTTTGAAAACAATGTTTATCGTCGAAAAATACATTTTGACGTCTTGTTAAGTTATAAACCACATTTCGCGTAAATATGTTAAAACTACACTCCATGATCCTTGTTCGGTTTTCTATTGGAAAATATAATGTTTTCCACGTAAAACAATACTTTTCATACTTGTGAAAATATATCTAAAACGGCCTCGCAAAACTAGTCGCGAATTAGTGCACATTAAGTGTTGTGAATGAATTTGACGTCCTTGAAAATAAAACGTTGTTACAAGTTTTTCGTGTCGTGTTATTGGACTTTTGATCATACGCGTCTTGAATAGATAGAAAACCGGCTATCAATGTAATGGCTTGTAAAAATGTTAACGTATATACTTAGGAAAATACTTTCTATTAGAGTTGACAAAATAGAATAGAGTTCGTCGGCTTCGAACGTGTATATCTCGTTCGTTATAAGCTCGTTTTCTACGTTCTTTATATCCACAGATTCGTCATAACATGAACTAACATAATCTCAATGGGTCGGGTCATCTAGATCACGTCTAACACCTCGTTTGGTCCTTTAAAGTTCGGCTAACAGCATGCTTATTTTCAGAAAATTAGTTTTCGTCGCCTAACTTCGAACGATCATATCTCCTTCGTTATAATTCGGATTTTAGTGATTCTTGCGGCCACGGTTTTGTTTTTGAAAGAAATTTCTGAATATGAAGGCCAAAATATGCCAAAAATTACTGATTTTTCCAGTTTACACGATTTTGGACAGTAGGTATATATATGTTTTAAAAACTCATTTCTATGGTTCTAATCTTGATCATACAACCTCAAATCAACTCCACAAGTTCGCAAATCCTACCATACACCTTCTTAGGGTGTCATGGAGTCCTAAACATCACCAATCTTGGTGGATCTCATGTGGTTATTAGTGAAACATATAGATCTAGTGTTTGTGATAGTTTATAAACAAAATGGTATCAAAACATAAGTAACTTGCAAAAGTAACTAGTATAACCTTGAAAATACATGATCATATGAAGTAAATAAAAGAATGAAAAGATCAAATTGATGTTCTTGAAGTTTACTTACAATCTTGGAGTGATTTGATGAGAAAGGTGCAATAACTTGAGGTTTTGATCACAAGACTTTAACTAGGATAGTAAATGGAGTATGTTTATGCTTTGTTCTTGAAAAATCTATGGATTTCTCCTCTTGTTCTTGATGTGGCCGAACCTAGGAGATGAATATGGAGAGGTTTTGATCTTTATTTCACTAAAATGGTTATGTTGTATGTGTTTGTGTTAGTGGATTTCTAAATAAATGTGTACTAATTCCATTAATGCAATTTGGAAGTATTAAGATAAATGGAGGGTAGGGGGCGGCACACATAGGTTAAATGGGAAGGGTTTGATGAAATTGTGCCAAGTGTCCCATTAGTGTAAGTGTTTAGTTAATTTGTGTATACATTGAGTGTTATCGGGTACCGAGTTAACTAGAAATAACTCGTGACGAGGTGAAATGAGATACGACAAAGTTGTAAAAATTGTAAAATCATGTTCCTTGCAAGAATCGGGTGTTAGAATGATAATCGGATTGAAATTTCGTAAATCGACAGAGTTATAAGCGTCAAATGAAAAATGTAACGATTGATTTAAAAACACCGGGTAAAATAATAATATAATCTCTATATCATTATAATTACCTTGAAAATGTACTAGGATCATTGTCTGGAGTATTTGGTTTACTGTTGATAGAAATGATTGAGTGGTAACGTTAATTAAACAATTAAGCATACGTTAATGAAAATCACACAGACACAGACACATGAATGAACTGACATGGTACTGATATTACTAATGATATGCAGACTACTCTAGTCTGTATGATGTGTCCTTACTGATGATGCATGAATACGCAGCTAAACCTAACTGGTTACGCGCATTTGAATACTTGTAAACCTAGTTTACGACATGATGAATGATTTACGAATAGTAACTCATGAATAGTAAATTATCAGGGTTTGGAAAGTGACCTGAAATTATGAGTTGTGACACTAATTCCTGGAGCTATGCCAGTTGCCAAATCACCTTACCTGTTGGCACCTACAGATATGCAAGATTTGTTTAGAAAACATAAATAGCTCCAAGAAAAAAGGTTTTATTCAACATAGTTTATTCCCTTGAAGAGAACCTGTGCTAATTGTCAAGTAGAATGATGATTCGTTCCGTATGTGTATCGACTACAGAGAGCTGAATAAATTTACTATCAAATCGTTATCCTTTCCCAAGGATTGATGATTTGTTTGATCAGCTACAGAGTGCACGATACTTCTCAGAGATTGATCTCCGTTCTGGTTATCATCAGTTGAGAGTGCACGAAGTTGATATTCCTAAAACCGCATTCAGGACTAGATACAAACATTTCAAACTTACAGTTGTACCATTCGGATTGACTAACGCGCCTGTTGTTTTCATGGACTTAATGAACCACGTGTGCAAAACCGTACCTTGATAAGTTTGTGTTTGTTTTCATTGACAATATTCTGAATTATTACTATTCCAAAAAAGAAACTGGGAATCACATTTTCCCCTCAGTCGAATTTCCTTTGCCTTCTCACCGTTCCAATTTATCGACACCTATTGACTTTGTTCGTATAAGCGATCCCAAAATTGAGCCAATTTTTCAAAGACGTTAAGTTTCCTTTTAAAAACATGTACTTATCTTAATTTCATCACAGTTCTTGTTTGATGAGATGTGAAATTAAGTTAGGCACAACATAAGTTGTTACTTTGCTTAAGGTTTTTAATGACTTTGCTCGAGGAGGGAAATCTTACCTCATTTAAATCTGACCAAGAGAACGTACTTCCTTTAAGGGAACGAACAGAAACTGAGCCGGGTTCTTATCATGTTTGTCCAATGGAATTCACGGCGAAGATCGGAGTATACGTGGGAACGTAAGGACGAGATGAAGCGCAAGTACCCGCAGTTGTTTGCGAGCGCTACATCTCTAGATCAAACGAGTGAATTTAGGGACTGAATTCCCTTAACGGGAGGATACTTTGACAACCGTCAATTTCTGGTTAGTAACCGATAACCATTTTTGTCATTTTTTATCTTATTTTATGGTTACAAGTTAGTTCTATACTTGTCAGGTCATTTTTATAGTTTACGTCTATTTTATTAGGAACCTATGTCAACGAACGTGTCTACGACCTATGTTTTAAGTTTAACGTCGTTTAAACTTCCCGATATGCTCGTGTCATATTTAAAATACTAAAATTAGTTATTTTGACAACTTATAACATTTTTATAAGTTTTATACTTTTACGTTACCCAGTATTACGTTTTTCGCATTTTAAGGCTTTACGTTTTAATTTAAACACATAAACTAATACTTACATCATTTAAACACAATATAAAAATGTTGGACGCCACCCCCTCCCCACAGCCAATAGGATTCCATGCATTATGTGTCAAATCTCTTATATATGCATATCTACACTTCACTCTTTTATTTCTTCATTCACCACTTTGCTAAATTTTAGTTTTCTCTCTTGTACTATCTCTTGTGTTGCTTCCGTACAACCACCACCACCACCACACCACCATCATCAAAAATTTTGGAGAGCTATTTTGAAGGTAAAACATAGGGTGCAAGAAGCATAGTATCATTCTTGCACCAAATCTTTTTAAAAATGAAGTTTTCTTATGATTTATGCAAGATTTTATAAAACTATTGTAGATCTATTATTCCTATATTAAAACAATTTTATTTTAGTATTGAACATGTAGAAAAACTTTGGTTAGTTGATTTTTACTTTTGGTTTAATGATTTGTGCAAGTTAACTAGCTCAAAATCTTGATTTATGAACTTGTGACATACTTTAAAGATTATACATAAAAGGAGCTTTTTGATTTGTGATGCTTCTGAGTTTTTTGGATGAAAAGAGTGATTATAGGAGGTTTTTTGGTCGTTTTTTATTGATTGGGTGGTGTATATACATGTTTTGGTTATGGATTAATTCAAACAGCTCACTATGTAAATCTTTGGGTCAGGTTGTTTGGGTGATATTTTAATGAAAATTGAGTCTTTTAACATGATTCTTGATTCTAAAATCAATTTCTCTGAGTCTAGTTTCCAGAAATGTAAATTTCTCAAAAAGATGAGGTTGTTTTGTTTGTGAAATATCAAAAACGGCAACATGTATGAAGTCTGCCAGGAAACTTAGTTTTAACATTTGTACTAAATGAACTAGAGATCATGAAAACTATGGCAAATCTATACTTGAAATTAATATGGGAGATGCTTCTATATGTTATTCAGAGTCTCCTATTGGCCCTAACCATAAAACCACCATCTAGACCTTAAGCTTGTCAATTTACTTTTGTATGTCCAGAATTGATCATTTTTGGAGTCGATTTGAATAGATCAGGTAAAATTCTTTTATAAAATCTGTAGAAATTATAGTAGATACCTAAGACACTTTATAATGGCATACATGAAGGGATTGACTAGTGGACAAGTTAAACTTAGTGAATTTGTTTCCTGTTATGACCTTAAAATCCGGACATATTTGAGTATTTGAGACTAAAGTATAATGAGTTATATTTTGACGAAACTATTATTTTGACTTATTATTTTCATCATCGAGTCCGAGCATATCGTTAGGAGTCTAATAATTGTCATGTTACTATTTTTAGGTCATTAATAGAGACACGCGTTCGTTGGGTTCCTAGGTCGTGTTTTGGTCATTTCCATTCTTGTGCTCGTAACTATCTTGTTAAGGTAAGTTCCTCACATCCCTTCTTTTTACACTTTTTACTTATTTCTTGGGTGGAAAGCATGATTAAGTATTTTTACTTGAAATATTATGAACTTGTGATTATTTAAAGTATATGAACTATTTGAACCTTTTGGGTATTTTGAACCCTTGAGCTTGTTTTGAACCTTATGGCATATTTTGAACTCTTTTGACTTGTCTTGAGCTTTTTGACATATTTTGAACTCTTATGACTTGATTTGAACTCTTTGGCATATTTTGAACTCTTATGACTTGTTTTGGACCTTTTGGCATATTTTGAACTCTATTGACTTGTCTTGATCTTATGACTTGATTTTGGACTTATGTCTTATTCGAACTCTTGAACTTATGACTTGATCTTGAGCTTATGACTCATTTTAGTTCTGTGATTTTAAAATGTAATTGTTGTATACTTAGGTTGGCCTTACACTACTTTAACTCACTATATCCCCATGTCGAGGATTGATATGTTAGTACTTATAGATAGCGCTATTAGGGGTTAGCCACCGCCTCACTCCACACGTCTTGGGGTGCATAGTACTAGATCTTATGCCTAGTGTTATTTAGGTCCCGTATGGGTTGACTAGACGATAACATCTAGATGGGTGATATTTATATCTAGTATTTTATACTAGCGGCATTTATTTTGATATAGTCTTACAGGAACTGTCTTACTGCTAGTGTTGTTACACTAGGCAAATTGATCGGCTCAATACCTTTAAGTAGTGGCCTAGCATAAGCACTATTGCATACATTATATTTGTATATGTTTTACATATACACTTTTGACAAATGACTTGAACTATTTTCTTTAAGATCCACGTCATTAGATGACATGACTTTGAGATTATTAAAGAAATCCTAGAATTTAGCCAAATTATCAAGGACGTGTAATTTATTACCGACTATAACTTAATAACATGAAAATTCTTGTTTGATGAGTTGTGAAATTAAGTTAGATCAAGTTGTTACTCGATTTCACGATTTTGATAATTTTGCTCGAGGATGGGAGTTTCCTTGAGGATTATTTGAGACAGATTCTGAAACTATTTTTGGCAAACCATTTTGGTATGATATTGGACTCTTTGGAAACTATTTTTGGAACTACCTTTCTGTGTACAAAATTCTGTGAAACTTACCAACTATTTCATAGTTGATCGTTTTTATCATGCTTTTCAAGTGATCAAGTGAAAGTGGAACCTAAGTGATTGCAAATCATGGATTTCATATTAGTCTTGTGTCAGACTAAAAACAATGACGTTAACTATTTTCAGACAATGAATGACAATGTAATCGTTGGGATTACTTTTATACTATTATGTTTGGAATCGTTCTATATCTTTGCGATGTATATTGGTTTTGTCACACCTCGCGTTTCCGCTATTCGGCGGGGTGTGACACCTACAACTTGCCATACAAAAAAGCATGGTAACTCGCTCTACCAACTCGCCATATCACCTGCCAACTCGCCATATTTTGTAATCCTAAATCGCCAAAATCTGTGTCACAAACTCACTATACAAGCTCGAACTAGCCAAGAACGAATCAAAAGGCCAAAAAATCCTTATAACCCCAAAAACCATTTTTCAGCCTTTTTAGCACAAAAACATTGTCAAAATCACTTCAAACTATGTTTTAAAACCCGTAATATTTAAGTGTGAACTTTAAAGGGATAACACAATACAAAAGTTTGAAACTTTATACATAAAACGCAAGAGGCTGTTTTTTTTTTTTTTTTTTTTTTTTTTTTTAAATTTTTTTTTGCAATGACGAACACGCAAAACTTGAAACTTGCATTTTTGACTTTTAAAAACATATTTCAATTTTTTTTTTCAATAACAAACTATCACAACCTTGTGTTACACTCTGATATCACTTGTAAACAACTAGTATATATCAAGAACCTAAACGTGCTTAGGAGGTCGGGAAAGCTCGAAATAGAGTATATACATGGTATAATAAGGTAGAGAGTAGAGAGAGAAAGGAAACATGTGTATTAGATTAAGAGAGAAGAAACAACCTAACGCACACTATAAAGAATGAGCTTCACCCTCCTAGTAGAGACTTGGAGGGTATATATACCCATACATACGCTATACTATACCATCATGACGTAACAAATCCATGCGTATGTATAAGTTAAGATACTAATGCAATGCCTGTAAATGATTTCACTTTTGGGGCGAACAATAATAAAATCGGGGTTTTAAAAGGCGCGTCATTGTGCCGCTATGGCGTGACCTCCGTGTTACGAAATAGGCAAAGGCGTCGGCTTAAAACGTGACGTGAGATGAGACGCGATAAGGCGTACCAAGGCGCGATTTACTAATATTTGAAAATTGGGCCTGGTTGAGATTTGGGCCTAGTATCTTAACTCAAGTATCAATATCATATTTTTAAAAATATTGGAAAAATAATGTAAATATATTAAATTCTTAACCATCTGTATAAGTTATTGGTTTGTAAATAGCCTTCATTATATATTTATATTAAATTAGATTATATGTTATAGTAGTATTAGTATCTTTTTATTTGTTTTCACTTTCAGATATTCTATGTCAATTCCTCCACTGGATAAGGGTTCTCAATCGGTTTACAAATCAATTTGTGTTAGATGAAGAACAGGTAGAGGGTGGAGAATATTTTGAATTCAACTCCGATGAAGATGTTTTTTTTTTCTTTTTTTAGAAATGAAGGAGATTCATGCAAATATAGTTTGTTGACTTTATTTCTTATGTATACCATTTTTTATAAACTCGATATACATGAAATATGATATAAATCTATAAATATTTTGTGGCCCTTTAAGTCACGCCTTAGAAAACACCGTGGCTTCGCCGTGATTCCTAAAGCGTTAGGTTTGTCTATGTCACTACGCCACGCCTCACGCTATTTATAACCTATAAATGCATATAGAAATAGACACAAAAGTAACGGATAAGAAAAAGATAATATTCGGAGAGTAGCCCAGTTGTCCAAGGGTAGTCCCTTTTCTAGACCTAAAAAAAACTCCCTAAATAGTACAAGGCGACCTGGCAATTAGGCAAATCCACTAGATTTGTGACATGTGTCCCATGTAGTACTATTTTGTCTTTACTATGTCTTGCTATAAATTACATATATACCCTCTTTTGCATCCTCTTTTTCATCATCTCGCTTAAATACCAAACCACTTCACCTTCTCCGGCGACCACCACCAACCTCCTGCCACCACCACCACTAACCACTGCCATCACCATCACCAACCTCCGACCACCACCAAAACGCCACCTCAACGCCACCCATATCAAGATTCGACCAAGAAAATTATTGTTATCCACAAATTAAACATGAACGAGCGTGTATACTACCAATCCGAGTATAACCCCCTTATCAATTTTAACACAACAACAACAACAAAAACTCAATATTTATACTATCCTCATTCAAAACCCTATTTATTTAATTAACAATTTATGAATTGTTTTAGATGAAATTGAACATGGTAGAGTGTTTGTAACTACTTTTCAAACAAATCCCTTCAATCAACTGATAAAAACAATCACAAAAACTCAAATACCTAATTTCTTGACATAAAACCAAGAAATCGATTTAGCATTTTCTTTAGATTAGACAACGAAACTATTGTGATCCTGCCTTTCTAACACCTATCCAAACAAAACCCCTAAGTTAATTCATATCAAACAGTAACAAATCACAAAAATCGTACTAAATTCTTACCGAAACCCTATAAGCCTAGAACACAAAATTTATTGGAGGAAAATGTGTAAAAATCAAGAGACATGCTCGGAAAGTGATGTAGAACAATATATGAAATCGCTTTTTCTTCAAGAGATATGGCCGGAGGTGGTGGTGGTTTTCGCCTCGCCAGATTGGGTCTTGATCTTCTGCTACTGTTGTTAATGTGTTTATTATTCTTGGTGATCTTTGAAGTGTCGTTAATGGTGGATAAAGGTGGTGCTGCAAAAGCTAAGGTTCCTGAAGTGAAGGTCATTTTTTGTGTTTGTATTTGGGTTTTACAAATTTCGTTGGGAGAATGAGTTGGGTTTTATATGGTTATGATGACTTTTACAAGTTTCGTTGGGTTTTACAAATAGTGGGAGAGTGATTTAGTATTTATTATAACTTCTGCTACTGATCTAATGAATTTAGTATATATGTTGGTGGTGCTGCACAAGATAATACTACTAACAAATGAATAGGAGGTTGTATATGTAATAACAAATGAAAAGAAGGATATATATGTAATTTATAGCAAGACATAGTAAAGACAAAATAGTACTACATGTGACACATGTTACAAATCTAGTAGAGTCGCTCAATTGTCAAGTCGCCCTCCTTGATTATTTTGAGATTTTTTTTTTCTTTTATGGTCTAGAAATAGACCGAGTAATATTAAGGACAAGAACTAGGAGACGAAACCGATGAGATGGAGTTAACATTTAGTTTCAGGTTCTTGACGGTGTTACTTGGGAGTGCTCCCAATACTCGATCATTGAGAACCTTTAACATTGTTGGGAATTAAACTCACAGTTAGTACTGTCAGGCTTAGGGTTCCAACTGGTGTAAGTTAACACTAACAGTACTAACTGAGTTAGTACTGTCAGTACAAATACTTTGTACTGCTTATGTTCTGAATACGTGTAATGTGATAAGTATAGAAAAGATTTAGTGAATATCTTATTTAGTTAGAGTTATACGAATATTATGCATATTATACTTATCTTGTAAAGGACTCCTTGTTCTATAAAAGGAGGTCCTAGGTTAGGTTTTTGAGACACAAGTCATAGAAGTCGTGCGAATAGATTCAAGGTTTTGTAACCCTAGTGATAGATAAGATCACTCGTATTATTCTCAATAATATTGAATCTTTTGGTGTTAATCATCGTCTCTTGTTCATACACATACATTACTGTTCCATTCATATATCATACATACAATATCTTCTAAGTATTAACTAGTAAATTCCGCGTTCTAGTTAGTATTACATCAAAGTATCCCTAACACAAGGCATGTGTTTAGATCCTCTCAACTGGTATTAGAGCCAGGTTTGATACTATTGATTTAGAAGAAGTGATGGACATGGAGACTACCCAAACCAATGTGGCTGCAAAGTTGCCAATACTCAAGCCCAATGAATTCGACATGTGGAGGTTAAGGATAGAGCAATACTTCCCGGTGCAAGACTATGCACTCTGGGAAATCATTGAAGAAGGAAACTCTTTCAATCCTTCAACCACTACATAAACTGTTGGTGATAAGACAGAGACTATTGTGTAGACAAAACCAGTGACTGCAGAGGAGAAGATTCAGATGAAGAATGACCTCAAGGCCAGAAGCATGCTGCTAATGACCATTCCTAATGATCAACTCTTGAACTTCAGCAAGTTTAAGTGTGCCAAGACTCTATTTGAGGCCATTGTTGCTAGATATGATGGGAATGAAGCCACCAAAAAGACACAGAAGACACTCCTCAAGCAAAATTTTGAGAACTTCTCTGCTTCTAGCAATGAATCACTGGATCATATGTTCAACAGGCTTCAGAAGCTTGTGAGCTAACTTGCTATTCTTGGAATTGATATACCTCAGGAAGATCTCAACTCAAAATTCCAGAGAAGTTTACCATCAGAATGGGCTATGCATGTTGTTGTCTGGAAGAACAAGCCAGACATTGATTCTATGAGCTTGATGGACTTGTATTGCAACTTCAAGATAGTGGAGCAAGATGTGAAGAAGGCTGCTGGAACAAGCTCAAGTACTGGAAACATGGCCTTTGTGTCATCTCCTAGTAACTCAAGTTCTGAAGAAGTGAAGGTTGCTGTAGCAGTTGGTACTGCTAGCTCAAATATTGGTACTGCTAGCACATCAAGCAGTACTAAAGGCATTATGGATGAGACAACTTGCTGTGCATTCCTAACAACCCAGCATAATGGATCCATGTTGACATATGAAGACCTCCAAGAAATCAATGATGATGATCTGGAGGAGATGGATATCAAATGGCAAATTTCTCTACTCAGCATGAGGGCAAGGAAATTCCATCAAAGGACAGGGAAGAAGATTACCATAAACAGCAATGATACTGCTGGTTATGATAAGTCAAAGATAGAATGCTATAATTGTCATAAGATGGGGCACTTCTCAAGGGAATGCAGAAGGCCAAGACAACATGATAGCAGGAACAAGGGCTATGAAGGCAAGACCAAGACTGTGAAGATCACTGACTCAAGCTCAAAGGCTATGGTGGCCATTGATGGCTTAGGGTTTGACTGGAGCTTTATGGAAGAAGAGGAAGCACCACCTACTGAGATGGCTGTTATGGCTTTCTTTGATTCTGAGGTACAAATTGCTAAGTGTTCTAAATCATGTGTTGCTTTAAAAGAACTAGAAACTCTTAGGAAACAGTATGATGAACAAAGAATAGAGCTAAACAACACTAGTTATAATTTGGCAAATCATAAAAGAGGTTTTGCTGTCTTAGAGGTGCAAATTGTTCACTATAAGAGTAATGAGTCTAGTTTTGCTGATGATATAGCAGTGCTTAAGAGAGATTTAACTTTTAAAGATACTGAAATTAGTATTTTGAGAGCTGAATTGGATAGGATCAAAAAGGCTAATGAAAACATTCAATTAAGTGTTAACACATTAGAATATGCCTCTAAGGGTGTAAGTAAGATAATTGAATGTTAGTTAATCAATAAGGCTAAGTCAGGACTGGGGTACAAAACATGTCCACCTCCTCACAGAGGAATACCTGCACCCCCAGGTATTGACCTAGAACATACAGGACTGCCTGAATTTCAACTACCCAAGCTAGAATATGGTCCTAAACCTAAGGAGAATGTAGTAGTTGACAAGCCTGTAGAAGTAGGGGAACCCTTTGAGAGTGCAAGTGATACTTCACTTTCTAAGGACAAGGTGTCCTCTGGTAGGAATTCAGATGCTCCAACCATAGAAGATTGGACATCTGATGATGATGAGGATGATCAGGTTAAGGTAGAAGGAACAAGTATTCCCAAGGTGGTCAAGAAAGAAACTGTTAGGCCTAAAACAAATGTTAAACCAATTAGACCAACAGTTAGGTATTGTGAAATGTATAGAACCACATACAAGCCCAGAGGTAACCAAAGGAATTGGAACAACCTCAAGTCTCACCAACTAGGTGATGACTTTGTCCTTTATAAGAAAGATTGTTCTTCTTGTGGAAGCTTTGACCATCTTGCAGCTTATTGCAACAAAAGGGTAATTGGGTATACAAACCATAGGGTGAACTTAGAAAGACCTCAAATTCACTCTAATAATGCTAGAATGATACCTAAAGCAGTTCTATTAAAGTCTGGCCCAAAATCACTTAGTACTACTAACCCAGCAGTTCATACTGCCAGACCTTATAAGCCTGTTTACCCAAGACCAGCAATTCAAGGTGCAAAAACAGCTTTTAAACATGCACCAACAATTGCTAAAAGGCCCTTTCATAACAAAGCAGTGGTAAAGAAACAAATTTGAAAACCTAAGGTAACAATTGCAAAGCCAGCAGTTCATACTGCTAGCCAAGCAGTTAGTACTGGTAACATTAAACACATTGCTAGGGACAATATGGGCAATGCTGTTAGTGCCTCAGCATGTTGGGTTTGGAGACCAATCAAACCTAATGGTGCATCAATTGTTTTAAAGAGAATTAACTATGTTGATGCAAGAGGCAAATCCAAGTCAGTGATGGATTGGGTACCCCAAGGAAATTAATTTTCTTTTTGTTTGCAATGTTAGTCATGTGCTTATACTATTATGTGACAAGTGCTTTGCACTTTGTTTTCTTGGTTTTGGACTAACAATTGCAGGTATGGATGTTAAGCACAAAGGAGTTACAAGTGCTTTATGTTTTGGATAGTATGGTGCTTTGGAGCTTGCAGTGTGTAATCTTTGCACACAAGAAATGGTTATTGGTTCACCATGTCTAACCCACATCAAGAACCAACTAGTCCAGAGCAAACGGTTTCTGGTAAAGACTTCTCAAATCCGTTTATGGTTGATAGTTTACCAAAAACTATATGGTTTTCAACTCACCATACTTCACAGAGAAGAGTTGGCTAGTCCAAAGAAAATGGCTATTGGTAAAGACACATCAAATCCGTTGATAGTTGATAGTTTGCTAAAAACTAAGAGTGGGCAGTGTTATTTTATATCATTATTAAGTTTATACTGCTCCTTAAAATTTTTCTTAAAAATTATTACTGGTAGTGCAAAGTTTGTACTGCTGAACTAGCCGTTGTAACTGTTGTGTCTGTAACTAATTTTTATTATAGCCGTTGGGTAAAACCATTTCTTACCATACTTATAGGGTTTTTCTAAAGGATAATTATCTTCTTTTTAATATTTCACTTATTCACTTTCTAAAGGTAATTCTTATTCTTTGCGCAAAAATCTCAAACCCTAACAATATCTCTATAAAATCCCAATAGGCTTTTCACATCATCAATTAAACCACATACGATCAATTTTCTGTTCTTACTTGCATAAATAATCATGGCTAATTTGGAATTTGTTAAGACGCACAATCAGGTGGCCTTCTTGGAGAAAACAGAGCAGGGTGATGGACCAATCTTCCGTGAGATTATGGACTTCCTGAACACAACTCATATAAGGTATGCTCTCACTGTTAACCCTACTCTATATGTTTCTCAAATCACAATGTTTTGGCAGACTGCCACTGTTAAAACTAGTAAAACTGGAAACTTATAATTACATGCTAAAGTGGATGGTCAACAATTCATTGTTACTGAAACTTCTATTAGGAGACATCTTAAATTAGAAGATTCTGATGGTATCAATGATTTGCCAAACACTGAAATTTGGCAAGAAATTGCTAAAATGGGGTATGACACATCCAACCATAAACTGACTTTTCAAAAAGGATGTTTCTCCCCACAATGGAGATTTTTAATCCATACTCTCTTACACTGTTTGAGTCCAAAAAGAGCATCAAGGGAGCAATTCAGTAGCAATATTTCTATTGCTCTCATCTGCTTATCAACAAACAAAGTTTTTAACTTTTCAAAATTCATCTTTGAGAGTATGGTAAAAAATGTGAAAAGTAAAACTAAGTTTTTGATGTATCCAAGATTTGTGCAAGCATTTTTAGACAAGAAAAAGAATCAACTGAAGCAACATAAGAAAACCTTTCCAACACCTTGCTTGCAACAAAAAATTTTTCAAAATATGGCTATGGCAAGTAGACTTTTCAATGAGGTAGTAATACCTCTTTTTCCCGAGATGTTGGAAAGAATACAAAATTTTCATGGTGAAGGGTTAGTAATCCCAACTGAGCCCCAACACACACCCATTGTGGTTCCAGATGTTCTTCATACAGCCCCTGTCACCAACACCTATAGGAGAAGAACTAGAAAGGAAACCATGGTCCCTCAGCCTGGTTCTCATACTCAAACCTTTGTAGCAGATGAGGCTACTAATTTTGATAGTATGGATGGGGCTGACACTACTGTTTCTATCTTAGTAGTTGGGCAGGACAGTGTTAACATCCTTAAGACCCCTACCATGACAACATCTAATGTGCCAAGTCCTCAAAGACTTTCCATAGGTGATGTAACCCCAAGCCAAATGGAATATATGGGTGGCTCAGGAGTACTTCCTAGTCCAACTAGGGAAGAAACTGAGTCTATGCCCCATGATTCACCTCTCCTTGTAGGTAACACAGCTAGAAGTGATGAGTGCCCCATGATTCACCTCTCCTAGCAGGTAACTAAGGAAAGGCAAATAGATTTTGATGAACAAGAAACTGCTGGTGGAAATGGTGATGACATGGATATGGATGGGGATCAAGCTACAGAACCAGTTGATCTTGAAAAAGGAACTGAATTAGTTAATCTTGATGAAGATATTTATGATACTGCTACAAGTTCAAAACATGTAGAGGTAGTAGTACAAACTGCTGAGGTAGCAGTACAAATTGCTCAAGATAAGGGCAAAGGTATTATGATTGAAGATGAGCCACAACCAAAGAAAATCAAGCCAAGGACACAAGCTCAGATAGACTTTGATGCAGAAGTAGCAAGAAAAGTCCATTAAGAGGAAGTAGCTAGTTTCATGGAAGCTCAAAGATTGGAGAAGGAAAGAATTAGATCAGATGCTATTGTGGCTCAACAATCACATGAAGAGCAGATACAACATTTGATTGATACTAATCCAGTTGTGAAGGAAAAGGCCATAGAACTGATTGCAAATGAAAGTCTAAGTGTTGAAGAAAGGTCAGCTCAACTTGCTGATTTCATTAACTCAAGGAATGATGAAGTGGCTTTGGATGACATAATGCAGAGTATTATAAGGAATCAAAGTTAGAAGAGAAAGAGGAAACCAACAAAGGCTCAGATCATCAGTGGAATGAAAATGTTTCTAAGAAATCAAGCTAATTGGAAGGCAGCTCAGTTGAAGGGTAAATCAAATGAAGAAATTGAATATCTGTATTAAAATGCATACAGAAGACTTTATATAAACACAGAGGAAAGATCACCAAAAAGGCTTAAGACTGCTGAGAAAGAATCAACTAAGAAAGAAGAAGCACAAGAAGAGAGAGTAGAATTGTCTCATGAATAGATGAGCAATATGATAGTTCCTGTGTCAGAGATTCTACATGTTGATCCAATTCAAGCTAGACATCCAATAATGGACTAGGAGATTTACAGAGATAAATTTGGAAAAGCTTGGAAGATTACTAGAGTTGGTGGAGAGTCAACAGTCTACAAGAACTTTGAAAATCCGCTGAGAACTTGTGATAGAGAAGATCTTGACACTTTGTGGAGATTAGTTCAAGAGAAGCTCAGTACAAAGAAGAAGACAGATGTGAAAGAGCAAGAACTTTGGGTAGAATTCAAGAGGTTATATGAACCAGATCCTACAGATGTTTATTGGAATTTTCCTTGCTATGATTTATCTACTTCATGGGAGTTTTATAGTTCTTGCAATGTGCATCATCTTTCAACACAAAGTGGAGTGGATATCTTTATGTTAGCTGAATTGGAGTATCCATTAAGTTATGAGATGTTTGCAGTGATGATTTCTTCAAAGCTCAGATGTGAAGAAAATTCTGAAGTGGTTCAAAATCTAATTCAGAGGATATATGATCAGTTTGATAGAAAAAGAAGATTAAGTGTTTGAAAGAATCCCCCCCATCATCTACAGAGTTGAAGTTTAATTGATGAAACTTAGTGATTTGCAGAGAAATCATAAGTTTAGGGGAGGATTGTTAGGAATTAAACTCACAGTTAGTACTGCCAGGCTTAGGGTTCCAACTGGTGCAAGTTAACACTAACAGTACTAACTGAGTTAGTACTGTTAGTACAAACACTTTGTACTGCTTATGTTCTGAATACGTGTAATGTGATAAGTGTAGAAAAGATTTAGTAAATATCTTATTTAGTTAGACTTATACGAATATTATGCATATTATACTTATCTTGTAAAGGACTCCTTGTTCTATAAAAGGAGGTCCTAGGTTAGGTTTTTGAGACACAAGTCATAGAATTCGTACGAATAGATTCAAGGTTTTGTAACCCTAGTGATAGATAAGATCACTCGTATTATTCTCAATAATATTGAATCTTTTGGTGTTAATCATTGTCTCTTGTTCATACACATACATTACTGTTCCATTCTTATATCATACATACAATATCTTCTAAGTATTATAGTAAATACCGTGTGCTAGTTAGTATTACATCAAAGTATCTCTAACACAAGGCTGATGTGTGGTTTTGCGACCTTACAACAGGTTTTACCTCTCGAGGGATCTCTAGAGGCTTGCAATCCCCACCAGGCAGTGTACCTGACCGATGTAGTATAGTGTAGTGGCAAGTACCGGGGGATTGATCGTTCTCTAGGGGAATAGTGTCGTTAGGATTGAAAAACTACTCTAATAGGTCTAAGGGTGAGGGAAGATTCTTTTTGTATTTTTTATATTTTTATAAAAGCAAGTAAAATCTCGGGTTTGAAGGAGTGGGCGGAATTAGTTGCTAGTCAACTAACCCAAATAACTACAATTGCAAATAAAATAAAATAACTGAAAATAAAAAGGTGGTGGAACTTATATGGAGAGAAATGTGTTTACTTAGATTTCCTTACTCCCTAACTATCTTTTACCGGTTGATTAGTGTGTATTAATTGCGTGGATGACGGGTGTATTCCTTAATACCAATCTTGGGGTGGCGTACGTACTTCCCCAACTCTATAAGCTCCTACTTCACTCCTATGTCGAGCCGGCTAAGAAGCTCCTAACATGGGATCACTAGATTTCGCTCATGCATTAAATACAACCATAAAAACCTTAGTATGCACTGGTTCATGTTTCTTAAGACGTTCAAGCAAGTTACCGTATAGGAGGTTAGCCAGTTTTCTTAAGCCTAACATCAATAAACAATCATACAATACAATTAATAACACACCAACAACCAATAATCAATAGTTAGGTTTCATTAGATCTAAGCAAACACAAGATAAATCTAGCCTAGCATGTTAAATAAAAGACAAGAACAAGATATAATCAAACAACACATAGACATATTGAATGATTAATTGATTACTTATCTTCAATTGAACATGGGAGATCCAAGGGTATAAAACCCTTAAAAGTAGCAGAAAAATCGTCTTAGGGTTTCTCCTCACAAAGTTGCACACTAATGACTAAAAATTATGAGAATATATATAGAAAATCAGATCTGACGGCGTCACGTTATAGAGCTGACGCCGTCACCTCGCCGCGGTTAGGGTTTCTTGATGGCCTTCTTGACGCCGTCCCCTTTTAATCATCCAAAATCCTCTCTGGCGCGTCAAGGGTTGACGGCGTCACAATGGTGCTTGACGCCGTCACAGGTACTTTTCCAGCCGATTTTGAGACTTTGTCGTTTTCTTCACTTTTATGCTCCAAAAACGTCCAAAATGCATCCTTTTCCAGATTTCTTCTCCAAAGTACCTAAAATGACAAAAACGTCCAAAATGCAAAATATCATTATGACTCGATACAAGCATTTGACTCAAACAATTACTAATATGTATGTTAATTTAATATTGTTATGATTCATGTTCATTTGTTCTAATAAACCGATTTGGATTTCCCTTACACTTATCTTTTGCAAAATACCTTTATATGTAGTTAAGACGAAGTTAAAAACAAGATAAAGCATTTTCACAATTTAGTTTCGAACATGAATCAATAATAAAAATTAAACATACATACGGAAGCAAATAAAACTAAACAAACAAATAAATAAACACACAAAGCAAATAAAGCTTGGGTTGCCTCCCAAGAAGCGCTTGTTTTTGTTCGAGTCACGAGCCTGACTCTACCCTTATTTAACGGAAATAGGGGAGGTTTTCCCTATACTTAGGATTAAGTGTGGGTGAAAGTAGCGATACACACCCTTAGGGTGGAAATATGCCACGTGAGGAAAGAGTGACGGGTGTTTATATGCTCAAAGGTGCGGGATCCTATCATCATAACCTTACCTAATTCAATTGGGTTAGTGGGCGGATTAAGATTTTCTCCTAGAAAGGGATCATCTTCTATCAACTTCGAGAGACTCCAAGTTAAGAATCCACTTTGACCTAATAAACCCGGTTTAAACCCATAATGTTTCTTGTGATCAATCATAAATGGGTGATGTAAGTATGTAAGGTCATGGTTCACTCCTATGTTAGCTTCCTCTCCACATGGCCTAGAGTCTACTACCTTAATCTTAACATTACCCGGACTACATGGTTTGATGGGTGGATCGGGACCTTTTTCAATTCCTAAATTCACATCTAAGGATGGAAGATTAGGTAACGGTTTTGGCTGAGGCTCCGGTTCATCAAAACTAGGAACTTCCATATAACTAAAAGAAAGGTTATGACTACAAGTATTCAAACCTATATCCTCTAGTTGTGTTTGGTCCAAGGGTTCTACCTCTATTGGGGTTCCTATAGTCTCTTCTACTTCTTCTGGGTAAGTCACGGGTGGTGTGTGTGCCTCAAATGATGGTAGGACTTGTGGGGTACTTGGTGGGCTTATGTTACTTACCTCATCATTCCTTGTGTCAAGATCACCTATATCCTCATCATGTGTTTTAGTAGAATCTAACCCTAACATTTTCTCCAGTATCTCAAGTGCTTCTCTAGGCATCTCAACTTCTATATCCGAATCATAAGGATCATCCTCAATATTCTGACTGCTATATTCAAATTGCCCAAAAGATTCATCATGTGTTTCTTGAGATTCATCGTCATCGATCATAAAACTTAGGTCTTTTTGATCAATGTGATCATGCTCGGCTAGATCCTCCATCACATCAAGATCACCTAAGTGTTCACCCTGTATTATGGTAGTGCCTAACCATGACATGCAGCTAGGTGGCTCAACTATGCCCTCATCCCCAAACAAACTTGTTTCACGATCCATGAAATTTGTGGTCAATTGACTTGTATTAATGTTTGTTGGGTTGTCTGCTATATAATAATATTGGGAACAATTCTCAATAGCTTCCCATGCTTCTTCAGCACTTAATTTCCTAAGATCCATGCCGGCAAAATAGTAAATGTCCCTTTGGGCATGTCGGTCGACACGATCGTAAAAGATTTGAGTTAGGGACCATAAATCGAAGTTATGATGAGGGACTTTTTGGAGTAAATATTTAAAACGAGTCCATGCATCATAGAGAGGTTCATCTTTATGTTGTTTAAACATCAAGATGTCATATGGAGTGGGTGAATTACGTGGTTGGTAGTATGGTGGATTCGCGTTCTCCATAATCGTGAACGGAAGAGTCAATGGAAATTACGAACAAACACACAAAGAAAATTAGATAGACTAAAAAAATCCTAGAAAAATAAAATAAAAATCTCACTAGAAAGGAATCTAGTAAGTAGACCTAATAAAATAAAAATTCAACCTAAACAATAAATATTCCCAGGCAGCGGCGCCAAAAACTTGATGCGTGGTTTTGCGACCTTACAATAGGTTTTACCTCTCGAGGGATCTCAAGAGGCTTGCAATCCCCACCAGGCAGTGTACCTGACCGATGTAGTATAGTGTAGTGGCAAGTACCGGGGGATTGATCGTTCTCTAGGGGAATAGTGTCGTTAGGATTGAAAAACTACTATAATAGGTCTAAGGGTGAGGGAAGATTCTTTTTGTATTTTTTATATTTTTATAAAAGCAAGTAAAATCTCAGGTTTGAAGGAGTGGGCGGAATTAGTTGCTAGTCAACTAACCCAAATAACTACAATTGCAAATAAAATAAAATAACTGAAAATAAAAAGGTGGTGGAACTTATATGGAGAGAAATGTGTTTACTTAGATTTCCTTACTCCCTAACTATCTTTTACCGGTTGATTAGTGTGTATTAATTGAGTGGATGACGGGTGTATTCCTTAATACCAATCATGGGGTGGCGTACGTACTTCCCCAACTCTATAAGCTCCTACTTCACTCCTATGTCGAGCCGGCTAAGAAGCTCCTAACATGGGATCACTAGAATTCGCTCATGCATTAAATACAACCATAAAAACCTTAGTATGCATTGGTTCATGTTTCTTAAGACGTTCAAGCAAGTTACCGTATAGGAGGTTAGCCAGTTTTCTTAAGCCTAACATCGATAAACAATCATCAAATACAATTAATAACACACCAACAACCAATAATCAATAGTTAGGTTTCATTAGATCTAAGCAAACAAAAGATAAATCTAGCCTAGCATGTTAAATAAAAGACAAGAACAAGATATAATCAAACAACACATAGACATATTGAATGATTAATTGATTACTTATCTTCAATTGAACATGGGAGATCCAAGGGTATAAAACCCTTAAAAGTAGCAGAAAAATCGTCTTAGGGTTTCTCCTCACAAAGTTGCACACTAATGACTAAAAATTATGAGAATATATATAGAAAATCAGATCTGACGGCGTCACGTTATAGAGCTGACGCCGTCACCTCGCCGCGGTTAGGGTTTCTTGATGGCCTTCTTGACGCCGTCCCCTTTTAATCATCCAAAATCCACTCTGGCGCGTCAAGGGTTGACGGCGTCACAATGGTGCTTGACGCCGTCACAGGTACTTTTCCAGCCGATTTTGAGACTTTGTCGTTTTCTTCACTTTTATGCTCCAAAAACGTCCAAAATGCTTCCTTTTCCAGATTTCTTCTCCAAAGTACCTAAAATGACAAAAGGAACGATTTAGGGCAATATTTGATCAAATAAATACGATTTAGGGCTTAAATGACCCCCTAAAAGAGGTACACTTTTCGCTTCATCAAATACCCTTACACTTGAGATTTGCTTGTCCTCAAGCAAATGCGCTTTTATTCTAATCAAAATACAAGTTAGGGGTCATTTAAAGCTAATATAAAAGTAATTACAACAAATAGTCGTTCCACTTTAATCATAATAAGCACGGAGATTACAAACTAGCACCCCACAAGTAGTGTTTAGATACTCACATCTCTCAGGTGTCATAAAAGTATATCTCATAAATGAAAATGAATAATATCTCTCACTACCTGTCATAGCAAATAGATTACCATAGGCTTGGGAAAGGATCAAAAACCTCCTCCACTAGGCGTAAGCACCTAAGATAAGCTATCAAAGAGGGCTTTTAAACGGGTTATAACGTTAGGTGTAGGGATATGATAAACACGGTTTTGTTGGATAAAGGATATTTTACTGGTGGCGAGTTAAAGATCTTGATTAATTACATGTACAATATGGCATTGCTAAGCCAAGACTAGACTCGACTTAAGCTAATGAAAAAAAAATAAAAAAAAATAACAAAAAGATAAAATAAACATAAAATGAAACGGGATGGTAGTCCGTATGTTTTTTTTCTACTTTTCTCTTTTTTTTTTTTTTTTTTTTTTTTTTTTTTTTTTTTTTTTTTTTTTTTGCATACACTCTTGCCCTACCATCCAAAATAATACATCGTAGGGGGGTTGTATCCCCCTTACACTTGAACTTTTACATAACTTTACAATTAACTATTCTAATGACTCGAATTAAGATAATCGAAACACTTGAAGTACTTTTAAAATATTTAGCACATATGGGGGTAATAATGTTGTTCTTCCCCATTACTCCATTACACTAGTACTTTACCCATGAGTCCCAATCGTCCCAAAACAATATGTACAAGGATATGACTCGACTTAGCAACCATGTAATCAATTAGATAATTAACTTGGGGTTTAAACAAATGTTGTCACAATAATGCACTAAAAATGAGTGCATACAAGGTAGGCTAAGGCGATTTGGGTGTACATTTAAGTGGGGTGTAAACAAATCCTTACTTTAAGTAAAATGCTTAAAGTTAGAAACGAAAAGATAGGCTCTGAGGGGTGTACTAGGGGTATCGTGTACTAAAAATGAGTACAACGCAAAGGGTGTGGGAGAATTACTTGACCAATGTAGCCAATGTAATTATAACAAAAACACATGTGTAAAACAATGGGTTAATCCTAATACCTCTTATCATGTAGTAAATCTAACTACACGAATGTAGACTCACTTGTGGCCTCGGAATGGTCCTAACGCAAGTTCTAGAATCTAAGTTCTACCGGTACACACATCATAGCATAAATGCTTTTCCTACCAATTCTAGGGGCGAACCTCACATATTTGGAGGTGGAAAATTTTTTTAGTGGTACGGTTTTGTGCTAGTCATATAACTCCTATCCGTGAGACGCTCATTAAGACCAAAGTTTCACTCCTATATGTTGTAAAAAAATTTAAATTTGGCACTAAAATTGCCTTAACAGGTATTTCTCTTAGTTTTATTACACATCTACTATTAAACAAACGAAAAATCAAGCGTAATAGCATTCTCTAAGGTATCGTACTTTACCCCCCTTACACTTCAGATGAACATTGTCCCCAATGTTCAAATAACAAGATGTAAAAGTAAATAAGGTAAAAGAATGAAATCAAATACTCCCCTGATTCGCTCGGTGGATAAAGAGGTAACATGGTTAGATCTTCTTCCAAGGTAATGTTGAAACTTCAAGATTCAAGCAGCGCCAAAAGCTAGATTCCACATACATCTCCTTGTCCAAAATAACCTGTTAAACCTGAGAAAACAAACACGAAAACCTGCATAACATCGGCGGGATAAATCTGTATAAGGATATAATGCTTGTGGAAATGATTATTTTGCAGATTCCTGGAGTTTATAAGTTGGAGATTTAATAAAGCATTTTATGATTCCGGAAGAAAAACAAAACTTTCAAAAAAAATTCCAGAAAACTGTTCCTGACGCCGTCAGACTGGGGTCTGACGCCGTCAGAAGTGATCTGACAGATTTTTCATGTTAAGTTTCCGGAAAATTTCTGGAAAAACTCAATCCTTATTTCCTGGAAAACCTGCAAAATATCATTATGACTCGATACAAGCATTTGACTCAAACAATTACTAATATGTATGTTAATTTAATATTGTTATGATTCATGTTCATTTGTTCTAATAAACCGATTTGGATTTCCCTTACACTTATCTTTTGCAAAATACCTTTATATGTAGTTAAGACGAAGTTAAAAACAAGATAAAGCATTTTCACAATTTAGTTTCGAACATGAATCAATAATAATAAAAATTAAACATACATACGGAAGCAAATAAAACTAAACAAACAAATAAATAAACACACAAAGCAAATAAAGCTTGGGTTGCCTCCCAAGAAGTGCTTGTTTTTGTTCGAGTCACGAGCCTGACTCTACCCTTATTTAACGGAAATAGGGGAGGTTTTCCCTACACTTAGGATTAAGTGTGGGTGAAAGTAGCGATACACACCCTTAGGGTGGAAATATGCCACGTGAGGAAAGAGTGACGGGTGTTTATATGCTCAAAGGTGCGGGATCCTATCATCATAACCTTACCTAATTCAATTGGGTTAGTGGGCGGATTAAGATTTTCTCCTAGAAAGGGATCATCTTCTATCAACTTCGAGAGACTCCAAGTTAAGAATCCACTTTGACCTAATAAACCCAGTTTAAACCCATAATGTTTCTTGTGATCAATCATAAATGGGTGATGTAAGTATGTAAGGTCATGGTTCACTCCTATGTTAGCTTCCTCTCCACATGGCCTAGAGTCTACTACCTTAATCTTAACATTACCCGGACTACATGGTTTGATGGGTGGATCGGGACCTTTTTCAATTCCTAAATTCACATCTAAGGATGGAAGATTAGGTAACGGTTTTGGCTGAGGCTCCGGTTCATCAAAACTAGGAACTTCCATATAACTAAAAGAAAGGTTATGACTACAAGTATTCAAACCTATATCCTCTAGTTGTGTTTGGTCCAAGGGTTCTACCTCTATTGGGGTTCCTATAGTCTCTTCTACTTCTTCTGGGTAAGTCACGGGTGGTGTGTGTGCCTCAAATGATGGTAGGACTTGTGGGGTACTTGGTGGGCTTATGTTACTTACCTCATCATTCCTTGTGTCAAGATCACCTATATCCTCATCATGTGTTTTAGTAGAATCTAACCCTAACATTTTCTCTAGTATCTCAAGTGCTTCTCTAGGCATCTCAACTTCTATATCCGAATCATAAGGATCATCCTCAATATTCTGACTGCTATATTCAAATTGCCCAAAAGATTCATCATGTGTTTCTTGAGATTCATCGTCATCGATCATAAAACTTAGGTCTTTTTGATCAATGTGATCATGCTCGGCTAGATCCTCCATCACATCAAGATCACCTAAGTGTTCACCCTGTATTATGGTAGTGCCTAACCATGACATGCAGCTAGGTGGCTCAACTCTGCCCTCATCCCCAAACAAACTTGTTTCATGATCCTTGAAATTTGTGATCAATTGACTTGTATTAATGTTTGTTGGGTTGTCTACTATATAATAATATTGGGCACAATTCTCAATAGCTTCCCATGCTTCTTCAGCACTTAATTTCCTAAGATCCATGCCGGCAAAATAGTAAATGTCCCTTTGGGCATGTCAGTCGACACGATCGTAAAAGATTTGAGTTAGGGACCATAAATCGAAGTTATGATGAGGGACTTTTTGGAGTAAATATTTAAAACGAGTCCATGCATCATAGAGAGGTTCATCTTTATGTTGTTTAAACATCAAGATGTCATATGGAGTGGGTGAATTACGTGGTTGGTAGTATGGTGGATTCGCGTTCTCCATAATGGTGAACGAAAGAGTCAATGGAAATTACGAACAAACACACAAAGAAAAATAGATAGACTAAAGAAATCCTAGAAAAATAAAATAAAAATCTCACTAGAAAGGAATCTAGTAAGTAGACCTAATAAAATAAAAATTCAACCTAAACAATAAATATTCCCAGGCAGCGGCGCCAAAAACTTGATGCGTGGTTTTGCGACCTTACAATAGGTTTTACCTCTCGAGGGATCTCAAGAGGCTTGCAATCCCCACCAGGCAGTGTACCTGACCGATGTAGTATAGTGTAGTGGCAAGTACCGGGGGATTGATCGTTCTCTAGGGGAATAGTGTCGTTAGGATTGAAAAACTACTATAATAGGTCTAAGGGTGAGGGAAGATTCTTTTTGTATTTTTTATATTTTTATAAAAGCAAGTAAAATCTCGGGTTTGAAGGAGTGGGCGGAATTAGTTGCTAGTCAACTAACCCAAATAACTACAATTGCAAATAAAATAAAATAACTGAAAATAAAAAGGTGGTGGAACTTATATGGAGAGAAATGTGTTTACTTAGATTTCCTTACTCCCTAACTATCTTTTACCGGTTGATAAGTGTGTATTAATTGCGTGGATGATGGGTGTATTCCTTAATACCAATTGTAAACACCCCAACCCGACAAGGGTAAAGGTGTCACATCACGGTGACAAATCAGAGCATACATAATACACAGCGGAAGCCATAAACCATAATCAATAAGAAAGTCAAGCCAACACGGCTTAAACCAAATTACATGAGTTCAAAAGATAAAGATAAACCAACGAAATAAACAAAAGAAACTGAATCCCGAAACAAATGTCATAATATAAGGGTGGTCATCTAAGGTAAAAGCTCCAACCAAAAGCTCTAATCTCTCAATCCCAAAGCAAAAGCCCCAGCTCCTAGCTTAGATACCTGCCGCACACGAAAAGAAAAAGACGTGCGGCTGAGCTTAAAAAGCTCAGTGAACAGATACATATAATAAGCAGAAATAATGAAGAACGAATCATGGCAAAGATTAAATGATAACGAAACAGATATAATATATGGTGCAAAGGAAAATATCATAAGGTACAGTCAATAAAAGGGAAAAAAATAATATAGGATAGTAATCCACCACGAGCCCAGAAACATATCAGATCATATCATATACAGTAACCATAGAGGAGCGACCTCTCAGAAATGTGAAGGGCATGTATAGCACACAGTACCAATCACCAGACAAATCATATCATATCATATACAGTCAAATCCACTAAACAGACACAGATCTAGGATGCATCCATACGCCCCTACCCAATCACATGCAGACCAAATCAAAGGGACGGTGTAACCAAATCACTAGGGCTACACACTAGTCATGCCAGTGGTGCATCACAGACACGGCCATGTTACCTTCATGGCTAGGGTCACAAATTTTGGCTCGGGTATCAAACTAAGAGTCAGATGTCAAATCAAATCAGAAGGTCATATCCAAAGGTCCAAAATAGATAGTTCATAACAGACAGTTCATATCAGATGTATCAGATGTAATATGCCGAAGGCCAAATCAGAGTCTAACAGATCAAGGTTTGCAAAGCAACGAATCATATCAAAGGTTCACAACAAATCAGAAATCAGAAATCATATCAAGGGATTAAGACGCCCTTACTGAGAAAGGGCAGAGTATCTGTACCTTATTCGAATGCAAGCACAAAGAACAAAAGCAGAAAGTACCGAGAAGGATCAAGACCTCTCTCTCTTCACACCTAGAGAAAGTAGAAGACAAATTACTAAGGGGGTTCAAGTTCAGATTATCATTTTTAGTTCATCTTTCCATTTTAAGAACTTTCCAGATTTAGTAACTTTCTATTTTTAGCAGGTTTCCCGAATTAGCAAATTCCCATATTTATCAATATTCAAGTGATACAAGCCAAGTTAAGTCTTCAATTAGCTTATTATGGAAGGAACGTTCATTTTAACTCATTATACAAATCTAAGATCAAATATGATAATCTTTCATAGTTTAGGGTTATTAATGCAAATTTACCAAAGTTAAAGGTCCACATTTGAAATCTTATCATTTTACCTTTCAAACACTTATACTTTCCAGAATTACATGTTTAGCCTTCAAGTTCCATAATTTACAAGTTACACCCCTTTACTTTATTAATTACAAATTAAACCTTATACTTTTATTATTTACAATTTAATCCTCATCTTGGTTACATTACACATCAAGCCCTTTTATTTATTCAATTTACAGAAAATACCCTTCAATACAAATATGTTACAAACAGCCCTCAAGGTTTAGGTAATTTACATATTTAGTCCTTGTACTTATTTAAATACAAATCGAATTATATAATTAGCCATAATTACACATCAGCCCCATAAATACTCCAAATTACACAAAATACTCTTAGCATTATTATTTACACAAAACCACTTCAAGTTTCCAGAAATTACAGTTTCAGTCCCTCGTTTTATTTATTTTCCAATTCGAATATGCATAATTTACAAATTACATTTTAATTCCAAAACTTCCATATTTTACAAATAGCACCCTCAAGACATATTTTATTCATATTGCCCTGGTTTTATAGAGTATTACAAAAATGGTCCATGACTTTTAAAATTTACAAAACATACCCTTAACTTTATTTTTCCAATCGATATGTACAAATTAAAATCAAAATCGAGCCCTAACAATTACTAATCATTATGCAATCATTACACTATCATTTAATCATCAATTATTAGCCAAGAACAAACCCTAAATCCCTAACCCTAACTCGATCCATTTTATTTCTTTTTTCTTTCTTGTTTTAATTTAAATCGGTATAACCAATTAATTCCAAAACCACGAATCAAGCAACAACAATTCGAAATATTATTTTTCTGATGTTATATAATGAACATAGAAGCCACGAAAATTATATATAAGGTCCAGAAAATTCGTATGAGTGTTTTAGAGAATTATTGTGTTTTTAGGGTTTCGAATACAATAATTTCCATACGATCAAATTAAGCCATTACAATTCGAACAACCATTTTTATAGACTTTTTTGATGACTAAAGAACTCAGGAAAAATATAATAAGAACCCAGAAAAATCGTTTTATATATTTTACATAATTAACCCATATTTACACATTATAATTCGAATGATGTGAAAATCCATGCATGAATCGAGTTTAACAATTTTTATGAGTTATAATTGATGAAAGGGACATAAGAAAAATACCAAATCGATTAGTGAACGAGTAGGATGGTCACAACGATTTTCACCTAGGCGGATGAGTTTTTCGAATCAATAATGTCTAGCGATCGATCAAGCACCTCCAAGACTCCAAACTTATTTTTCTCCACTCCTTTAGATGATGAGCAACAGCAGAAAAATACCCCACGAATTTTTAGATGGCCGGATTTGATGGTACGAATTGTGTGTGATTTTTTTGTTAGTCGACACTTTTGGTTTTAGGTTAAAAATGGGTTTGTTGCTATTTTAATGAGAAAGCCGGTCAATGGGGGAGGGATATGGGCTGTCAATCACAAATTTTTAGGGATCCAATTCAATCACCATAATTAGCTTCCAATTTTGCAATTTAAATTATTTTAAATCAATTTATAATAATACATATAATTATTTATTTAATTTAGTACTTATACATATTGTGTATTTAATATTTGTTACTTCCCAAAATGTTAATTGTAGCATTAGAAATAATTTTTCTTCGTATCTTACTTATCTCCCGAAATTTGGAATTTATTTGGTACTTTATAGACTCGTTAACCAAAGTTTTAGATCACAAGGGCATTTTGGTCTTTTTACACGTTTTCAGATTTTAGGGTTTTACAACTTCTTCCCCCCTAAAAAAAAAATTTCGTCCTCGAAATTTGCGAAGAGCCGGAAACGAAACAGAACGAAAACAAAACAAAGGCATACCAGATCAGAACACGAAATGCGGATAACTAAAATAGTTCCGATTATGATTTCATAGACGCAGAGATAAGGATACGATTAGTTAATGATGTTGGTTTCAGATTAAGCTTCTTGGAAAACGGATCAGATATGACGAAATGATGCAAAGACAAAACGATCTCAAATGAAAAGAAAGCCGGTAATAGTACCTGATGAGTCCTCCGCATGATCACGAGCATAAACTCGTCCCAAAGTGGGTGCTGGCTTATCCGAGTCCGTCGGTACAGTATACTTCTTCCTGGGACAGTCCTTCACCCGATGATGAGTAGAGCCGCATGAGAAACAACCGCCGGTAATCTTAAAGCAAGTACCCGGATGCGCCTTCCCGCAAGTAGCACACAGAGGTGGAGGAGGTAAGGCCTCAGTAGTCCTCCTCTGCTCATGACGATCACCATCCCGCCTAGAAACTGACCTCGACTCCCGACCTCGCTGATCACGACCATGGTCCGCCCGATCTCGTTCCTCATAACTCTTATACTCCCGACTCTGGCCCTGACGGCCCTGCTCCCTGGAGTTTACCCGATTACCGTCCCTATCCCGCTTATTAGATTCCCTGTCTGCATGTAACAACTCGATGTTACGCGCGGCGTCCTGAACTCCAGCCACATCTTCGAACGGAGTGTTAACAATCCGGTCTAACACCCACCCCTTCAAAGCCCATTTGAAATGACGAGCCTGCCGCATAGCATCACCAGTGACCTCTGGCCCAACGAAACTGGCCAGACGCAGAAACCGTTGCATAAACTCTCCTGACGACTCATGATCACCCTGACGAATCGACCCGTATTCCCTTTCATACCTTAGCTGCTCCGACATAGGAATATACTGTTTATAAAACACCTCGATGAATTCCGCCCACGAACAAGTCTCAGCAAAATCATCCCCTTTCGCCTGAATAAGAGCAGTCCACCAATTTTGAGCATCACCTTCAAATTTGAATGAGGCCAACCGAGTTTTAAACTCATCAGCACATCCCAGAACACGAAACAACTTCTCGACGTGTGTGATCCAGTCCTCCGCTTCATGAGGAGTAGCAGCGGACCTGAAAGAGAGAGGCTTAAGCTTGTTAAACCTCTCGATCCACACATGAATTCCAACAGGAGGAGCAGCGGGAGGAGCAGTGGGTGGAGTCTCGGGTTGAGCACCACCACCACCACCACCACCAGAAGAACTTGCAGCGTTCCTGATGTTATTGGTGACCTGAGTCACCACTTGAGGAATAGCGGCAGCCATCGCAGCGGCTATCATAGCCTGAAAATCAGGGGCTTCCCCTCCACCATTCCCATCAGTGTACTGAGTAAAGCGTGTATTCACCATCTGAACGATCACGAAAATGATTAGCAAAACATAGGAAGAATAAGCACGAAAGGAAAGACGAAACCGAAACCTATGTCTACCCAAATCCTCACCAGTCAAGACTCAAATCTTAAGGGTCAAATCCTAAGGTCCACATGATCCACAGGTCATGGCTTATGTACTACAGGTCGCAACCTGGCTCTGATACCATAATTGTAACACCCCAACCCGACAAGGGTAAAGGTGTCACATCACGGTGACAAATCAGAGCATACATAATACACAGCGGAAGCCATAAACCATAATCAATAAGAAAGTCAAGCCAACACGGCTTAAACCAAATTACATGAGTTCAAAAGATAAAGATAAACCAACGAAATAAACAAAAGAAACAGAATCCCGAAACAAATGTCATAATATAAGGGTGGTCATCTAAGGTAAAAGCTCCAACCAAAAGCTCTAATCTCTCAATCCCAAAGCAAAAGCCCCAGCTCCTAGCTTAGATACCTGCCGCACACGAAAAGAAAAAGACGTGCGGCTGAGCTTAAAAAGCTCAGTGAACAGATACATATAATAAGCAGAAATAATGAAGAACGAATCATGGCAAAGATTAAATGATAACGAAACAGATATAATATATGGTGCAAAGGAAAATATCATAAGGTACAGTCAATAAAAGGGAAAAAAATAATATAGGATAGTAATCCACCACGAGCCCAGAAACATATCAGATCATATCATATACAGTAACCATAGAGGAGCGACCTCTCAGAAATGTGAAGGGCATGTATAGCACACAGTACCAATCACCAGACAAATCATATCATATCATATACAGTCAAATCCACTAAACAGACACAGATCTAGGATGCATCCATACGCCCCTACCCAATCACATGCAGACCAAATCAAAGGGACGGTGTAACCAAATCACTAGGGCTACACACTAGTCATGCCAGTGGTGCATCACAGACACGGCCATGTTACCTTCATGGCTAGGGTCACAAATTTTGGCTCGGGTATCAAACTAAGAGTCAGATGTCAAATCAAATCAGAAGGTCATGTCCAAAGGTCCAAAATAGATAGTTCATAACAGACAGTTCATATCAGATGTATCAGATGTAATATGCCGAAGGCCAAATCAGAGTCTAACAGATCAAGGTTTGCAAAGCAACGAATCATATCAAAGGTTCACAACAAATCAGAAATCAGAAATCATATCAAGGGATTAAGACGCCCTTACTGAGAAAGGGCAGAGTATCTGTACCTTATTCGAATGCAAGCACAAAGAACAAAAGCAGAAAGTACCGAGAAGGATCAAGACCTCTCTCTCTTCACACCTAGAGAAAGTAGAAGACAAATTACTAAGGGGGTTCAAGTTCAGATTATCATTTTTAGTTCATCTTTCCATTTTAAGAACTTTCCAGATTTAGTAACTTTCTATTTTTAGCAGGTTTCCCGAATTAGCAAATTCCCATATTTATCAATATTCAAGTGATACAAGCCAAGTTAAGTCTTCAATTAGCTTATTATGGAAGGAACGTTCATTTTAACTCATTATACAAATCTAAGATCAAATATGATAATCTTTCATAGTTTAGGGTTATTAATGCAAATTTACCAAAGTTAAAGGTCCACATTTGAAATCTTATCATTTTACCTTTCAAACACTTATACTTTCCAGAATTACATGTTTAGCCTTCAAGTTCCATAATTTACAAGTTACACCCCTTTACTTTATTAATTACAAATTAAACCTTATACTTTTATTATTTACAATTTAATCCTCATCTTGGTTACATTACACATCAAGCCCTTTTATTTATTCAATTTACAGAAAATACCCTTCAATACAAATATGTTACAAACAGCCCTCAAGGTTTAGGTAATTTACATATTTAGTCCTTGTACTTATTTAAATACAAATCGAATTATATAATTAGCCATAATTACACATTAGCCCCATAAATACTCCAAATTACACAAAATACTCTTAGCATTATTATTTACACAAAACCACTTCAAGTTTCCAGAAATTACAGTTTCAGTCCCTCGTTTTATTTATTTTCCAATTCGAATATGCATAATTTACAAATTACATTTTAATTCCAAAACTTCCATATTTTACAAATAGCACCCTCAAGACATATTTTATTCATATTGCCCTGGTTTTATAGAGTATTACAAAAATGGTCCATGACTTTTAAAATTTACAAAACATACCCTTAACTTTATTTTTCCAATCGATATGTACAAATTAAAATCAAAATCGAGCCCTAACAATTACTAATCATTATGCAATCATTACACTATCATTTAATCATCAATTATTAGCCAAGAACAAACCCTAAATCCCTAACCCTAACTCGATCCATTTTATTTCTTTTTTTCTTTCTTGTTTTAATTTAAATCGGTATAACCAATTAATTCCAAAACCACGAATCAAGCAACAACAATTCGAAATATTATTTTTCTGATGTTATATAATGAACATAGAAGCCACGAAAATTATATATAAGGTCCAGAAAATTCGTATGAGTGTTTTAGAGAATTATTGTGTTTTTAGGGTTTCGAATACAATAATTTCCATACGATCAAATTAAGCCATTACAATTCGAACAACCATTTTTATAGACTTGTTTGATGACTAAAGAACTCAGGAAAAATATAATAAGAACCCAGAAAAATCGTTTTATATATTTTACATAATTAACCCATATTTACACATTATAATTCGAATGATGTAAAAATCCATGCATGAATCGAGTTTAACAATTTTTATGAGTTATAATTGATGAAAGGGACATAAGAAAAATACCAAATCGATTAGTGAACGAGTAGGATGGTCACAACGATTTTCACCTAGGCGGATGAGTTTTTCGAATCAATAATGTCTAGCGATCGATCAAGCACCCCCAAGACTCCAAAATTATTTTTATCCACTCCTTTAGATGATGAGCAACAGCAGAAAAATACCCCACGAATTTTTAGATGGCCGGATTTGATGGTACGAATTGTGTGTGATTTTTTTGTTAGTCGACACTTTTGGTTTTAGGTTAAAAATGGGTTTGTTGCTATTTTAATGAGAAAGCCGGTCAATGGGGAGGGATATGGGCTGTCAATCACAAATTTTTAGGGATCCAATTCAATCACCATAATTAGCTTCCAATTTTGCAATTTAAATTATTTTAAATCAATTTATAATAATACATATAATTATTTATTTAATTTAGTACTTATACATATTGTGTATTTAATATTTGTTACTTCCCAAAATGTTAATTGTAGCATTAGAAATAATTTTTCTTCGTATCTTACTTATCTCCCGAAATTTGGAATTTATTTGGTACTTTATAGACTCGTTAACCAAAGTTTTAGATCACAAGGGCATTTTGGTCTTTTTACACGTTTTCAGATTTTAGGGTGTATTCCTTTACACCAATCGTGGGGTGGCGTACGTACTTCCCCAACTCTATAAGCTCCTACTTCACTCCTATGTCGAGCCGGCTAAGAAGCTCCTAACATGGGATCACTAGAATTCGCTCATGCATTAAATACAACCATAAAAACCTTAGTACGCACTGGTTCATGTTTCTTAAGACGTTCAAGCAAGTTACCGTATAGGAGGTTAGCCAGTTTTCTTAAGCCTAACATCGATAAACAATCATCCAATACAATTAATAACACACCAACAACCAATAATCAATAGTTAGGTTTCATTAGATCTAAGCAAACAAAGATAAATCTAGCCTAGCATGTTAAATAAAAGACAAGAACAAGATATAATCAAACAACACATAGACATATTGAATGATTAATTGATTACTTATCTTCAATTGAACATGGGAGATCCAAGGGTATAAAACCCTTAAAAGTAGCAGAAAAATCGTCTTAGGGTTTCTCCTCACAAAGTTGCACACTAATGACTAAAAATTATGAGAATATATATAGAAAATCAGATCTGACGGCGTCACGTTATAGAGCTGACGCCGTCACCTCGCCACGGTTAGGGTTTCTTGATGGCCTTCTTGACGCCGTCCCCTTTTAATCATCCAAAATCCTCTCTGGCGCGTCAAGGGTTGACGGCGTCACAATGGTGCTTGACGCCGTCACAGGTACTTTTCCAGCCGATTTTGAGACTTTGTCGTTTTCTTCACTTTTATGCTCCAAAAACGTCCAAAATGCTTCCTTTTCCAGATTTCTTCTCCAAAGTACCTAAAATGACAAAAGGAACGATTTAGGGCAATATTTGATCAAATAAATACGATTTAGGGCTTAAATGACCCCCTAAAAGCGGTACACTTTTCGGTTCATCAAAGGCGTATGTTTAGATCCTCTCAAACATGTTGTCAATTTTATTGGTCATCTCGCTTTGTTGTTGTTTGAATCGGCTTCAAACATAGACAAACGAGCTTCTTGAGATGCCATAAAATTGGACATTAATCCTTCAGAATTATTGGAATTATTGGAAGGATTATGGTTGAAGGTACGGTTTGAGGACGAACCGTTTGATTGGAAACGATTAGGTGGATTTGAAAATTTGTTTTGATATGAGTTTTGGTTTCGTTTCCACCTAAAGTTTGGATGATTCTTCCTAGATAGTTTGTATGAATCACCATAAGTGTTTTGATCGTGGTTTGAAAGTGAACCACTTTTCTCCCGCTCCGTCGGTACGCGAGGTTGCATAATCCGCAAAAGCTTGTTTGGGGAGTTCCATGTAATTACGAGTGGCATGGGGACTACTACATAACTCACATGAAGAAGTGATTTTTTCCACTTGACTTGAAGGTTTAGGAGCTTCGTAGGATTTCATGAGAAACTTGACTTGGTCTTCGAGTTCCATGATCCTACGGTTGGGAATACTTGAGTTATTCGAAGGCAAGGATATTGCCTTGACCGTTTTGCTCAACTCGCGGGGGTCATTCCAACATTCGTTGTCATAGAGAGCAAGATCTTCTATGATTCCCCACGATTCCTCCGCATTCTTGTCACGTAGCTTACCACCGGCCGCTTGGTCAATGATTTTTCTTGTGGATTGGTTGACATGATCGTAAAAGATTTGGACTTGAAGCCAAAGATCAATGTCTTGATGAGGGAATTTTTGGAGTAAGTCCTTGAAATGAGTCCAAGCCTCATAAAGAGTTTCACCTTGACGTTGTTGGAACATCAAGATGTCATTCCTTAATACGGAAGTTCTCCCCGGTGGGAAGAATTAAGCAAGGAAACGAGAGGTGAGATCATCCCAAGATGTGATAGATCCCGCGGGTAAATGCTCAAGCCATTGACTAGCTTGGTCACGTAGAGAGAATTGGAAGAGACGCAAGCGTGTCGTCACTTGAGTTGCAACATCAAGGTCTATGGAATCTATGATTTTTAGGAAATCCTTGAGATGTTGATTTGGATCTTTGAAACAAAGTCCATGGAATGCACATCCGCTTTGCACTAACCGGATGGTGTCGGATCGCAAGGGAGACACATTGGCTCTTTGAGGGAGCTCAATGGTGTTTCGATAGCCTTGGTGGCTGGGTCAGGAGTACTCACCTAGAGTACAGGCTCGAGGTGGATCTTGGTGTGGTTGCTGTTGTTGGTTTGGTGGGTCTAGGCAAAGAACCAGATCTTGGTACGCCTCATCGTAGGAGAAGTCTGTCACCAGTTCCTAGACACAAAAAAGGTGCATATATATATATATATATATATATATATATTATATATATATATATATATATATATATATATATATATATATATATATATATATATTTTTTTTATTTTTTTTTCTTGTCTACGATTATCTTTTTCTTACTCCATACTTCATGTTTTTAAATGTTCAAAAGTAATGAGGGTGACTCAATTGCATAAGCATGCCTAATAGTACAAGTGGTATAGTCATCATTGGTTTAATGAATCAAGGTGTATTGTCTCATACATTTTGAGAGTGACTCAATTGCATACAAATGATTTTTTTTCCTATTTTTTTCCAATCTATTTTTTTTTTTTTAACTTTGTGGTGCTATTTGTTGTAGTGACATGAATTAACACTATGTGTCAAAACATAACATAGGTGAATATTTTCTGTTGTTAATTTGATGTTTCTGTAAACGAAAATAATGAATTGAGATAGAAAGGTAGTGGTTAATTGGTTATGCATTTTTGTTGTTGAATGAAATGAAGCGACATGTGAAGTTGTGATTTATTTGGTGTATAGTTGGCCAAAAATTCGGATACAATAATTCTAAAGAATGATGTATGTGTGTTTTAAGGAATGATGCATACGTGTTTATGGTTGGTAAAAAAAATCTATTAAAAGGGTGTGCATATGTGTTTTATGGTTCATATAAAATCAAGGAAAGTCGTATGCATATATGTGTTTTCTGCTATCCATAGAAGTATGTGCATATGTGTTTCAACGTTAATATAAAATCAATAGAATGGTGCGTACGTGTTTTTGGCTAGTAAAAAATAAACTAAAAGGGTCTACATATGTGTTTTATGTTTGGTATAAAATCAATAAAAGAGGTGTGAATATGTGTTTAGATTAGTGCATATGTATTTGTTAGTTGGTTTAAAATAAGTGAAAAAGATAGTGCATACGTGTTTTATGGCTGGTATAAAATTAATGAAAGGAGTATGCATATGTGTTTTAAGATTGATATAAAATCAAAGAAAGAGTTATACATAGATGTTTTAAATTGTGCATCTTTGTTTGATCGTTGTTTATGGTTAAAAAATATGTTTGATATACACAAGATTGTGCATATGCGTTATGATAGTTGTTATGATTAATTTGTGTTTATTGTTGTTTATGGTTTAATTGTTTTTGTGCATATGCGTTATGACAGTTGTTATGATTAATTTTCGTTTATTATTTGTTTATGGTTTGATTGTTTTTGTGCATGGTTGTTTCAGATTGATGAAAATGATGATATCATTCAAGACAAAGAAGTTGATGAGTACGAATATACATGAAGATAATTTGTGACTTTTGAAGATATACGATTATTGCATGTGTTTTTTGTACTTGTTATTAAGTGAAATGTAACATTAAGTATATGAATCTTGTCTTTTTCTTTTATAGTGGTTTATGTTCTTTAATTTATGTTTCAAACCTCCAAAAAAATATATGAGAATATATGATCCTGACACAGGTGAAGCTATATGGAGATTTGAAGCTCTTGCTTCAGACATCACATGGAGACTGTTTGATAACTGTGGTGTTCAGAGAGTTTCCCCTAAAGCAGGTGTGGAAATCCATATGTTAATGGAAAAAGATTACCCACTAAGAGCAGCAATGTTGTGCTTTACACACACCATTGCTAAACCCGTTAAGACCGCGAGGGTTTCAGGGTTGTTGAAGAAAATCTTGGCCAATTTTGTCAGGATGAACCGTCCCGATAAAATCACGAATGAGGCTGCAAGACCCTTATCGATAAGAATCTCGATCATACTCTCTTTGGAGTTCTTCTACATAATTAAATGTTTGTTGGTTTAATACCGATTATCATTAAAACACACAACACAACACACAAACTCTAATAGTGATGCGGTGACCTAGATTACACTGACAATAGAGATGAACATACTTGAGCCAGAGGGTATGCATGTCGAAAAGCTTCTGTAGTGTAATTTGTTGGACAATTACGACAACAGCCCGAATTATGATACACGTAATCACTAGATCATAGGTCGTTCGTCGAGCGCAAGTAGCAACCTTCAACTCAACCCGTCTGTGGAAAACTAGAAGGGGGGTTGAATAGTTTTACCAGTTTTTCATTAGTTATAAAAGTTTACTTGTGAAAAAACTTTGATTCGACTATTTGTGAAACCAACCAACAACAATATGAATGCTATGAATACTAAACTACACAACTAAGCATAAATAATAAAAGTAAGGAGTAAGAGATGGAAAGATCAAACCGAGGCAAAGAGATTTATAGTGGTTTGGTAACGAAGCTCTTCTTCGCCCTACTCAACTCCTCGATTACCCAAATCGAGAGTTCTAAGCACTATGTCAACAAACTCCCTTCAGGCGGAGAAAACCGTACAACGTCGCTTATCACAATTTTCGACACTAAGCTAAATGTCGAGTACTAATCTAGCTAGTACCAATCTCACTCACGATCCACACGATCCTTACTAATCACACGATCCACACACTCTACTTTAGATCCACTTGATCTACACACTCTCTGCACAATCAACACAAGATCCACACTATCTCTACATGATCACAATGATCCACACAAGATGACTAAACAAGGCAATGACAACTTGATGTATGTCAAGATACAACAAGTAAACTACAAGTAATGCAAGTGCACTACACAGTGACTCTAACACCTTTTATCTTCTTGATACTTTATGTTCTTCTCTTGGGCTAATAGAGGAATGAAGGTGATCTTTGGTTGGATGAAATAATCACTCTTAAACAAATGAAAACTATCTAAAATGATCAAGGAAATATAAGTGTGAATATGGAATTAAACTCAGAAAGTTTTGTGCGAAAAAAGATACCCAAAAACTGTGAAGTGGGCTGGTATTTATAGGCAAGAAAAATCTAGTCATTACAGTGGGACGGCACCACGAAATACCCGACGGTACCACTAAATTAATTGGTACCGTCCCAGACAAGGACGCTCCAAATTATGTTTTTAGTGGTGAAAGTTTATTTGGGGAAGTTTGGAGCTGATTTGGGGGGGAGGGGAATAGTTGTTGTGATTATTAAACATATTTTTCCAATTAAAACATTTCTTTATAATTTAAAAATAATTTGTAAAGTATATTTTTGAAAAAATGTTTTGTCACATTAAAAATGTGAAGTTTGAAATACAAATTCACTTCTTTGATCATTTGTCAGGTTGTAAATTTGTTTGTTCTTACCTAGAGTGGTTTATGTAGAAACGGGATATTTTGACTAAAAACTTGTTTACGTTAATTTTGACGTAAAGTGTTTTTACATTTTGTTATCATCAAAATGTATAGTTATCGAAAGATATAAATTTTGTTTTTAGACATTATTTGCATCAATAATCTCCCCCTTTTTGATGATGACAAAACATAAAATCATTTTAGGTAAGAAATTAATTTTAACAAGTTTTTAATATGAGTTTATATCCCATTTCTCCCCCTTTTTTGTCAAAGCAAAAAGATCGTAAATGCTCCCCCTCGTTTTGGAGGGCACCAAGGAATCAAGCAATGGTTCTTGCTACAAAACAAAGTTAGATGACACACATACAATATCTAACATATAGCAACCAAGACAAATATCCAACCATAAAATAAAAAGGGCTAAGTAGCCAATACATGATAATAAGCCAACCATAAAATAAGCCCATGATTCCTAGATGATCACACATAAGGTGTGAGTACAACATAAAGACAAGAAAATAAAAACAACATGAAGCACATATTAATCTTTAGTGACTTGAGAGGCCCTAAAATTTGTTTCTAGTCCAAAAGGGGTTCCTAATCATTTATTCTTGAAAACTAAACATCAATATGTTTAGTTGAATGGGCTATTGGTTGGTGGAGATGGTGACATGATTGGTGGTTGTGGGGGTGTTAAGAGATGTTCAACATAAGAGAACATGAAGTGAAGTTCATCTCTCAAAGAGAAGATGAGGTTGCAGTTATGAAGACAAAATAGGCAATTTGCACTATGTATATCAACCGGATGAAGTTGAATAGGTTGGCCCATGATTGGAGATGGAGGTGGTGGTGAGTATGGTGGTGATGGAGTTGGCATAGCATAATCCAACGAAGTAAAGGGTGATAGGGAGAATGACATATCCATGGATGATAGTCGAGTTCCAAAGGATGAGGAAGAAGACGAGGTAGTTCCATTGGGAGAAGTCTTTGATGGAGCATTTGTTGGTGTGGGCGAGCAAGGAGTGCTTTGGGAAGGTGGTGTGCTAACTTCCACATCATCTTTGTCATTCGTTAAATCAATGAACATGGCGGCTTGTGGTTGTGGAGGTTTAAAGGTTATTTTGTTTGGTGATTCTAGGTTTCATGGAGATGTGAGTTGGTGAAGCTTGAGTGGAAGACATGGTGAATGTGTAAGGGAAGGTTGAAGATGAGATGCAAGATATGCTTGCAATGGTGAGGCTTTATATAGGCAAAAATGGTGGGATTTTAATTAAAGTTGGTGGAAGTGTCATATAGTATAGTGAGGGAATCTTAGGGTGCATGAGGGAATTAAAGTTGGGAACGATATGTTGGAACTCGTAATTTCAGGTCATTTTCCAAACCTCGACAATTTACTATTCATTATTCACTATTCATGGTCATCATTCATCATTACGTAAACTAGGTTTACGGGTATTCAAATGCGTGTAACCAGTATGGTTTAGCTGCGTATTCATGTATCATCAGTAACATCATCATCAATTTAGGTCATTTTTATAAAAATATCATCCTTGTGGCATTTATTCGTACAAGCTATGCATAAATAGTACCCGGTTTAGCGATCATTTGCGGTTTTAACTATTCATGAGCCGTGCTTAGAATTTCTATCTGTTTTCATGTTATTAGTGGTTTAATATTCCATTATAACCTCCTATTATTCAAAAATTTCTATATTTCCCATTTTCTGTTTCATTGCACGATTTCGTCAAATTTTGGTAACAACTCGCGTTTAACGTACAATTAATTCAACCGACACTAGACAATGTCCAGTCTACACTTTTTATACAATTTTGGTTCCTTACAATTCTATTTTGAAAGTCACTATTCACTTATTCCATTTTTACGTAAACCTTGCACCTTTTACGTCTTTCGCGTTCTAAACTTTCGTTTTTAGGTTTTAACTATATTTAGCCCTTTCGATGAACTCATCACTCATCTAAATTACTAAAATAGGTTATGATAACAAGTTTTAATATTTTTGGAAGTTTTTATATTTTTACACTACCCGGTATTGCGTTACGTGTCTTAAAAACCCTACATTTGATTACCGGGAGCAATATACACTACACAATACACCCAATACTATTATTAACTCCAAAAATCTGCACTAACCTTCTCCCCCCTCATTATCTACACCCATGCAAACACATGAGGCACTTGTCCTTCATTTTGGACAAGTGTTGAGCCATTCTTGCATGCCTAAACTCATACACTTCACCACTTTCCTCATTTTTATCACCACAATAACACATTTTATTTTTCTTCTCTCTTCATCCACGAATTAGAACAACTCCAAACACCATTTTATTTCAAATTTTATCAAATATATTGATCTTGGATTGAAGGTGTTGTAATTCCTAGCTAGTTCTTGGGTTTGTTTCTTCATAATCACCATCAAACATCATCATCATCAACATCAATTTTTCTTGGGTTCAAGGGCTGAGTTCTTTAAAGATTTCAAGAGTTTTAGAAGTGTTCTTGCAAGATTAATAAGGGTTATTAAAGTTGGTTAAATGATTTGAGCATTGGGTCTCTTGATTGGTGGTTATTAAGCTAGTAGTTCTTGTTCTTGGTCTATTGTTTCTCATCCACAATTCTTTGTAAGGAACCGACACTCATCTTTTTCATTCACTACTGATATTAGATGTTACTTTATGTATTTTATATGTTACATAAGTTATTTATGCTTGATTATACTTGGTACATACTCTAAATCACTAGAAAACCCTAAAAGGACTTAACATGCAAAACAATATTCTGATCAGGGGTAAAAAGGGAATTAACTGTATTGATCAGTAGACTTTGGGCCTAAGGGAAAAATATTTAGTTGTAGATCTATGTCTTGTGGTCATTTCGCCGGGTGGTGATTCCCGTGACGATACCCGATGATTAAGATATGATTTTTCTGGTAAAAATAGTCAGATCTGGTCTACTGTTCCCATTTGGGTCAAAACTCAAGTTTTATGGCACAACTTTTTAAATAGCAAATATGTAGCTTGTTCTAGAGAAATAGGGCTATCATCTCCAATTGATTTCACCTTCATAAGATCTGTAGATTTCAAGATATGGCCGTTTTGGTAAGACATAAAACTCAGTCAAGTTCACCTTTAGGACTGACTTGTAAAGAAAAATTGTAAAAAGTGGTTATACCTGGATATTTTTGAGCAAACTTATTTTTACAGTAAAGTAGGGACTTAGAGGAAGCTAGGGATATAAAGAACATGATTTTTAGACTTACGGTTTGGGAGATATGAATTTTTGAAAGTAACTAAGTGTGTAAAATTTCCATCAGCTTTGTAATTAAAAGTTACAAAAAGATTAATAACTTGTATATTTGAACCTTGAAGTTTTTATTGTGAACCACCTAAGATATTTTGGACCCTTAGACATAATTTGAACCTTTTAACTAAAAATTGAACTCTTGGACTTAATTTGGACCCTTATGATTCATTTTGGAATTAATGTCAAAAATAGAATTAAAAACTTGAAATTTGGTAAGGAATATATTTCATACTTGTAAATCATTTTAATAGCCAAATTCAACCTTGAGAATTATTTAAACATTATGTACCAAGCATAATTGAGGTTACAACTTTCATGGCATATTGAAATAAATGTATCATTATTTTTAGAAGCTAAGACACGCGTATATATATATATCTAGGTTGCTCGTAGGATTCTCGCGGTTATTTCTTCATCATCTCACTTGATTGTGCACTTTGTTTTCGGTGAGTTCATGGCCCCTACTTTTACTTGTTTTACAACTGTTTTGGGGGAGAATACATGCTCATTTTTAATTAAACTCTATGCTTGTTTTACTTGAAACGTGGTTCGTCTTTCAAACATTATTGATTGGCCGAAATACTTGATTGATTATTTGAAAGTACTATGTGGTTACCTGTTACACACTTGAATATTTTCTTTTGGACGCAAGAACATTAAACATTTATTGAATGCCTAAGTTGTTGTCGTTTGCCATAAATTCCCCACTATCATGAACCGTTAATTACGTTGTAAGCGCGAATGTTGTGAATAGATCTATTGGGGGTAAACTCCCCCGTCCGGGTTGGTCGCTCCAACTGGTCAAACGGACGCATTTCATTTGATGTTGTACAGGTGTTTGGCAAAGCACCTGTTTGGGGTGATAACATGAACTAACTGTTAAGGCTTCGGTGTCATGAGCTTAGTGCAATAATAAGACTTTTCGTGAACATATTTGGAGTACATTGTTGTTGAAATCTTGTGGTCCATGTATTACTGTTGATTACCTAAAACAAATCTTATTTGGCAGTGGGTTGTAAACACACAGGTTGCAAGTCTTGTATGGGCGGGACTTGGGACTGAGTGGATTTACAATGCCTTTGCCGGGAAATCTTTATTCAAATGCTTTACATTTACACTAAACCTATGAACTCACCAACCTCGTGTTGACACTTTAGCATGTATTTTCAGGTATAAAGCAATAGCACGCTACTGGAGGCTTTTGGCAGGGCATGGCATGGTTATAGGATTAAAACACTCTGATATTCATTTGGGGACCGTTTTACTTGTTTTAAGGGCCTATTTCCGCACTGCTTTTAACAATATAAATTTAACACTTTTGTTAATAAATTTTATTCTAAATGATTGAGGTAAAAACCGTTCTTTGTACATGTGTTGTGATACCAATTTAGTAGCACCCCAGCGACATGTATGCTTCCGCTGGACCCGATTTCTGGAGGTGTTACAGATTGGTATCATAGCCTTGGCTATAGAGAACTGGGTGATTTTAAAACCTAGACTATAGCTACTTTCACGAAAACTTAACCCTATGACCGCCACGTGCCTGCCTGCCAAGTTGATGCCTCATTTGTGGTTTGCTGCTGACATATTTAATGAGATTTGTATCTAATTATCAGATAAATTATACCCACTCATTCTCATTGATTACTATAACTGTCTTTCATAAAAGTATGCTTGCATATCGTACACGCCACCGCGTTACACTTTTCCTCACGCAATCTCATCATTCGACCTCGAGGTTGGTCACTTGTCTTAGTCTTTCAAAATGGCTTCTAAACGTGAGGGACATATTATTAGTATAACTGAGCTGAGTATTTCAAAATTCATTAAACCTCGGTGGAATATAAACTGGTCATCTATATTTGACCAGGGACAGTGGGACATAGGCTGACCACCTATGTCCGACTCAGAGATGAACTTTGCAATACTGGGAATAGTTATAATAGAAGTATGTCCAGATTGATTCTCCACTCGATTTCTAAAAGTTTCAAAATTCATGTGTGTTTACACAATTGTTGCAAGAACGTTCACATCTACATCACCTCGTGAACCACCGCCTAGAAGCACGCCAGCTAATCATAACACGACCACAAGTTTTCATTTTACGGCAACTACCTTAGAGCACCTACTTTTAGGAAACGTCCTTGTTACGTCTCACTCTTCTTTTCTTGTTTTGAAGAATCATGCCACACATTCAGCCGTTAAGTTGTATTTTTACCATTGACCACTTTAGGAAAAACTTCCCATTTTCGAGGAGTGTTCCACGACATAGGAAAACAACGACCGGATTTCGGAACTACAAGCAAGGACTAGAAGAATACAGTAAGTTGATTCGTATCGCAACAGGAAACATAAGATCTCACGAGACAATCCAAATCACTATCTTTGGCATAGTCACCCAATCCTATCATTCCAGAAGCATTAGTTAAACTAAGCACCATAGGCGAAGGGAGACTCATATCGTAACATTAGTTAGGATCTCTGGGAAATAAGAGTTTCATTGTTGCTGCCGATAGTGTAAAGCTGGTTCCTGCCGATAGCTTTGGTTCCTGCTGAAAGCTCATTGCTGCCGACAGTGTTATCTTGTTTCTGCCGATAGTATTGTTCCTGCGGATAGTGTTATTTGTTATCCGTATATTTAGAATGTTTGTTAAGATTTATTTTTAGAAGAGATTGTTGTTTATCTCTTCACACGTTTACTTGTAGAACGGGTTAGGGTTAGGTCATCTTGTTAGTATAAAAGATAAACCCGTCTATGAGTTTATGTACGCCTTTAACACCTTTAACGTTATCAATATTCAAGAACACAATTCTTAGTTCATAGTTTGATCCATAGAGGATCATTGTTCTTTAGAGTTTTCTTCTTTATAATACTTGCTGTTTAGTTTCCGCATAAACACTTGTATTGCAGAGGTTCTTGTTTATACCAAGCTCAATCAAGCTCGAAGTACTCGATCCTACAAGTGGTATCAGAGCCTGGTAAGGATCTCTGATAAAGAAGGAAACATTGTTGAGTTGTCTTTCTTGAATCTTTTAACAATGTCGCTGTTGTCGGGTGATAAATTTGAAATATTTGCAATGAAGATTAGGAATTTGTTTCAAAATAAGTCTGTGGAAAAGCTGACTGATAAAGGTGAATCCTTTAATACAAAAGAGAATATGGAAGAATATGCTCTGTTGGGGTTTCCATCTCAGGTACAACGATGTAATTCTGCTTGTCAAGAATTGTACTCAACACTTAATAATGAATATGATGAAATGAAATCTAAGTATAATGAATACTTTATTAAGGTTCAAGCTTATGACAAAGCAGTTAAAACATTAGAAAAGCAAAAAGTTTGGTTTCAAAAGAATCAGTTGGCTTATGAGGAAAAGATAAAAGTTTTAGAGAGGGACTTGAAAAACACCACTAATGAGCTTAAACATTCTGAGTCTCAAAAGGCTGAGATGGTGTTAGAAAAACAGGATATGCAGACTAAACTAGACAATACCTTGGCTAGGTTTAATAAATGGAAAGATTCATCTAAAAACCTAAACAAGTTAGTTGATAGTTCTATGTCTACGAAAACAAAAAGAGGTTTAGGGTATGGTAACCTGATAGGGCCAAATCAATTTTATGACCCTAATGAGTATAGTGTTTTTGACCCTGAACCTGCAGACTACCAAAAACCTGTTAAGTATGTGAAAGAAGGTGGAATGAATGCTGTTCCTCCACCTATCAGAGGAGTTTTTATGCCTACCCCTGTCCACTCTCTCTTTGATATTGACTCTAATAAGTCACAAATGGTTTATGGTAAAAAATCAAATGATTTACCTGAACCTAATGATTGTGTCTCTTGTCCCACAAGTGACAAATCCTCTGAAGCAGAGTCTGAAGACTTTGTTTCATGTGACTCAAGTGAAAAGACATCCACACCCAAATGTCATATGTCCTCAAGTTCAACTAATAATAAATCTGTTCCTAAAACAGCCTTTTCAGATAACAGCTCAATTAATTCTTTTAAAAACAACTTTGTCCCTAGTTCCACTAGTGATAATGGTGTCCATATTAAAAAAAATTGTAGTAAAAACAAGGCTGCTAAGAAAAAGACATGTTTTGTGTGTGGTAGTCAATATCATCTAATTAAAGATTGTGATTATCATGAGAAAAGAATGAAAGGTGGGCAACATCAAACCAGACCATTGTGGAAAAATGTTAAACAGATACCACCATATGTTCCACAAGCAGCAGGAATGAACTTTTATAGAGGTCCCATTCCTACTGATAGACCTGTTCCTGCTGGTACCTCTGTTCCTGCTGATATTCAAAGAACCATTTCTGTTGGTTCCTCTTCATACATTCAAAGGGATCTCAGACCTGGCTATAATAATCACATCTTTGGAGGGGGAATGGTTTATTCTCCATGGTTTTTTTGGTAATTGTTCTGTTTGGTTTTTCATGTTGTTGTAATTGTGTTTGCTGGCTTGAAGAGCAGTCTTAGCCCAAGGGGAGGCTATTGCTTGCATTTTTGTCCTGCTTTTCATTCATTCATGTTTTGTTTGTGTTTTTCTAAATTTGTTTTGCAGGTTTTTCAGTATCTTTTGTTAGTTAACTTTGTTTTGCAGCTTATTAATGCTTGACCTTATAGTTAAATTCATCAATTTTCATTCATTCATAAGAGAGTTAAGTACATTCAGTTGCTGGTTACAAAAGATTATGAGTTTCAAAAGCTACTAATCAACAACATTCATATCATCATTCCAACCTTCTAACATCAATCTACCTAATCCCTATCACCTTTTCCATCTTCTCTTTACCCTTACCCAAATTTTCAGGCATGAACCTCTTTCCTCTCTGGCGAATGATCTCTTCATAAACATGGGGGACTGCAAGTGCCAAGATGACTGGCCGTGGTTGTCTTTGTTCAGGGGGTGGCTTTGAAGAGCTTGAGGTAGTTGGCCTCTGATGACTTCTGGATCGTGTCCTTGAAGTTGGTTGGATTGGTTGTGAAGTAGGGATTCTTGATTGAGGAGTTGGATTGGTTGGGTGTGGTTTTGGGTTGCTTGATTGTGAAGCTGGCTGGGTTGGCTTGGGAGTGGTTCTGGTGAGAATCTTCCTTTGTCTTGGATCTTTGCCTTCACGTTGTCGATGGTGTCGACTTCTAGGGTTTGGTTTTTCTCGACTAGTACCTTCTTGATGTTTAGCCTTGCCTTTTGGTACCAGTACTTTATAGAAAGCTGCAGTTGTTCTCTCCATCTCTTCAGCGAGCAGAGCTTCAGTTTCCTTCATCTGTCTTCTGTCCTCATCTGTTAAAGGAAAATTGGGAGGGAAAGTCTCCCATTCACCCTGGTAATACACCAAAGACTTCAACTCTGATGAATCTTCGTCATCAAAGCTAAAGTACCCAAAAGAAGAAGGGGTAGATGGAAGAGGATCAGATGAATCCTCCTCAACCTTGGGCTTACCTTTGGTTCTAGAGGATGATGCTGTTTTGGGGAAGTAGTTGTTCCATCCTGAGTCTCTAGAGGAGGAAGAATCTGATGAGATTTCGATGATTGGATGTTTGGATGAACTCATAATGTGGCTTGTTTTGGAGATTTTGTTTGATTTGTGGTAATAAAGGGTTTTGTGATGATAAAGTTATGTGATCTGAGGGTTATATAACGATATGGAGATTAGTGCAAAATTTATTGATGGCTGGTATTGAGAATTAATTTGGGTAAGTTGTTCTTAATGACTATGTTCGGTAGGTTGACTTCGGTCAAACCACCTCATTCCTGCCGATTGGTCAAACCTCCTATTGCTGCCGAATGACCAAATGTTTCTGCCGAAAGGTCAAACTTTCTTAAGTTAATTGGTCAATGTTACGTGCAATGAATTGCAGCAATTTAAAGTGATATTTTTGGCAACACAACGCATAATTGCACATCTCTCATCTCAAATTCTCTAAAACCTCTCGAACCCTAATTTTCCCATTTCAAACCCTAAATCATTTCTTCAACGCAATGACAACAACTCTTCGTTACAAGGATGATCATAACAAGGTGGCTTATTTGGAGTCTTCTTCAAGAAGTGTTGGTTATGATGAAGTTCTAGCATTTCTTCGTGGGTCATCTATTCGTTATGCCCTCACTTATTGTCCAGTGACGGTATATGATTCATTGGTCAAACAGTTTTGGAGGACAGCTAAGGCAAGACACATCGTGGGAAGGGAAGTTGATATTGTTGCTACCATTGATGACCAAGAAGTGATTGTTACTGAGGAGTTGATTCGAGTTCAGCTTCAATTTCCTGAGGAGCAAGGGGAATTTGATCTTTCAAGGCAAGATATTACTGATGGTATGGCAGCTATAGGGTATCCTGTTACTGGAAGTTGCACCTTCTTGAAAAGTAGGTTGTCTCCTCAATGGAGGTTTCTGATTCACACTTTACTCCAGTGTCTTAGTGTTAAGTCAGGTGGTTGGGATCAATGTCCAAGTCCTATTGCATCTGGTCTAGTCTGTTTATCTCAGGGTAGGATCTTTAATTGGGCAAAATATATTTTTGAGGGAATGATTGAGAATCTCAGTAATGGTAAAAACAGCTTTTTGATGTACCCTAGATTTCTTCAAATCATCTTAGGTGTACAGACCATTAATACATCCCCTAAGATTATAAATAGGTTGACTGCCAAAATGTTTGCCCTGATGAAGATGAACTTTACTGGCCAACATTTGCCTTTGTTGCCTCATATGTTACACAACCCTGATCCTGCTGACAACCCTGATCCTGCTGATATCCCTGATCCTACTGATATCCCTGATCCTGCCGGAAATCCTGATCCTGCTGAGAATGTCAATATCCCACAATCACCTAATGCAACTGAGCAAGCTACTTCAGTTGCTGCTGATGCATCTGCATCTTTTGCTGCTGATGATCCTTTACCACCATCACCCAGACCAGTAACACCTACACCTGAGCCTAATGACAATGTTGAATCTAATGATCAGACCATCTCAGCTGATACACCTATTATCCAGCCATCTCCTTCTGTGGAATTACCCTCTTCTTCAAGGCTTTCATCACCTAGTCCTACTAGGCAGCCATTTAGTTATGACACCAATGCAGGGGAGAGATTTAATGTTTCTCCACCCAGAGTCAATGTAGCTCCTAATACCTCAAGTGCTCCTGCTGGTGGAGATGATGATGCTGTTGATCTCAACTCTATGTCCCAGTTACTTGATAGATCTGTGAAGAAAATTGAGGCATTGGAGTCAGAACTTAATGAGACAAAAAGGATTTTCAGTGAGAAAGTGAAGAATTTGGAAAAGGAGCTCAGGGATTCTAATGAAGCTTTTAGTAGTACTATCCAAGAACTAAATGAAAAGATCAGCATATTGGAGGGTAGTCATGTGCAAAAGAAAAGAAGGGTTATTCTTTCTGAGTCTGAGGAAGATCAGGATGATATGATATTTGATGGGCTTAATGTTCTAGCATCTGTTTCTCTTGATGGTGCAAATACTGAAGTACCTACAACTTCTGAGCACAACATCACTCCTCAAGTACAGGTCTCCACTGAAGCAAGGACCACAGCTGATGATGTCTCCATTGCTGCTGATGTCTCTGCTGTTACTGCCAATGTTGAAAATATTTCTTCTGCATCTAAGGCTCCTGTTACTACTGTTGGAAGTTCATCTGTTGCTGCTGAAGGTAACATCATTCCTCCTGAAGCAACTGAAAATGATGAAGAGATAGCTGCAAAGGTGCAGGAACAGGAAATTGCTGCTGAAGAAGCTAGATTAGTTCAGCTTGCTCAAGATGAAGAGATTGCAAGACAATTGTCTGTTGATGAGAAGAATGTTGCTGAGATTATAAATAACCCAAGTTCAGATGATCCTTCTTCAGAAGTGTTTAGTGCTCAAGTTGAATATTTGTTGAACACTGACATGATTATTAGAGCTCATGGGTTTATGGTTCTTCAAATGTCAGAATTGGATCCAGATGAAAGGTCAGAACTGCTCAAGGCATTCATCTTAAAGAAACAAAGAGCAACCACTTGGAATGAATTGATGCACAGGATCAAGGAAAGACAAAGGTTAGGATATAAGATGCCCACAAACAGAGATAATATCAATTTTATGAAGGTGTATCTGAAGAATGAAGCTAACTACAAGATCAGTGACTTCAAGGGTTGGAATGATGGTGCAATTCAAAAGTTGTTCCTTGATACTTATGCAAAGCTCAACTCTATAGTAGACACTGATATTCCACAAAGCAGGAAAAGAGCATCTTCATCTTTGGAGTCTGATGTTGCAAAAAGAATGAAGTCAGGAGAAGGATCTCAGGATGATTCATTCATTGCTCAAAGTTCTACTGTTGATGCATCTGAGGTACCACAAGAAGGTCTTGTTCCTGCTGATCCTCCTACTGCTAATGTTTCTGTCTCTGCTGAGCCTTCTGTATCTGTTCCTATCCTACAATATGGTCTAAGAACAAGGCAGAGAAGTCAATCTTTCCACTCTTCTTCTATGGATATTCTTGAAGTGGATGATCATGATTTGATTGAGGTTGATTCTGAAAGTGATTCAGAGGGTGACTCCATTCAGTCTTAGGGTCATATTGCTCATTGGGAGATTAGATCTACTTCAGATGGTGATGTTAATGTTTGGTTTTCTCTTGATGGGACAGTCAAATTCTTTACATTTCTGAGAGAGATCTTGGATAGGGTTGAAAGAAAAGATTTGGAGCATCTTTATAGGATAGTGGATAATCATTATCAATCTACTACTCCAACTGGAATTGGTTTGCTGCTTTGGGGAGATTTACAAGTCTTGATGAATAAACTGGATGGAGACAAGGCTAAACTAGTGTGGGGTAATCAATCATCATGGAGAGTATTTTCTTGGAGATTATATCCTTATTCCAATGTTCATGTTGTGGAACTCACCTCTGGCAAGTTCCTAACTATGTTTGTGGATATTGCTTATCCTTTGACTGAAGGAGTGTTAAAGAGAATGCTAACTCAGAAGGTCAGAGTTCCTAAGCATACTATAGGAAATGATCTAACCACAGCTGAACAATTGGTTAAATTCATCAAGGATCAAATTGCAGCTAAGGGATCATCAGCTTAAGGGAGGATAAAGCTTAAGGGGAGGATTGTTCTTGTTGTTGTTGTATATTTTCTTTCTTTCTTTCTTTTGTTTCTTTTCTTATTTTCTTTTATTTTGGTGTGTTTCTTAGTTTAAAAAAAAAAAAAAAAAAAAAAAAAAAAAAAAAAATTTGTATATTTTGTGTGCTAATAAGTGGTTTTGAGCAACACCTTGCAGGTACAGTGTTGGTGTTTACACCTGCACAATAAATGGTGCTCAACTCACCATGTCTTGCAGACAAGAAAGAGTTGACTCACCATGAGGGTACGGCTCTGGTGTGATAATCAAATCCGTTGATAGCTGTAATAGCTTGCTTAAAGCTATAGGGTATTTCAACTCACCCATGATTCATTTCTGAGAGTTGAAAATGGTTCTCAATTCACCATGGATGTAACCCTTATGGGATCCAAAGGATTGGCTAGTCCACAAAAGTATGGTTTGTGGTAAAGACACTTGGTATCCATATTTGGTATTCAATTCACCAAGGTTTTGCTGTAACCTAAGAATTGACTAGTCCTGAGCAAACGGCTACAGGTAAAGACAAGACAAATCCGTTTATAGTTGCTGATTTGCTAATAAATCAGATGGTTATCAATGTACCATGGTCTAACACACCTAAACATTGGCTACTCCAGTAGTGATGGCTATTGGTAAAGAGACATCAAATCCATTAATTTTCAATGATTCACCTCTCACAGGAGTTAACACACCTGGATGTGATGAGAATAGTATGAAATTTCAAGTGATTTGATGTACATATTGTCATAGTAGCAGCCAAGTTCAAGTGAAAGTAATGGTGACCAGTATACATGTTTTGAAGAAGATTTCTTGTTCCTGCTGAACTATTGAAGTTGCTGCTGGATGCTGTAGAAGCTGGAATCTTACAAGTTATGGATGTTGCTGCTGGTTACTTAACATTGTTGCTGCTAAGTCGCAGTCCTCAAGCCTGAGAGTTACAAGCTCTATCACATTGGAATCTTGCAGGTTAACCTAGTCAACCTCAAGATTAGGGGAGGATTGTTAGGATCTCTGGGAAATAAGAGTTTCATTGTTGCTGCCGATAGTGTAAAGCTGGTTCCTGCCGATAGCTTTGGTTCCTGCTGAAAGCTCATTGCTGCCGACAGTGTTATCTTGTTTCTGCCGATAGTATTGTTCCTGCGGATAGTGTTATTTGTTATCCGTTTATTTAGAATGTTTGTTAGGATTTATTTTTAGAAGAGATTGTTGTTTATCTCTTCACACGTTTACTTGTAGAACGGGTTAGGGTTAGGTCATCTTGTTAGTATAAAAGATAAACCCATCTATGAGTTTATGTACGCCTTTAACATTATCAATATTCAAGATCACAAGTCTTAGTTCATAGTTTGATCCATAGAGGATCATTGTTCTTTAGAGTTTTCTTCTTTATAATACTTGCTGTTTAGTTTCTGCATAAACACTTGTATTGCAGAGGTTCTTGTTTATACCAAGCTCAATCAAGCTCGAAGTACTCGATCCTACAGAGACTCATATCATAACATTAGTTAGAGCAAGACACGAGGAATAAAAACAGTTACCATAACCTTACCCTTCCGATAATGCCCTTTCGACAAGCTTATCATTGTAGAACTAATCTCGAGAAATGTTGTATCTGATTTCAAACACTCCTAATAGAAGATAGTCAATACACCCCAAACTTCGAGCAATCCCTTTTTAGGGATTCCTACCCAATCAGATATACACACGATCTACCATCCTCAGACCAACGAACATTGAAGGGAACTATCCAAACATCATAGGACATGCTTAGCGCCGTTTGACCAACTTTGAATTGTTTAGAGTAACCATTGACATTGACAGATTTCGCCTTCAATAGCCATCACACGAATATGAAGACTGCACCCTTGAGGCACTCCATGATCGAAGTGCCAATTGACAGACCGAAATCAGAAAGCCCAATTCGCTAGTCTAGAACTTAATTGTGAAACGACAAAGGAAATTGTACAAGTCAAGAACCAGTTACAAGCAACAAGAGAACAATAGAAAAATTAGGTCAGTTCAGGATGCAAATCATTGGGATTAGGTATCCCTAAGCCGCGAACCACTAAGATTCGAGTTGGAGAACGATCTATGTTGAAAGTATGGCCTTGGAAAGGTATGATACAATTTTGGAAACACGGGAAATTGAACCCTAGGTATATTGGACCATTCAAGATTCTAACTCGAATCGGCCGACTGACATACAGACTTGAGCTTCCGTCAGAACTCAGCGGCATACACAATACTTTTCACGTTTCCAATATCAAGAAGTGTCTCTCAGACGAATCACTCGTACTTCCATTAAAAGAAACTCAACCAGTAGAAATCAAGGATCCTAAGGTCAAACAGTTGAAACAGAGTAGAATTCCTATCGTAAAAGTTCGCTGGAATTCTCGAAGAGGTCCCGAGTTTACTTGGGAGCGGGAAGACCAGATACGTCTCAAATATCCCCATCTTTTCACCAAGTCCACTCCAGAGACTAACACGAGCTGAATTCAGGGACTGAATTCCTTTTTGGGTGGGCGACTGTGACTACTCGTAATTCAGGTCATTTTCCAAACCTCGACAATTTACTATTCATCATTCACTATTCATAGTCATCATTCATCATTACGTAAACTAGGTTTACAGGTATTCAAATGCGCGTAACCAGTATGGTTTAGCTGCGTATTCATGTATCATCAGTAACATCATCATGAATTTAGGTCATTTTTATTAAAATATCATCCTTGTAGCATTTATTCGTACAAGCTATGCATAAATAGTACCCGGTTTAGCGATCATTTGCGTTTTTAACTATTCATGAGCCGTGCTTAGAATTTCTATCTGTTTTTATGTTATTAGTGGTTTAATATTCCATTATAACCTCCTATTATTAAAAAATTTCTATATTTCCCATTTTCTGTTTCATTGCACGATTTCGTCAAATTTTGGTAACAACTCGCGGTTAACGTACAATTAATTCAACCGACACTAGACAATGTCCAGTCTACACTTTTTATACAATTTTGGTTCCTTACAAATCTATTTTAAAAGTCACTATTCACTTTCTCCATTTTTACATAAACCTTGCACCTTTTACGTCTTCCGCGTTCTAAACCTTCGTTTTTAGATTTTAACTATATTTAGCCCTTTCGATGAACTCATCACTCATCTAAATTACTAAAATAGGTTATGATAACAAGTTTTAATATTTTTGGAAGTTTTTATATTTTTACACTACCCGGTATTGCGTTACGTGTCTTAAAAACCCTACATTTGATTACCGGGAGCAATATACACTACACAATACACCCAATACTATTATTAACTCCAAAAATCTGCACTAACCTTCTCCCCCCTCATTATCCACACCCATGCAAACACATGAGGCACTTGTCCTTCATTTTGGACAAGTGTTGAGCCATTCTTGCATGCCTAAACTCATACACTTCACCACTTTCCTCATTTTTATCACCACAATAACACATTTTATTTTTCTTCTCTCTTCATCCACGAATTAGAACAACTCCAAACACCATTTTATTTCAAATTTTATCAAATATATTGATCTTGGATTGAAGGTGTTGTAATTCCTAGCTAGTTCTTGGGTTTGTTTCTTCATAATCACCATCAAACATCATCATCATCAACATCAATTTTTCTTGGGTTCAAGGGCTGAGTTCTTTAAAGATTTCAAGAGTTTTAGAAGTGTTCTTGCAAGATTAATAAGGGTTATTAAAGTTGGTTAAAAGATTTGAGCATTGGGTCTCTTGATTGGTGGTTATTAAGCTAGTAGTTCTTGTTCTTGATCTATTGTTTCTCATCCACAATTCTTTGTAAGGAACCAACACTCATCTTTTTCATTCACTACTGATATTAGATGTTACTTTATGTATTTTATATGTTACATAAGTTATTTATGCTTGATTATACTTGGTACATACTCTAAATCACTAGAAAACCCTAAAAGGACTTAACATGCAAAACAATATTCTGATCAGGGGTAAAAAGGGAATTAACTGTATTGATCAGTAGACTTTGGGCCTAAGGGAAAAATATTTAGTTGTATATCTATGTCTTGTGGTCATTTCCCCGGGTGGTGATTCCCGTGACGATACCCGATGATTAAGATATGATTTTTTTGGTAAAAATAGTCAGATCTGGTGTACTGTTCCCATTTGGGGCAAAACTCAAGTTTTATGGCACAACTTTTTAAATAGCAAATATGTAGCTTGTTCTAGAGAAATAGGGCTATCATCTCCAATTGATTTCACCTTCATAAGATATGTAGATTTCAAGATATGGCCGTTTTGGTAAGACATAAAACTCAGTCAAGTTCACCTTTAGGACTGACTTGTAAAGAAAAATTGTAAAAAGTGGTTATACCTGGATATTTTTGAGCAAACTTATTTTTACAGTAAAGTAGGGACTTAGAGGAAGCTAGGGATATAAAGAACATGATTTTTAGACTTGCGGTTTGGGAGATATGAATTTTTGAAAGTGACTAAGTGTGTAAAATTTCCATCAGCTTTGTAATTAAAAGTTACAAAAAGATTAATAACTTGTATATTTGAACCTTGAAGTTTTTATTGTGAACCACCTAAGATATTTTGGACCCTTAGACATAATTTGAACCTTTTAACTAAAAATTGAACTCTTGGACTTAATTTGGACCCTTATGACTCATTTTGGACTTAAAGTAAAAAATAGAATTAAAAACTTGAAATTGGGTAAGGAATATATTTCATACTTGTAAATCATTTTAATAGCCAAATTTAACCTTGAGAATTATTTAAACATTATGTACCAAGCATAATTGAGGTTACAACTTACATGGCATATAGAAATAAATGTATCATTATTTTTAGAAGCTAAGACACGCGTATATATATATATCTAGGTTGCTCGTAGAATTCTCGCGGTTATTTCTTCATCATCTCACTTGATTGTGCACTTTGTTTTCGGTGAGTTCATGGCCCCTACTTTTACTTGTTTTACAACTGTTTTGGGGGAGAATACATGCTCGTTTTTAATTAAACTCTATGCTTGTTTTACTTGAAACGTGGTTCGTCTTTCAAACATTATTGATTGGCCGAAATACTTGATTGATTATTTGAAAGTACTATGTGGTTACCTGTTACACACTTGAATATTTTCTTTTGGACACAAGAACATTAAACATTTATTGAATGCCTAAGTTGTTGTCGTTTGCCATAAATTCTCCACTATCATGAACCATTAATTACGTTGTAAGCGCGAATGTTGTGAATAGATCTATTGGGGGTAAACTCCCCCGTCCGGGTTGGTCGCTCCAACTGGTCAAACGGACGCATTTCATTTGATGTTGTACAGGTGTTTGGAAAAGCACCTGTTTGGGGTGATAACATGAACTAATTGTTAAGGTTTTGGTGTCATGAGCTTAGTGCAACAATAAGACTTTTCGTGAACATATTTGGAGTACATTGTTGTTGAAATCTTGTGGTCCATGTATTACTGTTGATTACCTAAAACAAATCTTATTTGGCAGTGGGTTGTAAACACACAGGTTGCAAGTCTTGTATGGGCGGGACTTGGGACTGAGTGAATTTACAATGCCTTTGCCGGGAAATCTTTATTCAAATGCTTTACATTTACACTAAACCTATGAACTCACCAACCTCGTGTTAACACTTTAGCATGTATTTTTAGGTATAAAGCAATAGCACGCTACTGGAGGCTTTTGGCAGGGCATGGCATGGTTATAGGATTAAAACACTCGGATATTCATTTGGGGACCGTTTTACTTGTTTTAAGGGCCTATTTCCGCACTGCTTTTAACAATATAAATTTAACACTTTTGTTAATAAATTTTATTCTAAATGATTGAGGTAAAAACCGTTCTTTGTACATGTGTTGTGATACCAATTTAGTAGCACCCCAGCGACATGTATGCTTCCGCTGGACCCGATTTCTGGGGGTGTTACACGGTACCGTTAAATTTAACGATACTGTGGCCTATTTAACGGTACCGTGACCTGGGAGTCACAAATTTTCCTATGTGCCTAGTTTTGGGCAACTAAAAGGAGTTTTCTAGGGGGACCATTTGTAGGAAATGTTAGTACCTCAAACAACTAAAGATCAATTTTCCCAGTATATCCCATGTTTAGCTACTCCTAGCAATTAAATGCTATCATGAAAATATTAAAGTAAGCCTTAAGCATGCAATCAAAAATGAAAAAATAAGCTATCATCCAAGAGTCAAATAATTTAAAATCATGCAAGGTGATGGAGCAATAGTCAAGCATGCAAGATAGTGTTAAGAGAATAAGAGTTAAGTTAGATATCCATAGTTGAATCCTAATATGAGATAGACTCACTAATCCCACCCTAACTACTCATGACGTTGTTCCCTAAGGATGATTTGAACTTGCTCCCGTTGCATCACACACTTGACTTGAGCTTGCACATCTTCCTCATGACTTGGATCATCAAAGGGTGCATGGTTGGTGGAGGATTCGGAAATGAGAATGGAAGAGATGTATGACTCATGAAGGGGTTCCATGACGGGATTGAAGAGTGAGTATTGAGGAACACGAAGGTATGGATGAAAGTGCATAAAGTGATGATAAAGACGAGTCAGGAACATCCCGTAGGGTATCAATTTATTTTTGTTACCTTTGAGATGTACAAATCGCTTAGCGAAGAAGTAGGCATGATTATATGGTTGTTAAGTATGAAGACAGTAAATCATATGAGTACAACACGCCGGAAGTTGCTCACGATTTCCTTTTAGACTAAGAACATTTTCTCGCCGGATGACTGCCCAAGAGAGCAATTCATGACGAACCTCTTCCAAACGAATTTTCGTTGGATTTAGGTAAGGAAAGTACTTATGTGTACGGATAAGTTTGGTAAGTTCTTGTGGAGAGGGAATGTAGGAACAATACGGACTATTCTCTTCTCGATAGTTGAAGAGAGACTCAAGACACCAATCTTCCGTATAGGCACATTGCCCATGATTTGGAATTCGGAGAATTTGAGCAAATTGCTCAAGAGTTAAGACAAATTTGAAGTTTCGGATCCAAAACCATAGTGACAAAGATTGATCCTCGTTACGTACGAGTTCAACTTGTCGGAAGAATTCTAACACAAAACGAGGACAAATGTGCTCATTGATGTGAAGCAAGCAATCGAAGCCTATAGCTCGAAATGAGGTGTTGATATCCCTATGAAAAATTAAAGAGGGGTCAACGATTCGACCTTCATGGAAATGACGAGTTTCAAGATTAACATAGGCACGAATGTGACTTCCGGGTGTGGTTGGTTCACGAGAGATATCGGGAGTGTAGGTGTCAGTTAGAAGGTGATCAAAATCATACTCGTGTGACATTTTGTTACCTATAGGAAAATAATATTGATATATAAGTTAATTTTACGTTAAAAGGTTGATGTACATGTGCCTAGTGTGTGCCTATATGCAAACCATGTGGAGGTGCGGTAATCTCGACTCTAAAATGAAAATAATGAGATTACCCAAACGCTCCTAACTTCACTTTTGCTCAAACGAATATGTCGAAGAGTACATATTAGTTATGTAATTCGATCAATATTCGTAAGATCATGTATGCATGAGAAAATGTTTTTAGTTTGTATCAACAATGCACGAAAAAATGTTTCATGATCATAGATTCGTGAAATTTTTTGAAACAATGGAATTGGGGTGTTTAGTGACTTCAATATTTAGGCACCAAGAGTTTTAAGTTTAAAAAGCTTGAGTGTTAATGACTCCTAATCCAATTTCAAGTATCTTAGACATGATTCCTCTTAAAAATATTCAATCTAATTTGACTTATAAAATCAAAATTCGGATCAAAATGTACGATATAGGTGGGTTTAGGCAAATCCTACGTTAATGAAATCATGGTGGTTATACATTGTCTAATCCTAGTCCTAATTGTATAAAAACTTAATCAAAATTTAAAAGTCCCAATTTAATTTTTGTGTATGAACAAACCCTAGACTCAAGATTAAAGAAAGTTAGAGTTAAATGACTTGCAATTGATGTTGAGAAAGTAGTAGTGGTTGATATTCTTGAAAATTAATGCCACGAATTTGATTTTGAAAGGGTGTAATTTAATTTGGGTTGTGAGGTTTGGTTATGACAGAAATGGCAGAAGTTGGGAAAGTTTGAAAGTGAATAGTGAGGGAAAGAGGACTTAAATATGGGCTGTATTAGATCCACGGTATCACAGTACCACTAAATTTAGTCGTGCCATGGCCAGCTGGGACGAATTTTTTTCTCGTTTTTATTTTTGACGAATAAATCTCGCTGATTTATACTTTTTGACACGAGAAAAGAATTTATTCCTAATAAATTCTTTTTACGAGATGAACGAGATTAGACGAGAAGAGATGACTTTAATACTTCTAAGGAAATACGTAAATAGTCATAAGACAAGATTTACGAGATGTGTTCCATCATTCCTATACCTAGACGTAGATAGTTGAAGGATTCTCGTTTGAGAGGTTTGGTTAAGATGTCGGCGATATTGTCTTGAGAGGGAACTTTCTCGATAGAAATGTTTCTTTTTTGGACGTTATCGCGAAGGAAGTGGTGACGAATTTCGACATGTTTAGTACGAGAGTGTTGAACGGGGTTTTTGCTCAAGTCAATAACACCTGTGTTGTCGCACATAATCGAGATGTCGTCGAGATGGATGTCGTAGTTGATTAGAGCTTGTTTCATCCATAGTGCTTGTTGACATGCCTTTCCGGCGCTTACATATTCAGCTTCGGTCGTGAAGATAGCAAGAGCCGTTTGTTTCTTGGAGAACCAAGAAGTTAGACAACAACCCATGAAGGTACAAACGCCACTCGTACTTTTTCGATCTACATAATCTCTCGCATGATCAGAGTCAGCATAGAAAATAGTTTCTACACCGGTCCCCTTGGGATAGTACAATCCCAAGTGTATAGTGCCTTTAATGTATCGGAAGATACGCTTAACCGCTTCAAGGTGAGAGGTTTTGGGATCCTCTTGGAAGCGAGCACAAAGACAGACACTAAACTTGATATCGGGCCTACTTGTCGTTAGATATAATAAACTACCTATCATGCCCCTATACTTAGTGTTGTCCATGGACTCACCTTCTTCATCCTTCATGATTTTTGTTTCCGAGGACATGGGCGTTTTCATTGGTTTAGACTCTTCTAGACCAAATTTCTTAAGCATTTCTTCAATATATTTAGCTTGATTAAAGAAGATACCATCTTCCATTTGTTTTATTTGTAGACAAAGGACGAAATTTAATTCGCCCATCATGCTCATCTCAAACTCGTCACGCATGATCTTTGAAAATTTATCGCATACTCTTCTTGTGCTGGTGTATGTAGAATGTGAAGTTGCTAAAATCTTTGGTTGTGTTAGTCATTTGTGTGTAAATTCCAACAATACTCTTAGCAACTTTGGCGAGCATAATCTTATAATCTTTATTATGACGAGGTTGTTCTCATTGTTAAATAGAAATTTTGATTAATCTGAATTATCATTAGACGTGTTCATGCTGAGTTGTACTTCACTTAATTAGAAATGCACTTGGTTATTTGGATCTCTTACAGGAACTTCTTAATATGTTACCATGTAGGTTAATCTGTTATGCGTGCATTCGAAGAAGCATAAGAATGATGTTCCCAAGATTGCTGAAATGAAAAGGATGGTAAACACAAGAACTTTGAAGAAAATGGCGTTGCTTAAAATATGATAAGCGTTATCTCAATGTGATAAGATAATATAATGAGGTATTTGGATTATTTATTAGGACTGCTTATCTGTTTATTGTGGTTTTTATATAGTAGTGAGTAGTTTTTACTATTTGGATAGAAGCAACGTAGTATGTGTCATGAGGTTGTTCAAATAATGTATCTAAAACCTTTCTCAATTATATACCACGTTTCTTATTTATTGGTAAAAAGTTTTATTTGTATGACCAGGACTCAAAAAATTGCAGTATGCACATATCTGTTTCCTGGGATTGATTGCTTTTTTTATTGTTATCAGTTTCAGTTCTTCAGATAATTGCCGGTTGTTTCTAAAAATTGTTTATCTTATTTGCTAAAAGCGTCTTATGAGCTTTTTCCCACATTAAAATCTGCCCATAAGCTGAAATAAAAAGCTAATCCAAACACCCCTTTATAATCTGTTCATGATTCGTATGTGTGGGGTTTTCATGCTTTAGATGGCTTATTATGTATTTGCAGGGTGCCTAAAAGCTCTTTGACGAAGCTTTCCAGAACCGAACTGAAAAAAGATTTGCAAACCGCACAAAAACAGTTTTGGGAGCAAACTATTCTCCCAAATTTCGTGGAAAGTGATGATATTGTATTACCATTTGATCACAAATCTGTTGAATTTAGTCGACGGATCAAGCAAACGCTTGCAGAGTCAAGAGAAATGCAGAAGAATTTGGAAGATAATATTAGGAGAAGAATGAGAAGGTTTGGCGAAGAAAAACAAGTTATTTTGAACAGTCGGGTTGATGAAATTTTAAAGGGTTATCCAGAAGTTGAAAAGAAGTGGACGTTTGGAGATAAATAGGTTGTGGTTCCGAAGGCTGCGCGTTCCAGTTTGTTTCATGAATGGAAAATGTGGCGGGATGAGGCTAAGAAAGATCTTAAAACAAAATTGTTAGAAGACGTTGAACTTGGTAAACAGTATGTTGCTGAGAGACAGGTAAGGATTCTCCCACAAAAAAATCGTTAATCACAGTCTATAAATTTCAAATCTAAGTTAATTTGTAGGATGAGTGAAAAATTTAATGTTTGTTGTAGGAAAGAATTCTTTTGGACCGAGATAGAGTGTTGTCGAAGATATGGTTTAATGAAGAAAGAAATATGTTGGAAATGGAACCAATGGCCGTCCCTTATGCAGTGTCCAGGAAACTTCAACGCAAGGATCAGACATGATTGGGCTGCAATGTATATTACAACGAAGGGAGATGATAAGGAGTATTATGTTGATTTGAATTCATATTCTGATTATGCATCATTATTAGAGATGTATAAGGGGCGTGTCGGGTGGGTTGAGTTAAAGTGTCAAAATAGGTCCGGGTCAGAACAGATGATTTTGGAATGGGTCGTGTAGACCCAAAACACCTTTTTTCCAAAGTTTTGATTTTCTAATTTAATACTTAGTGTGTCAAGAAGTTATATTATCTCAATAATAGTATAATTCTTCAAAGAAATTGGAGGGTTTGTGTATGGAAAATACACTTTTGGTGACTTTTGACCCGTTTCCTTTGAAGATAATTTTTTTAATATTTTACTCTCTCGATGCCCATTAAAGATCAAGCATACTTAAACCGACTAATTCACAAGCCCCGATTTTACCCATTTATAGTTAAATGAAATCAGAACCATTAATAATCTGTCGTGCAAAGTTTTAACTTTGATTCTGATTAATAGTTCTTATTTTAGGAATTTGACATGCTTTTTGAAGATTTTGGAGGAGTTGACGGGTTGTATCTGAAGATGCTTGCCTCGAATGTTCCAACTTTTGTTCAGTTGATGTGGATTCCTTTCTTAGAATTAGACATCCGCCGATAGTTCATGGTGCCATTACGTCTTCCCGGACAATTATTAGTTGGGTTATGGAATTCTAGAGATGTATCTACTGTTGATGGGTTAATTAATTGGCTTAAAAGTATAAACAAAGACATTATGGTGCTAATTATTAGTCCGCCTCTCGACTTTGTGATTCCTTCCAAGGTAATATTCAAATTACTACCACATCCTGTTCAGGGGAGGATCTTATATTTGCTCACGCCCTTGCAATATATTCACCAATTTCCGGTTACTTAGAACGAAAGGGATGTTTGAATTTGTGTACTTATATCGACCATCTGAAGTCGCAATAATCAGTTTTTAACGTTTGGGTAAATTGATTCGGCTTCTGAATATCTGAGCTACAAAAATGTGTTTCATGACAGCTGCAACAAAATTGATTATTGAAGGGTAAAGTAAAGTATCCCAATTACCCCTTTTTAACATAATTTGAGAGTCTTTGACTCCCATATCACAAGATGTATCTATTTCTTTCACAAGAGTGTCCTTTTTGGTCTTTTTGATATTGTTTTGTAAATAAGTATGATTATATTTGTCAAAAACTGAGATAATTGATTAATTTAACTTCAAACAGTAGAAGCATATCCAAACACTATATCAAAACACCCAATTAAATTTATGTTATTTTAATATGCTCTGTTGTCATACAACTGTGTTAACAGGTGAAGATGAAATTGAATAGAACTGCGGCCAACCATATTCAATTCTAGGTATTTTATTATTTTTAGTTTTTGTTCGAGTTGAATCCGAATTAGGTTACTTTTGTTTGAAAGGCATGTCAATAAAACCCCACATATGATCAGTGTGTTTTTTTATAAAAGTGAAGGCCAAACATCCGAGAGTTACATTGGTGAAGGCGTGTGGATGCCAGTTAACTATGTGGTATGTTGGTCTTTTAAAGTAGAAATGATGTTTCTTATTTCTTTTCTTTTAAAAAAGTGTCAAAAACCAAACAATCAAGAGATCTAATATGGCTAAGTCTGGATCAATGAGTCAAAACAAAGTGGTCAGCGGTTATAGGAAATTCACAGGAGGCAGCTGTTGATCCGTTTAATTTAATGGCGAGTCTTTAGGATCAGGGTGAAGGAAGGGAGTAGAAATGCATAAAGAAGTGAGAGGCTTAATATTGATGGAGTGGCCTGTAGGTTTGACACTTAAGTTGGTGTTAGTGGAGTAATGAGGAGAGGCACATCATTTGTGTTTTCTCCAAGCCATTGGGTGTGTGTGAAGTGTTATGTGTGGAGATGTTTGCCATATTTGAGGCACTCTTATGGTAACGTTATTAGTTTCAATCAGGTTCAGAAGTTTTGGTGATAATATATGATAATTGAGTCGGATTTAATGGAGGCTGTCAATGTAGTGAACGGGTTGGTCAAATCTCCCTGGAAGATGGAGGACTGTGACTCTGAGACGAGTTAGGGCAATCATAAGTAAGTCCAGTGGATGGCAACTTAGATGGGTGCAGGGTATCCCTAATTATTATAATCAATGTTCATAAGTAAATTATTTTGTTAGTGATACCTCAGTAATGCATTCACGTTAGAGGATGTTTTTAATTTATCACTTATACAGGTTTGTTGTTCATTGTATGCCCTGTAACAAACTGCGTACTTTTGTTAAAATAAGCTATATTTTGTTAATGATTGAATGTTCTATGCTATCGACAAAGATGGTAGCTGCACTAATTGCGCCAACAATGTTGTTCACAAAGTTCTTTATAGGCTTGAAATAATTTGAAGTTCAGGGGGTGTTTGGATATTGCTGCAACTATCAGCAGAGGGTGTTTTGGCCTGGGGTTTATTTGGATGTTGTGGGCTGTGTTTAGTTGTTTAATGTGGTCTGATTTAGGTGTGGATACTCGTCCTTTGCAATATTCTGCCACGCCTACTTATTTAGATGGGCACATGATAGGAGAAAGGTATGTGTTATTCGCTTATTTTCGGTCATTTTACTTAGAGCTTAATTGTCTTAGTCGCATACAAAACTTATTCGTTCAGTCATGTTTGGGTGCTTAATAGGGCCTTGACTACTTGTTATTGGCTTAGCAAACTTATTTTTATACCACTACAAAAGGGGTGTTGTCCCTGAAATGCATCGGTTATATGAACCTAAAAAGCCAAATGATCGATATTCTTCAAATGGTATGACCAGATATCAAGCTTTAGAAATTATGGTTATTTATCATTCCTTTCATGCTTATAATACTTTATGCCTAAACATGTCATACTCCATAACAAGGGCCCAAATTTGTTCTTTGTAGGTACATGGCTCAATCAATACTCAGCATCGCCGACATATTCAAGGTTTTGCAAACAGGTATCTTTTCTTTTTTTAATCCATTCTTAAACTGTACGTAATACTTTTTTTGGACCTTAATTAATTAGTTGTTACGCTTGTGCTGGGATAAGGAGAGACTTGATAGCAATTAATGCATCTGAAATCTGCATGTCCTTAATGCTTTTGTGATGAGAATTAAGACTGAATGATTAATTTCTCCCCAAATAATATGCTATGTTTATATATTATTTTTCGTTAACTAATTTTTTTCAATGATATTCATAAGTCTAGCCCTATAATTATTCCTGGAAAGTGCATCAAGACTATTCTCTTTGGTAAGAAATTGTTGAAATTCAAACTCTCGAAAGTAAGATAATAAATAATATTTATGAAATTTGTTGTTTCAGTACATGATCGTTGTGTTTTCAAAAAACGGACAAGTAGCGCCAAACCATTTATGTTTAATGTCAGCTATTTTATATTGTGATTGACAGAATAAGTTATGAATTCGTCCTGATGTCATGTCATGTTATTTCTTGAAGGTTGCTATCCCAGACTTAAGGACATACCTCAGTAGTAAGGCACCGTTAAAGGATTATGGTGCTGAGACTATGGTTATCTCCAACCCGGTGCGTCCTGTCATTGCTTCAAAGAAAGAGCATAAATAATTGCTGGAGAGCTCCTGTGGCAACTTAGTGCCTGATATTGCTAACGTTCAAAGAAATACTATGGAGTTATATGATGCAAATGGCGAGGAGTTAATCAAGCTAAAGCAAGCTGCCACAAAGGCAAAGGCTACATTCAGGGGCTACTTGGTAATATTTATTTAGCTTAATTAGATGCCTTTCCCACAGATTTTTTCGGTGGTGAAACATGCTGGCGAACAAGGATGTAAATGGACCTCATTCAGGACCAACGACAATGCAATGATCAACACCTTGGCTGGAAGGACATCTGCCATGAGGACATTGCCTTTGACTGTCTTAACAAACGTATACCAGATGTCGAGGGAAGAGGCACAACAACTTAAGTACGGCAGGAACATCAGAAACTCTTTGAAAGCCATTAGCAGGAACTCGGTGACCAACATCAACCATCTGAAAGCTATAAGCAACTACATGAAGCGTCATCAAGAACTCAGTGTTGTGTGTATAAAATGCTTTGTAGATTGATAAATAAATGGATGTCTTTCTTTACTAAGAGGTGATCAACAACAACGTTGTGTACAAAGAAGTTGTGTACAAAGAAGCTATATTTTGCATTTGAATTGACAACGTATACTTTGTTCTTGCGAATAATTTAATAACTTTTATGTTCTCATTTCAAATGATCATTTATCTGTTTTTGTTCTCAATATGTAAAATACATATATTGTTATTATGTAAGGTAAACCTTTGAAACTCATAATACCTTATATGAATTATGGGGATTATACCTCATATGAAGTACGGCAGGAACATCAGAAACTCTTTGCAAGCCATTAGCAGGAACTCGGTGACCAACATCAACCTGAAAGCTATAAGCAACTACATGAAACGTCATCAACAACTCAGTGTTGTATGTATCAAATGCTTTTTAGATTGATAAATAAATGGATGTCTTTCTTTACTTAGAGGTAAATACACAAGATCAACAACAACGTTGTGTGCAAAGAAGTTGTGTACAAAGAAGCTATATTTCATATATGAATTGACAACGTATACTTTGTTCTTGCGAATAAATTAATAACTTTTATGCTCTCATATCGAATGATCATTTGTCTATTTTTGTTCTCAATATGTAAAATACATATATTGTTATTATGTAAGGCAAAATTTTGAAACACATAATACCTCATATGAATTATAGGGATTATACCTTTAAAAAAAAACATTTAGCTTGGGAAAAAAAGAATACCCTGTCACGGTGTGTTTTCAAATAACTATTCATATAAGAAAACATAAAACATAGTTATATTTCGTATATATAAATATATATCTTGCTATTCGTAACGTAATACATTAAAAAGATAATCACAAGTCAAAGAATAATCACAAGTCATGCCCCTCCGGTGTAACGGGTCAAAGTGCTTCAATGAAATGTGCCGGTTGTCAGCGTTTTAGAATGAAGGTGGCAAACACAACATTCATGTAAATAAGTTTGTAAACGCAAAGGTTGTCAACATTTATATCTTCTATCATATTCGATAAACATATATTTCTTTTCGTTCTTAATCCATTCAGTATAAAATTTAGTATGTTAATATCTTTTTTTTGCTAACTTACTTTTTTCAACGATAATCATAAGTCTACCCCGCCCATCAGGCGGACCATGCAAATGATGATCATAAGTGTAGGCCGCCTTCCTTTTAAAAACAACCAACAAAGTAACAACAAAAATAAAAACAAACATTTTCCTATTATAAATATAATTTATTTGTAGAACATAATTAAAATTGTTGATTCACTTATTTAAATATTATTTTCAAATTAAATAGTATAAATGTACCATTTCCGTAAATAATATGCAATCTAAATCTAAATCTTTTCATAATATATTTAAATTTAAAAAAAAATACCAAATAAACTAAGAAATAGACCACAACATAAATAGACAATAACAAAATCAACTCTATTATTCACAACATCTTTCACATAATAATACGAGTTAATTATTACTAAAGAAACAAAGAAATAGACAGCAACATGAATACACAACAACATACTAAAACATATAATTAACCACATCTTTTACAAATCATTACATAATTCATATATCAAACTAAACACATATAATTAACAATTAATATAAACTCCCTAAGTAATTATTTACACACAAATACAACCTTTCCGTACATATGTCGCATTATTCAAACTTATTACGCTAAAAATAAACAACATCGATAATTGCTAATCGCTAAATAATCAAAGATTCATTTTTTATGTGTCTCGGTAATTAACAATTATAATAAAGAGCTTGAAAATTAAAAAAGAAAATTAACAATTATAATAAAGTGCTTGAAAATTACAAAAAAAAAAAAAAATTACAAAGTATTAATATAAAGAACATGGACAATTGCTAATCGCTAAAAAATCCAAGATTCGTTTTTTATGTGTCTCATTAATTAACAATTACAATAAAGAGCGTGTGAATTACAAAAGGAAAATTACAAAGCATGGTCGCCCATCAGATATATATTATATATATATATATATATATATATTATATATATATATATATATATATATATATATATATATATTTTCCTTCTATTTTTAAGATTTTGTTATTTTTGATATCTTATGAAATTGAATTTTGAAAGTTATCTCGAGTAAAATTTAAAAGTTGAATATATATACTGTATTTTTTTTAGAGTTTGAAGGTTTTCAAAATTTTAAAGTTTGAAATTTTAAAAAAATATTCAATTTTGAGTTTTATTAAGTTACAAAAATTTCAAAAGAGAAAAAATTGAGAACTTTCTGATAGAAATTATGGCTTGGGTTGACGTAACATATCTTTAAAACGTTTGTTACTTTTGATGGGCTCGAGACACGTAGACTTGTGGAAGTGTCACTTTTGATGGACTAGAGGCATGTGGACTTGTAGACGTTGGCATGTGGAAATAACAAAATTAAAAAAGAAAAGGAAAAGATGGTCTCAAATAAATCACTTCCTGATGGGTACAAGACTTGATTGAAATTTGAAATATTCACTCATTGTTGTAATTTATGTGGTGAACATGTATAAATATGAAATCTTTGGAACAATGTTAAAAAACATTCCATTTAAAGTTTTTTTTTTTTTGTTTTTGTTTTTTTTTTTTTTTTTTTTTTTTTTTTTTGGTTTTAGTTTTATCGAATAGATGAAAAAAATTTGAAAAGAAATCCAACCGATTTAGATTAGAATGTAGTCAAAGATGAAAAGAAATAAAGTAGCTCAATTCCCCATCAAATCACCTCATGTCGTAGTACAATATGAGCATTAAAAATGACTTATCAAAGGAAAAGGCGTAAAACGTACGACTGGACTTTGTGATGAATTTTTTGACGTATACAAGAGTTGGGAATTCAATTACTTCTTCCGCCCCAAAATAATAGTCATCGTACCATTTGACTTTTTCGGTCTTTTCTTTTTCAACTTTAACATTAAATATTTTTGTTTGTATTATACCATAGTTGATGAAAATTATACAAATGAGAAATTCATTTAAAACCTAATCCATTCGTATATTTTACATCAAGTATTATACAATACAAGTAAAAATACTTAAAATCAAAGTTGTAAAATAAAGACCGAAAAAGTCAAAAGGGGATTATAATTTTAAGAAGAAAGGAGTATATTAAAAGTTGTTTATTTACTACAATATGTTTTTGTTAACGCTATGAAAGACTCCTTCCGTCTTAAAATTATTGTCAAAAGATAAAAATCATATAGTTTAATAAAAGTGAAACTATTATAATTTTAAACCACTCAAATAGACTATTAGTTACCATTCTAATTTGATTATCACAACTTAAAATAATTCTATCCAAAAGCTATCACACGTAAGTTAATTGAAAATAATACATTGTCACCGCTACACAATCATACCATCAGAAAAGAAAGTTCTCGAGCAGGATTCTCTAAAGCTAGAAATATAGTTTGTCGAAAGAGAATTAGTTGGCTTAAAAAACTAGAAACCGCTGCCGCAAGGCGCGGGTACTCGGCTAGTCTTATTAAAGATCGATCGACTATGGCACCAGTTTCTTGTACGTTGGCATACAGAATGTGTTTCAGTGGTGGTGATTGAAAATGGTGATAGGGGTGTGTGTGTGTGTGAAAGTGTTTGGGTTTGTGACCTTTACTTTGGTTACAACAATTGAGGAATGAGAAAAATAAATATTTGAAGCTTGGTTTGTGGGTGAAAATGGTGATTTATGATGTAATAGTATATGTCAAGTGGTGATATGATATGATCATTTATGTAGAAAATACAGAGTATAAACTCTTAAGGAATGCTAGAGCCACAAATAAACTTTCACAAAATCAGCCACAAAATGACGTGTCCAGAGGATGATTGGTGTATTTTGTGACAATTTCTCTCCTCTATATGATTAAACCAATCATGCTCTCACACATCATTTTGTAGTTGATTTTGTGAAAGTGTATTTGTGGCTCTAACATTCTTCTAAACTCTTTGATATAGTGTGCTAATAGGAGTGATTCTTATATAAATTGCCCCTTTTCTACAAATATACATGTAATTTACATGATTGTCATTGTCGGATGTCAATGCCCTATTAGTATTGGTTTAATACTATATTTTCTTATCTTAGAAACTAAAGGTGCGTAGCATTTTTTTTTATACATTTAGAATAAATGTACTTCTCTCTTAGGCATAAAATCGGTTAGACCCACCAGTCAAATCAATAATTCACTAACAATCATGGCTACTTTAACCTTTGTCGATACACACAACATGGTAGCTTATTTGGAAAAAGCAGATGATGATACCAAATTTCATCAGATAGTGGACTTTTTACATAGTTCTCACATAAGGTATTCTTTATCATTAAATCCCACTATCTATGTCTCCCAAATCAAAGAGTTTTGGCAGACTGCTACTGTCAAAACATTTGAAAATGGTGACAGCGAATTAAATGCAACAGTGGATGGTAAATCTATCACTCTTACTGAATCATCAATCAGGAGGCATCTCCGATTGAATGATTCAAATGGTATTAGTGCTATGCCAAACACAGAAATTTTTGAAACTTTAACCAGGATGGGGTACAACACCCAATCACAATCTTTGACATTTTAAAAGGTGGTTTTGCCCCACAATGGAGGTTTCTGATTCATACCATCCTTCACTGTCGAAGTCCTAAGAAAACCTCATGAGAACAGTTCAGTAGCAATATTGCGATTGCTCTCATCTACTTGGCCACTGACAGAACTTTTAAATTTTCTAAACTTATCTTTGAAGGCATGGTTAAGAATGTTGATAGCAAATCCAAATTTTTGATGTATCCCAGGTTTATACAAACTATTTTGAACATGAGAAAACATCAACTTCTTCGTCATAAAAATGTTAATCCCACACCCAAACTTTCCCAAAAACTTTTCAGTAATATGAAGATGACTTCAAAATGGTATAATGGGGAAGAGGTTCCTTTATTTGATTCTATGCTACAGGTACCGGGTGGGGGATCATCAAGCCCAGCTGATTCCCATCACACACCTACAACATCAGAACAATCACCTTCACAACCAACCTCATCACCAGATAGGTCTATATCCAGAGAGGGCTCTGTTGTTCCTCAGCACAGAGACCCTACAACTCCCCGTGTAGCAGATGAGGTTGGCTTTGTCAGTATAGAAAGGGCTGCTTCTAATGTATCAGGTTTAGAAGCTAGGCAGGACAAAAGTACCATACATAAGACCCAATCTATGGCAATAACAACAATACCAATTTCCTATGAACCCATTACTATTGGTGGAATCCCAAGCCAACCGGAAATACTGGGTGGCTCAGAAACTCACCATATGGTGGACTATGAGTCTGTGCCCCATTATGCACCTCTCCCTGAAGGTAACACATTAGGAAGTGCTGAGGGCAGACAGACACATAAGGAATTGATGGAAACATGTACAAAATTGTCTGATAAGGTTACTACTTTGGAGTCTGATCTCACTTTTCATAAAATCAAAATTGTCTGAGATGGTTACTACTTTGGAGGCTGATCTCACTTCGAACAAGAGACTGTTTAGCAAGGTGTATACAAAGCTGGTGCATAAAGTCAAGAAATTGGAACAACAGGTCAAGACACTTAAAAGAAAGCGATCAGCTTACATGGTAGCATCCACTGAATCATCTTCTTCATCAACCTCATCATATGATCAGGGTGCAGATAAAGGCGAGGAATCTTCCAAACAGGGGAGGAAGATTGCTCAACTAGATGAAGATCCTCATGTTACTTTGGTCCGAGAAGAGTCTGGTACTCAGGGGAGGCCAGATGAACATCATGAAGGAGGTACTGCCAGTTAAATGGAAGATACTGGTGGTATATCACAAGCTATTGCAAGTGGTTTTCAAGGTACTGCTGGTGTAGTATACATAAGAAGACCAAAGATTTCAATAGCAGACAAGGGTATGGGGATCATGATAGCAGAAGAATCAACTCAAAAAACATTCAATAAAAGCCAGGCTCAGATTGCTTTAGATGAGGAGTTTGCTAAAAAAGTTCATGAAGAAGAATTAGCAAAAGTAATTGACGAAGATAAGGTTGCTCAAATACTGACTGAGCAAAAGCTATTGACTGAAGTCCAAGAAAAAGCTGCTCAAGAAGCTGCTGATTGGGAGCTAGCTGCTAAGCTTCAAGAGGCCGAAAGGTCACCGTTCACCAAAGAAGAAAAAGACCATGCCATTGATGACCTTTTGGAGCAAATGAGGCAGAAACAAATAAAGAAGAAAACTTATAAGAAGAAACCTACTTCAAAAAATGAAGAGCTAAGGTATATGAAGAACTACTTGAAGCATCAAGACACCTGGAAAGAAGAGCATTTCAAGGGTAGATCTCGTGAAGAGATTCAAAGGATCTACATTAATACTCATAGGAGGATACAAATGTTTCTGAGAGGTGATCTCGAAAGAAGTGAATGAAGAGGCGAGAAAAGAACAGGAGACCAATTGGAATCAGGGGATTCCACGAAACAGAGAAGTGCGGAAGAATCAGTTCAAGAAGAACCAACAGATGAAGAAAAGGTCGAAGAAATATTAACTGATGAACAGATCCATGGCATGATGGTGGTAGTTCCAGAAGCTCATAATATTGATCCTATTCAAGCCAAACATCCCATCATTGATTGGGAGGTGTACTCAAATGGAAAGATCAAGGGATGGAAAATCATCAGGGTAGGAGGAAAGTTTGATGTATACAAGTTCTTTGAACACATAATCAAAGCTTTTGACAGAGAAGACATGAATAAGCTGTGGCACTTAGTCCAAGAGCGATTCAAGACATCAGAACCTACAGATGATAAGGATAAAGAGCTTTGGGTTGAACTGAAGAGAATATATGATATTAACACAAGTGAAGCTATATGGAGATTTGAAGCTCTTGCTTCAGACATCACATGGAGACTGTTTGATAACTGTGGTGTTCAGAGAGTTTCCCCTAAAGCAGATGTGGAAATCTATATGTTAGTGGAAAAAGATTACCCACTAAGAGTAGGAATGTTAAAGCATATGCTATCATCAAGACTTAAGGTTGAAGAAGATTCAGAGATGGCAAAAGAGTTGATCAGAAAAACATTTCAGTTTGCAAAAAAAATGAAAGCCAGAATACTAAGGTTGACTATGTACTGTTTGGAAGAGTGCTCACAAGATTTCAATCTTAAGGGTGATACATCACATGGAGACTGAGCATCCCATCAGAACAGAAGTACTAATTGCCATGCTATCATCCAGACTCAAAGTTGATGAAGATCCAGGGATGGCAAAAGAATTGATAAGGAAGATATTTCAGCTTGCATAGGAAAGGAAAGACAGAAGACTAAGGTTGGCAATTTAGTGGTTGAAAGAGTCCTAAAAATCCTCATTTACTTTAATAAAGTTGATTAATTGAAGAAACATCATTGTTTATGAAAACCTATAACAGTACGAATTTTAAAGGAGCAGTACTAACATCAAAGTTAGTGCTGCTATTTATATTCGGCTTATTTATGGCTTAGTTAAGAAGTTTTAGAAAATGTGCATTCATAAAAATAAGCTTAACTCGGCTTTTTAAGTATCTATTCATTTATTTTCCTTACTTTTATTGAACTAGTTTTGTCAAACAATTAATAAGGAATATGATATGTGGTGTTATTATGAAAATTCTATTGGGTTTCTTAACTCATAATGTCAAACAGTATTAACTTCTATACCGAGCAGTACTAAAGATTTATTTAGCATCACTAACTGTATCATAACAGTATTAAAAAACAGACTACCAGTACCAATGTATTGTGTATCCAAACAAGTAGATCATTGACTCACAAGATATCGTAATAATTTAAACAAATTAAAAAGATAGCGACAAATTTAAAAAAAAGAATATTATCTTTTAAATTCATCCTAATTGATTGCATGAAGGTTGTATTTTGGAATATAAACCGTTTCCTTTTTCAATATTTAAAAAGATATGACTTTACAATGTTTATAAATACAAACCTTTAACAAACAACTTCTATCATATTTTTATTGTTTAATTATATTCTGATTTCAAAGTTGAATGGCTTCATCATTTTCAAATACTGATTCAAAGAAACAGAAACGAGGAAGAGGTACTCCTCTTCCTTCTATTCCTTTAAAATACCAAATCTTTTGCATATCCGAAGCTATTTGGAAAAAATGTAATTCTAGGCAATTTGGGACAGAAAAAAGTTTGGTTGAAATTTATAATAACTGTATCAAAAGGCTAGAAGAAAAAAACAAGGATGAGGAAGCGATTATATTGGTGCATCAGAAGAAGATTGAAGATCGTAATAAAGACATAGAAGAAAACCGACAGAAAATTGTTGGAGTTTATAAAAGTATTGAAGATTATTTATCCATTTAAAATGCATGTACTATGAGATTTGACAATATGTAATATTGGAATATGATTGATTTAAATTATATGTAATGTTTTTTATATTATGTCAATTTTAATTTGCAAATTTTAACCTATTTTGCAAGTTTGATTTCTACTACTTTAATGCAACATTACGTTAGTTTGCAAAGTTAATTAATTTTCTTTTCATAGAAACTTTGCACACAAGGGTCATGCTATTCAGAAATTGAAAGTGCACACAAGGGTCCTTTGTACTGATATTAACAATACGTATATGTTAATTTGTACTGCTGAGATTTCGCCAGTTTGTTATTTTTTTTTTATGTTCGTACTGCTACGCTCCCGACTTAGTACTGATACTATAAGCAGTTCATAAGAGTTCTATTAAAACACATTATCACTTTAAATATACATAGTCCATTATTTTTATACATCGTCAATTCTAATAACATGTTTAAATGTTTATACACAAACAAATGTTGATTTTAATTTAAAAATTCATAACAGATAAACATCTAATTCAAACAAAGATCATTCTACATATTTAGAAGATTAAAAGATATCAAACTTTTAAATATTTTAGTCGATAATAATGATAATCGTATAAGTTTACAATTTAAAAAGAATATTTACTTATCATAATTACAAAAGAAGTTAAATCATCATCATTATATTCACAACTTGACCCTTCAAATATACACTTTCCAATGTGAAATACGGCTGAACTGTTCATATGTCATATTAGTTATAAAATTTTATATAAACACCATTGTATAATCATATTTGTACATCTAACTAAAAAAAAATCCTAAACTGAACGTACTGTTGATCAAAAAATGTCATCTTCAAGAAAAAGAACACTAGAAGTTGCAGATATTGAAGACAATCAACAAGATCAAAAAAGTATGTTAAATTCTTTACAGTATATGTTATCCTATATATTTATCAACTGAATATGTTTGATATCTTTGTAGCAAGCAACCCAAACAGGATGAAGATGAAGTGTTATGCACTGAAAATCAATCACTTGCAAGTTGAGTGGATGGAGGTTCTTTTGTGGATGGTGGTGATGATATTCTTGGTGATGATGTTAGGTGAGTATGGATGTAGTCATTGATGGATGAAGTGGATGGAATGGAGGAAGATGAAGCTCCATGGGTAGAGGGTGTTTTTGATGGTGCATTAGGTGCACTTGGGGATGAATTTTGAGGTGGTGGTGATGGAGTTTTGATGTCATCTTGGGTGAGGTCAATGAGGAGTTGTTTTGGTGGTATGATGACAAGTCTTTGCTTTCTTGGAGTCTTAGAGATGGATGATTTTGGTGACAACATGGTGGATGAAAATGGGTGTTTGATGAGGGTGATAGTTGATGAGGTGAAAGGTAATTGTAAGGAGGGTATTTATATTGTGAAAATGTGGTTGATTTAGGCAAATTGTGGAGGTTTTGTGGTAATATTCCAAGTTCAGTTCATGTATTAAGGGTAATGGTAGCTGGGGCTAGGTAAAAGTGGTCACAAGATGTAAAAGGAAACAATAAAATTTACTGTCCAGATGGCCGGTCCCCTTAATTGCTGGGCGGCCCCCTTAAAATTAAGGGGACCGCCTAAGGAATTAAGGGGGCCGCCCATCTGGTGATTTCCCAGGCGACCAAATTTGAAAAATTTCAGAAAAAGGTCATTTTTAGGGTGTTTTTGCAGCAAGTTCCATTTGGATTATGTATATTAAGAATGATTAAATAATAACAAGAACTTATTAAAAAGAATAATGGTTATATGTAAACTACTAAAATCATATTGTAAGCATGTCATAAGCATATATCTTAATTAAGCAAGAAAAGAAACAACACATTCATAGCAAACATATATAGGAAAGAAAGAAACAAACATTCATTAATTTAAAATGATTATGTGACAAACATAATCATTGTTACAACATACATAGTGCTTAAAGCATACATTTTGTTAGAGAATTCTAATTTGCCTAAGAAATCCATTTGACTTGCTTGATAATGGAGGTGGTTTTTGAAATGAGGGACAAATGAAAGGGTGAGTAAATGGAATCAATGAAGGTATATGTTTGGGTGTGTGGAGGTTGTGGATGGTGATGGTGGAGACATTTGAGGTGGAGAGCTTGGAGTGGACCATGATGGATGAAGGTTTTGATGTTGTTCAATTGGGGATATTGGATTGGATCTAGTGAGAAGATACTCAATCCAAGTAAAGTGCTCATTAAGAGCAATGGTTTGTTGTTGAAGAAAGATGCAACAAGGACAATTGTTGACATGTTTCTCAACTTGGTTTTGGTTGTGGGGTGATGTGGGAGAGCTAGATGGAGGTTGATCAAGGTTTCTTTGGGCTAGGTGTAGGGCAAGAAGAGCACTAAGCTCATGAGCTTCCTTGAGTTCCTCAATGAACTTCAAGTGTTCGGATGAAGGTGTTGGTGGTAAAGTGTTGTTGTTATGAGGGATGGATGTTTGCACATGCAACATAGGGGTAGCATGTGAATTGGTAGGAGGTGGTGGTGAGACTCTTGGTGGTGGAGATGTTTGTGAACTTGGGTAATCATGAGTGGATGAAGATGGTGATGTGGATGAAGTGGATGTTCCAAGAGTGGTGAGTATTTTTGATGAATTGGTGGGTTGAGTGTGGATGAGATTTGGATTGAGGTTTTGGGAATGATCATAGGGAGATGAAAGGTTAGGAGTGGATGATTGGTTATGTGTTTGAACAACATCATTAGTTGGGTTATGGCAAGTTTCAAGCTTCCTTCTCCAAATTGGTCTCACCGAGATTTTGGCAACTCTTGAAGGTTTTGATTTTGGGTAGTTGGAGGATGACATGTTTGAGTGGATGATGTGAATGGGCATTTATGATGGGAAGGTGCATTTATAGTGAAGGAATAATGTGGTTTAGGAAGGTAAATTTTGGTGGGTGGTTTATGACAAAATGTGTTTGTGAATTTTGGGAAGTATGGAATAAAATGGGTTGGAAATTGAAAAAGGAAACAGTAATCCGGATCTCCAGATGGCCGGTCCCCTTAATGATTAAGGGGGCCGCCTAGGTATTTAAGGGGGCCGCCCATCTGCTAACTTCCAGATTCCTGAAAATGGGTTTTTGGCAGAAATTTGTAGAAAAAGGTTGTGTTTTTGAGTTCAGTTTCAAGCAAGTCCAACTTCTTTTTTGAGGCAATTTAAAATTTAATGACTCATGTATGCTAAGCACATTCAATTAAGCAATTTTAATTATCATGCAACCTACTCATTTACCAAGAAGCATATATGTATATATGGACAAGAAGAACAACATATAATTACCAAGTAATTTATGCTATCATTATAATGACGATTAATTAGCTAGTTAGTTAATCCCAACAAGTGTCTATGTGATAGGAAATTAGTGATAGCATTGATTTCTAGACTTGGATCAAGCATGATTTGAGAAAGTGTTTTTGGGCATTATTCAACAATGTTTGAGAAAAAGGTTTTGTGAAAATTGTTTCAACAAGGTAGATTCGAATTTGTTTCAAAGTGTTTTTATAAGGATATAAAAATAGGTTGTTACACTTTTTGGCTTTGATAAAAACATGTTTAGTAGAGAAGTGACAAAATCTTTTTGAAAGATCATTTTCCAAAATACGAAGATTTGCATTTATAAAAGGATTTGTTGAAAAAAAATTTAATGCTTGATTGATCAAGACTATTGTCTCATGCTATCTCTTTCAACAAATTATGTGATTTAAATGATAGTAATGACTAAATTTTATATGTTCAACAGAGAACACTTTATTTAAAGCTTGGGAGGATTAACTTAAGGTTTTGTAGCTAATTAACAAGTAATATAACAAATAGTGTGAGGGCATAGCAACCAATCAAACTAAGCATATCTTAAGGCAATGATTATCATAACTATATGCAAGGAGTAACTACTCAGGAGAGTTTAAAAAGAAGACTTATCTCAGGTCCAGTATTTCTTCATGATATGAGGTAGTGAATAATAGATGAGTACCACTTCGTTCCATCCTCATTTTTGTAGATTAAAAAGTCCTCATGCGCGTGTTTTGAATATGAGTAGGTTAACGCAAGATTGAGTATCATTTCATTTTGCGTTCATCACCTAAACAAATAAAACAACTTGGTACCCAGATTCTCATGGGTCCGAGATGGTTAGTTGGGGACATCCATTGCATTTATATGCACGTGGAGAAGATGTCACCAAGAAGTACAAGAATTCCTTGATAGTTTGTTTTGATGAACAAACAATGGATTTCTTGATTCATAGATTATAATTACAGTAAATAGCCTTATATCTAAATTTCTCTACTAGGTTTTTTAATTATAATTTGTTTTGATTTACTTGTTGAAGAGTTATCCGAATTAAATCCTAAACCGGTTTTAACATTGAATGGCTTTTGACAACTTAGTAAGAATTTAAGAGATTTGGAACTTTCTTCAAATTTAGCTAATATTTTTGCTCTTTCATTTAATCTTTTAATTTCAAGTTTATAATCTTGACATATTTTGCATTCTAGATCAATTTCAATATTACTTTCTAATCTAGACATTTTATCTTCTAAAATTATTTCTTTTTCAAGATTATTTTCAAAAGTTTTTGATGATTTATGTTTAGACATAATTTTTAGATCTATGTTGCAAAAATGTTTAAACTCATTTTCTAGTTTTGAAAATTCTAAAATGAATGGATCATAGCAAAAATGTTCGTTTTTGGATTGTACCTTATTTGGAGCTTTATCTAGTTTGCATTCGTCACATATCGGATGATGATCTTCTCCTTCGTCTGTGTCACTCCATGACATTGGATTAAGTTCACTTTGGAGTTGATCCATGTAGCCTTCGTCGTTAATACCTTCATTAACAACATTTGAACTAGTAGCACATGTATCTATTTTATCTAAATGTTTATCTATTAAATTTTCTAAAATGACTAATTCATGTACAAGATCAAAATCCTCATCTTTGGCTTGACATTTTTCTTGATGAAAGTTTAAGAGATTTTTCCAAATATCATTTGCCGTTTTACAGAAAGATATTCTTTCATATTCAACTTTCGGCAAAGTTTTGTAAATAATTATTTTAGCTTCATTATTTTTGTTATTATTTATTTTTAAATAATCATTTTGAGTTTCAAAATCCATTTTTGTTTGACTTTCAAAAATCGTTTTTGTTGCTTGAAAATCACCAATCGAAATGACATGCCAAAGATCTAGATCAATTGATTTCACATAATTTTCAAATTTATTTTTCCATTCAAGAAAAGTATGGTTTTCAAATAGTGGTGGTGTTTGCATCAATTCCCCTTCTAAATATTTTTCGGATTCCATAGATCGTTTCAAGTTTTAAAATACAGTATATTTTAAAGATCTTGATTGACGTGGCTCCTGATACCAATTGTGGAAAACTAGAAGGGGGGTTGAATAGTTTTACGTCTTTTTAATTTATTATAAAAACTTTGTTTACTTTTAAAAATTTAGATTCAAGTTTGTTAAAACTTAAATCTTATTATTAGTTATATACGTATTCATTTAAATTGATTGTAAATGTTTTGGTTTCTTGAATGGATTTTTAAATTGATCTTTATGTGAAGTCGATCTCTAAAAAATACTAGCAGTTATATAATCCTATGTGTATGAATGTAATGACGATATAAGTAAAGAAGTAAATAAGGTATGGAGAGATCTAACCGAGACACGAGAGATTTATAGTGGTTCGGCTACAAGGACACCTTCCTTGCCCTACTCCACTCCCCGAGCACCGAGCTCGAGAGTTTTCTTCACAACTTCAATAAGCTCCCTTATGGCGGAGAAAACCTTACACGACTTTGGCTTACACCGGCTTAACGACACAAAGCTAAATGTCGAGTTCTAATCGTAGCTAGAACCAATCTCACAACTTCACAACACAACTTCTTCACGACTTATTCACGACTACTTCACAACGGCTTCACGACTGCTTCACGACTTCAACACGACCGCTACACAACCTCTATGCTACGGCTTCACGACTTCAACACTATGTCTTCACGACTAAGACTTCACTACTTCAACACGACCGCTACACAACCTCTATGCTACGGCTTCACGACTTCAACACTAGGACTTCACGACTAGGGCTTCAAGGCTTCAACACGACCGCTACACAACCTTTATGCTACGGCTTCACGACTTCAACACTAGGACTTCACGACTTCAAAGCTACGGCTTCACGACTTCAACACTAGGACTTCACGACTTCAAAGCTACGGCTTCACGACTTCTACTCCGCGGCTTCACAACTTCTACACTATGTCTTCACAACTTCTATACCACAACTACTTATACAACTTCTTCACTACTTACATACAACACTAATCTACTATACACACTTTACACAAATGAATGAATGATTTACAAACTTTGTTAAACTAACAACTTAAGTAACAAGAAGATACTAAGTTGTAATACTTCTAATCTTGATTGATAGAAGTATTCTTCTTTTGCACTTGAATGAAGGAAGCTTGGATCACTTGGAAACCAAAGCTTAAGATTATATGATCAAAGGATTATTAGAAAGTATTTACAAGATTTAGATCAGAAAGTTTTGGGGTGCAAAAGGTGAGTAAAAGTCTAGGAGAAGGCTGGTATTTATAGGAGAAAAATTGGACAGCTGGAGGTCTACTGGAGCGGGGGCGGTCCCCTTAAATAGGGGGCGGTCCCCTTAATAATTAAGGGGGCCGCCTAGTAAAATTAAGGGGGCCGCCCCTTCTGGCCGTTGGCCAATTTTGTCCTTTTGTGGGGAAGGTTTTTCTGGAGCATTTTTAACTGATTTTGGTTAAAAATTTGAATTCATATTTTATAAAAGATTAAACATTTTTATTTAATACCAAAAATGTTTTTCAAAAATATATAAAATGTTTTTGATGTTTTATAAAAAATCTAGTTATTAAGAAAATGTTCCTTTGATCATATAATGCATTAAGCATTAGTTCATTCATACCTTAAGTGATTTGAGTTGTAGAAATAGATATTTACAACTAAATACTTGTTTACGTCATAATTTTCCGATTAACGATTTTACATTTTGTGATTATCAAAACGTAGAGATATCGAAAAATATTAATAACGTGTTTAGGCATTATTTATATCAACAATGTTTCTTTTGTATCCCAAATAGTATGCTATTTAACATAGTGGTGGTCCAGTTAATATCTGCAAGGAGTACACAAGTTTTATTATCATTCTTATTTAGCACATATTTTGTCAAAAACATCATACATTCCACTTAAATATATAAAGTGTAGTCATACTAATCAAATAAATAACATGTTACGAAACTATATAAATAATGTATGTTTGATGTTTGAATATATAAAGGCGTGAACATTTGTTTTGATGTTTGTTTGACCATAAAAAAGCCAACAAACAACTTATGGTTAAATTCTGACATAAAATGGTTGTGTTTGACAATAAAAAGTCAACCAAAACAAAAAATGGGTATGGGCTTACTACACAGACAATGTATTGTCTTTGATTAACTATATATAGTTAAAATTAACATTGCAATGATATAAATGATAATAGTACGCATCAATTATCAGAATTTCCTAAACGTTATATTATAACTAAACTTACATATAAGTTTTATGTCATAGCATACAATACTTAGTACCAACAAGTTTTGAAACATGATATAAACAAACAACAAAATATACTAGATATTGACAAAAGATGTTTAAACTGACTAACCGTCATATTATCAACATAACAAACCTACCATAACAATCCCCAGCATAAAACATACATAATTCATCTATTAAGTACTAACACACATGAAACACCGGGTAATCCTCATGAACTGGCCCATTCAAATCAGTAAGGATAAACATGAGTTTAAACATTATCATTTTTCCATATTCAAATCCACATACTTGAAAGAAAGTTCCCCACTTACCAATTGCATTAACATGATTGACCCGTGCTGGGTTTTCCCTGTGAAAATCCATCCTGATTTTCATTATGTACTCAACTGCATCATGCTTAAACAGACCTTTTTTGAAAATGTGCATTGGATGTTTTTTCTAGAAATTTAGCTGGTATTGCCTGTCGTTAAACGATAACAACAGGATTTCAACCATCATTCAACTTAAACGTCAATATAAATAACCACAATACAAAACTGATACTTACATGTCTTGAAAAGATAAGAATCTCAGAAGACCTTTTATAGAACACATCAGTCCTTTCACCAAAATGTTCCTGATGACCAGCCCATTGGCAGATGTGTTGCATCCGCTTATCCGCTATTTATAAAAAACAAAAAAATATAAACAGATTTTTTATACAGAATATACTATAAAAATAAGACAAACAATTCAATATCACTTTCATATTGCTGCACAACAAACAAGATATAAGGTAACAACAACATATCTAACCTTTATCTTCAGGATCTAGCATTTGTTGGTGTAATACAAGTAGAGTCACACCAAAAAAAATAACATCTGTCTTTGCACTTCCATCAAAATTGTATGAAATTAGATTGAGCCTATTATTTGCCACTTTTGTGAAAACAATAACATCCGCAAAATCAATATCAAACTCTTCAACAACAGCAACCCACATAGCTTCGTCCATAACATACATAGCATTATTCACATCACCTCCTTGATGCACAAGATTAACATTGACATCAAACTCATTTCATTGAACAATAATAGCGATGGTAGCTTCCAAGCCTACCCCAGCCAAAAAATTGACAGGAAAATCCTGAAACCAACAATATAATCATCAATAATACCTGATTTTTAATTTTACACATGCCAAAACAAACATATATAAAGTTATGCTTTTCTTAAATTTTTATTACAAATAATACCTGAGGAACATGAGGGTATTGAAATCTGTAGCTCTGAAACCTTAAATGATGCCCCATTACACCAACATATCCACCAACTTCAATCCCGTTAGAGTCGTAACCAGTTACGTAAAACGAATCATCTCCTTCCTCGACAAAGTGTAGCATGTAAACATCTCTATACATTTATTACCCTTAATATTAATAGGTCCTCCTAATGGGGCAACTATCGTAACTTCTTTCCGTTGCCTTTCAATACTAGTTAAATAAAGATGCCTATTCCTATTAAACGCATTGTCAGAGAAAACTTGAGGTAGTACAAGCAACTCAGGATACGTGTTTCTGTTTGGACGCACCACAAATTCAATCGGCATGAGTTCCTAAAACAATGTATAACAATTAAAAACACTTTAACTCCTTACTTAATATACAATCCGAAAAACAATTTATAACAAATAAGATTCCTAAATAATAACCAATATCAAAATTTTAATTTTTAATGAAAACAGTTTTAGAGGTCGCAAGGGTATTTGCAATAGTAATTCATAAGCAGCTTAAAATTTATATGTTCCTTTCAGCTAATCTTTATATGATGTGTCTTGTTAGAGATAAAAAGACAATCCACTTCGCATTAGACAAAATAAATGTGTCAAGATCCTTTATAATTACTACCTAAAAAAACAACCATCTACCATTACCTAACACATTCATAATATTTCGAGTGACCAAAATAGGGAAAACATACATTTCCTTAAGAACTTAACAAGATCATATGAATATGTGTTTCACAATGCACGTATTACAGATCAAATTGGAATCACATATTACATGTTTCCTCAAACACATTTAGCCATAAATACGCCAAACCCAACCAACAGTACTAACTTTAAGTTAGTACTGCTCCTTTAAGATTAGTACTGCTTCAATTCTTTAGCAACAATAATGTTTTATAGGTACTATATTTTCACAACAACCAACACACAAGCTGGAAATACAATGATTATATGTGTTACTACAACTAAAATAGATTTTGGGTATAATGTGTAACAGATATTTGTTAATTTTTTAAAACAAAATATCCAAAGTGACTATCTAATGTTTACATCGTTTTTTCTTTCTCTAACAAAATTTGTTAACATTTTTTTTACCGTTCATTTGTACAGTCAACTTATTTCATATAAGCAACTATAAAATAATTTGTATTCTAGAAAAAAAAAAGCCATATATTAGACATCAAATTATTTTGCATACAATATATGGTTATTTTTTTTGATAGATTTTTACTTTCATCTCCAAGAAACAAGTTTTGAATTAAATTGCACCCTCACACACTATAATTTATAAGGATGTTGATTATTTATATGCAATGATCATAAAAATGTGGACTTCATGTGTATGTTATAAAATGAAACAAATGCCAGACCGAATGATATTCGTCTAAAACAATCAACATGTGTATTGCCTACTTTGACATAGATGCACATCCATAACATATATGAGATGATCTTACCATTTTATAGTATATTTATAGATATTTTTTTAGTGCTTAAATGGAAATTAAATAAAAACAGAGATAAAGTATAATGTTTATCTTAATTTGGTTTTGGATTTATTGGTTTTTTATGATATCTGATCGGAATCTATGAGGATGAGGGATTGAAGGTTTGATATCACACAAACCGAATAAGAAAGAGTTTATTACTATGTGATTTGATGGTAGAGTTATGAAGAAGATAAATCTGATTTTTGTATTCAATTACCACTTGAGTGCCTATGTCCAATTGTAAATACTAGGCCACATTGATTTATGTATGTAACCATTTTATTGTTTTTGGTTTGGTTGCAGTTTGAAGTATTTTTCCCTTAATATTATAAGAATATGACATTTTATAAACTTTAAATGTATATCATAATATGTTAACCACTTAACTCTTGGGTGTGTTGTTTTGTTTTTTGTTATTTTTTAAAAAAGTTAAAAGATAATCATACAGAAAAAGGTATAACAAACCTTTGATATGGTTCACCTTATCTTATTCAAAGTATTAGGGGTAATGTAACTCTATAAATTTAATTTTTTTTTGTTAATCACAACACAATTTATCTTCTCTTCAAAATTAAAAACATAAACAAAACTTGAAATACAAATATAACTATTTAAAGTATCCAATTAATATATCAAAACATGATTAAAACTTGGAAGAAAATTTTGATTTATCTCCTCTAAAGAAACATAGCATGAGCAAAATTACTTAATACATTATTGTCTGAACCGTACCTGGTAGACTCGAAAATAAAAGCAAACGAAAACATGGAATATTCAAAGTTCGATCGTTATTTTAACAAACATGAAACAAAGGGAATGGTCGTGTGTCTGTACTTGTGTCTTCGTAGAAATCAAACATGTATTTGAAGCGCATCAATTTGTTCAAATCAAACCACCATTCATGTTGTAAATTCCTAACAAATCCAATATGATAATTGTTAAAATATGTTAATTGTCAACATAAGTTAACATGGTTGACATTATTGAGTTTATAAGCTTGATGTAAAAAAATACATGATGTCCCACATAGATGAAATAGTAAACTTGAAGCTACTTTATAAAACGTGATGTGTATGAGAGGTATGTGTTGGACTTAGAATGAAGCTCTATTATTTCCTGGGTGGTTATTTTTAATTAAACATTCAGCCGGTCAGGTTATAATAGAAAATCATACGAATGCTTAATTTTTTTTAATAATAATGTTATAAAAAAAATCCAACCAAGTCAACAACAAGTCGGTTTGGGACTTTGGGTTAACAATAAAATATGCAAACCAACTCTCCCTATATCCCATCCTATCGTAATTATTCAACTGCATCTCCTCCTCCATTACGCTTCTATCAAATCTTGGAAAATCAACAGCTCTTTCAAAGATCTTGAGGTAATCACGACATTTAATTTTATAACAATCTATAAATATGATCATGAGCTAACAACTCACCCATTACCAGTGCAACATCTTTTTCGATTTATATAATGGGTTTGTTAGTATTATGCCACAGTTAATTTGATGTTAGCAAAATGTTTAAAATCGTACTTTACTGTTCAATCGTAGTGGTGACGATTATATGATAATCAACCCCCACAATGTTTAACCTGTTACTTATACTTTGTGTTTTTTAATATTATTATCACATTCACTAAATGCTTTATGTTGCAAAGTCGTACCCTGTAACATATTGGTAAAGATTCATACATAAACTAAATAAATTTGTATTTTGGGGTTTATGTTTAAGATAGGTTAACACCAAATTTTACCCCTGCCATAATTGACACATTTGCCTTCTTAGATGTGTATTAAACCTATATTCATGTTAACCTTAGGTTAATCGTAGTGTGTTATAGTCGACAATTACTTAAATAGTTACCTGACCAACAATGACAGTGATAAATACTCTTATTGGATTTGTTAGTATTATGTCAGAGTTACTTTGATGTTAGCCGAAGGTTTGTAATCGTGATTTATTGTTCTATCGTGGTGGTAACAATTATCTGATAACCAACACCCACAATGTTTAAACTGTTACTTATACTTGGTGTTTTTTGATATTATTATCACACTCACTAGATGGTAATGTTATCTAAAGATTGTCGCAACATTCAAGTATTACTTTTAAAAAAAAACATGATTTACACCAGTTTACATACCAGATTCACTTCAAACAAGATGGCTCAGCAATTTTTGTTCTAATACACGCACGACACATTTGAAAATCAAAAGGTAAACTTTATTGATACATATTTATGTTATATATTAATGCATACACAGTTATGAAAATTAAGTCAAGGAATAAAAAAATTGGTTTTTGTTACGATACTCAACAATAGATCTTGCCGGATGTTTTTGCCGAGTACTTCAAGAATGAAAGCAACATGGTTTACCTGAACGGCACCGACAGGTACTGGTACAATACAGAGCTCCAAAACAGAGATGGAAAATGGATGCTATGTGACAAAGAGTGGTTTCAGTTTATTGTAGCAAATGTTCCTCGCATTGCAACTACAATGCATTTTGTTAGGATCAGACAAGATGACTAATACGTGACAGTTGACGACATTAGTGGATCAGAGTGTGCAGGTTACGATAGGCGAAAAATAGGACCAAGAATGGACAGGTGTTTGGCAACGTATGCTCCAGGAATCACGGTAATCAAATATCTATAACTTAATCATGCTCTCGATTAAAAACTAAAATAAACGTTGTTATCAGTGTATAACTTAATTATAAAATCTGTTTTTGTATGTGTAGTTACTACCAGGCGATTTCTTACAAGATATCTGGCAAAACAGTTTCACCCTCATGTACGCTGGAATGGCTTTCCATGTTCGCCACAAGAGGGTTAAACCTTGGGAGGATAGGCCTGTCAGGATGAATGGCTTAACAGGTTATGGGTGGGACGTCTTCGTTGTTACAGCAGGGATATAGTGGGGTCAACAACTTGTCTTTACAAACCTTGAAAGATACACATTATCAGTTGTGGTCGTAGGAGGCTATGATGGTCTTGGACTCAACAGGGAAGTCATACGAACTACTTTGCTAAAGAGACCACCTAGACCAATTCTTTATCGAGATCGTAATGGTAAGTCAAATTATATGTTTTTTAGTTTTACTTATAATTTTAAAACAAATCAAACAATCATAAACATCTATTATCAAACTGCATGACAACACAATCACATTATTATTGCAGACCCGAGAATGCATCAAATTTGCACATGGTACCATCACAATGGTCATGTAAATGAAGACATAGTCATTTACACACGGTTCCGCCTAGAAGTTGGATATTACTATCCATTGGTAAGATTCAAACAATAAATGAGCAAACCAAAAATCGTCAAATATCTGTTTTGAAAAAATTAAATTAACCCCATAATTCGGTTTATAAAATAGGCGATCGAATCAGAAATCTGGGACAACTTGAAGTTGCACAAGTAGAGGAAAGCAGTGATCATACATAGTAAATGGGCTTACTTAGTCAAGTTGTATCTGGTTTTACACACAGACAACCCTTTTAAGATCAAAGCCCTGGTGATGGCAGGGAACTGGTATCAGTTTGGACAAGATTGCGGCTTTGAACACAGAAAATGATGCGTATAAAGCTGGTGCGTTATGAGGTTCACTCAGATGAAGGCCAACTACAACGAGTCCCAATATTCCATGTTTGTTAATATGCTATCACAGGTTATCAGTCTATGATGCCACAGCCAAATTAGAAACATCTGTATTTAACTTTTTTGGAAGTAGGATACTTACATCCTAACTTTATAAACCTTATAATCTGTCTATATAAAATTATATGGATCGTATTATGAAATGCTTATATACTTTTGAATTTTGTGTTACTAAAAAACTTTAACAGTACTAAGTTTAAATAATCAGTACTAACTTGAAATTTAGTACTGCTATTATGAGTTTAAAGGAACAGTACTAACTTGAAAGTTAATACTGCTGAAACATAGTTGTTATAGTATGTATGATTAGGTTTTCAGATGTAATTAAGAACTGTTTGTGTACAAATTTACAGCATCAAGTGATGAATTATATTATAGCATATTTGATTGTAATGTTTTAACGTCATTACAGAAAACCAATGTTCAAAATAAAAAAACATCCTAACTTGATAAAACTTTTAATTTGTTATGTTATTATAGCATACTTGATTTTAATGTTTTGACGTCATTACAGAAAACCAATGTTCAAAGTCAAAAAACTTCATAACTTGATAAAACTTTTTAATCTGTTATGTTACACTTAATAGTGGTTATTATATATTGAGTTTACAAGCTTTATGTAAATAGCTACATGATGTCCCACATAGATGAAATAGTAAACTTCAAGCTACTTTATAAAACCTGATGTGCATGAGAGGTACGTGTTGGGCTTAGTATGAAGTTCTATTATATCTTTGGCTGTTATTTATAATTATACATTTAGCCGCGAAAGGTATAATGGAAGTTTATATGAATGCTTAGCCTTTTTTTTAAATAAAAACACTGTACCAAACAGGAAATTAAATCAAAAATCCGAGACGACTTGTACATGCACAATTACACAAAAAGGAGAGATTGTACACAGGAAACGGTGTTACCGAGCCAACCTTGATGCGGTTTTACACGGACATAACAATATTGTTTACAAAACCCATACAATCCTTCATCAAGTTTCTTCTGAATTAAATAAGGATTGTGAGGATCTTCCAAACACTTATTTTCTCATCTTCTTGTAATCAGCCCGATAAAGTTATTTTTCCATCTTTGTTATAAGCTGATATACCATCTCACTCCAACATTCAGTTTGAAGTTTAACAGTTCCATTAAGCATCATATTAAGTGTACTTTTTGCCAGAGGATAATCCTTTTCTACTAGCATGTGAATTTCAATTCCTCTCATGATTATAGTGTGAACTCCACATGATTGAAAAAGTTTCTAGAGGATAACTATACTTTTGTACTGATCATGCAAAACTTTATCTTCATGATTGACTTCAAACATAATCTTCAAGTCTCCCCAAAGAACTGTATCCAAAACATTTTCTGGCTTTGAATCTCCATATTTGTTCTTGATTAATGCCCATAAGGTCTCTAGATCTTCTCAATCAAAATTTCTGAGCATTTTCTGAAATGTTACAAACCTTTGTGACTGGCCACCGCTCTGATTATCTCCCACCAAGGAGTTTTACCATTATAACCAGTCTTCCAATCAATGATAGGAGCTATAGTCTTCAAAGGAACAACATCAACAAATTTATCATCATCATTGTCTACAATTGAAATCATTTGTTGTAGATCAGTTGCTTCTTTTTCCTCACTCTCTTGAACTTGCTCTGTCTGCTTTGGCTTTTGGTCATCATTAGTTTTCTGCTTTTGGCTACTATCAGTTGCTAATTCTTTTGGAACTGATTCATCCTGTTTTTCTCATTCAACTTTCTGCTTCTTGAATCCCTCAGACTCCAACAATTCTGCTCCTCTTTTCACACCTTTACTGGACTCAGTTTCAATTACAAACCTTGGATCAAAAGGCTTCTGAATTCTTGCATGAGCTTCAAAATATGCCTTCTCAATTACTTCATGGGACATCCCTTTGAAATAGCTTTCCTTCCAGTAATCTTGATGTTTCAAATATCTCCTCATATTACTTAATTGCTCACTCGTTGAAGGAATTTTCTTCTTATATGCCTTTTTCTTGCTCTGCTTCCTTCTGAGATCTTGCAATAAGTAATCAATTGCTGATTGTTGCTCTTCTGGAGTGTACTTTAATCTTTCTTCTTCTTGTACCTTTTCTGCTAACTCCTTGTCTGAAAGAATCTGAGCAACTTTCTCTTCTTCTTCAGTTTGAGTTTTTCTTTCCATCATGTAAGCAACCAATCTAGCTTCTTCAGTCAACCTCTCTTCCTCAGCCACCCTTTCTAGCTCTTCCTCATGAAATCTTTAAGCCATTTCTTGAGCCAATTCTTCATCAAGTGCTAACTGAGATTTTTCCTTCTTGGACAACTTCCTTGATGGTTCTTGCTCTGTCATTATAGCTTCTCCCTTGTCTATGCTTGATCTCTTTGGTTTTCTTGAATAAGTTGCACTGGCAGTACCTTGATATCCAACATCTATTAAACACTTAAGACTAGCAGTACCTTCAACATTAGTAGTACCTTGCTCTGTCCCAGCAGTACCTTTATCAAAAGTGCCAGTACCTTCATCAAACTGATCTACTTTCCTCCCCTAAGTCTCACACTGCTCTTGAACCAACTGAACATTAGGGTCTTGATCCAACTAAGCAATCTTCCTCCCCTGTTTGGAAGAATCCTCACCACCATCTGAACTTGGACCTTTTGTAGAACTAGAAGAAGAACTTGTGGACAGCACCATTTTAACTGATCTTTTGCCTTTAGATTTCTTGACTGTTGTCTCCTGTTTCTTCACCCTCAGAACCAATTTAGTGTAAATGAGTCCAAAATTCCTCTTGTGGCTCTTCAGTTCATCTTCCAAACAGTTTACTTTAGCAGACAATTTGGTACATAGATCCGTCAATTCTTTGAGTTTCGCACTGCCCTCATCACTTCCAGGTGTGTTACCTCCTGGGAGAGGTGAATCATGGGGCATAGACTCATAATCCATCATAAGATGTGTTTCTGAGCCACCCTGAGTTTCCATGTGGCTAGGGATTCCACCAGGAGTACTAGGTACTGTTGGTGTTGCCATGGATTGGGTCTTATTGATGGTACTTTTGTCCTGCTCAGTTAGTAAGCCAGAGTCAGTAGAAGCAGCCCTTTCCATTCTGACATTGTCAGCCTCATCTGCATCATTGGTTGGAGTAGGAACTCTATGCTGAGGAACATCAGAGTCCTATCTGGATTCAGTCCTATGTGTTGATGAAGATGGTTGTGATGATGAACTTTCTGATTGTGTGGGTGTGTGATGGGAGGCAACTGTGCTTCTTGCTCCTTCACCCTGAGATTGTAGCATAGTATCAAAAAGAGGTGCTGCTTCCCCACCATACCCTCTTGAAGCTGTTTTCATATTGCTAAAGAGTTTTTGAGTAAGCTTTGGGGTAGGAAAAATTGTTTTGTGAGGAAGCAGTTGATGTTTATTCAAAATAGATTGGATAAATCTTGGATACATAAAAAATTTTGATTTACTATCAACATTTTTCACCATACATCCAAAAATAAGTTTTGAAAAATTGAAAGTTCTGTCAGTAGCCAAGCAAATGAGAGCAGTAGCAATATTACTACTGAACTGTTCCCATGAGGTTTTCTTGGGGCTAAGACAGTGAAGGATGGTGTGTATGAAAAATCTCCATTGAGGGGCAAACCTACTCTTTTGAAAAGTTAAAGGAAGTGAGTCATTGTTGTACCCCATCCTGGATTGGTTCTCAAAGATTTCAGTGTTTGGCTATGAACTAATATCATTGTCATCACTCAAATGGAGATGCCTCCTAAGTGATGATTCAGTAATAGTAATGGATTTGCCATCCACTTTAGCAATAAGCTCTCTGTCACCATTTTCAAAGGTTTTGACAGTTGCAGTCTGCCAAAACAGTTTGATGCGAGTCACATAGATAGTGGGATTTAAAAGAAGAGAATACCTTATGTAAGAGTTGTTTAGAAAATCCACTATCTGATGAAAAGTTTGGTCATCCTCTGCCTTTTCCAAATAAGCTACTTGATTGTGTTTGTCAGCAAAAGATAAAGTAGCCATTTTAGTTTCAGTAAAAATTGATATGACTGGTGGGAATAGTGTAATTGTATGTTAGAAAGTCGAAGAAGAAATTCAATTGAGATAAGAAATTATGAGTGGCTTGTTAGGGTTTCAAGTGGACCAACTTTGATTAAAAGATAACTTTTAATCGAAGATAAGGTTAATAAATAGTTATAAAGGTAAAAATATCCAAAAAAGAAACCCTTAAAACAAGGAAATCATTAGTAAATATCTTAATTAACCCTTAACGGCTATTTTCAACAAGCTGTTATTTCGCACCAGCACTAACGTCTATTCAGCAGTACAAACTTAGCCTTCCAGTACTAACTTTAAGCCTGGCTGTAAAATTAAAAAATTTTGAGAAAATTTTGACTCAGCAGTATGATATAAATTTTAATGAAAAAAGCATAATGCTAATAACCTTTTTGAAGGGATTAAGTGTAAAGACAGACACTTAATCAAGATTTCGGTTTAAAGCAACCTCTGGTTGTGTGAGAACCAATGTTTTCAGTTATAAAAAATTTCCTGTGATCAGATAAACCCATTCAAAGGGCTTTATTGATAGGGTTTCCAACTCATGGAAGTTGTTGCCTTTAACACAAGTGATGCCTAATTTCTGTGTGTTTCCAAAATTCATTTTTTATGTGTCTAACTAATTAACAATTACAATAAAGAGCGTATAAATTACAATAGGAAAATTACAAAGCATGGCCGCCCATCGGGCGGGCTTCGACAACTAGTATATATATATAGGGTGGCTTTATTGTGGTGTACACTTTAAAATAGAAAACTATAGGCACAGTTGTGGACCACTGGATCAATTATATAGATGACATTTACATTTATTTATAACAATTAATTGATAATAGCAATCTTGTAATTAAATGGGTTAATAATGGCATAGTGTATCTCATTTTTAATGACAATTTTAGAATTTGTTTTGTTTTTTCCTTATTCACATACACGTGCTTTGTTTTTTCCTTAGAATTCGTTTTTTGTATTTTGTCAATGACACATTGTTTCATGATACGTTTTAGTGACACATTTCTAATGACACAATTTTTTTGAAGACCGTTTAGTTCGAGATTGGTTAGATCTCATCTAGGGATAACAATAAAAAAAGGCGGAATATTCAATTAATGAATCAAATGTTATTGCTAGAAAGTTTCTTCGTCATCATCTCTAACAACTACTAGCTTACAAACCTAGGCGTCCATTGTAGGAACTTGACGCCTAGACAAACACACACCTGTAATGATGTTACATCTCTAACATCTGTGTATTAAAACTCATGCCCTATCCTCTTTATATAATAGAGGATTAGGGTTACAAAGACTCTAAATAATACATAATTAGTCCTTCATCTTTGTCTTCATAAGGTTCCTCCATCTTTCATATTTTGTCAATATCAACTCAAAATATAATTCCTAACAATCTTCCCCTAGTTGATAATGACAAAACCAAGTATGAAAGATGTCATCTTCCCCTTAATCCATGCACATCATCAAGGATCTTCAAGTTGCAATCTTCAAAATATTCTTCCCCTTTTTGTCATCATCAATTAGGGGACAAAAGTATGCATCTTTGATCTTCATAACCACGAACTAGTACCATACATCCAATTTAGTCTTCTAATGTCTTGAATCGCCCTCCATGAATGAACACCAAACGATTTCTTTTATAAATGAACCCAAGACAGAAAAATCCCCAAATCTTTAGTAAAAATACCAACGAGCAATCATAAAAACCTTCACCTCGATGTAGCATATAAATGGTTAATCATTTAAACAATAAGCTTCCCCTAAAACCCATATGTTAACCATTTAAAAGAACTTGTCGAATAACTAACCACCACAACAACGAACACCATGTAGTACCATCCATGAACGATCATAGCAGCATGAATACTAATAAAAAAATGACTACAATAGAATTCGAAACCAAGCAGTAGTAATCAATAAAGAATAATTCTTTAACTGGAATCTTCAATTCTGTAGGCTTGATGTACTGGTGAAGAAAACTAACTATTACCAATTTGATGCTGAAGTAGAATATCCCAAACGCATGTCTTAAATATAACTTCGAACATATACCTAGACCGATGTATAAGGAGACCGCAATCTCTTGACAATAATCACTGTAACTCCTTCAAGTGATTGTCAATTCTGAGATATAATAAGAACACAAATCCAAAAAATTCCACTTCATCGTCAAATAAGAAATAAATAATCTTCGTCGCCAATGAGAATAAATAATAACGAGCCATAAAGCTTTAATGAACCAAAAACAAAATCCAAAATCAAATCCAAAAATCAAATTCCTGTGTGCGTGTATTCCTCTCCGTGTGTGTGTTGGAACCAACGTGTTCCAAATCTCCAATCAACAATGTACGCTTCCCCTTACTTTTATAATCTCATGCCTCCACTGACTTGCTTAAAAACTGCCATCGACTATGCATAAAATCACAACATCAAATAAGTGAATCTCAGGGTTTTTCGCATGCAAGAATATTATGCCATAATCATCCTCCATAAATGCACTTTAGTCACAATAGCATCAGTAGGCACAATGTGGAGCAACACATGCACTGATTTAACAATCTTGTGAAGATCACGCAATAGGCAAGATGCAACACAAATAAAACACCAAAAGCCATAACTCCACCGTCCAACTAAAGTATCTTCCATGCATAATAGATAGTCACCGACCCATGATGAATTAGTATAAAAAGTCACCGTCCAACTACATGCAAAAACATCGAATAAGGAAAACGTAAAGATCTTCACCTACCCATTATGAGGATAAAGACTAGTTGATTGTACAATAATTTGCATGACCAGGCCTTCGATATGATGATGATCAAAGGATTTATGGGGTGTTGAGGTTGCGCCAAGCTTGTCTTTAACCTGAAATAAGAAATACTAAGACACTACGTTAAGTGATTGCGTATGGGTTGGACCCTGTGAACCACCTCCGGCGTGCGATGTCACAACTCGAAATTTCAGGTCATTTTCCAAACCTCGACAATTTACTATTCATAAGTTACTATTCATCAATCACTATTCACCGATCACTATTTATCATTTCACTATTCATCGTTTTTAAATTCAGTTTAAGACTTTGAGAAGTCATCAAAAAATTTAATATTCACGTGACACTATTCATTCCTTGAGGGAAATCACTATTCATGGGCATCATTCATCATGTCGTAAACTTGGTTTACGGGTATTCAAATGCGCGTAACCAGTTAGGTTTAGCTGCGTATTCATGCATCATCAGTAAAGACACATCATACAGACTAGAGTAGTCTGCATATCATCAGTAACATCATTATCATATCAGTTCATGCATGGGTTTGTGTGATTTTCATTAACGTATGCTTAATTGTTTAATTAACGTTACCACTCAGTCATTTCTACTAACATTATACCCAATACTCCCGACAATGATCCTAACACATTTTCAAACTAATTATAATGATATAGAGATTATATTATTACTTTACCCGGTGTTTTTAAACCAATCGCTATATTTTTCGTTTGACGCTTATAACTCCGTCGGTTTACGAAATTTCAATCCGATAATCATTCTAACACCCGATTCTTGCAAGGAACATGATTTTACAATTTTTACAACTTCGTCGTATTTCATTTCACCTCGTCATGATACATTTCTAGTTAACTCGGTACCCGATAACACTCAATGTATACACTAATCAACCAATACTTAAATAAATGGGGGACAAAGTCTTGCATTAACATCAAATCCATCCCATTTTAGCCACATGTGCCCCCCCCCCCCCCTAACCCCCCATTTAGGCTACACTCCAAAACTCATTAATGGATTTATCATGATTTAATTTCCATCTCCACTAACTATAACACATGCACTAATAAACCCATTAGCTAAAAAAAAGATCAAAACCCTCCCACTTCATCCCCTAGGTTCGGCCAAACCAAGAACACCCAAGATAATCCATAAAATTTTGAAGTTCAAATCATAATCAAGCTCCATTTACCTTCCTAGTTATGGTTTTGTGATTAAATCTCAAGTTTCTTACTCATTTCTTATCAAAACTCATCAAATATTCAAGTAAGTTTCAAGAACACATTTTGATCATCTTATACTTTCATTTGATTCATATGTTCATGTATTTTCAAGTTATATTAGTTATTCATGCAAGTTACTTATGTTTTAGATACCACTTTTGCACATAAACTCTTTTTAACACTAGATCTATAAGTTTCACTAATGATCTCATGAAATCCACCAAGGTTGGTGATGTTTAGGACCCCATGATACCCTAAGAAGGTGTATGGTAGGATTTGCGAACTTGTGGAGTTGATTTGAAGTGGTATGATCAAGTTTAGAACCAAGGAAATGAGTTTTTAACAATCTAAAATAGCTACTGTCCTTAAACGCCAAGTCTGGAAAACTCAGTAACTTTTGGTATATTTTTTCCTTCATATTCAGAAATTTCTTTCAAAAACGAAACCATGGCCGCAAGAATCACTAAAAACCGACTTATAACGAAGGAGATATGATTTTTCGAAGTTAGACGACGAAAACTAATTTTCTGAAAATTTAGTTGCTGATCGCCGAGATTCAAAGGACAAAACGAGGCGTTAGACGTGATCTAGACGACCCGACCTACTGAGATTATGTTATTTCATGTTTATACGAAGTCGTGGATGTAAATAACGTAGAAAACGAGCTTATAACGGCCGAGTTATGCACGTTTGAAGCCCGACGTACCATGTTCATTTTGACAGCCCACTATTAGAAAATGTTTTAAGTATAAAAACTAGTGTTTTTGCGAGACATAACATTGTTAGCCGATTTTCTAATTGATCGAGGCATGTATAATCAAGAGTTAAATGAAACGACATTAATACATTGTTACAAGGTTTTCAAAAACGTCGAGTTTGATCAACTAACATTTAACGTGCAATATTTCGCGACTAGTTTCACGAAGCCATTTTGGGCATATTTTCACAAGTTAAGGAAAATATTAAATTGCGATGAAAACGCTACAATTTGCCGATAGAACACCAAACGAGGATCGTGGAGTACCGTTTCAACATATTTACACGAAAAGTAGTTTATAACTTAACGAGACGTCAAAAGTGTATTTTTCGTCGATAAACGTTATTTTCAAAACTAACAAGTGGTATCGTTAACATACGTATTTGCATGTGTTGCATTGTATCATTGCTTACATTGGATCACATCATTCATAATAGGTCGCGGTTAGAGACCGAGCTTTATTTCATCATATCCATCATTGTCATTGTTGCTATATCATATCAGGTGAGTTTTCATAGCCCCGTTTTAAATTGTTTATTGATTTCTAAACTCTCGGGGGAGAATACATTGCACCATTTTCATATGCGGACCAAAGTATACAAACTCATTACATTGCTTAAGTTACATCATTGCCCAGATTAAAGTCCCCTTTTATTATCATGAACCGTTAATTGTTAGCAAGCGAGAGTGAGTGAATAGATCTATTGAGGGTGACTCCTCTGTTCGGGTTGGAAGCACCAACTGGTCAAACGAGCGCATTTCATTTCTGTCATATTAGAGTGATTGGCAAACACTCGGTTGGGGCATTTCATTCAGTATAGCTTCGGGGTCATGATCTTAGAGCTAATGTATCATTTTTATGTGGCATGGTTTTGTCATACACTTTATACTTGTGGTATCCGTACAATAATTCATTTACATAAACCTATGATCTCACCAACTGGTCAAACGAGCGCATTTCATTTCTGCCATATTAGAGTGATTGCAAACACTCGGTTGGGGCATTTCATTCGGTCTAGCTTCGGGGTCATGATCTTAGAGCTAATGTATCATTTTTATGTGGCATGGTTTTGTCATACACTTTATACTTGTGGTATCCGTACAACAATTCATTTACATAAACCTATGATCTCACCAACATTTTTGTTGATCATTTTTAGCAATGTATTTTCAGGTAATTAAGGTATCGCATGTTGGCTTGCATATGGACACATCATGGAGTCACGAAGTCGATGCGTCTCACTTTATATTTTATGCACTTATCCATCGTTTGAATTGTATGAACTTGTTTTATGAAAACTTGTTTCACCTTTTGGGACCTAGCTTTGTAACTCTAAATGTTTTTAAATAATCAAACGATGTGTTTTCTAAACGACACTTTAGGTAGTTCAATATAACTGCAACTTTGGTGCCATGACCAGTCGCGCACCTGAATGCTTCATTCCGCTGCAAGTCACGAAATTTGGGGGTGTGACATGCGAGTAAGTATGTGATATGATTAGTTGATAGTAAATTGAGAGGGCCGAGTTAACTTACCATCGTTCTAGCCCGTCTAAGCTATTTATAAGGGATGAAATAGGCCTTAGAGAGCACTTGCACATTATTCGGAGATCATGGTGGCGTCCCATGATTTGTGGTAATCGCTAGGGATTTGTGACCCACGTTCTCCTCCTTGGCGGGAAAGCCTAAGGGAAGAGGGGACGTGGGTATGACCAGGTCAAGGTGCCTCTCCATTCTGGTTCCTTCGAAGGAGATACCCCGAAGGGCTTAGGGCTTCGATTGGCGGATTCCCACTTGATAACCACTTCATAGATGAATGGTTTTACGCCAATGAAATGTGTTAAGAGATTAACCTGGGCCTCCGAAGAGAGGGCTTCGTACAGGCTCGAAGGGGTATCCTTCGACCTGTTCAGAGGGTACATCATCAAGCCCCCCAGTTGAAAGTGAGATATATGAGCGAATATATGTTGCTTTCAACTTAAAAACTCATCGTATAGTTTATCCCTTCCGTCACAAGAATTGTATGCAAAAAAGGGGTAAGTACCTAACTAACTGCGCATTTAATGCACCCTAATGATTATCCACCCACTTGCGTCACAGCCTTAACGGCTATGTTTTCGATAATTGTGAACGTCATTTCAAAAATTTACCATCCGTTTGAAATCCGCATATGCGGCAAATCAAGATGGACACATGTGCGATTGAGATTAAAGATGCCATGAGTATATAAACCCCTAGGACGGTAAACCCTATTTCATATTTACCTTCCGTCTAAAATACACAAACACAATATTGTGCTCTTGTGCTTCCATTGAATAAAAAGGTAAAATTCCATCCTCCACCTTTAATTTCTTCATCTTATTATTTCAAATATGAGTTTGGTTGCAAAAAGAATTATTAGGCAGCAAAAATGTATTCTAACAAAAGAAGCTTTCTCTGACTTTCTTGATCAATATCCCCTACCCAAAGAGCTCAAAGTTATGCTTCCGAGCAAAAACTAGAATATCTTTGATGCTCCCGCAGGGTATATGGGGTTATATGCTCATGCCTTCACCCAATCAAACTTTAGGATACCCATTCACCCACTAATTTTAGAGTTTTTGCAATACTACAAAGTTCACATTTCCAGGTTAAATCCCTTTGGCCTAGCAAAGTTAACCACGTACATTGTCATATGTAAAGTGTATGATTATAAGCCCACACTAACTGTGCTTAGGGGCTTTGTGAACCTATACCCTGGTGGTGACAGGATAACCATAGCCAAAAGAGGTGAACATGATGTTCCCTACTTAGTGACCAAACCCTTTTCAAATATCAGGAATTGGAAAGGGCAATTTTTTGATGTTGAAAACACAATCATACCTTCAGAGTACCCTGCGTTATTGGATGAAGCATATATGTTGGATGAAAAAAGGTTCAATGACCCCTTGCATTATGACATAAGGAGCAGCCCTATGTACCAGCGTCTTGCACGCCATCTAGTGGACGTGCAAACATTCCCTGAGCCTATCTTGTTTATGGCGGGCATTGTTGACCGTTGGGAAGGGTCTCCGTCAAAACCTGAAATTATTTGTGAAGGAAAAAGTATGTGCAATTCCTATTTAAATAGAATAAATAACTTATCTGCTGATATTCATCTCTTTCTTTTGTTTTTGCAGAAATGGCATTCAGGAACTTTGTTGTCGCAGGAGGTGCTAGGGAGGTCAGCTTCATTCCGAAGGACCCGAAGGACGTGAGCTACGGAGTGGGGTCTCCTTCTTTATCTGTCAACAAAAATGATGTGGATGAAATGGCTCAGCCTATTACAGTTATCTCACCTACCAAGCCTGCAAGTACCGAGCAAGCCCCCCAGTTTGTGGAAAACATTGGTGATTCTGATGATCCTCCTTCTGAGGGTGACCAGGTTAAAATTGTAGGGTCCTCCGGTATTGCTGATAGGGTACGAACCAGGAAAGGTGCAAGTGCAAGGCCTTCGAAGCCTGCTCCCAAGAGGAAGTTGAACATCCCTACTCCAACATCCAGGACCACCAAATAAAAATCTTCTCATGGGAAGGCAATTGTGTATACTGCTAAAGAAGTTGCTGCGGATGATGATATCCATGGTAAGTAAAGATCTTTCCCATCCCTCCTCTCGTAGCATGTTCCATATCTAACTGATTGTTGTATGCAGGTCTGCTGAATACCAAGGAACTACCTAATGCCCTCACCTGCCACCTAATGGTTGAGAATGTTACACCTTCTTCATGGAAGAAGACCCTTGGTGACATGTCTATCAAAAGGCTCTGCGACTTGCATGATAAGAGTTATACGAGGCAAGCCATGTTGGATAATCACTTGGATAATCACTTGAACACCCAAACGAGGGAGCTGATTCACATGGTGAAAGATGCCAAGGAAGAGGTAGCTGTGATTGTTGCTAGGGAGAAAAATAGGGAAAGTCAGTATGCGGAGCTAGAGGCCAAGTGTGTTGCAGCCATGTTGGATTTCGAGAAGCATCCTCGTTATGAAGCCCTTCGTGCAAAGATTGATAGCCTTGAGGAGCAACTGAAAAAGTCCCAAACGGAATGTGGTAGGCTCAGGATGGAGGAGGCCAAAGCTTCTGGGTATAAAGCACAAGTGATGACACTTGAGTCTAAATGTGTCGGTCTTGAGGACGAAAGGGCTAGGTTGGTGGAGCAGGAGATCAAGCTACATCAGGAGTTAGATGGATTGAAGCTCTAATGTAAGAAATTGAAGAAAGATAGAGCTGAGGTGGTGTCGAAGGTCATTCCTTATATTGCAATGGAACTATATAACAGTGATGAGGTGGGAAAGATAGTGGGAAAGCTGGTGAACGCCGCCATATTCTATGGTAAATGCACGACGTTGGAGGAAATCGCCGAGAGCAAGAAACCGGTGGTATTGTCAGAGGTATCTTACTACCGCTGATGAACTCAAATAAGTACATTTTATCACCATCATTTATCCTATTTATTTGACTTGTTTTATTATATTATCTGTGAGAATTGATACATTAATGTTTACTTTTGTAATTCTCAGGTAAAAACAAGTATTATGTGAAACTTGGCGATTTTGGACTAATTATGGAGCAAAACAAGCATGAAGTTAAGAGTCTACTAAATGTACAAGATCAAGACATTCTGCTCCAGATACGCCGCATCTTACTTATTACATACGGCGCATCACTATCAAGACTTCACAATATATTATCCAAGACAGCAAGGACATGCGCCGCATCTAAGAATGGAGTTACGCCGCATCTTCTGGCGGTGTACGAATATTCCTGAATATATTAATCTTGGACCCCACGCGAAGTTAAGTCAATGCGCCGCATCTACTTATTAGATGCGCCGCATCTTACCCTCAGACAGAAACTATAAATACCCCAAGACCAGACGAATTTCGAGAGGCTAACAGAGAAAAAGACCGAAGACCACAGAAACCCTAGGACGAATTCAGTCAAAGTAGCAGCACAAGACACACCTTGAACGAAGATACAAGAGCTGTAAGAAGGTCCTGCATGTATTTAATTCATTAAGTAGTTTTGTTTTATTGTGTTAGTAAACTTTAATTCATTAGGATTGGTGGCTTGTGTAATGTGACAACGGAAAGGTTGCACTCCCTTAAAACTGCTTTCCCATTAATTAAAGTTTATATGTTGATGTCTTTGGTGACTTTTATTAGTGCATTGATAACCTCTGTGTCTAGCTGAGCATTGATCGGGTTGCCATGCCTCTGCCCTCGCCTATTTATTAGATCGCCTATGCATTCTATCGTCTGTAGAAAAGTAGGAAGAAAGATAAATAGGATAGTCATAAGTAATCATTAAGGGTTTACTCGCCGATAAGATTAGAACCAACGAGAAAGGACTTAATCTCGGTGCGTTGCATCGAACTACACACTTCATATAAAACTAGCAATAAAACAAGTGACAAGCTACTTAACTATCAGGACAGGTCTTCTTATTGTCTCGAGTATTTATCTGTTTACGTGTGTGCTATTCGCTGATTCGTGCCTATTAGTTTAGTTTATTATTTAATTGCAACCAAACCGTGCCAGTCTCTCAGGCTGAACCCCCTTGCGTTAGATTAGGTTGTATAGCTAACTTAAGATATTAAAATACTGATTAGAATAACTAGATAATACGTTCCACTCTTAGTGATCGACACTCTACTTACCATTATATTCATACTGACCGGGTACACTGCTCGTTAAAGTGTGTGTGTTATTGATAAGTCGGCTAAATATAAATTTAAAACTTGAATACTGCTAAAACCACAACGACATACCGTGGGTATAAATTAGAGCATACGCACGCACGCATCAAGTTTTTGGCGCCGCTGCGGGGGAGTGAATTGTTATTATCTGTTAATTTGATTAGTATTTTAATTAGGTTTTTCTTTTTAATTTTTAATCTAACCGCTAACCGTGTTGTGTATTAGTTAATTTGCATTCATTGTATTATTTTGCATATTTTCTGTTTTTGTGTGTTTTATTTTTGTTTATTTTCTTTTGTTTTTATTTGTTTTTATTTTTCGTATTTTCTGTGTTCTGCTATCGTTGTACTGAGCTTATTCAAACGATACGACGCATCTATTTTCTTAGATACGGTGTATTGCGTTTAATTTTTATAAAATACAACGCGTTTAATTAATTCGATACGACGCATCTTTCCCCAAGATACGGCTTATCTGTTTTTAATAAAAATTTTTCTAAACGATAACGCGATACGACGCATCTGTTTTTACAGATACGGCGTATCTATTATTTTAATTAAAAACAGTTTTCGAATTATTAAACAGATACGACGCATCGATCTCTGTCGATACGGCGTATCTTCTAAATCAAAAATCTTGTATTTTGAAACGTAACAAAAATACGGCGCATTAACTTTTGTTAATACGACTCATTTAATTTTAAATAAATATCGATTTTTGATAATTAAAACTGATACGGCACATTCTACTTTATAAGCGGCGTATCTATTTTCTGAATAAAGTCTGATTAAATTTTAACGATTATAAGATACGGCGTATCCATCTTTTTGGATACGGAGCATCATCTGCAGATATCAGTTATTCTTATATCCGTTTCTAAATTCATTAATTTCTCTTCTAGCGAACAAATCCTACTGAAGATTTTACCTATGATGACAGGTTTTGCTATGGAAGACATGTCAGTGAACGGATATCTTGCTAAGGAACTCTTGCTTTCGGAATCATTCGAAGTGAAAGTTTTTGATGATGTCAACTTCAATGTGCTCATGATTGATGCCGATTTATTTTCTTGGGAAACCCCTCTTGAAGCTACTTATAAGGAATTTAAACGCTTATGCAATATTGAAGATGGGATATTCTCTTATTATTTACTAATGAGCTACACTGAAGATAAATTGCTACTCTTATGGTTCATCATTGAATCTAAAGGATTGACTTGGACTACTACTGAAGAGAATGATGGGAAGTTCCAAATTGAATACATGAACTCATGCAATAAAAGCTGTGGTGGAGGCAATACCCAACCTGAACAAATCTCTTACATGCCTTATTCCGAACAGTACTGCGGATTAAATGAGAACTATCTGGACGATGAATGAATTTATGCTGTGGCGGAGTTACTATTTCATGGCAGGTTGGTAAGGTTGATGGACCTCTCCCTCGAAGAATGGCTTGAACTTAAATACGGTAATCCTAAATTTGCTCCTGTGAATGAAATCAAACGGATTATGACCTCATGGTTGACACGGAGTTTTAGGGAACAATTTAACGAGTTCATGGAGATAAGGAGGAAAATGATTGGAAAAGCTTGCTTTGACGTTGACCACGATCCTAACAATGTTGATTTTTCAGATTGGTTGGCTAGTAAGTTCAATAACCATAAGAGCATGGATCGAGCTACTAAAGATGCGTTATGGGTATATTGGATGAGAGGGGAAGATGAAGAAGTAGAGAGCGACTATGGGTCATCACTTAATGATTCAACAATCAATGAGGGCATTGAAGAATTATTCAGCATAGACATTGATCTGTTCAATTATGAGACACCTTTGTGCAAACAATTCAAAGAATTCAGTTACCTTCTTCAAGTCGACGATGATGTGCTAACTGGAGATCTACCAGGATTCAAGACTTATGATGATTTCAAAAACACCTGGTACTACGAATGGAATGACCAAATACCATGGGTTTGGGATAAACCATGGGAATTTGAGCACATTAATCATACTTGTACACCTTTCTGTTTCAAGGATGGGAGTAGTGTATGGCCGACCTGTGATTATAAGAATGATGGAACCTGTAATGGGGGAAGTATAATTGGAATGAAACGGGTTGGAAATGATGTAACCTTTGAAGACTATGAGTGGTATGATAATGTTGAAGACTGCCCACAAAAAGCGGAGGCTTTGCAAGAAAAGGGTAGAATCGAATACTTGAAAGGACTTAAGGGAACATCGAGCACTACTTTCTGGGAATGGGTGCATGAACAATTTGATGATTACACAAAGCTTAGTCGGCGCTTACAATGGGAATTGGAAAGAGAGTGGGAGGCAATTCAAGATAATAATAACAATGAGTCATTAATTGATGAACTTGATGACTATTTGATTAAGGATCCTTATTTTAAGTTTGTTGATAAAGACGAAGAAGAATTCATCAAGAGAAAGTGTCAACTACTTGGGATCCCTTATAATAAGCCACCCATGATTATTTCTGAAAAATTTAAAGTCATTAAATACTCTTTGGGACCAGATGAGGAATATGTTGCAACGAAGACCAAGAGTTATACTAGATTAAGTCGAACGGAAGAAAATGTTGCAAAGCTATACGGGAACATCTTTCGGATGAAAGAAGAAGGATGGACCGTGACAAGAACAAAATAAAGAGCTGAACGTGAGTCTAACTTGAAGGCTCTGGAATAAAGACAAGTGCTGACCGGGAGACTGTAAGTTGTTGATAATGTAATAATGTTTGTTTCATCATTTCACAAGCAGAGATACATCATACATATATAGCCTATCTATTATCTATTTAGGGTAAATAGATAATCATCTCCTAATTACATGCAAATCATGATTAATGTATAGGTCATTGCCTAATGATACAATCTTATCTCTTAGCCTACTAATGTACAGCTATTGTCGACTAATACTCCCCCGCAGTTGGAGCGGGAGGAAGCCGGACGCTTAAACTGTATCTGAAATCTTCAAATAAGGCTGAAGGAAGTCCTTTGGTTAAGATATCTGCGTATTGGTAACGGGAAGGTACATGGAGAATACGGGCCTGACCAGCAGTAACCATGTCACGGACAAAATGTGGGTATTGGGCTGCATATAGAGGCTGATATGAAGGATGTTGGGTGGGTTGAACAACACAAGCTGTTTGGTTCCTTTGGTTGGAGAGTTGGCCCATTTGGGTGTTGGGTTGGCCCAGTTGGTGAGTTAACATGGTCTGGTGATTGTAAAGAGGCATGCGTGCCTGGTAATTGACAGAAGAGGTATATTGTATTTGTTGCATCGTATTATTTAGTAACCGGCCAGTAATATTAGTCCCCATATTTTTGTTAGAAGCCAACCCCGATCGATTACGGTAGTCATGTATGAACTTACATCGATCACCGAATTTACATGTGCCATTATTGAAGTGATTGCATAGTTGTGGCAAGGTTTGAGATTTATTAACGGGGTCATTAGAGGAACCTTTATGATTAGATGGTGGGGGTGTAAGAGGAAGGGTGCTGTTGCCAACGGCCATAGATGTCGAGTTTCAGGTTTGTACTTTTTTTTTTTTTTTTTTTTTTGAAGAGGCAGTAGATTTGGAGGAGGGAGATGGAGTGTCTTTTGTTGGTGTTGGGTTAGGAGAAGAGTCGGTAGAAAATGTAGGGGAGGGGAGGGAGGAGAGCCGAAGTATTTGGAGATAGGAGAGGAGAGGATCGGCTTAATTGGTTAGGCCTGATACCATGTAAGTTGTTGATAATGTAATAATGTTTGTTTCATCATTTCACAAGCAGAGATACATCATACATATATAGCCTATCTATTATCTATTTAGGGTAAATAGATAATCATCTCCTAATTACATGCAAATCATGATAAATGTATAGGTCATTGCCTAATGATACAATCTTATCTCTTAGCCTACTAATGTACAGCTATTGTCGACTAATAGAGACAACCCGGAAAATTTTTACTATTCTGTTATGTGTCGAGTCAGTCAGGCCCGCAGAGGATACGGCGCATCTCAATCCCTAGATGCGACGCATCTCCTGCACTGGTCATATCTTACTTTATTTTCTGCATTTTTATTTTTAACTTTAAAACTTTTTGTCAGTTTATTTCAATGCGGCACATCCCTGGTTAAGGATGCGACGCATCTTCTATTCTGATTCGTAATTATTCCAGGCTCGATACGGCGTATCTTCTTCCATAAGATATGGCGCATCGACTGACCTGATGATTTTCAATTTTAATTTTTATGTTTTATTTTTACTAACTACTAATGTATTATGCAAGTTTGAACCTTCTTAACTTAGGTGTGTTAAAGTCTTGGTGGTATTATAGATTCCTGCATTTCCTGTGGATACATCAATTATGAAGCTTAAACGTTCTCATCCACAAGAAAGATGATTTTTGCTCTTATACAAATAATGGAGGATCATACCGAGCAAATCTCAGGGGAGTTTTTCTGTTCTAATTATTTTATTTTCCAGTTTTTAACCTTTGATACAAACAACGAGGACGTTGTTTAACTTAAGTGGGGGGATTGGAGAATTAGAACACTTACTTGTCCTAAACTTTTCAAAATATACTTAAAATGTGCTTAATATATCAAAATTTAAAATTTTTAGCATGTTTTTTGTTTAAAGTCTAAGTTGCATAGCTGCACACATGACGTTATTTTCAAAAATTGTGATTTTTCAAAATTCACAAATCTATGAGTGTGCCGGTGACTTGTAAACTTTAGAACTTGGCTTGTATACTATTCGAGACCACCATAATAAGTATTATTTTATATAATTGGAATGACTTGTCTAAATTGGTAAAATTCTAGGATTACACCCAAATAGCCTTTATATGTTATGTGATATTAGCTAACTACACTGGTTAGTTAACCCCCGTATAAACCCTTTTGTTACTCTCACTTTTAGAGTAAGATACCCCTAGAAAAACACTCAGAGCCATTCCTTTCATTTCTTACACCTTTGTTATAATGTATCGTTACACCCTTACACCTTAGCCTACCCTGTAGATTAAAATCCGTGGTTGGTTAATTACTTTAGGCAAAGTGTGTTTCCTTACATTACCTGTGTTCGCGTGCGTAATTCATTATCTATGGTAAGGTCGGGAAATTGCACAATGCAATTGGAGTGAAAGTAAATATTGTATATCTTTGAGTTTATTTTTCGTGTGTTTACTACTTTCACTATTACCGTTATTTTTGAAGTTATGTAAAGTATGGAAAAATTATCCAGAGTTATCGTTATAGTGATGTGGTAAAATTTTACACATCTATGTTTATGTTTAAAGAGTAAATATATATATATATATATATATATATATATTATATATATATATATATATATATATATATATATATATATATATATCGAAAAAATAAGAAAAGAAAAAAGAAAAAGGAAAAGTTGGAAGTTTGTTTTTACCAACTTATGTAAAGTTTTGTATTAAGTGGTCGATATCACCACTATATGTTGTATATTATATCTATGGATTGAATGGGAGTTGGACGTTATGGGAACGCCAACTAAAGGATATTCTTTGATTGAGATCTTGTTGAGTATAATTCGTGTCTACCTAAAGCGTGTGTTTCAAGTGTTAAAGCGTGAGTTATTCTATGATACGAGTCTTATTCATGGGATGGTTGGGAAAGTAATTAACCACACTTAGGATTTTAATTTATCTGTTTTGTTTATTTTTCATTTTACACCAATTTTTATCCCAAATATTATCCATACCCTATATTATTCCTTATCCAAACCTTTGATTTATTGAGATTAGGGATTTGAGCAATCTTAAGTATCGTAGTCGTGGATTCGGCTATGTATTTATGATTTTGTCGCCCTTTTTGATATAATATTATTGGTGAAGATTACTTGGTCCTATCTTTAGCCTATTCGAGTTAAGGATTTGAGCAATTGCAAGTATCGTGTTCGTGGATTCGATCATGTATTTGTGATTTTGTCGCCTTTTCTGGAATTTGAGATCGATAGAGATTAAGAAGAATGATTAACCCTTAACCAACAAACCCTTTTTACCGCTTTAGACTTGTTATTCCTTGGCTTTAGTGGGGGAGATGCGTATACTTGCCAAGCTTATGATAGAATATTCGTCACGACTGGACAGTTAAACGATTAGATTTGCTTTTATCAAAATATTTTATTTTACTTCTAATTCGTTAAGTGTTTGGTTGTGTGATTATGACAAAAATGAATACATGCTTAAATATAAAAATAAATCCTAATATCTTTTAGGATACATTTTCATAAGATTAATTCTAAGGTTTACTTGGGGACAAGTAAAGTTCAAGTGGGGGGATATTTGATGAACTCAAATAAGTACATTTTATTACCATCATTTATCCTATTTATTTGACTTGTTTTATTATATTATCTGTGAGAATTGATACGTTAATGTTTACTTTTGTAATTCTCAGGTAAAAACAAGTATTATGTGAAACTTGGCGATTTTGGACTAATTATGGAGCAAAACAAGCATGATGTTAAGAGTCTACTAAATGTACAAGATCAAGACATTCTGCTCCAGATACGCCGCATCTTACTTATTACATACGGCGCATCACTATCAAGATTTCACAAGATATTATCCAAGACAGCAAGGACATGCGCCGCATCTGAGAATGGAGTTACGCCGCATCTTCTGGCGGTGTACGAATATTCCTGAATATATTAATCTTGGACCCCACGCGAAGTTAAGTCAATGCGCCGCATCTACTTATTAGATGCGCCGCATCTTACCCTCAGACAGAAGCTATAAATACCCCAAGACCAGACGAATTTCGAGAGGCTAACAGAGAAAAAGACCGAAGACCACAGAAACCCTAGGACGAATTCAGTCGAAGTAGCAGCACAAGACACACCTTGAACGAAGATACAAGAGCTGTAAGAAGGTCCTGCATGTATTTAATTCATTAAGTAGTTTTGTTTTATTGTGTTAGTAAACTTTAATTCATCAGGATTGGTGGCTTGTGTAATGTGACAACGGAAAGGTTGCACTCCCTTAAAACTGCTTTCCCATTAATTAAAGTTTATATGTTGATGTCTTTGGTGACTTTTATTAGTGCATTGATAACCTCTGTGTCTAGCTGAGCGTTGATCGGGTCGCCATGCCTCTGCCCTCGCCTATTTATTAGATCGCCTATGCATTCTATCGTCTGTAGAAAAGTAGGAAGAAAGATAAATAGGATAGTCATAAGTAATCATTAAGGGTTTACTCGCCGATAAGATTATAACCAACGAGAAAGGACTTAATCTTGGTGCGTTGCATCGAACTATACACTTCATATAAAACTAGCAATAAAACAAATGACAAGCTACTTAACTATCAGGACAGGTCTTCTTATTGTCTCGAGTATTTATCTGTGTACGTGTGTGCTATTCGCTGATTCATGCCTATTAGTTTAGTTTATTATTTAATTGCAACCAAACCGTGCCAGTCTCTCAGGCTGAACCCCCTTGCGTTAGATTAGGTTGTATAGCTAACTTAAGATATTAAAATACTGATTAGAATAACTAGATAATACGTTCCACTCTTAGTGATTGACACTCTACTTACCATTATATTCATACTGACCGGGTACACTGCTCATTAAAGTGTGTGTGTTATTGATAATTCGGCTAAATATAAATTTAAAACTTGAATACTGCTAAAACCACAACGACATACCGTGGGTATAAATTAGAGTATACGCACGCACGCATCAACCGCCCAACGTCCGAGCAAGAGTATAAGAGGCCAAGAAGATCTCCTGTCTAAGAAGCCAAGAAAATCTCCTGTCTAAGAAGCCAAGAAGATCTCCTGTCTAAGAAGCCAAGAAAATATCCTGTCTAAGAAGCCAAGAAGATCTCCTGTCTAAGAAGCCAAGAAGATCTCCTGTCTAAGAAGCCACCGAAGCGACCAATGACCCCTCAGCTTCAATAGAAGATCTCCTGTCCAAGAAGCCAAGAAAATTTCAGCCTCCGTCTCCAACCAAGAAGACCGCATCCTTGAGGCCTCCGTCTCCATCACCTCAAGAGGATCCAAATTCCTCCAAGAATGCATGAAGGCTGCCCTGTTGGTAGCAATTTAGTCTTAAGGGTGGCATGTACCCTTTTAAACAATTTCTTATGATCTTTTGTTAGGCCTGTGCCTTTGAACAACTTATCTTTCTCTTTATGGGCTTCGACCCATACTTTAGATAATTTGCTTTTATGTTTAAGTGTTGGCTATGACTATATGTAGCCTTATGAATGCCAGGGGATTATATCCCGTTTTTGATATCATGCTTATCTTCTCTTACGCTTATGCGTAAACGTAAATATATAACCTAAGATTATGACCTTATTATGTGTATTTTGGACCAAGATTTTTAGCAATCGTATAATTTAACTGCGACAGAGGGTCGCGACCCACTCCGTCTTTATCCTTAAGATGCAAAGGGCTTATAGTACCCTAAGTCTTGTAGGAAAGTTAATGTGAATTGTTATGGATGTGATGTGTATACAAGACATGTGTCTTGAATCATCCTTCGACATTGAAACTTGTAAAGTATTGGCTGAGCAAATCTTTGTTGTATAGAACGAAACAAGTGATTTTGAGGGAAATATTTTATATCATTAATTGGGTAGGGAGGATTACATCGTTTTAAGAAATTAACACTAAGACACCTACCATTAATGCTTCTTTCCCAAGTGAGAAGAATGCGTTACATGAATTTTGAAAAACAAGCTAAGTGTTTAAATATAGTGAGTCTTATATGTAAAACTTACGAAGGATGGTACCATTCCAAGTCCTATCCATGATGTTTTCCCATAAGCATTGCGAGCTTAGATGCTCTGTTGCTATAGGCTTCTAACATGACGTAGGGTCGTTCTCTTGGCCTTTCTTGTGCTGCTTTAGCTGAAGGACATGTTCCTATATGCCCGCAAAATATGGGGTAGTTCATCTGCCCATTCATGCTGGTATTGGCTTAACCTTATCTTGATTTCAATGACAATGTCCCTGTTGATAACGTCAAAAATTGTCCCTGTTGATAACGTCAACGGAAGTGAACATTTGTTTTATGTTAAGGCCTTCGCAGAAAGATGGGAATACCCCTTTGGTAAACTGCTTCCCATTGTTGGAGGTAATGATGTGTGGGGCTCCAAATCGGCAGATTATGTGTTCCCACACAAACTTTTCCATATGCCTACCTGTTATGGATGCCAAAGGCTTGGATTCGACCCATTTGGTGAAGTAGTCTATGGCTACTATCAAGAATTGTACCATTTCTAGAGCTATTAGTAGAGGTCCAACTATGTCAAATTTCCAGTGGTGAAAAGGCTTTGCTGATGTGACAGAGGTCACGTCATGTTTAGGTAGTTTTGGAGTTTTTGGGTGTATCTGACATGCATCACACCTTTGTGTTATTCCAGCTGCGTCTTCTATCATTGATGGCCAATAATATCCCAACTTTGTTATTTTTGAAGTAATGGAGTGAGGTCCTTCGTGAACTTCATAGAGAATGTTCGCATCTTCTTTCAATCCCACACAACGAAGCCATGGAGATAAAAAAGACCTTCTGAAGAGATTATCCCCAATAAGTCTATATTAGGGAGCCTTAACCTTTACTTTTCTTGCCAGCTTTGGATCTTCTGGCAGGATACCACTGATCAAGTACTCCCTTATTGGAGTCATCCAATTGGAGCCTTCTTCCAGTATGACATCAGACACTTCGCTTCTTTTGATAGACCTATCAGCCAATACTTCCACTAGAACCTCCTTTGTCAGGTGAGCAAATGCCATCGAAGCCAGCTTGGTTAAGGCATTTGCTTTTTTGTTTTGGTTTCTACGAACATGTGTTATATCATAGGATTCGAACCCGTGAAGTAGTTCTTTAGCTTTATCCAAATACTATTTGATGGTGGGCTACTTTGCTTCGTAAGAGCCCTTGATTTGGTTAGCTACTAGCTGCGAGTCCACAAAAACGAAGAGATTATGAACCTCCATGTCCTTTGCCAGTCGTAGGCAAGCTAACAAAGCTTCATACTCAGCTTCATTGTTCATAGCCTCGAACTCAAAACGTAATGCATAAGTATACTCCTTTCCCTCCGGACTAACTAGCATTAGACCTGCTCCTGATCCATCGGAGCTTGATGCTCCATCTAAGTACAATTTCCACCCCTCCTTCGTCTTTGGGGTTTCTTTCTTTGGAACTTCCTTGTCTTGACCGGGTCCGGAGGGTGTTTCTGAGAGAAAATCTGCAAGTATCTGACCCTTGACAGAGTTTTGACCTTTGTACTCTATCTTATGCTCTCCCAGTTCAATAGCCCATTTGGCTACCCAGCCTGATTTCTCAGGCTTCGACAGTATCTGTTTAATTGGCTTGTCAATTAATACGATGATGGGATGAGCTTGGAAGTACCTTCGAAGGCGTCTTGCAGCATAAACCAAGGCTAGAATTAGCTTTTCTAACTCAGGATAATTCAATTCAGCTCCTTGCAGGACCCTGCTAACGAAGTAGATTGGGACTTGCTTTTTCTCCCTTTCGGCTAAGAGCACCGCACTTATGCTTTCAAAAGATGCCGCAATGTACATGAATAACACTTTGCCTTTGATTGGGGCTGTAAGTGTTGGCAAAATTTCCATGAATTCTTTTAGTTTTCGAAAGCAGCTTACGCCTCACAACTCCATTGAAAAGTTTTCTTATCTGTACACCCCTTGAGTGTTTTGAAAAATGGTAAGGACCCATCTACGCCTTTCGATAGGAACCTGCTAAGTGTTGTGAGCTTCCCGTTTAGACTTTGCACCTCTTTCAAACACTTTGGAGCTTGTAAATCGGTGATGGCTTTGACTTTCGAAGGGTTAGCCTTAATCCCTTGCTTTGTTATCAGGTGTCCCAAGAACTGTCGTTCTTCCATGCCAAAGGAACACTTCTTAGGGTTAGTTTCATGTTGATTGTCCTGAATTGATTGAAGGTTTCTTAAATGTCGGAAAGTAGGTCTTCCTCAGTCCTGCTTTTTATTACCATATCATCAACGTAGGCTTCCAGGTTCCTTCCTATCTTCTTGTGGAAGGCCTTGTCAACCAACCGTTGATAAGTTGCCCCTGCGTTCTTTAGACCGAAAGGCATTTTCTTGTTGCAATAGACACCCTTTCCCGTGTAGAAGGTTGTCTTCTCCTCATCTTCCTCCGCCATTTGTATTTGGTGATACCCTTTGTAGGCATCCAAGAAACATTTCAAATGGAACCCTGAGAGGGATTCAACCTTCCAATCAATTTCTGGTAGGGGGTAGCATTCTTTCCGGCAAGCTTTGTTGATATCAGTGAAGTCAACACACATTCGCCACCCTCCGTCACTCTTCTTTACCATAACTGCATTAGCTACCAAGGTTTGGTATTTTACCTCTCTAAGAATTTTAGCTCGTACAAGTTCATCCACCTCTTTGTAAATAGGAGTATTCCTTTCAGGTGCTAGGCTTTGTCGCTTCTGCTTAATTGGTTCAATGTGCTTGAACTTGTTAAGCTTATGTTCAGTGCCGAAGGGCTTTCCATCAATCATAAGAGTCTTGGGGACCCCTGTCATATCTGAGTACATCCATGCGAAGACATCCTTATTAGCTTTGAGTAACTTCTCTAGATCTGCCATGAAGTTGGCAGGGAGTTGCTTTCCGATTACCACCGTTTTCTCTGGATAGAGCTTATTTACCACAATGCGTTCTTTGGCATCTGTACAACTTAGAATGGCCTTCAGAGGCTACTCCGGACTTTCTTTAATCTTTTTGACAGCGTTTCCTGTCTTTCCCTGGTTATAGCTAGAAAATACCGTTCCTATCCCATAAGGTGTATGGAATTTGACCGCTGCGTGTATGGTAGAGACCACAATACCCATATTTTGCATGGCGGTCCTTCCTATCAACAAGTTTTAAGGAGATCTAGACCTTACGATATCAAATGTGAGAGTCTCTGTCCTTGCGAGCTTGCCTTCTCCAATTGTTATCTCCAATGGTACTTCTCCCAGGGGCCACGAATGCTCACCGGAGAATCCTACTAAAGGTATCTTTGAATCAACCCTCTGCGATCTGATCGAAGGTTTGAGCTTAAGGAAACAATGCTCGTATATGATCTCACAGGAGCTTCCGCAGTCCATGTAGGCTCTGTTTACTTCTCGGTTGGAGATTAAGACTTTGATGGCTACTGGGTCGTTCGAAGGGATTTGGCCTGCGATAGGAGGAAATGTTACATCCCCTACTTCGTTTACCTCCTGCTCCGTCACCTTTCTTTTTAATCTGGCTTCGCCCCATCGAACCATGAGTATTGGGGCTTCGGGAGTAGTAGTATCTTTGGCCAATTGGGTGTCGGACATTTTTTCTTTTACCCTTCTTTATACCCTTTACCAATTGTGCTAACTACCCGGACTTTACAGCTTCTTCTATCTGTTTCTTTAACTCCCTGCAACTGTTCGTATCATGGCCATAATCTTTATGGAAATGACAATACTTTCTCGTATCCCTTTTTTTTCCCTTGCTTGTCATGCGAGGGGGTGCTTCGAAAGCCTTGGCAGCCCTCTCTGTTGCAAGTATTTCCTTTGGGGACTTAGTCAAACTGCTTAGCAAACCGTGGTTGGGACCATTGTTGTATGGAGAAAACCTGTCTCTGTTTTTGTTTTTGGAGCTTTGACCCTTCCCACGAAGAATGCTTTGAAAACTTTTCTCTGTCAATCGGAGCACCATTGGTGGATACTTCCTTTGCTTCAATCCAAGTATATGTCTTCTCCATTAGCCCTTTGTAAGTTGTTGGAAGGTCAGTGGACAAGAATTCCACCAAGCTCCGATTTCGAAGGCCATGTATGAAACCCGAGATGCGCTGATCTTTATGTAGACCCAAAATCTGTAGAGTTTCATCGGTGTACCTAGTGACGAAAGCCCTTGTGCTTTCGTTCTCCTTTTGTTTGATGTTGTGCACCGTCAGATGAGCCCTTGTAAACTTCTTTTGCTGGCTGAATTGTGATCGAAACTTAGCCTAGAGATCATCAAGATTGACAATTCTCCCAGGCTTTTTCCCATTCCACCAAATATGGGCAGAATCCCATAGAGTGTATGTAAACATGTGACAGGCCACAGGCATAACCCACTTTTGCATCTTAATGGCCCCTTCAAACAAATGCAAGAAATTGTCCGGATCCCCCTTCCCATCATAAGTCCCGATATGTGAAGGCATGTTCAACCCATCATGCAATGGGTAATCTTCTATCCACCTAATGAAGGGTGTGGCCGAACCCATAGGGTTCGAGTATAGACAATTGTAGGGTGGTGCATACATAGGGACAATATTGTACGGAGTATGGTTAGGGGGTACTCCCATAGGAGTTTGGCTAGGATAGGACTGATAAGGTGTATTCATACCAAAGGGATAACCGTTTCCTATGGCATATGGAGGATATACCGTAGGAGGCCCAAAGGGTAGGCTCCCATAAGGTTGAGGGAGACCAGGGTTGCTAGGCTGCCCATTTACTGGAGGATATAAACCTTGAGGGTAAGACTGAGTTTGGAACGAAGGGTACATACCATTGGGAGGAAGATTTCCTCCCATATTAATTGTAGACGGATTACCTTCTACGCCTAATGCGTGAGTAGGCTGCAACGGAACCCCTGCTTCAGATCTTCCAAGATGAGCGGCTAGCAATGGAGGTAGATTTACCCCTGTCTCTTCCCTTCGTTGGCTCCTCCCGTTGGAACCTTCGGTAACCACTCAATCTCTTCTAGTTGGAGCCTTCTCCGGGACTCCTTCGAACCCAACGGACCTTCTGCTTACCCTTCGACCAACTAGAGACCCAATCCTTAGGGCCGAGAGTGTTGCTCCTTGGGTCGGAGGCCTAGGCTCCATTTCCATCTCTTCATCATACTCTTCACTTGAATATTCCAACTTTCTTCGCATTTCAGCATTCCGAACTTGCCTCTTGCGAGCCCTTAGGAGGGATTCCAATGTTTCGTGGTTGGCTTCGACAAAGGCTAGACTAATGACAGGCTCCGGATTGGCTGATGTCGAAGCATGATTGTTGGGTGTTACTTCTGGGTGAGAACATGTTGTGAACGTGGAAGCGGTTATTGGAGGAAGGTTGTTAGAGTCGTTAATTGGTATTGGTGCCGAGGTCGAGAAACCCGGTGGGGGAGTATCTTCTCTTCCTTGATCCATGCCGGATATATAGTGAAAGTAGTTAGTTGGTTATAAGCTTGGAAATAACGAGACCAATTGTAGCGGTCCCACGGTTGGCGCCACTGATTGTACAATAATTTGCACGACCAGGCCTTCGATGATGATCAAAGGATTTATGGGGTGTTGATTGCGTGGTTTTGTAACCTTACAACAGGTTTTACCTCTCGAGGGATCTCAAGAGGCTTACAACCCCACCAGGCAGTGTACCTGACCGATGTAGTATAGTGTAGTGGTAAGTACGGGGGATTGATCGTTCTCCACAGGGAATAGTGTTCGTTAGGTGTGAAAGGCTACTCTAATTAGGTCTAAGGGTTGAGGAAGATTCTTTTTTATGTTTTTATAATTTTATAGAAAGCAAGTAAAATCTCGGGTTTGAAGGAGTGGGCGGAATTAGTTGCTAGTCAACTAACCCAAATTGCTACGAATGCAATAAAATTAAAATAACAAAAATGAAAATGTGGTGAGAAACTTATGTGTAGAGAAATGTGTTTACTTAGATTCCCTTACTCCCTAACTATCTTTTACCGGTTAATTAGTGTGTATTAGTCGCGTGGATGACGGGTGTATTCCTTAATACCATTCGTGGGGTGGCGTACTTACTTCCCCAACTCTACAAGCTCCTACTTCACTCCTATGTCGAGCCGGCTAGGAAGCTCCTAACATGGGATCACTAGAATTCGCTTGTGCATTAAATACAACCATAAAAACCTTTAGTACGCGTTTGGTTCATGTTTCTTAAGACGTTCAAGCAAGTTACCGAATAGGAAGTTAGCCAGTTTTCTTAAGCCTAACATAGATAAACAATCATCCAATACAACTAATAACACACTAACAACCAATAATCAATAGCTAGGTTTCATTAGATCTAAGCAAACACAAGATAAATTTAGCCTAACATGTTAAACAAAAGACAAGAATAAGATAGAATCAAACAACACATAGACATATTGAATGATTAATTGATAACTTATCTTTCAATGAAACATGGAAGATCTCAAGGCAAAAGGCCCTGAAAAAGTAGCTAAAATCGTCTTAGGGTTTTATCCCAAAATTCCACACACTAAGCTCTCCCTAATGACAAAAAATTAGAAAACTATATATAGATTTTTGGATCTGACGGCGTCACCTTATGGAGTGTGACGCCGTCACCTCGCCGCTTTTAGGGTTCCCGGATGACCTTCTTGACGCCGTCCCTCTTTAGCTCTTCAAAAATCCATTCTGGCTTATCAAGGCTTGACGCCGTTGAACCATGAACGTGACGCCGTCCCCTTATGATTTAAGCCGTGACGCCCTTGATCAAGTTAAAGCGTGACGCCGTCAGAATTCACATGCTATTTTCACTGGCCCGTCATGAGTAAATTTCACGTCCAACTTTTCTTGCCAAGGCATGACGCCGTCCAGAGTAAAGTCTGACGCCGTCAAGAGTAACTTTTAGCCGATTTTTGAGACTTTGCCGTTTTCTTCACTTTAATGCTCCAAAAACGTCCAAAATGCCTCCTTTTCCAGATTTCTCCTCAAAAGTACCTAAAATGACAAAAGGAACGATTTATGGCAATATTTGATCAAATAAATACGATTTAAGGCTTAAATGACCCCTTAAAAGCGGTACACTTTTCGCCTCATCAAATACCCTTACACTTGAGATTTGCTTGTCCTCAAGCAAATGCGCTTTTATTCTAATCAAAATATAAGTTAGGGGTCATTTAATGCTAACATAAAAGTAATTACAACAAATATTCGTTCCACTTCAATCATAATAAGTACGGAGATTATAAACTAGCACCTCACAAGTAGTGTTTAGATACTCACATCTCTCAAGTGTCATCAAAATAAATCTCATAAATGAAAACGGATAATATCTCTCACTACCTGTCATAGCAAATAGATTACCATAGGCTTGGGAAAGGATCGAAAACCTCCTCCACTAGGCGTAAGCACCTAAGATAAACTATCAAAGAGGGCTTTTAAATGGGTTATAACGTTAGGTGTAGGGAAAAGGAAAACACGGTTTGGTTGGATAAGGGATATTTTACTGGTGGCGAGTTAAAGATCTCGATCAATTACATGTACTATACAATGTTGCTAAGCCAAGACTAGACTCGATCTTAAGCTAGAAACGAAATAACAAAATAACAAAAATATAAAACAAACATAAAATAAAACGGGATGGTAGTCCGTATGTTTTTTCTACTTTTCTTTTTCTCATTTTTTTTTGTATTTTTCTTAATTTTTCGATTTTTTTTTTTTTTTTTTTTTTTTTTGTTTTTTTTTGCATACACTTTTACCCTACCATCCAAAATAATACATCATAGGGGCATTGCATCCCCCTTACGCTTGAACTTTTACATAACTTTACAAATACTAATCTAATGACTCGAATTAAGATAATTGAAAAACTTGGAGTACTTTTAAAACATTTAGCACATATGGGGGTAATAAATGATGTTCTTCCCCATTACTCCATTACACTAGTACTTTACCCATGAGTCCCAATCGTCCCAAAACAATATGTACAAGGATATGACTCGACTTAGCAACCATGTAATCAACTAGATAATTAACTTGGGTTTAAACAAATGTTGTAACAATAATGCACTAAAAATGAGTGCATACAAGGCAGGCTAAGGCGATTTGGGTGTACATTTAAGTGGGGTGCAAACAAATTCTTCCTTTAAGTAAAATGCTTAAAGGTTGAAACGAAAAGATAGGCTCTGAGGGGTGTACTAGGGGTATCGTGTACTAAAAATGAGTACAACGCAAAGGGTGTGGGAGAATTACTTGACCAATGTAGCCAACGTAATTATAACAAAAACACAGGTGTAAAACAATGGGTTAATCCTAATGCCTCTTATCATGTAGTAAATCTAACTACACGAATGTAGTCTCACTTGTGGCCTTGGAATGGTCCTAACGCAAGTTCTAGAATCTAAGTGCTACCGGTACACACATCATAGCATAAATGCTTTTCCTACCAATTCTAGGGGTGAACCTCACATATTTGGGGGTGGAAAATTTTTTTAGTGGTACGGTTTTTTGTGCTAGTCATATAATTCCTATCCATGAGACGCTCATTAAGACCAAAGTTTCACTCCTATATGTTGTAAAAAATTTTAAATTTGGCACTAAAATTACCTTAACAAGTATTTCTCTCAGTTTTATTACACATCTACCATTGAACAAACAAAAAATCAAGCGCAATTGTATTCTCTAAAATCGTACTTTTACCCTCCCCTTACACTTAAGATGAACATTGTCCCCAATGTTCAAATAACAAGATGTAAAAGCATAAAGTAAAAGAATGAAATCAAATACTCCCCTGATTCGCTCGGTGGATAATGAAATTACACGGTTAGATCTTCCTCCAAGGTAATGTTGAAGCTCCATGACTAATGCATCGCCATAAGCTTGATTCCATAAACATCTCCTTGTCCAAAATAACCTGTTAAACCTGAGAAAACAAACACGAAAACCTGCGTAACATCGGCGGGAAAAATCTATATATAAGGATATAATGCTTGTGGAATGATAATTTTGCAGATTCCTGGAGATTATAAGTTGGAGATTTTAATAAAAACTTTTTATGAAAACAAAACTTTCAAAAATTTCTGGAAATTAAATCTGACGCCGTCAGGTTATAACCCCTGACGCCGTCAGAAATGACCTGACAAAAATTTTCATTTTAAGTTTCCGGAAAATTTCTGGAAAAACCTTTACCTTACTTCCTGGAAATCCTGCAAAACATCATTATGACTCGATACAAGCATTTGACTCAAACAAATACTAATATGTATGCTAATTTATTATTATTACGATTCATGTTAATTTGTGTTCTAATAAACCGATTTAGATTTCCCTTACACTTATCTTTTGCAAAATACCTTTATATGTAGTTAAGTCGAAGTTAAAAACAACATAAAGCATTTTCACAATTTAGTTTTGAACATGAATCAATAATGATAAAAATTAAACACACATACGGGAAATAAAATCAAACAAACAAATAAATAAACACACAAAGCAAATAAAACAAATAAAGCTTGGGTTGCCTCCCAAGAAGCGCTTTTCTTTATTAACGAGTCTTGTAGCTAGACTCAAAGTCACGCTACCCTATGTAAGTGAGCTCGTCATCAAGGACGTCTTTAGGGTTAAGCTTGGATTGAAGTTTCCTATTGGTTCGCTTAGTACGATATATCTTTTCAAACTTCTCTCCATCCGGGTCATACAACGTCATCTTAATATGCCATGACCCATCTCCATCTTTGGGTGGTTTATCCCAATTCCACTTATGATTATCTTCCTCACTAATCCACTTATTCATTCCTAGGTTAATTGGCAAAACTCCTAGGAAATCAATCATCCTTCTAAAAACTAGAGGGTCTTCAAATGGATCCAATTCGGTGTCCCTAGCCAAGAGTTGCTCCACCGAATGCGTTCGGTTAACAAAGTCCTCTTCTAGGTAAAATGGGCGTTGGGGTCCTATGAAGTCTCTATCAATCCAAGGTCCATATCTAGATGGTCTCCTATTTGATTCTAGCCAATGTGGTGTTGGTTCCTCACTAGTATCATAGGCGTGTTTCTTAACATCATAGATTGACCAAGTATCTCCTTCTCCTACCGCTATCTTGGATTCCTTACAATCAATCATAGCACTAGCGGTCGCCAAAAATCCTCTACCTATCAACAAGGGGCATGTAGGGTCGCTAACCATATCAAGGACGTGGAAATCGGCTAAAATGGTTAGTTTTCCAATGTGCACTAACACGTCTTTGACTACTCCAACCGGGTAAGCAACACTTCCATCCGCTAAGCCTATTATCACCTCGGTTTCTTCAAGTTTTCCAAGTTTTAGAGAGGTGTAGAGAGGTAACGGAAGTAGGTTAAGGCTTGATCCAAGATCGGCTAATGTGTCATAAGCCTCCGAATTACCGATCTTGCAAGGTAGAACAAATAAGCCCGGATCATCTAACTTCTTAGGTAGCTTGTTTTGAACGAAGGCGGTCCCTTTTTCGCCTAACTTGAGCTTCTTCTCATCCAACTCATCATCAACCGGACTTTCAAGGTGGAGCTCCTTGAATTCTTCGTCAAGGTTTTGAGTGGGAGGTGTTTCAACTATGTTGTTGACCAATTTGGATGTCATAACTTCTTGGTCATTTGGAACGACTTGGGTTTGTTTGAAACACGTGCTCATGGAATTGACCGAATAATATTGTGGACAAGAACTAGGGGACGAAACCGATGAAATAGCGTTGACGTTTAGTTTCGGGTTCTTGACCGTGTTGCTAGGGAGTGCTCCCATTTCTCGGTCATTGAGGGCTTTCAACAAGGTGTCAATCTTATCGGTCATCTCGCTTTGTTTTTGTTTGAAATCGGCTTCAAACTTGGCTAAACGAGCTTCTTGAGATGCCATGAATTGGGACATCAATCCTTCAAAGTTATTGGTACTACCATTGCCGGAAGGATTGTTGTTGAAAGTACGGTTCGAGTTGGAACCGCTTGATTGGAAACGATTAGGTGGGTTGTAAGAATTGGTTTGTTGTGTGTTTTGGTTTTGTTTCCACCTAAGGTTCGGGTGATTTTTCCATGAGGGGTTGTATGAATCACCATAATGGTTTGGCTCGGGTTTGAAAGTGTACCACTTGTCTCCCGCTCCGTCGGTACGCGAGGATGCGTAGTCCACAAAAGCTTGTTCGGGGAGTTCCATGCAATCACGAGTGTCGTGGGGACCACTACATAATTCACATGAAGAAGTGATTTTGTTCACTTGGCTTGAAGGTTTAGGAGCCTCGTAGGATTTCATGAGAAACTTGACTTGGTCTTCAAGTTCTATGATCCTACGGTCGGAAGTGCTTGAATTGTTCGAGGGCAAAGATATTGCCTTGACCGTTTTATTCAAATCACGGGGATCACTCCAACTTTCGTTGTCATAAAGGGCAAGCTCCTCTAGGAGAGCCCATGATTGTTCCGCACTTAGATCACGTAGCTTGCCACCGGCCGATTGGTCAATGGTTTGCCTCGTGGAGAGATTGATATGGTCATAGAAGATTTGGACTTGGAGCCAAAGTTCTATGCCATGGTGGGGGACTTTTTGGAGTAAGTCCTTGAATCGAGTCCATGCCTCGTAGAGAGTTTCGCCTTGACATTGTTGGAACATCAAGATATCATTCCTTAGCTTGGTGGTTCTTCCCGGTGGGAAAAACTGAGCAAGGAAACGAGTAGTGAGATCATCCCAAGAGGTAATGGATCCTGCGGGTTGACGTTCTAGCCACTGACTAGCTTGGTCCCGCAAAGAGAATTGGAAGAGACGCAATCGGGTCGTCTCTCGAGTGGCAACATCAAGGTCTATAGAATCAACGATTTTAAGAAAGTCCTTGAGATGTTGATTAGGATCTTCAGAACGAAGTCCATGGAATGCGCATCCGCTTTGCACCAACCGGATGGTGTCGGATCGCAAGGGTGTGATATTGGCTCCTTGAGTGAGCTCAATGGTGTTTCGATAGCCATGGTGGCTAGGACGGGAATACTCTCCTAAAGTACGGGCTCTAGGAGGTGGTGGTGGTTGTTGTGGTGGTGGGTTGTTGTGGTTAAGGATATTACCATCTTCCATGATGTCGGACGGTAATGGTTACGAACAAAGACACGAAGAAAATAGATAGACTAAAGAAAACCTAGAAAAATAAAATAAAAATCTCACTAGAAAGGAATCTAGTGAGTAGACCTAATAGAAATAAAAATTCAACCTAAACAATAACTATTCCCCGGCAGCGGCGCCAAAAACTTGATTGCGTGGTTTTGTAACCTTACAACAGGTTTTACCTCTCGAGGGATCTCAAGAGGCTTACAACCCCACCAGGCAGTGTACCTGACCGATGTAGTATAGTGTAGTGGTAAGTACGGGGGATTGATCGTTCTCCACAGGGAATAGTGTTCGTTAGGTGTGAAAGGCTACTCTAATTAGGTCTAAGGGTTGAGGAAGATTCTTTTTTATGTTTTTATAATTTTATAGAAAGCAAGTAAAATCTCGGGTTTGAAGGAGTGGGCGGAATTAGTTGCTAGTCAACTAACCCAAATTGCTACGAATGCAATAAAATTAAAATAACAAAAATGAAAATGTGGTGAGAAACTTATGTGTAGAGAAATGTGTTTACTTAGATTCCCTTACTCCCTAACTATCTTTTACCGGTTAATTAGTGTGTATTAGTCGCGTGGATGACGGGTGTATTCCTTAATACCATTCGTGGGGTGGCGTACTTACTTCCCCAACTCTACAAGCTCCTACTTCACTCCTATGTCGAGCCGGCTAGGAAGCTCCTAACATGGGATCACTAGAATTCGCTTGTGCATTAAATACAACCATAAAAACCTTTAGTACGCGTTTGGTTCATGTTTCTTAAGACGTTCAAGCAAGTTACCGAATAGGAAGTTAGCCAGTTTTCTTAAGCCTAACATAGATAAACAATCATCCAATACAACTAATAACACACTAACAACCAATAATCAATAGCTAGGTTTCATTAGATCTAAGCAAACACAAGATAAATTTAGCCTAACATGTTAAACAAAAGACAAGAATAAGATAGAATCAAACAACACATAGACATATTGAATGATTAATTGATAACTTATCTTTCAATGAAACATGGAAGATCTCAAGGCAAAAGGCCCTGAAAAAGTAGCTAAAATCGTCTTAGGGTTTTATCCCAAAATTCCACACACTAAGCTCTCCCTAATGACAAAAAATTAGAAAACTATATATAGATTTTTGGATCTGACGGCGTCACCTTATGGAGTGTGACGCCGTCACCTCGCCGCTTTTAGGGTTCCCGGATGACCTTCCTGACGCCGTCCCTCTTTAGCTCTTCAAAAATCCATTCTGGCTTATCAAGGCTTGACGCCGTCGAACCATGAACGTGACGCCGTCCCCTTATGATTTAAGCCGTGACGCCCTTGATCAAGTTAAAGCGTGACGCCGTCAGAATTCACATGCTATTTTCACTGGCCCGTCATGAGTAAATTTCACGTCCAACTTTTCTTGCCAAGGCATGACGCCGTCCAGAGTAAAGTCTGACGCCGTCAAGAGTAACTTTTAGCCGATTTTTGAGACTTTGCCGTTTTCTTCACTTTAATGCTCCAAAAACGTCCAAAATGCCTCCTTTTCCAGATTTCTCCTCAAAAGTACCTAAAATGACAAAAGGAATGATTTAGGGCAATATTTGATCAAATAAATACGATTTAAGGCTTAAATGACCCCTTAAAAGCGGTACACTTTTCGCCTCATCAGGTGTTGAGGTTGCGCCAAGCTTGTCTTTAACCTGAAATAAGAAATACTAAGACACAACGTTAAGTGATTGTGCAGTGGTTGGACCCTGCGAACCACCTCCGGCGTGCGAGTAAGTATGTGATATGATTAGTTGATAGTAAATTGAGAGGGTCGACTTAACTTAAAATTGTTCTAGCCTGTCTAAGCTATTTATAAGGGATGAAATAAGCCTTAGAGAGCACTTGCACATTATTCGGAGATCATGGGGGCGTCCCATGATTTGTGGTAACCGCTAGGGCTTTGTGACCCACGTTCTCCTCCTTGGCGGGAAAGCCTAAGGGAAGAGGGGACGTGGGTATGACCAGGTCAAGGTGCCTCTCCATTCTGGTTCCTTCGAAGGAGATTCCCCGAAGGGCTTAGGGCTTAATTGGCAGATTCCTACATGGTAACCACTTCATAGATGAATGGTTTTACGCCAATGAAACGTGTTAAGAGATTAACCTGGGCCACCGAAGAGAGGGCTTTGTATAGGCTCGAAGGGGTGTCCTTCGACCTATTCGGAGGGTACATCATCACCAGTGACCTATTATCTTTCAATATTATGACAATCCAAGATATGTATGTTGTCCCTCATGTATAAAATCCAACCATGTATACACCAATCAGATGATAAACATCGACCCATTATAAATCCAAAAATCTTCGAACATAAAATAATGAGAAGCAAGTCATGCATATCACCATGCAAATATGTCAATTAATATCTTCATGTAGGATAAATAACCAATCAGTATCATATGAAGCGACAAGAAATCCAGAAAAACCAAAATATTTAAAGTCATGAAGTAGGGTTTGGTCGAGCAGTATAATCTTTTCTTGGCAGTACAAACTTAGATGCTTGAGCAGTACTAAGTGAAACCCGAACGTCGGCAGTACAAACAAGTGTCGATAGCAGTACAAACTCGAATGTCGGCAGTACGAAGTTTAGAACGAGCAGTACAAACTTGGAAAATCAACAGTACTATCGGATAAGCTAGCAGTACAAAGTCTCACGAACCATTAACGAGCTGTACAAACTAAGATAGTAGCAGTACTAAAGTATATAGAGCAGTACTAACTAGTGTCGAGCAGTATGAAGTTGCGACCAAACATGAACTAGCAGTACTAATGTCTTCCTTCATTAAACATACCAGTACCTATCTACTTTAGTAACAGCATAACAAACCAATAAAAAGAACTAGGGTTTTATGCATACATCATCATTGCCATTATAAACTTAAGTACCAGCTGCTAGACAAAACCTTCGAATCAAGAATCAATAACAGCATTAAACACACATGATTAAGAAACAACAGTAGCAACAATCAGAAGAGCCAAATCATGCTTGAACAAATCCTACTTCAACCTCATGAAACATCATCAACACACAAACCCTAATAAACAAACAACCATCAATATTGATCAATATTAGGGTTATCATAATGACGACATTTTTTAGGCTTTAGTGACACCATTTAGTGTCACTAACCTGTTTTATGCTCCATGATCAACATACCATCAATATTGTTCAATATTAGGGTTATCAAATAAACCATATTCGACTTTCGTATAGAAACCCTAAAAATTCGAAAATCATAAACACCTTTACAGCAGTTTTCAAAAATTTATACCTGACGATCTAGACTTCAGATCAAAGATCCCTCTGATGAAAGTCTTCCTTGATGTATGAAGAATCTCTAGTAAAAATTTTAGCCCGATCCAACGGTTAACAAAAAAGTTATCGTCCTTTGAAAACAGCTCTGCAGTGAGTATTAAAAATACGAACCAGGTCCGAATTTTCTTCTTTTTTGCATTCTTCGACAAACAAAACCTTGTGAATCCCACGATCACGAGCCCCTAGGCTCTGATACCAATTGTGAAGAACGTTTAGCTAGAGATTGGTTAGATCTCATCTAGTGATAACAATAACAAAAGGCGGAATATTCAATTAATGAATCAAATGGTATTGCTACAAGGTTTCTTCGTGATCATCTCTAACAACTACTAACTTACAAACCTAGGCGTCCATTGTAGGAACTTGACGCCTAGACAAACACACACCTATAATGATGTTACATCCACTACAAAAAAAACAGGCTTTCAGAGACTAAAAAATAGTCTCCGATACACCATGATCAGTTACGAATGGTCTATCAAGTACTGATTTTGCTAGTCACTAATCAGTTACAACAGCTTAGTTACGGAAAGTGACGTTATCAACTGAAATTAAGTCCGTGCTGTATCGAACCAACGAGGACCAGAGATCAGTCTCCAAAATAAAAGAGTCAGTCCTTATTTCTATGGGTTGGTATCATGTTATTTCAGTCCCTGATGCATATTATAGGCGACTTAAAAGTTAGTCGCCAATACTATGTTAGATCAGTTACTAACACATGGATTTAGGGACTGAAAATTAGTCCATAAACATTGTTTATAGTCCCTAATACGTTTCGTTGTTTTGTAGATTACCGTACCAAATCAGTCTCTAATAATAGGATTTAAAAACGGATTAGTCTCCGATGAAAGGCTTTAAAGACTGATTGTTAGTCACAAAAAACAGATGAATTAATCCTTAATTTGTTTTTCTAGTGACTGAAAATTAGTTTCAAAATATATGTTAATCGATACAAAATAACATTCAAATCAGTCTCCAATATGATGGCGCCGTTCCATTATATTTCTATTATAAACTAAAAGTTAGTGGCAAATACAATTTAATTCGGTCCCCATTCACAATGCATACATGACCCCTTACAATAGTATATAAAACTCCAAACCATAAACAATAATAATAACAATATTTCTTTAAAGCATAATAATCACCAATCCAAATAACAAGAGTTTACAATTCAATATGTTTAAAAATAAAACCAAATTCAATAGAAATAAATTTGAACGTCCTATATATCACTATCGGTGAATGGATCATCGTTACCATCACCTTCAGTAGTATTTGGTGAGTCTATTGTGCTCTCGAAGTCGGGAAATTTTTGGCTCAAGAATTTTGCCAATTTCTCATAATTACGTTTATACGGTTCAAGTTCACTAACCTTTGCTCTCAATTCATTAATCTCAGTCGAGTTTTGTTTAGGTGTTGAGTCAGCTTGTTGAGATGATTCAGCTGCTTCTTTCATCCAATAATCTTTTTTCCTCATCACTAGCCGAACACCCACCTCCCATGCTGACTATATTGTCTTCTTTCGGCCACAAACACTTTTTATGGCTTGTCTCTCAACCTCGTGCTAGTAGTAATCTGAGTCGTTCCTTCATCTTTTAATTTATCAAGAGCCATCTGTTTATGCTTACAAATATTTTCCTAACATGATCGAAGGTATGAAAACAAAATTAAAAACTAGTTGCAACCAATATCATATTTGACAAAAAAAAAATCATAATCAAATGCTTTTAACAAAAAGATGCTTACATATTCATTACGTGCATGATCATTGAGCCATCCGTCTCCGTCCCCATCCTTCTTTTCTTTATAATGCAACTTATAATAAACTTCTAGCGGGCTAGGCGACGTTTGGGTCTCCGTATTTGTCACATAAAGACCCAAACACGAAATTGACACATAAAAGCAATACTTATTTACTTGTTTGACCCGTTAAAGATAAAAACTTAAACACGTATAGCACATTCAGAAGCAAATGTGTCAAAATTTTTACCCAACATTTTTCGTTAAACCATGATTTCAAACATAAAAGCCAGATACCACTCTAATAAGCCAGCAAAAAGTTATAAGTTACTGCAGACTTACCAAATCTTAACGATCTCAATTCCTTCGGGAAAAAGACCACCACTGTATCACAATTTAATCATCTTTTAGAAAGCATTACAATAACAATGCTTAAAATGAATCCCAAAAACACTGATCGTTATAACTTATAAGAATATTACCTATTATTGCGGAGGTCCAATACAAAACCGTCAACACTTTCTCTCCTTAAAGTTTCAATTGCTTCCTTGACAGCAGCTGGAATGGCTTTTTTGTTAGAACTTAGAATGATTATTTACAAATAAAGCTACAGGTTATAAAATTAGAAATATTGCATCATCTTGTATTCTAAAGTGTCTTCCCCTAACAAATTTATAACAGGTATATAAAAAATACATATTAAGTGGTGTATGAAATATATCAGTCAACATCAACCAATAACAGTAAGTAGTTACCATACCAGAAGCATTTTGGTTGAATGATGTTAACTTTATGTATCCAATCTTGGAGGTACCCTTTCCCAGACCAGGTGTCTCGCAGACTCTTGACTTCACCGGATTTAACGAAATGTTTTCCCGCCTGCACACCACATGATTTTAAATTTACAGTCCATTAAGAGTTCGTATCCGCTTAAGTCTAAACAACAGACTAGCAAAAGAGATTCTAACACCACATAACATTTTAACTAGTGTACAAATGAAGTGCTATAGTTAAGGCGTCCAGAACAACTTCAATCCATTTAGTTATAAATGATTTTGTTCTATTACCCAATCCGCCTGATCCACCCTTTTTAAATCTATATCCAACACTAACAAGAGGAAACCCATGTTTATATTTTGATACATTGTTCTTATAATTGACACAAACGATCAGACATATGAAGCTTGCAGCAAATTTAAATGGAAGGAATAGAAGCAAATGAACGTACGTCAACGATAACTGCTTTATCTCGGATCCACTTCATTCTTTTAGCTGTACTTCAGTTCCTTCGGGGCCCCTGAGAGTCAGTTAAAAGTCTATACTTTACTTTAAGGCTCAAGGAGTGCATTAACTAACAAAGAATTAGAAACAGTCAATGATAACTTACTGCAGGCGCTCTGCTGCATCATAAATGTCCATCGTTTCTGTACTCGTATTATCAATAGCCATAATCAGATCACCAGGGGAAATGGTAGCCCTACTGGCGGTACCCCCTGGAGTAGCTGAAATAACCATAATTCCAGATAGAGCTCCATAATTTCCAGTCGGATAGCCAATTGAAAACCCTACTCCAGTAAGAGCTCCTTTTGTTCCCGACTGCCTTCATCAAACATATTTGCATATTAAGAAAAAGCCAACTAATAAAACTCATACGTAAAATAAATGCGGCATGAAAATACAGTCAGCTTCATACCCTCAAACTTTTTAAATTTATCAGGCTCCAAAAAATGAGTGAAAGGGTCATCCAGGGTGGCAAGCATCTTTTTTATTGCAGCATCTGAATGCAAATATAGCACCACGTATAAGACGGGCGTACTAGTTGGCATTAAAGAAACGATGGGTTACATAAACAAATGCATATCAAAATTTTATTCGTAATTATGATCTTGAATATATTTGTCGATGAAGGTTATTATTGATAAACCTTGAAAAAGGTAGAGAACAAGAAAATGTAAAAGCATACATGTCTGTTCACGGTTGTTCATTGGTTCATTGCGCAGTGCATTTTCTCTGTACCGAAACCAACTTTGCCCATTAAAACCCTTATCAACATATGCACGGTCAATTGTTCTCCATGCCTCAAGGAAAAGAAGATTCTCCTCGGTGAGCGCCCCTGTACATAAACCCTTAGCTTAACACCCCAGATTAAACTCCTATAAATAGATACATGTTCTTGGAAATTAAGCATTTAACAAATGGTATCACCATTCTTTTCGAGACCAAAACGAAAGAGAGACAAACGATATAAGCTGAGAAATAAGCTCGTCCGCGAGCTTATTACAAAATTTTTAACACCAAACATATAGATCAAAAGAAAATACGGATTGAATGATGATACCATTTGTTATTTGACTCGCTTAAATCACACACCGATTCACACCCACATCGTGTGGATCGTTATTTCCAATAAATCCTTTCAAAATACTCTCTTCTTGTTACAAATCGTTAAATGGTTTTTAGAAAACTTTAAGAAACTTACGATGAGGACTTACCCAAAAGAAAGGAGGGTAAAAAGGTGCGGCTACAAGAAGAAATGCGAAAAAGAGAAACAAGAAAACTCTCGATCTACTCTCGTTCTACCTTCAAAACGACGCGGAGACGATGGAGAGGTGGTGGTTGGCGGTGGTGACGTGCTAGCCAGGTGAGGTGACGACGGCTGTGGTGTTTGATGGTGACAGATGAAGGTGAAGATGATGGTGGCTGCGGTGTTGATGGTGGTGGAGTACGGCAATGGTGGCGGCGCAGTGGTGAGAGTGACGGCCGGTTAAGGAGAGAGGAGGGAAAGATGGTACCCTACTTCTTATCAATACATATACGAAAATTTTAAAACAATTGTGTGACAAGCACCTAAAACCTCAAGGGGACCGGCTGAAATAAAGTCCAGGGATCAAAACTGTAATTTCGTCATTTATGCTCAATAAAAACGACACTCGTGACTCATTTATGCTCAATAAAATTTTCCCGAGACTTTTAAACTTGCGCATACATTTTTAAAATCATTTTCCCAATAAAAATGACTATTTACATGACAATTTTTCGTAAATTGCCCTAAATCAATTATTAAACGTATATTAGGTCTAGAATCGTGTCGGTACGCGTTGTGATAATTTCTAACATCTTACGAGAAATTCTCCCGCATCACATAATAATATCCCAAATCAATTCCAAATATATCCAAAACAGTTCTCAGGTATAAAATAACACTTTAATGTTTATAAAGCGGTATAAAATGTATCTCGAAAATTACCGGTTGTCACAAAAAAGCTCCACACCGCTCTGTACCAAACATTTTGATCATCATACATAAAAGGTGGAAGCAAAATATCTAATAAGATAAAACGACAATGAAATAACAAAGTTGCATCGAATTTGTCAAAAATGGATTGCGACAATGTGTACCACGACGTTCAAATTTTACTCATACCAATATGACACATTACTCAATCATTTTCTCTCTCTAAATCTTCAATTTTGATTGTTTCACTTGTAATCATATTGTATTTAGGAATGTTTTTATTCATGCATTTTAGGCATGACAATCATTTTCTTACCATAAAAAAAACAAAATTTTGACACTCGGCTTGACCTGACACGAACGTATAGTAATCGGTTCCCCTCTTTGTTACTTTATTTTACGTCATGACTTGATTTTCCTTGGGTAGGAGCGGAAATTTTGAGATCAACTATTCTCGAAGACGAAAATGATCTCCGACACTAAAACAAGAAGTTAAGTTGATGAAACAAAGTTTGTTAATTGATAGATAAATCAACAAAATATGAGTTTTTTATGACGACTAGGATAACTATTTTAACGTAAAAAACGGGCAAAAACCAATTAAAGAAAAATAATAAAGCGGTAGAAAAAAATATATTGCGATCCCACTGAATTATTAACGAATAACCGATGACCAGAGGATAACTATTTTGTTCTAGGTTTAACCCAAAGTTCTAAAACCATGTATGATAGCAAATAGATATATTGTTGTTTGTGTTTTGTGATCACATAAGAAGGATTGCATAGGTTTTTGTAATGAACACTAATCTTGATGAACAACTTACAATTAAGCTTGAGCCTTAACCAAGTCATCTAACACCTTTCACATCTATCGGTAATTCTGTCGGTAATCCATTTTTGTTCGTTTTTGTCAGTTTTTATCAGTTTTTGTCCATTTTTATACGTTTTTGTCAGTTTTTTATGTTTTCGTCCGTTTTTTTATATCTACGTCCCTTTTTTACGTTATTATACGTTTTTGTCTGTTTTTTACGTTTTCGTCCCTTTTTTTACGTTTTCGTCCGGTTTTTTACGTTTTTATACGTTTTCATCCATTTTAGTCCCTTTTTTACGTTTTTATATGTTGTCATCCGTTTTCGTCCGTTTGTATATGATTTCATCCGTATTTTTATGTTTTCATCAGTTTTTGTCTGTTATATTTTAACGTTTTTATACGTTTTCATCCGTTTTAGTCCATTTTTTTACGTTTACGCCCATTTTTATACGTTTTCGTCCATTTTTTACGTTTTCGTCCGTTTTGATACGTTTTTGTCTGATTTTAAATGTTTTCGTCCATTTTTAAACGTTTTAATCCATTTTAATCTATTTTTATACATTTTAGTCTTAGCTATGATGTCCATGTATTAGGGACTGAGTTGTGATTCAAATTCAGTCACTAACAAATTTCCCTCCAAGCTTTTTTTATTGCGCAAACATATTTGTAACTTAATTTTAGTCTTAGGTATGATGTCCATGTAATAGGGACGCAGCTGTGACTGAAATTCAGTCACTAACAAATTTCCCTCCAAACTTTTTTATTGTGTAGACATATTTGTAACTGAAACTTAGTCTTAGCTATGATCTCCATGTATTAGGGACCGAACTGTGACTATAATTCAGTCACTAACAAATTTTCCACCAAAATTTTTTATTGCGCAAATATATTTGTAACTGAAATTTAGTCTTAGATATGATGTACATGTACTAGGGACTGAATTGTCACCCTTATTCAGTCACTAACAAATTTGCCTCCAATTTTTTTTTCCCGTACAGGCATATTAGTAACTGAAATTTAGTCTCAGATATGGGGTTACTGAATCGAAGACTGACTTTTAGTCGCCGCAATCAGTCAATAAAAGGTCAGTCCTTAAAAGTATCAGTAACTGATGTTTCAGTTACCGATGCTACGTATCAGCGACTGATATATCAGTCCCTAGAAATTCAGTCTCTGAAAGCCTTTTTTTTTGTAGTGATCTCTAACATCTGTGTATTAAAACTCACGCCCTATCCTCTTTATATAATAAAGGATTAGGGTTACAAAGACTCTAAATAATACATAATTAGTCCTTCATCTTTGTCTTCATAAGTTTCCTCCATTTTTCATATTTTGTCAATATCAACCGAAAATATAATTCCCAACAATTTTTAGCGACAGATTTCTAATGACACAATTTTAGCGGCACATAGTTTTATTACACATTTTTAGTGATGAATAGTTTACTAATACATTTTTAATGACACATTTTTAGTGACACATAGTTTCATAATACATTTTTAGTGACGCATGTTTAATGACACACATGAAGTTTTTTGAAACACAATAAATTTTTGGTTAAATTTGCGGTGATACACTAATATTTTTGACACATTTTTAATGACACATAGTTTCATGATATATTTCTAGTGACACATAATTTCCACCAACAATTAAGTTTCACAATACTACCGAAACATAGCCAACAAATCAATTACAACACCAAAATCTTAAATTAAAGTATACGTCAATTATATTAAAGAAAGACAATTGTATCATTTATTTAAAAAAAAAATGAAAAAGAAAAAAAGACCCAAAATACCGGATTGACAGTGACCGCCTAATGCCATTATTGTTTGACTAAAGTGATGACACACTAAAATATTGGTAAAAGAATATGAGTAGATAAATAACTTATTGATAAGATATGCCAAACAACCGAAGAGATAATAAATGACGAGCTACTTGAGATCAGTAACCATGGTACACACATTTATAAACTGATATACAAACTCTATTATTTTAATATATACAAAACTACATATAGATAAATAAATAAAAAACAAGAAAAATAAAAATAAACTTAAAAATATTGCTACAAATGACTTGTTTACAAACTATACAATAAATTGATGGATCGCGCCTCCTTGATAGATCTTTGAGCCTTTGTGGATCGGTAGAATGCCTATGTAATCACAAGCACGCTACAAGAGAATCTCTGAATATAGACTAATAAAGAAGAAGAAGTAACTAATAAACTTTGATCCTCTATGGATCTTTTAGTAACTAATCGATTAATTGATTACAAAACTCATAGCCGCATGTTTCTTTTATACTACAAGAAACCCTAATGCATCATTACTAAGAAAACGTGTAAAGAGATATACACTATCTCTTCCTAAATTAACTCTAACAAACTTTCTAAATATACGGTATTACCCGCAGCAATGACAACTAACAGCAGAAACAAAATGTACTACCAGCAGGAACCACTACCAGCAGGAACTACATACCTGCCAGCAGGAACCACTAATACTAACAGCAGCAATGAAATAAATATTATTTCTAATAATTCCTAACAATCCTCCCCTAAACTTGAATTTGACTTGGTTAACTTCAAATTTCCAGATAGATCTTTGACATCCAGGGATAGAGGATTGAATCAGCAGCATCAGAAAGTAACCAGCAGCAACATCATTTTTAAGCACAAACTTCCAGCAGCAAGCTCTATGTATCAGCAGCAACAGGAAAACACATCATCTTAATCTGGTCACCATCTGAAAGGCAATGTACTTGATCTTCACAGCAACCATGACATATTGTACATCAAATCTTTTAAGTTTCATACTATTCTCATCACTTCCAGGTGTGTTAACTCCTGCGAGAGGTGAATCATTGAAAATAATGGATTTGATGTCTTTTTTACCAATAGCCATCACTACTGGAGTAGCCAATGTTTTGGTGTGTAAGACCATGGTATATTGATAACCATATGATTTTTAGTAAATCATCAACTATAAACGGATTTGATTTGTCTTTACCAAAAGCCGTACCCTTTTGGACTAGCCAATTCTTTGGGTTAAGATAACCTTGGTGAATTGATTACCAAATATGGTTTTCCACTGCCTTTACCACAAGCCATATTCTTGTGGGCTAGCCAATTCTTTGGAAACCCCAAAGGGTAAGATCCATGGCGAATTGAAAACCATTTCAACTCTTAGTAATGAAACATCGGTGACTTGAATACCCTATAGTTTTGAGCAAACTATTACAGCTTTCAACAGATTTGATAATCACACCAGAGCCGAACCCTCATGGTGAGTCAACTCTTTCTTGTCTGTAAGACATGGTGAGTTGATTACCATTTGTTGTGTGGTAAGAAACCAACACTATACCTGCACCTGAGGTTACTCAAACATACAAGTTAGTAGACAAGATACAATTTTTTTTTTTAACTAATAAAGAAATAAAATAAAAGAAACATAAAGAAAATAAAGATTTCAAATGTACAACAATAAGCATAAAGAGTACCATGATCAAGCAGAAGATGCTTTGGCTGCAGCAAGTTGATTCCGGATAAACCTGACCAATTGCCCAGCTGTGGTCAAGTCATTTCCCACTGCCATTTTGCCAATCTTCAACTTATGCTTTAGCATCCTTTCCATAAGCTCTACTGATGAAGGATATGGAACATCTACAAACATACAGAACAGCTGCCCAGAAATAGTCTCCAAGACATGAACATTTGAAGAAGTATATAACCTCCAACTGTGTACTCTCCATGACTGTTGATTAGCCCACACATTATAAGCATCTCCTCCCTCAAAAGAATCCATCAACACTTTCATATCCCCCCAGAGAATAAGACCAATCCCAGTAGCCTTATTGGTTTCATAATAATTCACCACCATACCATATAGGTTTATTAAGTCTTGCTTGTCCACCCGATTCAAAATCTCCCTAAGAAATGTAAAATATTTGGTTTTCCCATCAAGTGTGTACAAGGCATGGATTTCTCCTTGAGGAATAGGAAGAACCTCCCAAGCAGCAATATGAGACCAAGGGTGAGGAGAATCATCTTCAGAGTCACTTTCAGAATCAAACTAAAGTAATTCCTGATCATCCATGTCTGCAAGAGGCTTTGATGAAGACTTCTTAGCGTGACTCTTCTTCCTGATTCTTGGAGTGGAAGAAGATGAGTGAACTGTAGAAGGTGTCACCTCAGGAATAGAAACCTCTTTTGTTACACCAGGAGCAACAACAGTAGAGGTTGGAGAAGGTGGAACTTCAGTAGAAATGGATGTTGTTCCCTGAGCAGCTTCAGAAGGAATGGAAGTTGGTGGATCAGCAGGAATAGAGGACTCCTTGGGTGATTGTGGGGAAGTCTCAAGAGCAGAGGCATCACCAGTATGCTCAGCAGAATCAGTAAGCTTAACCCTCTTAGAAGAAGGATCTTCTAATGCAGGTTTAGTTTGGGATAAAATTTGTTTCATGATCCTGTCATAGTGCATCTTGAGTTCTTCATCTGACAATTTTTTCACTTGAGCCATGCTCCACCCAATAGTATAGAGTGCAGAACTCTGGTTCTTGACAACATTCATCGTATAATTTCTTTGTTGCGCCTGTGTAGGAGGTTTATCTCTGTTCTCCTTTGCTTTCTTTTCTGCAGCAGCCTGATTCCTCTTTCGCACCAAAGACATAAAATCCCCCAAAGTGTCTTCATCTCTTCTAGCATTTAAGAATTCTAATAGTTGGTCTGCTCTCTCTGCTGTAGTCAAACCTGGAATGGTTTTAATTTCCTCAAACTTTGCTCTCAGCTCAGAATCAGCATTAATGAATGACATAACTGGATCAGCAGACTCTTCTGCTAAGCCCCTTGCATACAGCTCATCTTGTCGTTCCTGTTTCTCTTTCCTTTCTATCTCAGCCTTTTCCTGTGCTTGTAACCTTGCTATCTCAGCCAAGGATGCTTCCTTTTGTCTTTGTTGTTTCTTTGACTTCTTTTATGGAGGAGTTTCAATGAGAATCTCCTTTCCTTGTCTCTTTGCTGCAGCAGAATGAACTCCAGAGGGAATAGCAGCAGGATTAGAAACAGCAGGAACAGTTGTACTAGCAGAGGGAACAGATGGAGTAGCACCATCTTGATCTGCAGATATATCAACACTAGAAGAAATGCCAGTAGTATGATGTTCAGCAGGAACTTCTTGAGTAGTTGCATCCATGATATCAGCAGGAACATCTTTGGCCCCATCATTAGCAGCTACACTATCCATATCAGCAGGAATGGAGTCACTAGCAGCAGCATTCACAAAACTACCAGCAGCAACATTGACACTTGGAGAGGCTTCAGGCATAGAAGATGCAGGTTTCCCAGTTTGTACGCCAGCCAAGGTTGCATTGGCCAACACATGAAGTGCATCCAAATTCACATCAGCCTGATCATCCTCAGAATCAGAAAGCACGACCTTGCTTTTCTTTTTCCCCAGTTGAGCTTCCAAATGTTTGACTCTGTCAAGTAGCTGAAGTATGGCTCCACCAAGAGTCTGTTTCGAGTCTTTTAGCTCTGTTTCCAAGGCTTCTACCTACTCACCAAAATTCTTTTTAGTTTCCTTTAATTCAGACTCCAATGCTTCAACTTTCTTCATATACCTATCAAGTAAAGTGGACATAGGAGTGAGAGCATCAGGATCCTCAGCTCCACCAGCAGGAATACCTGTGGTGTGAACAGCCTCATTGGATCTGGGTGGAGAGACAGAAGAATCTCCTCCAATATTGGTGTCAAAACCAAAAGGCTGCCTAGATGGGCTAGGAGTGGATAGCCTTGAGGATGTGGGCATATCAATAGAAGGCTCAACTGCAGTTGATGGTTGGTCAACAGATGGGTCAACATTTTGTTCAACATTAGGTTCAACATTGCTTACTGGCTCACTACTACGGGCAACTGGGGTATTGTGCCTAGGAGAGGGTGGTTGTTGGTCATCAGCAGCAACTGATGCACTTGCACCAGCAGCATTAGAAGTTCCAACACCAGCAGCAACAGGTGGTATGTTACCACCAGCAGCATCAGCTGTCCCAGCAGAATCATTGCCCCTTGGCAACATGGCTGGCAATAGAGGCTGATGTTCCCCCTCAAATCTAAACTTCATGGTAGCAAACAGTTTACCAGTCAACCTAGCCATAATCTTAGGTGTGGGGTCAGTGGTCTGAACACCTAAGACAATTTGCAAGAATCTAGGGTACATAAGGAATTTGTGTTTAGCATGTACTATGTTCCCAACCATCCCCTCAAATATATACTTAGACCAGTTATACACCCTCCCATCAGACAAACAAATAAGACCAGAGGCAAGAGGACTTGAGAATTGATCCCAACCTCCTGACTTGATACTAATGCATTGTAAAAGGGTGTGAATGAGAAACCTCCATTGAGGAGAAAGTTTATTCTTATAAAAGGTAAAAGTACCAGTGACTGGATATCCAATGGCCACCATTCCATCCAGAATTTCTTGCTCTGTGAAGTTAGACAACCCTTCCTCATCATTCAGTTGAAGATGAGTGCGAATGGACCCTTCAGTAACGATGAATTCATTCCTATCGATTGTTGCTACTATCTCCTGAGGTCTACCCACAACTGTTCGTACAGCAGCAGTAGCCCAAAATTGTCTCACCAACGAGTCATACACCACCGTCGGACAATGAGTCAGTGCAAACTGAATAGAGGACCCACTCAGGAAGGTGAGTACCTCATCATACCCTGTACTTCGTTTAGAGATTTCAAGATACCCCACTTTGTTGTGATCATCTTTGTACTGTAATGCCGCCATAGTGATGAATCGATTGATGAGTTGGGTGAATGAGAAGTGATGAAATGAGTGTTAGAGGAAAATGATGATTTGGAGAATGGGATGAACAATTTAGGTCAGTTATATGGTCTTAGGAATTTAAATTGCAAGTATCTCGCGAACGTATCTTTGACCAATTTGACTTTAATTCAATCCCAAAATAACTTCCCCAATTATAACGAAACCAGCAGCAACCACTGGTCAAACAGCTGGAACAGTTGGTCAACCAGCAGGAATGAAGTGGTTTTGACCATGAGTCAAACTTATGCACTGGATCCGATCAATTCCTCAATCGCCACGATAATTAAACCCAAATCTTCAATACCAGCAGCAACCACAAGTCAACCAGCAGAAACAGAAGGTCAACCAGCAGGAACAAACTGCTGTTTGACCAAAACTCACAATTAACTCCAGAAAGTCAAATCCTTAATTAACGCCATTCCTGAAAGAAATTTATTTCAAAACCAACCCAACATTTAATTGCCTTTACCTTCTATAAGTTTATAAAAGGCCTTGAAAAATCAACATTACACAACACATACTGCAAACCCTAAATCAAATTATTCACACCCAATGAGCTCCTCCAAGCCAACGATTGTAGAGATTTCCTCTTATTCATCTTCCGAGTCATCAAGATGGGTAAACGATTTCCCACCCAACTACTCCACTCAGATCAGCAGAAATGAAAAGGGCAAAGCAAAGGCTGAAGAAGTTTCGTCTGAAGATCTTCCAGCTTCCCCCTCCTCTTTGGATAACTCAAGCTCGGATGATGAGCTCTCTTCATGGCCAAAGTCTTTGACCTATTATAAAGGTTCTTGGGAGGCATATCCGCCACATCCTCCACTTTCAGTCATGCTCACAAGAGAAATGTAAAACCCAAAAATCTGAAAACATGTGAAATGACCAAAATGCCCCTACAAGTTTAAAATTTTATTTAAAGCTTATAAAGTACCGAATCAATCCCAAACTTCAGGAAATGAACAGGATAATGATACCAAATAATTTTGACAACTCCATTTAACATTTTTACAAGTTACAAAATTACCAAAATACCCTTAGATGACCGAATAGGATAATATCATTTTATTTGTGTTTTAAAAAGGCAACAAAATACATTTAATTAAGAAAATCAATCACATTAATTCCCTAACTATATTTCTGTGATTTTTGGGCTATCACCCTCCTCTTAAGCTCGGCTCTATCCCATTTAAAGATAACAAAACACAAAACCCTAATTTAGCAAATTGCCGCCTAGAACAAAAAGCACACAAAAATCCCTAAAACCTTCATATGATTTTCTGGAGATACAAGACCAATTTTCCTGTGTTCTACATCATCTAAAGGAGCTGAAAAAAATACCCTTAAGAGTGTTCATTGCATAGTTCGATCCTTGGTGAATTATTCTTGTCGCGAGTATAGTTTTGAGGTAAACTCTCCCAAAATTCATTCGGCCCTCATAAAATCTTTTGGTCATTTTTCTCATGTCTCATATATCCCATAGGATCTGTGAAAAATAGATTGGAGGTCTTTCTTGGCAGGTTTTGATCCTTTTGGATTTTCTTCCCTCGTCGCGCATAAATATCAAGGTAAATCTCAAATAAATTCGAACGAGCCTTGTAAAATTCGTTTGTCATTTTTCTTATGATCCTCATATCATATATACTCTGTGAAAAATAATGGCAAGGTCGTGGAGAAGCTTTTGGAGTCGTATTGGATTTTTGGTTCGATTTGCTTATACGCGTGTAACTAAATTCGCCCAGCCATATCTACACGTTCAATCCTTGGTTTGGTATTTTTCCTATGATCCTTTCGTCCCATATAACTCAGATAAAATGCTCATTTCGATCCATGCACACCCTATGAATTATTTGTGAATTTAACGTTAAAAACAAGCATAAAACCTAAATAATTCAATCCGAATTTTTGAGGCTTCATATCTATTTTATTTGGACTCTATATGATCATATTAACCTGGGAAAAATGTTACTTTGAATTTTCAAGGCCTAATATAATTATTTTCGATTTATTTATTTGACCGGATTTAAGAAAAGTAAAGAAGAAAAAGAAATAAAATATGGTTCGAGCTAGGGTTTAGATTTAGGGCTTGTTTTGGGACATTAAATGATGATATAATGATAAGATAATTATTGGGTAATGATTTGTATTTTTAGGGTTAGGGTTTTATTAATAAAAGTGTTATACGATTGTTTTAAAAAGGTTAAGGGTATGTTTTGTAAACTTTAAAACTCATGGGTTATTTTTAGAACATTATTTGGACTGGGTATGTTTCGTATAAAATATAACTTGAAGGTGTCTTGTGTAATTTTAATATTCAAAAGGATTAAAATGGTTAATTACATAATATGTCATTCGATTTAGAAATTAAATAAGTAGAGGGGTCAAAAATGTAATTTCTGGGAAGTTAAGGTGTATTCGTATATTAAAACATGTTAAGAGTATATTGTGTAATTTTGAGGATTTAATGGCTTAATATGTAATTACTAATAGTTAAAGGTTGAAATTGTAAATTAAAGGGCTTAATATGTAACTTTGATAACTTGAGGGACTTGATGTATAAATGATGAATATTTAAGGGTACATTCGTATAACATGTGAAAATAAGTACTCATTGTGTAAATTTGATTAATTAAGGGTTTAATGTGTACTTATGAATATAAAAAGGTTTAAAGTGTAACTTAATAGAATAAAGGGTGAAATTTGTAAATTATGAAACCGTGAGGACCAAATGTGTAAATCTGATCAAGTATACCCTATTTCCATTTAATAATGATTTAATTAAATTATATGACACAATCTTTCTAAAAATGGAAACCTGCTAAAAATAGAAAGTTACTTAAAATAGAAAGTCAAGTAAAATGAATAATTAAGAATCAATAGTAATTCTCTTCTACTCCTTTAGGTATGAAGGAGGAGGTTTTGATCCGCATCTGTGTCTTCTATTTCGTATTCGTGTTTGCATTCGTGATCAGGTACAGATATTCTGCTCTTGTATAAGGAGCCTTCGGTCTCTATTTTGATTCGTATTAGGGTTTCCCTATACCATTGCTATGTTCCCTACACTTTGATATGAACCTTTGATTTCCGAACCTCTTATATGAACCTTTGGCATTTGAACTTTGACATATGAACCTTTGATATGATCCTTGAGATTTGGACTATGATTATGACCATATGAACCTTTGCTTTGATATGAACCTTTGACCTTTGACCCCAGTTTGATACTACGAGCCAAAATATGTTCCCTAGCCATGAAGGTAACATGGCCATGTCATTGATGCACCAATGGCATGACTAGTGTGTAGCCCTAGTGATTTGGTTACACCGTCCCCATTATGATATGATATGCGCGCTTTATGATTTGTTATGGCCAATATGATTTGTTTGGGGGGCGAATGGATGCATCCTAGATATGTTCTGATATGATATGCTTTGATATGATATGATATGGTGACTGGGGCTGGGTGCAATCCACTCCTTTCACACCCCTGGGAGCTGATCACTCCATTTGAAGAATGAGGACACCCCTCATATTATCTGATTATCTGAGAGGTCTCCCCTCTATATGATTTGAAGATTTTGGTTACGATACGATATGATATGATTTGATTTGTTTGGGCTCGTGGTGGATTACTGTCCTAAACCTTTACTCTTGTACCTTTACTTATATCTTATTCATTATGCTACTTCTGTTCATTTCCGTTTACTTTCGTTTCCGTTTATTATATATCTGTTCACTGGGCTTTTTAAGCTCAGCCGCATTTCTTTTCCTGCGGCAAGTTTTAGTAGGAAGCCAGGAGCTGGGGTTTGCTTTGGGATGAGAGAATTAGCTTGTGAAGACGATACCTTAGTTTTAGTATTCATTTATGTATGACTACGTAGATTTGGTATATTTTTCCTTTGTAACATTGTAAACCATTTGTACTATGTAAGTCGTATGTTATGCTTGCCTTTGATATGTCACCATTTGCGTGACACTTCTACCCTTGCCGGGTTGGGGTGTTACAATTATGGTATCAGAGCCAGGTTTGCGACTTGTAGTACATCTACCCTTGCCCTGTGTAAGTTAGGAACCCTAAGTTTCCACTGTAGGCGCTCGTAGGATAACCTTTGCGAAGTTGCGTTAGATTTTCCCATAGGAACATAAGTCATAACCGGTGAGGAATGGGTAGTCTAGGACATCCATGTGAGTAGTATTTGCTTCCGCATCACTCTGAATCTTGCCTTTGCCTTAGTCATGCCTTATAAGAACGTTTGTCTCAGAAGACGAGGAAGTCTTACCTCCCTTCATTTTCATGATGAACTTGTTATGTTAACCAATTTCCTTTGGAAGGATTGATGTTGACATTTGTCCAGTACGGAATTGTTATCTAAGCATGCTGATGCTAATAACTGATATTCCATACATCTCAACTCTGGCAGTTAAGCGATGTTCGTATTACTATCGGTGCACACCCTACCATTCATATGTTATAAGCTAAACAAGATTCCAATCCTTTGAACTTTTCACGATTCTGACCCTCAATTTGATATATTTGACCTTGATATATTCTAATACTCTCCCATCCCACACTTTGATGAACCGTGTACCTAAATTTGATATGTGAACTATCCGTATGATTTGACAACCACATTCGCTCTGAGAATCCGTTTCCCTTTGGATGTATTTGACTTTGAGGTCTCTTGATTATGGATTGGTGGTTTTTGGTAAAGCTATCATGGACTGCAATATTTGAAATGCGACCTTTAACAATCTGCTTCGCCATATTTTGATATGATATTCTCAATCATTTGAATCTGTTAAGATTCTTGTTGCTATGAAGCACATACTCCGATCTCTTTGATTTCCAATTTTCTCCTAACGCCTGTTAGTATCCACTCTTGGAAAGCTCCGGCACTTGAAAGTCTGTGGTACGAATTTCTGGTGTTTCTGATGAACCTTTTTAGATCCGTTTGAGAAGTAAAGTTTGCATTGAACTAATCTGAAATTGGCGAAACCATGATACTGAAGAAGTTAAGAGATTGTAGGAACTGATGGAATATGAGTTTGTTCACTTCAGTGATCTCTTGAATGCTCCTGTTAGTTTATGAAGAAGAAAGAGAGAAGTGTGCAGCGGCACACCGACCATCGTGAATGTAACCGTAATCATTATTCCATTTCCGCGTATCAATATTTGATTTGTTCTATTTTTGAAACTCCATAGCAGACGACCTCATTTGAGTTTGAAAGACGGAAGAAGCAACCACAAGAACATCTGAGGAAGAAGTTGACTAGTTGAGATTAAGTTCCGCGAAGCATTACAATTTGATTTGTGAAGAGAAAGATTTGTGATATGAAGTTTTCCCTAAGAAGATTCCCTGAAGTTGTTTTAGTACCCGTGTGACCACTATGAGTTTTGAATGATGTCAATTGTATTGGCTAGAAGATTCATGTTTTCGCAAGTATTCGGACAATTGTCATAGTATGACAGTATGTTTGTGCGCAGAGACGAACGAGGAACACGTTGACCATTTTAGTATGAAGTGAACCGACCCCTTTGTTCTAGAAGAATAGATTTACTTGACGATCAGAGATTGTAGCAGACAACACCACCAAGTATCTGATGACTAAAGAGCTTCCACGAAAAGGACCAAGACTGAAGACCATGGTTAGAGTTAGAAACCTTGTAGAAGATTGGTAGAAGATGTTCGTGACCAGCGAGAGAAGCATGAGAGGAGAAGACAGACTGAGATGAGACTCGATTATACCTCAAGCAGCACGTGGAGATTTCAGTTGGGCATCAAGACGACCAGACCGTAGAAGATGAGCTTTCAGCACATAACCCAGGAAGTCCACAGCAGTTTGAGTTGGTGAATTTTGAATCATGCTAGAAGACCTGTAGGAGACACGCAATCTTAGTTCTCTAGTCATTTTAGTTGTACTAAGATGAATTGAGAGCTGAAGCAGACTCGCAAATGGAGGAATGCACGGTGATCACGTCGGAGATTCATGCTACCACACCGAAGTATCCAGAAGAAGTGTCGAAGACTTGAGGAACCAGACTCAAGTATATGATTTCCTTTTTCACCCTATGATCGTATGATTAGACAAGAGAGCGACTACTTGGAATTTGAAAAGATTCGAGATCATGAAATTGAACGGATGAAATTTTGTTGTAAATGTTTGGATTTGGAAGATTTGATTGTTGTAAAGGATGAAGATATTGAAGATATAATTCATTTTCCTCTTAGACCACTTAAGTTTCCGTTACCTTTCGATAGGATCTTTTGAATGAGCCTGACCCTATTAGAAATTCCGTTCTATGTCCGTTATGCATTTTTTTTGGATGATGGTTTCGTTATGAGAAGGATGATGAATTGTGAAGACCTAACGTTTCGACGACGAGTTTCATTTTGAGGTGTACACATTCCGTTACGCTATTTGTACGTTCAAATTCCTCCGATTTAGAATCCGTAGTGATGTTTGTTTTGGACCAACCTTAGGAGGTAGAAAGACTGATAGGTGGTTAAGATAAGTAGTTCTGTTCGCGACTTGAGATAAAGTATGACCATCATGATGGTATACTCATATGATGCTGGTATTATGACGGTTCGCGAACGTGATAATACTTACGTCATATGACGTACCTTCATTGTGTTCATAGGATATTTCGAGGAGTACTTTAGAAACCTTAGAATTTTGATTAGAGATGTGAGAATTTTTGCATTTGTAAGATTTAGGTTCGTTCCACCTATACGCTTAATCTGTTTCGCCGTTATGCGATTTGATACGTTTGGATTCCCGGTACGCGGTTGTTGACCTTTGTAACTCCAATAAGAATCTTAAGTTCTACTATAAGTTTCTTCCATTTGATATCACCTACAATTTATTTTCTGTACGATCTCATCTGATTTGCCTAATCGAATGCTATGGACGGCATATCCGTCACAATCTTGCGTATCCTTGTATCTCTTCTGAGAGAATATGATAACCATTCGTCATGTTGAATATGATCCTTGCAATCTGAATTTCGTATGATATGTCATTTCTGGGAACTGAAGTTACTTTTGGATCGGCAATGAAGAGTCATGAGAAACAAGTCTTTTACATTCCGTTCACTGTCCGTTGTGTCTTCTGTTTCGTTTCATTTCCGTTAGTAAAGATTCTTTGGAAGAACCACCCAGAGCGGGAAGCTACCTGAGAAACCGAGGGATCGATACGAGCTAGTTATCCGCATTTTGTATTCTGATCTGGTATGTCTCTGTTTTGTTTCGATCCTTTCATTTCTGATTCTTTGCAAATTTCGAGGACGAAATTTTCTGTTAGAGGGGAAGAGTTGTAAAACCCTAAAATCTGAAAACATGTGAAATGACCAAAATGCCCCTACAAGTTTAAAAATTTATTTAAAGCTTATAAAGTACCGAATCAATCCCAAACTTCAGGAAATGAACAGGATAATGATACCAAATAATTTTGACAACTCCATTTAACATTTTTACAAGTTACAAAATTACCAAAATACCCTTAGATGACCGAATAGGATAATATCATTTTATTTGTGTTTTAAAAAGGCAACAAAATACATTTAATTAAGAAAATCAATCACATTAATTCCCTAACTATATTTCTGTGATTTTTGGGCTATCACCCTCCTCTTAAGCTCGGCTCTATCCCATTTAAAGAATAACAAAACACAAAACCCTAATTTAGCAAATTGCCGCCTAGAACAAAAAGCACACAAAAATCCCTAAAACCTTCATACGATTTTCTGGAGATACAAGACCAATTTTCCTGTGTTCTACATCATCTAAAGGAGCTAAGAAAAATACCCTTAAGAGTGTTCGTTGCATAGTTCGATCCTTGGTGAATTATTCTTGTCGCGAGTATAGTTTTGAGGTAAACTCTCCCAAAATTCATTCGGCCCTCATAAAATCTTGTGGTCATTTTTCTCATGTCTCATATATCCCATAGGATCTGTGAAAAATAGATTGGAGGTCTTTCTTGGCAGGTTTTGATCCTTTTGGATTTTCTTCCCTCGTCGCGCATAAATATCAAGGTAAATCTCAAATAAATTCGAACGAGCCTTGTAAAATTCGTTTGTCATTTTTCTTATGATCCTCATATCATATATACTCTGTGAAAAATAATGGCAAGGTCGTGGAGAAGCTTTTGGAGTCGTATTGGATTTTTGGTTCGATTTGCTTATACGCGTGTAACTAAATTTGCCCAGCCATATCTACACGTTCAATCCTTGGTTTGGTATTTTTCCTATGATCCTTTCGTCCCATATAACTCAGATAAAATGCTCATTTCGATCCATGCACACCCTATGAATTATTTGTGAATTTAACGTTAAAAACAAGCATAAAACCTAAATAATTCAATCCGAATTCTTGAGGCTTCATATCTATTTTATTTGGACTCTATATGATCATATTAACGTGGGAAAAATGTTACTTTGAATTTTCAAGGCCTAATATAATTATTTTCGATTTATTTATTTGACCGGATTAAAGAAAAGTAAAGAAGAAAAAGAAATAAAATATGGTTCGAGCTAGGGTTTAGATTTAGGGCTTGTTTTGGGACATTAAATGATGATATAATGATAAGATAATTATTGGGTAATGATTTGTATTTTTAGGGTTAGGGTTTTATTAATAAAAGTGTTATACGATTGTTTTAAAAAGGTTAAGGGTATGTTTTGTAAACTTTAAAACTCATGGGTTATTTTTAGAACATTATTTGGACTGGGTATGTTTCGTATAAAATATAACTTGAAGGTTTCTTGTGTAATTTTAATATTCAAAAGGATTAAAATGGTTAATTACATAATATGTCATTCGATTTAGAAATTAAATAAGTAGAGGGGTTAAAAATGTAATTTCTGGGAAGTTAAGGTGTATTCGTATATTAAAACATGTTAAGAGTATATTGTGTAATTTTGAGGATTTAATGGCTTAATATGTAATTACTAATAGTTAAAGGTTGAAATTGTAAATTAAAGGGCTTAATATGTAACTTTGATAACTTGAGGGACTTGATGTATAAATGATGAATATTTAAGGGTACATTCGTATAACATGTGAAAATAAGTACTCATTGTGTAAATTTGATTAATTAAGGGTTTAATGTGTACTTATGAATATAAAAAGGTTTAAAGTGTAACTTAATAAAATAAAGGGTGAAATTTGTAAATTATGAAACCGTGAGGACCAAATGTGTAAATCTGATCAAGTATACCCTATTTCCATTTAATAATGATTTAATTAAATTATATGACACAATCTTTCTAAAAATGGAAACCTGCTAAAAATAGAAAGTTACTTAAAATAGAAAGTCAAGTAAAATGAATAATTAAGAATCAATAGTAATTCTCTTCTACTCCTTTAGGTGTGAAGGAGGAGGTTTTGATCCGCATCTGTGTCTTCTATTTCGTATTCGTGTTTGCATTCGTGATCAGGTACAGATATTCTGCTCTTGTATAAGGAGCCTTCGGTCTCTATTTTGATTCGTATTAGGGTTTCCCTATACCATTGCTATGTTCCCTACACTTTGATATGAACCTTTGATTTCCGAACCTCTTATATGAACCTTTGGCATTTGAACTTTGACATATGAACCTTTGATATGATCCTTGAGATTTGGACTATGATTATGACCATATGAACCTTTGCTTTGATATGAACCTTTGACCTTTGACCCCAGTTTGATACTACGAGCCAAAATATGTTCCCTAGCCATGAAGGTAACATGGCCATGTCATTGATGCACCAATGGCATGACTAGTGTGTAGCCCTAGTGATTTGGTTACACCATCCCCATTATGATATGATATGCGCGCTTTATGATTTGTTATGGCCAATATGATTTGTTTGGGGGGCGAATGGATGCATCCTAGATATGTTCTGATATGATATGCTATGATATGATATGATATGGTGACTGGGGCTGGGTGCAATCCACTCCTTTCACACCCTTGGGAGCTGATCACTCCATTTGAAGAATGAGGACACCCCTCATATTATCTGATTATCTGAGAGGTCTCCCCTCTATATGATTTGAAGATTTTGGTTACGATACGATATGATATGATTTGATTTGTTTGGGCTCGTGGTGGATTACTGTCCTAAACCTTTACTCTTGTACCTTTACTTATATCTTATTCATTATGCTACTTCTGTTCATTTCCGTTTACTTTCGTTTTCGTTTATTATATATCTGTTCACTGGGCTTTTTAAGCTCAGCCGCATTTCTTTTCCTGCGGCAAGTTTTAGTAGGAAGCCAGGAGCTGGGGTTTGCTTTGGGATGAGAGAATTAGCTTGTGAAGACGATGCCTTAGTTTTAGTATTCATTTATGTATGACTACGTAGATTTGGTATATTTTTCCTTTGTAACATTGTAAACCATTTGTACTATGTAAGTCGTATGTTATGCTTGCCTTTGATATGTCACAATTTGCGTGACACTTCTACCCTTGCCGGGTTGGGGTGTTACACTCACAAGAGAAATGGAGAAAGCTGTGGCAGCCATGAGCAAGATTCCAGTTCCAGAGAAAAGTGAACCTCTTCCAAAGCCAAGGCAACAAGTATTGGGACTTGCTTCCCCAAAGGTGTATAATTTGATCAGTGGCTTAGGTGTTCGCAAGGTCATGCCTGATAACAAGGGCAAAGGAAAAGGAAAGATGGAGTAGTTGGCTGGGTTGTTGCTGTGGTTCTGAGGACTAGGTGTTTGTTCTTTTTGTTTATTGTTGTTGTCTGGTGTCTGGGTTCATCTGCAGTTTGGGTGTTGTTATTTCATGATGCTTGATCGATCTGTAACCTCACTATAACTAATGAATAAACTTTGTTTTTCTTGTTTACATAAGATTGAGGACTTGTTATTTGAACTTGAGTTAACTACCTGCAAAATGGTTAGAAAACACAATATACAAAGAAAACACAAACAAATACCATCTGCAAGACAAAGTTAGTGAAATGAAATAATTAGATAATACACAATATACAAGCATAAGCCTCCCCTTAGGCTTATGCCTCCCCTCAAACACAGCAATGATGGGATCCACCATTTCTCTTGGATCCCTTTCTTAAATAATGACCATTGTGTCTCCAAGAACAACCTTTTGAGTACTGAAGATCAGTTTCCCATCTTGTCCCTCCCATATACATTGGGTCATAACAAACAGGCCAATAATCATTTTGAAGGTAACTTCTTGTAGGTATGATGTAGGGTCTTGCAGCATTCCTTTTCCAACCAGCAGAATTGGATGTACCAGCTGGAACTGGCTTACCAGCAGGAATAGCTGCAGGTCTGAAATGCCTACCAGCAGCAACATGTGCTGGTTGTTTTGCATTACCAGCAGGAAATGCATTTGCTCTAGGGACAAATGGGGGTATATTCTCTATATTTTTCCACACTGATCTAGGTTGCTGTTGTTCAACACAAACATGTATTTTACTCTCATAATAATTACAATCTTTAATGAGGTGAGAGTAACTACCACAAACAAAACATGATTTCCTTTTAAAAACTTTGTTCTTTTCATGTCTTCTTTTATTACACACAAAAGTATCACAACCAGTACTTGAAGGAGAATTGATTTTAACTGAATTAAGAGAACTATTGTCAAAAGAAGCTGTTTTAGAAATAGATTCATCATCAGCCACTCTTGTGGATAAAACATCAGCCTTGTGTGTGACAGACTTATCACTTGAATCACATGAGGTATAGTCATCAGACTTGGGTTCAGAGGACTTGTCACTGTTAACACAAGAGACAAAGCCATTAGATTCATTGTCTGAAGTAGGCAAGTCATTGGACTTTTTGCCATAGGACATGTGTGATTAATCTAAGTCTATGTCAAGGTCTGAGTGGATAGGGGTAGGCTTAAAAACTCCTCTGATAGGTGGAGGAACAGCATGCATTTCTCCTTCTCTGACATACTTAACAGGAATTTGATAATTTTCATCCTTAGGAGTAGGGTCAAACCACTTTGGCTCAATAGTGTCATCAATTTTATGATACCCCAAACCTTTCTTTGACCTTCCAAACTGAGTGTTCTCATTTATTTTTTCTACATCTTTAGATGATTTCTGCCAGGAATTAAACCTAGCCATTTCACTATCTAACTTAGCCTGCACATTCTGTTTTTCTAAATTTACCTTTGCATTTTCACTTTCAGAATATTTTAGCAAGTTAGTAGTGTTTTCTAGATCTCTTTCCAAAACTCTAATTTTTTTCTTCATATGCTATCTGATTTGCTTGATACCAAGCTTTTTGTTTTTCTAAAGTTTTAAGAGCATTTTCATAAGTTTGAACTTTAACAAACAATTCTTTATATTGAGGCTCTATGTCAACAAACTCTTTCTTAAGGTTAGAGTACATTTCATGACAGCCAAAAGGACAATTTTGTACATGAGATGAACATCCCATTAAGGCAAATTCTTCCACATCATCCTTTGCATCATCAACCATACTGACTGTTTGATTGACACTTTCTTTATCAGCTTCATCATGACCTGTCCAATTTACCATAGAATCAAAAGGTAGCAAGGCTTTAATCTTCATGGCCCACATTTCATATTTATCTTCTGATGAAGACATTGTGTAAGGGTTCAAGAGATTTGTTTAGAGAAGTTTTCTTCTTCGACATAGATCCTCACCAGGCTCTGATACCACTTGATGGATCGCGCCTCCTTGATAGATCTTTGAGCCTTTGTGGATCGGTAGAATGCCTATGTAATCACGAGCACGCTACAAGAGAATCTCTGAATATAGACTAATAAAGAAGAAGAAGTAACTAATAAACTTTGATCCTCTATGGATCTTTTATTAACTAATAATGTTTTTCATCGATTAATTGATTACAAAACTCATAGCCGCATGTTTCTTTTATACTACAAGAAACCCTAATGCAGCATTACTAAGAAAACGTGTAAAGAGATATACACTATCTCTTCCTAAATTAACTCTAACAAACTTTCTAAACATACGGTATTACCCGCAGCAATGACAACTAACAGCAGAAACAAAATGTACTACCAGCAGGAACCACTACCAGCAGGAACTACATACCTGCCAGCAGGAACCACTAATACTAACAGCAGCAATGAAATAAATATTATTTCTAATAATTCATAACACAAATTAGTGTGTATCTGACAGCATGAGTTTCGAACCCAAACATCATGAGTGTCATAAATGACGTCAAAAAATAATAAAAAACACCAGATCTTGAACCATGGCGAACGAATTTCAGTTTTTATCACCTTAAATTAGTGGGTACGAGCGATGATACACATACTCGTAAACCAGAGACAAACGACGGCGGCTTCAGTTCTTCAAATGGAGCGATTCCGGTGGAGGGATCCGGTAGACCCTTAGAGAATTATATTAAGCAATTATAATTGGTTGATGGAAGTTTTTGATATTTTGATGGAGGTTTTTAGATCTAAGAGGAAAATGGGTTTTGGGATTAAGAGTGACAGCTTGTCACTTTTAGGAAGAGGATGAGATTTTGTTATCTGTGAGAAAGAAGAGTAATATTAGGGTGGTTAGGGGATATATATATAGGGTCTGGTTCTGGGGAAAAGTGTAATTAGATAGAAAAGTGAGAAAAAAAGTTATAGGGCAGGATTTGAAACATCTCAAACTTCAGGGTAAGTTTTGAAACCCACCCCCACCCTACCCACCCCCCCCCCCCCCCCCCCCCCCCCGGAAAAAAAATTTTTTTTGGCAAATTTTTTTTTTTCCGGGCCAAAAATTTTCCCTCCAAAATTTTATAACTATGATGCACCTTTTTATTTTAGTGCATCACAGTTATAAATTTTAGTTATAACTATGATACATCAAAATTTATAACTGTGATGCACCAAAATAAAAAGGTGCATCATAGTTAGAAAATTTTGGTAGGAAAAATTTTGGCCCGGAAAAAAAAAAATTTTATTTGGACCCCAAAAAACTCATTTTTATTTTGGTGCATCACAGTTATAAAATTTGGTGCATCATAGTTATAACTAAATTTTATAACTGTGATGCACCAAAATAAAAAGGTGCATCACAGTTATAAAATTTTGGCGGGAAAATTTTTGGCCTGGGAAAAAAAAAAATTTTTTGCCCAAAAAAAAAAAATTTTTTTGGCGAGAATTTTTTTTTCCCGGGGGGGGGGGGGGGGGGGGGGGCGGGGGTAGGGTGCGAATGCACAAAACCTCCCTTAAAGAATTGAGGAAAATACAATAAGGTCCCTGTAGTTTAGTGTGAAAAAAAGGAAGGGAAGGAGAGAGTGATTTGCACTATTTTCTCATTTTTCCACCAAAGTGGATTTTTTCCAAGAATCAATATATATATATATATATATATATATATATATATATATATAGTGTAACTTTATTTTCAGAACCCTGTTAAGTGCGAGAACTGCGAGAACCACCCTTTTTACTCTTAATAATACATAATGTACAACATATTAATGCAAAATGGCATTTTTGAAAATATCTGCTACTTATTTTAGGAAGAATAAATGAATTAGGGGAAAATTAGGTATATTATTTCTCCATAAAAGTAGCATCTGATAAGAATAGAATCAGTTACATATCATAATCATTCACCACCACATCGTCTCTCTCCTTTCCACCAGATCTAACCGCCGCCTCCATCCTCCTCCAACACCATGATCATCGGATATTTTCCTCAAGGCCACCAGATCTCACTCTTTTGCAACCAGGGGTGTTCTAAGGTATATTTTTTTTCTTCATTTTCTTACAATCTATTATTATATTATTATGTTAATTGCTCGGAAATGAATTTGATCTTTACGATATGTGGTTTTTATTAATTTGATAGATAGACATAAGTGGTCAACAGATATAGCGATGAGTTTTGACTTTTATGTTTAATAGTTTTAAATTTGTGTACATCAATATTACTCGTAATAGTTTTGCTAAAAGAGGTTGTTATGGATTATTTAGTGATGTCTAGGTGCAGTGTCGTGTTTTAGTAGTCCGATTTTCGATTTTTTTTTAAATAGTTATGTGAATTTGATGATATGTTGATCATTTTCGGTTTTCATTTACGTATGCAAGCAAGATCTTTTTCATGAAAAAACATTAGTGGTAATTATAATTGTTATTGGTTTCGATCTGCAAAAAATATAGATATGAAAAGCTAAAACCTTTTTGGATCTGAAATTAAGTTGGTTGATTCGTTCAAGACAGAAAGAAATGAGAAGAAGTGATTTAAATTGTGCAAAACATGTATGTTCAAAACATAATTGTTCAAAACATATATGTTTTAATTAGTGGGATCTAATTAATGAAAACGATATATGTTTGAGAACATGATGTTTTTAAACATGTATGTTCTTTTCAAAACATGTATGTTTTAAAACAGGTGTGTTTTTAAACATGTATGTTCTTTTCAAAACATGTATGTTTTCAAAACAAGATTGTGCATATGTGTTATGCTAGTTGTTGTGATTAATTTTCGTTTCTTATTTGTTTGTGGTTTAATTGTTTTCGTGCATGTTTGTTTCAGATTGATTGATGAAGATGATGATATCATTTAAGACCGGGAAGTGGATGAACACGAATATACGTGAAGATAATTTGCGACTTTTGAAGATATATGATTATTGCATGTGTTTTTGTACTTGTAATCAAGTGAAATGTAACATTTAAGTCAATCAATCTTGTTTTTCTTTTTATAATGATTTATGTTCTTTAATTTGTGTATCAAACTTTCAAAGAAAATAATGATCATAAAAAAAGTGTTAGCTAAAAAAAACATGCATGCACCTTGACTATTTGGAGAAAAAACATGTATGCACTTTAACTAATTGAAAACATGTATGCACTTTAACTAATTGAAAACGTGTATGTACCTTCGCTATTTGGGGAAAAAAAACATGTATGCACCTTTGCCAATTTGAAAAAAAAAAATCCGAATTTCAAAATTTATAAAAAACGGGAATTATAAAAAAAACAAAAATAATATGAAAATGTTTTTTACAATTATACCCTTTCGAATTAAATAAAAATAACAAAATGCTATGGAGCATTAAATGATGTACATTGTGTATTATTAGTTGTAAAAATGTGGTTCTCGCAGTTCCCGCACTTAAGAGGGTTTTGAAAATAAAGCCCCTATATATATATATATATATATATATATATATATATATATATATATATATATATATATATATATATATATATAATATATATATATATATATAAAAATAACAAAATGCTATGGAGCATTAAATGATGTACATTGTGTATTATTAGTTGTAAAAATGTGGTTCTCGCAGTTCCCGCACATAAGAGTGTTCTGAAAATAAAGCCCCTATATATATATATATATATATATATATATAGCCTATATATATATATATATGGAAATACGTATTATGCCCTCACCACTTTAAGGGTGTTCACCACTTGAACATAAATCTATACATTATATATGGGACTAAGCATGCTGCTAGAAAATGCCACATCAATGCCTCCTCAATGCCACGTAAATGCCACCTCAATGTCACATCAATGCCACTTGGCATTTCCAGCATTGCCCGAACTTATTTAAAAAAATTTGTCCATGGTTGGGTTCGAACCCTGGACTTCATACACACATCCATGCACTCCAACCACTGGAGCAAGTGTGTTTTTGTGATAGATGTTGGAAAACAAATATGTCATGCTTCAATGCCATTTCACTTCCAATCCGAAATTCAAACTCTTATCAATACACAAATCATAACCCACCCCTTAATTATCTCCCTAAAATTTCTGAAACTGAATATTGCCTTCCAAAATTAAACATACTGATTTTAAATTATTCATTATGATCAACTTTGAATTTCAAATGCATATCACAAAAATCACGGATTATTTTAAACTCAAATTTTTTCCAAAACCCTAGTGTTTATCTATAAAGCCTGTAGGTGCACGATTTGTTAGCATCACATTTATCAATCGACATATACCTTTCATATCACACAATCAGTCATGAATAGGTTTCCAGGAAAGAAAAATGGTAACATGGGATACTAGAAATCACCATCAGCATCAGGTAGCAATTTCAGAAAGGGTGGAGGTTTTGGAGTTTCTGGAGGTTTTGGAGGTTCAAAGGCTTTTGGTGGTGCTGGTGGTTACGGTCGATCAGGAGGTAAATCATTTCGTTGATACATTGTTAATAATGTTGTTATACTAATATGATGTTTCTATATGCATTTGTTTTTTTATTGCCACTTCTTTTTAGGCTGATTTATGTTTTGTTCTTACCAATCTTATTTGTTGATTCATGTTTTGTGTTGGTTGCACTTGACAATGTAATACAATATATTTACGAATGTTCTTTATTTGTTTCTAAATCCTTATACAAATACTTTCAGTTTCTTATATGGTGTGTTGTATTATTTATGTTCCATTCTGAATGTAGTAAAGAATCAATGATCTTTAAATATGTTTTTTGTACGGCTTCAATTATGCACGTGTGTGATTGTTTGGACATTAGATTAGCAGAAGTGTGATTTTTGTAACTGAATCTCATCAAGCATCTTTACATATGTTTCTGTGGAACATTTGATCAAAATAAATAAAGGTTTAATCTATGCAGTATAATTTTTTTACTCCTTCTTAATATTCATTTCGTTGATACATTGTTAATAATGTTGTTATACTAATATGATGTTTCTATATGCATTTGTTTTTTTTAATACTTCTTTTTAGGCTGATTTATGTTTTGTTTTTACCAAAGCTATTTCCTTGCAACTCCTATTATGCTGTTTTGGTTGTGAATTCGTATGATACCTATTTGTTCTTACCAATCTTATTTGTTGATTCATGTTTTGTCTTGGTTGCACTTGATGATAATACAATATATTTATGAATGTTCTTTATTTGTTTCTAAATCCTTATACAAATACTTTCTGTTCCTTATATGGTGTGTTGTATTATTTATGTTCCATTCTGAATGTAGTAAAGAATCAATGATCTTTAAATATGTTTTTTGTACAACTGCAATTATGTACATGTGTGATTGTTTGGACATTAGATTAGCAGAAGTGTGATTTTTGTAACTGAATCTCATCAAGCATCTTTAAATATGTTTCTGTGGCACATTTGATCAAAATAAATAAAGGTTTAATGTATGCAGTATAATTTTTTTACTCATTCTTAATATTCATTTGTATCATGTTTATTATAAAACAGTGTATTTAGGAATGTTTTTTTCTTCTAAATTCTTATATATGGTTTAATAAGTGTTGTATTTTTGAAAGTTTGTTGCTTGCTTTTCAATATCTTTACATGCTGTGTTGTGTTCATTATTATCCGATTATAATTCTAGATTTATTTTTATATATCAGGTAATGGCGAGGATAAAAAAATCGCTCCTCTTAAAGAAGTCAATCCTATGTTGGATGACATAGCAGTTTGAGGGAGATGTATATCAATTTGGCATTCGCATAAATTGAATGCTGAAAATGATCCATACAGCCTTGATCTTGTGCTGCAAGATGTGGAGGTATCTTCACTAACCTTTTTCCTATGTATACAATACCTTATTAATACAGTTTTATGGAACCCATAATATGTCCAATGCAGAACACTAGGATCCAGGTGTACATAAAGAAAGAATTCATGTTTCGGTTCGAGCCACTGTTTGAGGAGGGCCAATGTTACCTAATATCGAACTTTGGTATTGCTGAGAATGGGGGAAAGCTTCCTTTGTTGCCACATAGGTTCAAAATAAGCTTTTACAAGACAACCATTGTCAGCCGTATTCCACCTTTTGACAACAACACACATGGTTTCATTTTAGAACCATTTAGTCATTTGGGTGATCCTGAAAATTACCAATACTATGATAACGACTCAGTTGGTACGTACTTGATCCATTTTGGTAACCTAAATTTCAATAACATTATTATGTTATGTCACTTATATGCAACTAATGTTTTTGTACACAGATGTCATTGGCTCAGTGGTTGGTATCGAGGAAATTGTTCCTGTTTCTTCTGCAGGTGGGAAAAAGGTTCGTAGGACAGTGGTCATTGAGGACGCGGAGTAAGTATAAATAAACGAATTATATATAATGTACATTTTTACCCAAGTCATGGTAATGATTTTAATATTTGTTTATAACCTATTCTCTGTATGTTATACAGGGCAAACCGTTTGAATCTCACTTTCTGGGACAAATGGGCGACCATGTGGGATCAGTATGCTAACAAGCGTGACGCCATTGATCATCTTGTGGTTATACTTCAACTGGGAAAAGTCAAGTACTGGGACGGTACGTGCATTGTTTTCTTATCTTATTTCTAATACATTCACTTATTTTTTTCTTTATTAACTTTATTTATTCAATGTTTCAATAATCAGGAATACCCGCGGTTCACAATGCCCTCTTCGGGTTCTAAGATATTTATCAACCGTGACATACCAGAGATAACAGATTTCAAAGTAAGGTTGTTATCTTTTTTTCTGTATAAATTAATGCAACAAATTAATATTTCATTGTTATCAATATTATTAATTAAAATTTTTTTGTATTTTTATTTTAGGGTTCAACAGCGTGAAGGGTTTCAGAGTGATCAGCTCAAGATTGAGGTTTTCTCACCGGAAGTCAAGGTTCAAACGATGACTGAGTGTTTCCGTGGCTGTGTGAAAAGGATGGTTGGTGGAATCCGTGACTGTGAACCGGTGTGTTAGTCTTTCCGATTTTAAACTTTACATGAATTATCTTTAATCTGTTTTCATTCATTGAAATCAAATATTTTCACTTATAAAATGCAGGATTCACATTGTATTGTTTTAGCAACAATACACAGGATCCACAAAGAGAGCGGCTGGGCGTACACAACATGTAAAGAGTGTAACAAAAGAGTGGATGTTGTTGAGGGAAGAAATCGCAAATCCATTTTCGTTTGTGAGGATCATGGCTCTGTACAGCCTGTATCCAGGTAACAAACATTACAGTCCACAATCTTTATTTGTTTTATTTTGTTAGCAATTTTTATATTTCCAAGGTTTTACATGCATCTTCATTTTGTTGTTACAGGTTTAAGGTAATTTTAAGGCTGATTGATGAGTCGGGTTCCGCCCCAGTGGTATTTTTTTAACACCCAGTTTTCCAAGCTTTTCGGGCATACTGCCTGGGAATTGATGGAAACCCATGGTATGGAACCAGACGAATACTGGCTACAGGAGGTGGACAACATAATCGGTAAGAAATGTCTCTTTAAGATCTTCTACTCAGACTACAATGTCAGCAGGAACAATCACACCTATCGGTGTGATGCTTTCTCTGAAAACGTTGATTTCATCAACCATTTTAAGAAAGACTTTTTAGAGGATGACGTAGTAGACGATGTTCCTGATGAGGTAAACTATCATATAACATTTTAAGATATTACAAATATTTAAAGTTTATATTATCATACAGTTGAGTAATTTTTTTTGTTAATCAGGTTCCAAATGAGGAGTTCATCACACCTTCTACTCAGGATTTCAGCACACCTGCTACTTTGATCAAACAAGTAAGCATCTCTGATCCCAGTTTGAGCCGTGTGTTGGATTTACAGTCACCTCCTTCATCATGTCATGCTTCTGGAAGTTCCTCAAGTTCCGGTTCAAAGAAGAGTCGTTGTTTGTCGCCACCTCTTGCAGCAGGTGAGCCATCGGGAAGTGCAGGGAAGAAGCAACGTGTTGTTGTTGATCTAGATCAGGTTGAGAGCGAACCCGAGGATGAATCATTCAACGGCACTCAGCAAGATCTGGTTCAAGTCAAGATTGAACCAACAGATTAATGCACTTCCAACAACTACTTGCTTTATCATTTTGATTTTTAATTTTGCAAATGTGTTTGCAAAGAACAATGTTTGTTTTTATTATTTTTGGTTTGACAATTTTGTTTGCTTTTTTTTGCAAGTATCTGTTATATTTTACATACCATGGAGATGGTATGTTTTGAACAATTATGCCATATTTTGGCTTTTTATTGATTTGCTCTTTATCTATCCTTGGTTTTGTGACATAACTCGGATTTTAGAACAGCTTTATATGTATATATTTGCAATTACCAAGGTGGTTTTCATTATGAAAACACCAAATAACAGGATACAATTTTTTGGTTAAAGTCAATATTTAACTTAGAACATTATTTATGATGTATTATTCCTGAGTGTCTGCATTCAACACTATCCCAAATGATCAATGCTTTTTCACTTTTACATGTTTACTTAAATATACATGTTATAATTACCTTCCAAACATGTTTTTACCAACAGCAGTATTAACTTTATATTTAGAACTACAAAAAACTTCTAGCAGCATTAAGTTCACATTACAGCAGCATAAAGTTTTTTTTATCATTGATCATATAGTTTGTTACATTTCTGAATCTAACCAAATCATTTCCAAAATTGCAGGTTACTACTAACAAACTATCAACTATTAAAAGATATGTTTCAATCTTGAATTTGAAATATTTGTAAACAATATCATTTCCTAAAATCCCTATCTCTTCACATTTTATTTAAACTCTCAACATAACCCTTAACAATCTCAACCTTCATAGCTTGAAAACCTCCATTTATCATAAGAAATGGTTCATACGAAATCATCCAAGGTAACCATCATTTTTGTTTATTATATCATTTCAGAACATATTCCTATATCATATTTTCAAAAACAATTTTGCATCCACATATATTCATATAATAGTATGTTTATGTCTTAATAATGTCTTCTACATTCGTTCATTAGGTTACCAACAATGAAGAAGATTCAAACATCCCAACCAATGAAAACAACAAAAACTCAAGTCTTATCGTTTTATCTGATGATGAAGTGGTATGCGTATAACATCCACATTAAATATAAAAAAAAATAAAGTTTATTTATGAAATTAACTTTTATTAACAAACTTACAGGAGGTACCCTTCCCAAGCAAACGCAAAAGAAATATAAAGAATGCTGCTTTGTTGGAAAATAATGTTGTTCATATTGTTTTGTCCGATGATGATGAAGTATTACCAAAAGAGGAAAAAAAACATTTTGAAGAGCATGTTCAGAATCAAAACAAATTGGTATGCAAATATTTTAATTTCCTATGTTTAGAATCAAAACAAATTGGTATGCAAATATTTTAATTTCCTGACAAATTCGTATGCATCTATTATAATTTCCTCTTATAATTTTCCTTTATCAACAATACTACCTTTTTTATATAGTAGTTACCAAAAATGAGTCTAATGTGTTCTCATTATTATGTTAGGAGTGTCATGTTGATACCCCGCTCAGTTTTAAGCGAACCCGCAAGGTTACACAAAGTAAGTCTTCAAACAAGGTTTTGGACCATTTCATTGATGAACCTGCTGTTCAAGACATTGATCAAGACAATGATGACTTTCAATCATTTGATAATGTACTTTCATCTAAATTTGAAGACGTATCAAACAAAAAGGATGACGAATTCGTTAATCATTCTTCTAATCATTTGGAGCAGTTGGATGACTTTACGGACGAAGAAACACAACTTCATCAACAACAAACTTCACTATCTAAAGGTAACAATTTTGCTCTCATTGATGAAGAAACCGATGAGGATACTAATAACAAGAACAACATAAGTGATGATGGTGTGTAGGTTAATATAAATGATCTGCCTCACCCTTCTCATGTTTATGATAATCATAACAAATACATTGATGATGAAGCAGAAGAAGATTTAAAAGATTCGGACATTGGTACTGGCCTGTCTGTATCCGATGGATATGATACAGACATTTTTGTTGATGATGAATTTTTATTTAATGATTCGACCGATGTTGAAGATGACGATGACGATTTTTGATTGTTACATTTTGGGTTTTACTTTATGAATGTTTCCTTTATAATAAGTTTTTTCAAGATGAACTTTAACGGCTTTTGTTATTAAGTTTAACTTTTTAATCACTTATAAACATGCCAATCAATAGGCATCATATATTCTTAAGTATCGTTAAGTAAAGTCATCTAACATTTTATTTACACAATCATTTAGTTTTATACTTATAAACACCTTAAAGTTCTATTAATGAGAAGCTATAGAAAAAGGCTAACTGATTCTTAGTTTTGTATTATTTTTATGTTACATACCCTACAATGTTTTTTTCAACTTGGACGTACGTGCTTTTTTACACCTAAAGTACTTAATGTTCATATTTACAAGTTTATAAATTCAAGGCAACATAATAAAATGAAGGCATATAAAATATAAGATAACTAATAATATTCATTCATTCTACATGGATCAAGTTAACAACGATCAAATGTCATGTTGAATCACTGCTACAAAGACTATGACAAACCTGACCTTTGAACGACAATGTTAATGTGGAATCAAGTCCACAAACACTACCATAATACTGACCTAAATATTTACACAAGAAAATGTTCACAACCAAATGTTCACAACTACGGCACCATAAACATTGTTTTTGAAGCAGACAAACCACAAAAGAAAGCATCAACAGTTAATTGTTTTGGACATTCCCAGCAACTACCAAAAGGACCTACCATTTACCATGTTAACATATGTGGAATATCGGGAAATGAGAGTTTTCACCTGTTGGCGCATCCAAGTCTAACCCATTTGACACATATTTGAACCATATCACCTTGGTATACGGGAAATGGCATGCCTCCGCTAACAGCTTCCACTTTCCAAAGATGTTTACATGTTTGGTTCTGTCTGGTTTTTCCCTGTGAGGCTCCATTTGCACCCTCATGACATCTCTATAATTCTGGTGAATCACCATCGCCTTATTGTAGGTGTGCATAGGATGTTTTTCCAGGAAATGAGTAGGGATTGCATGTAATATTTGAATTTGCAATTAGTATTAACCAAATGTTAAACACTCAATATATATTTATAAAAAAAACATTTATATTCATTTACCAATCTGTTGCGGCACTGGATTTGGGCGTAGCTTTTGTAGAAGCTTCTGTTATACTCTCCACAATGGTCGGTGTGGAATGGCTAATAGCAAATGTGTTTCATTCTATCGTCATCTCTATTTAACCATACAAAACGTAATAAGTTATGGTATTAGTTAAACGCATACAAATAAATAGTAATAAAAGAAAATAAAACATATCTTACTCTGTTCATTCCACTCCAACGGCAGTTGAATCCTTCTTAGAGTACAAGCTCCTTTGAACATGCCTTGCGTTAGGATCCTCCCGTCATCGTCAAACGCATCCAGCCACACACTATGTCCCCTGTTCTTTGTGAAGACACATGTCGTTCCAGGCTCCAGACCAACAACGTTCACCAACGAACTCCATACATCACCCAACAATGTGTACACATAAGTGCCAGGTTTCCCAACAACTTCCACACGGCGCACATGAGAGTCGAAATTCTGTCTGTTCACTTGGATAGTCAGCTCATCAAGCTCCTCAAATCCCGGTAGTAGTTGAGTCGGAATGGACTGTATTAAAGTATGTCATCCAAGATTTTAAAAGTTATTATGCAAAACCTATGTTAACTGAGATTTTTCTACTTTATGATATGCAATTTTTAAGTATATTAATTATCAGTACCTGAGACAAACATGGGTCGGGCAACACAACTGTCTTGAACCTTGAATATGTTGCTCTGTTTACATCATAGCCACCTACTTCATGTTCGTTTGTTAAGTATCCAGTCACATAAAAACAATCATCCCCTTCTTCAACAAAATGCAACATCTCTACATCTTCATTCAAGTACCTATTGCAAAAAACCGTCCATTTTGGTCCGGTTAAATACCAGAGACCGTAGGTAGGCTTAACTAACTGCACCTTAAAACGATACCCATCTGCTGAGATTATGTATATCTCGGATTTACCGTCGTATGATTCAAGATTGTACACTTTCGGTAACACCTACAATATAAAGTTCAAATATATTTCAGTTTTAGTTTACAACAGCACTCCACGTTATGTTACGCTATTCTGGTATTAGTATTTCAACTACTTGAAAATCCGCAAAGTGATCCTTATCTTGAAGTATAACGAAGTCGATACACATGTTTGCCTACACGTAAATATAAATCTATTAAAAGATTGTATATAACCTCACACAAACCAAAACAGAGCATTGGCTTAAAACCACTTGTGAACAAGGAGCGTAAGCATATACAATTCCCGTAAGCTACATTATGTAGTGATATTCATCCTATTTCAAAGAATAATCACTTGATCCTGATCATAACATTGTTTAACAATTACAATAAATACATATTAACAAATTTTGTCCACCCATTATGTGAGATTTACATCACTAATACAAAAACAGCCAGCCACATTTTATCAAATTATCTTACTAAAGAGATGAGCTTTTGTATATGTACAACAAAAAAAAAATTAAATAAATAATTGTTCATCACTAACAATTTCTTGACATATTATCTACAAATAGGCAAATATCCTTAAAAGTACCATATACAACTACAGAGCATGATAAGTAACCGATCCGCTACACACATCATAACTTTCAGTTTACCCACCAGTAAATTTGTTATGCATATGTATTTTTTATGTAATAATAGTAATCCACAAACTCATCATAACAACTTATAATTGTCAATTTAAGTGTTACACCCGTATCCCGACAAGGTACCTTTTATGTAAATATTATGCCATTTGAACATAAGTTATGTGCCATGAATCAAGTTATAACTAATGTATGAATAGAATAGAAGAATTAGAACTAAAAGGACTATATGTGGCAATAGACCAAATATATATCTAACTTCAATAATTGAGAGAGATCAAGACTTAGAAAAATCTAGAAAAAGTGTGGGTGAGTTGTTGGTGCCGATCTTCACAAGAGGAAAAGGGAGGGAAAAACTTCAAGTAATCATCTAGCTCAATTGTGTATCAAGAAGTGATCAAGAAGCTCTAGGGAAGCCTTAATTGTAATCTCTTCACCTTGTAAGTGGTTTTCCCCAAATGTAAAAAGTAGGGTTCATATGGTGGATTTTAGGGATTTTGGTAAAAAGTAGTAAGATGATAGTCTCTTTAGTTGTAGACACTAATTGTAGTTAATGTTGTGCTAGGAAGCCTTTGTAGAAGCTCAATCAAGTCAAGTAGGAAGCTAATAGGATTTGAGGTAAGTATATGAGTATAATCCTTGTTAATGTTATGATGTTAATGTTATGCTTTTGTTAATGTGTTATTATGGAGCTTGTAAATGTGTATTAGCTTGGATCCAATGCTAGATGAGTAATGATATTCATATAATTACTTGTTTGATCAAGGTGAGTAATAATCCTACTTGATGCTCCTTGTTAATGTTATGAGTGGTGTTAATCACCAATCTCATGTAAATGTGATGTAGATTATATCTTGTATACTTACTAAGCGTTTTCGCTTACGTTTTAGATGTTAATGGTTTTGTAGGTTCTAGCGGAGGAAGCAAAGGTAAGGATCTTGCCTAGTGGTAGTAGTGGAATGAAGCGTAGCGTAGTTAGAAGCTAACTTAGAAGACCATAACTCTTGGACCAAGTAATTTGAAGGTTGGAAGCCGAAGTACCCTTTTGTGCCTTGGTTTATTTAACTTGTGTGGTCGTTTTGTTAAATTGTGGTCTTGTCGTCAAACGTTACCTTTTGTTTATGTAAATCTTTTGGGTTAAATGTTTAAGTGTCATGTAGTCTTTGTAGTAAGTAGTCTTCAATGAATTTGTTGTAAAAAGGGGTGTTTGGCACAAAGCCATTTTGACCCATTTTGATGTATATACGGGTTGAATTGCTATGGAACATGTTTGTTACGTTAATGTAATGCTTTTGGTCAAGTTTGGTGTAAAACGGAAGTCGTATGGGTCGTTTATAGCGAAAATGGCATGGAAAAGTTGGGAAAAATCCCATTTTTAGGACAGAAGGTCCATACCGCCAGGTATGGATCTATACCGGCGGTATGGGAGGCCTTTTGAGGCCATGCCGCCGGTATGAGTTTTCCGGCCGGCGGTATGGTCTCATTTCCAGATTTCGTCGATTTTCAAAAATTCATATCTTTTAATCCGTAAGTCGAAACGGGTCGTATGACCTATCGTTTCGAAGGTATTTGAGTGTAATTTCATTTAAAAATAGCCTCAAGGGCTGAATGTCCATACATTTATGTCAGTCATCAAAAGAGTTGTCGGATGTCCATAAAAGTTAAACGTTTTCGTGTAAAAAGTTTTAAATTTTAGTCTAAACGGGTATGGGGCGTTACAACTTGGTATCAGAGCTTCGGTCTAAGATATTTAGGATTTCAATTTAGGATTTCCTAGACTTAGGCCTTGTATAGATGCGTTTAGAGCTAGTGTTTGTTAATTGTGTATTGTTTGGATGATTTTGAGGACCCATATGTTCAATATTTTCATGACTACGCCTGGCCACCGTAGTGATGAAAATACGGAACATATGTGAAATTGAAATCATTTAGATCATACATGAGTGACAAGCTAGGGTGCTAGAACAAGATAGAAATGTCATTCATGCATTGGCTAAGTATACAAAATTGTGTTTAATGATGTGAATTGTTAATTTTCAGTAAGAAGAAATGGAAACCCCTCTCACGAAGGAAGTCACGAAAGCTACGGCTTCCAAGCATGCCGAAACTTCGGCAAGTGATCCGGGTAATGATAGTAAGGATAATGAAAGTTCTTCCTCAAACTCCGGAGGCCCTAACTTTAGAGGCTTCACGGGAGAGGAAATGAAAGCCTTAGACAAAATGATGACAAAGAGAGTGGGTAAGGCTATTGAGCAAGCAATGCCCTACTATGTCCAACAAACCACGCAAAATCTTAGGGAGCTAATGAAGGAAGAGTTTAAGGAGTTTAAGAAAGAATGTGGTCCGACAAAAGAACCTAAGAATGACAAAGCTACTTACCGGGACTTCACGGCTTGTGATGTGTCATGGTTTACCGGTGTTCTTGACCCCATTGTTAGTAATAGGTGGATCACGGCGGTGGAAGGCGCTTTTCGTACTAGTGGTTGCGAAGAAAGGAAGAAGGTTATCTATGCTACTAACTTTCTTCGTGATAGTGCTAAGACTTGGTGGAAAGGAAAGGTGTGTGAGAAAGGTGAACCTTGGGTGGAGACTTGAACGTGGAAAGAATTCAAGGAGTTGTTTAGTGCCGAGTATGCTCCGGTTGAGGAGGTTGACAAAATTCGAGAGAAATTCCAATCTCTCACTCAAACTAATGAGACGGTAAATGAGTTGTGGAGGACGTTTAATGATATGGTTCCTTATTCTCCCGAATATCTTGGGAATGACAAGCTTAAGGTTGACAAGTTCCAAAGGATGCTCAAGGATGATATTCGTGAGGTGATTTCACCATTCAAATGTACTACGTTGGAGGATCTTTTAAGTAGAGCTAGGGTAAGGGAAGTGGACTTACTTAGGAGGAAGGAGAAAGAGGCGAAAGAACCAAAAAGGAAGATAGAGTTTGCGGATAGGGATGGGAAGAAAGCCAAATTTGACCATGGCAAGAAGAGTGTGGGAAACAAAGCTAAGGTAGCATGTTCTAAGTGTGGCAAGTTCCATCTTGGGGAATGTAGGCAAAATACGCCGGGTTGTTACAAGTGTGGAGCTTTAGATCATCAAAGCAAAGATTGTACCAAGCCGATGATAGTATGCTATGGGTGTAACGAGATAGGGCATAGGTTGAGGGATTGCCCGAAAACAAAGGCGATTGAAGCAAAGCCTTTGAGAACCGTCAAGGAAGAGAAAGTGAAGATTCCAAAACCAACAGCTCGAGTCTATCAAATGAGTGTCGAAGAAGCCAAATCGGGGACCGATGTCATCACAGGTATTCATCTTGTTAATTCCATACCCGCTCGGGTTTTGTATGATTCGGGTGCTAGTGTTTCTTTCGTGTCTTATGATTTTAGCAAGCAACTAACTTCCCCACTAGCTAAACTTCCGATACCCCTAGAAGTCGAAATAGCCGATAGTAAAATCGTTGTTGTGACTAACGTATATCGAGAAGTGGAGATAGAGATTGATGAGAACGTCTTTAAAATTGACTTAATTCCCATTATGCTCGGGGAATTTGGTATTGTTATTGGTATGGATTGGCTTGATAAATATAACGCGGCTATCCTTTGTAGCCAAAAGATCATTCGAGTTGTGAATCCTAGCGGTCGTGAAATGATTATTTATGGGGATAAAAAAAAGGTGAACTAAAGTTATGTACCGTGATGAAGGCTAGGAGATATTTATCACGTGGATGTTATGCCTTCATGGCTCACGTGGTAGATACGAGCTTTGAGAAGAAAAGTATCGATGATGTTCCGGTTGTGAATGAGTTTTGTGATGTTTTTCTGGAGGACTTGCCGGGTATTCCACCCGAAAGGCAAGTCGAATTCCGTATTGATCTTGTTTCGGGTGCTACTCCTATTGCTAAAACTCCCTATCGCCTTGCTCCATCCGAAATGAAAGAGTTGATGAGTCAACTTCAAGAATTGCTTGACAAGGGTTTCATTCGTCCTAGTAGCTCGCCATGGGGAGCTCCAATCTTGTTCGTTAAAAAGAAAGATGGTAGTATGCGGATGTGCATCGACTACCGCGAGTTGAATAAAGTCACGGTGAAAAATGTGTATCCTTTACCAAGAATCGATGACCTCTTTGATCAACTTCAAGGTGCGCGGTGGTTTTCCAAGATCGATCTCCGTTCGGGTTATCATCAATTGAAGGTTTGAGAAGAAGACATTCCTAAGACGGCCTTTATGACCCGTTATAGACACTACGAGTTTACGGTTATGCCTTTTGGTCTCACGAACGCGCCTGCGGTTTTCATGGACCTTATGAACCGCGTATGTGCATCGACTACCGCGAGTTGAATAATCCTACTTGATGCTCCTTGTTAATGTTATGAGTGGTGTTAATCAAGTTATAACTAATGTATGAATAGAATAGAAGAATTAGAACTAAAAGGACTATATGTGGCAATAGACCAAATATATATCTAACTCCAATAATTGAGAGAGATCAAGACTTAGAAAAATCTAGAGAAAGTGTGGGTGAGTTGTTGGTGCCGATCTTCACAAGAGGAAAAGGGAGGGAAAAACTTCAAGTAATCATCTAGCTCAATTGTGTATCAAGAAGTGATCAAGAAGCTCTAGGGAAGCCTTAATTGTAATCTCTTCACCTTGTAAGTGGTTTTCCCCAAATGTAAAAAGTAGGGTTCATATGGTGGATTTTAGGGATTTTGGTAAAAAGTAGTAAGATGATAGTCTCTTTAGTTGTAGACACTAATTGTAGTTAATGTTGTGCTAGGAAGCCTTTGTAGAAGCTCAATCAAGTCAAGTAGGAAGCTAATAGGATTTGAGGTAAGTATATGAGTATAATCCTTGTTAATGTTATGCTTGTGCTAATGTGTTATTATGGAGCTTGTAAATGTGTATTAGCTTGGATCCAATGCTAGATGAGTAATGATATTCATATAATTACTTGTTTGATCAAGGTGAGTAATAATCCTACTTGATGCTCCTTGTTAATGTTATGAGTGGTGTTAATCACCAATCTCATGTAAATGTGATGTAGATTATATCTTGTATACTTACTAAGTGTTTTCGCTTACGTTTTAGATGTTAATGGTTTTGTAGGTTCTAGCGGAGGAAGCAAAGGTAAGGATCTTGCCTAGTGGTAGTAGTGGAATGAAGCGTAGCGTAGTTAGAAGCTAACTTAGAAGACCATAACTCTTGGACCAAGTAATTTGAAGGTTGGAAGCCGAAGTACCCTTTTGTGCCTTGGTTTATTTAACTTGTGTGGTCGTTTTGTTAAATTGTGGTCTTGTCGTCAAACGTTACCTTTTGTTTATGTAAATCTTTTGGGTTAAATGTTTAAGTGTCATGTGGTCTTTGTAGTAAGTAGTCTTCAATGAATTTGTTGTAAAAAGGGGTGTTTGGCACAAAGCCATTTTGACCCATTTTGATGTATATATGTGTTGAATTGCTATGGAACATGTTTGTTATGTTAATGTAATGCTTTTGGTCAAGTTTGGTGTAAAACGGAAGTCGTATGGGTCGTTTATAGCGAAAATGGCATGGAAAAGTTGGGAAAAATCCCATTTTTCGGACATAAGGTCCATACCGCCCGGTATGGATCTATACCGGCGGTATGGCAGGCCTTTTGAGGCCATGCCGCCGGTATGAGTTTTCCGGCCGGCGGTTTGGTCTCATTTCCAGATTTCGTCAATTTTCAAAAATTCATATCTTTTTATCCGTAAGTCGAAACGGGTCGTATGACCTATCGTTTCGAAGGTATTTGAGTGTACTTTCATTTAAAAATAGCATCAAGAGCTGAATGTCCATACATTTTTTTCAGTCATCAAAAGAGTTGTCAGATGTCCATAAAAGTTAAACGTTTTCGCGTAAAAAGTTTTAAATTTTAGTCTAAACGGGTATGGGGTGTTACATTAAGTTCATAATCTTTGAACCTCCATAGTTACTTAGCACTCTAAAAAAACACATATTATCTTAGTTACATCATACTTGATGTGCTACCTACCAGCTTACTAACAACACCACATGCAACCTTTGATCAAAGTATATCGCAAAACACATTTGTTTTCATCATGCCTAACTTAAAATTGGACGTCGATCTTAAATAATACTACCTAATCAAAGTTTTACAAAAACCACATTTCTTTGGTCAACTATTTAACAATCAAATTTAACATTATTTAGAAAGAAAAACAATAATCTTACAATATTACTCCAGATCAGTAAGCAGTTGATGAGGAACAGAGGAATGGTCAGAGGTGAGAATGATTACCCAGCCGTCGAGTGATAAATTAGCTCCTTCCCACGTCTCGAGGTTTTCTATACAAAAGGGTATAATAGATTTTGTAGGTCCAAGCCCAAGTATATCAATGCACCAATGTGTTTTTAACTTACATTATATTTTTGTATTAATTATAGGATGAGTTTTATTGTTATTATTTTTTTGTATAAATGTCCACTATTATGGCATGTGGATTTTTATTATCATTCTAATTGATCTTTTAAATATCATCCAACAATATAGGAGTTGAAATTGCATTTGATTTGCATGAAATTAGGAAAGTTAATTATTTAAATTAATTATAGCATATATATTTAAATTTCGATTTAAAACATAAACGCTTTTTTTTTAGACATTCAAAGGTCTATCAAACCAATCTTGAGAAAACAACCTGTATTGGTTAAATTTGGTCAAAGTAATCACAAGTCAAACTTCTCACGAAGAAAAGTCAACTTGAAACCATTAACGCAAAAACAACCAATTGTAATAAACCGGATAAGTGAATACCCGGGTCGAGGTCCCAACGAGGCGTGAAATTGAGGATATCGTTTTCGGTTTGGTATTAAAATGCTTGAAAAGACGAGAGTTGATTGTGTCTCTAAAATCTACTAAAACGAAAAACAAATAACGTAAAACGGAAACTACGAACGAGTAAAAACGTAAAATATTTGAAAAACTAATCCTACGGGTACCAAAATAATTTTCCTAAGTCCTAAATATAAAAAGAAAATTTTGGAAAAAAGAAAAATATTTTTTTGACTTTTTAATAATTTTTTATAAATTAAAAACTATTTAAAAGAAAATAATTGATTAAAAATACTAAATGGAAAAACAAAATTCTGATTTTTTTTTTTCTAAAATACTTTAAACTACCAGAATGCTAAGAAAAATAAAAAAGGTGAAAATGCTTTTTTTAAATAAGCCGAAAATAAGCAAACAGTTTACAATAAGCTAAAAAGGGAAAAGAAAAAAAACAAAAGGGTTTTAAATTAAATTTTGTAAGAATTAACTAAGAAAAGGCTAAGAGTGCAGTGGTTAGGTTGCTTCCTTTTGTGTGCTAACTGTCCTGGGTTCGAACCCCAGGACTGTCAATTTTTTTTGCTATTTAATTTTTTTCTTTGACTTTCTTTTTTAAAAACTAAATAAACACCATTAAATAAGCTAGATTTCAACTAAAACTATTTTTAAAACCACAAAATGAGCTCAGAAATAAGCTCTAAATGGCTGATCAGTAGCTTATAAATATGAAACAGGCAAACAAAAAATTTTAATACTCAAGTAAAAAAAAAAAAAAAATTTTTTTTGATTGATTAGTTTTTTTTTTTTTTTTTTTTTTTTTTTTTTTTTTTTTTTTTTTTTTTTTTAACTAACCAACAAGTAAAAAAAAACAAACTTTAAAACTACTACAAGCTTTTAATACTCAAAAAGAAGCTCAGCAGCTTATGTCAATTCAATCAATAGGCTAAAATGCTAAATAAGCTACTACAAGCTTTTAAACTTAGCAACTCATTCATTTAAACTAAGAACTCCAACAATCAGCCTATATGAACTACATCTATAACTAACATCAATCATCATATAAGCAATAAAAGCAGAATAAAATAGCAGTGAATAAACTAAAAAAATAAACGAAACAAAAACTGGACTTAAATTAAAATAAGAGTAAATTACAACTGAAAATAAAATACATAGTACCTTCGAAAATAAAATGCTAAATTAAACCTAGAAAAGAAACGACTGCTACATCTCATCTATTTATACTAAAAAATATAAAACCCTAGTTTCTGAGTGTGTTTCTTTCGTGTGTGTGTTCCTCTCTGTGCGGTTGTGTTTCTTTCTTAGCCCTTGGATCATTTCTTGCTCCCCACATCTTTTATTCTTGAGCCGTCGATTCATCTTTTGCCCTCGGATTGATGAGGTGGAGGGGAGGGGACCAAAGACAAGGTCATGTGATATGTTTGGCTGGTAGCGAAGGTGATGGTGATGGGGAGATTAAGAAGGGATTAATGGAAGAGGTTAGGGAAAAGGTGGGAGGTTGAAGATGGTAAATAGTAGTTAGGGTTCGTTCGATTGGGTATTTGACCAGGAAAGGGGGTTTGACCCCGTTTTATCTATTATTAGTTAGTGGGTGGGTCGGGTTTTCAGATGGGTTAAATGGGTTACAATATTAAGTGGGCTGGGTTTAAGGATGTTGTGGATGGGCTGGTGGATTATAGGTAGTGGGGATCCGGTTGTAGGTTTTTTTTAGTTAGGATAAATTTGGTTTCATCACAAGGACTAATTGTGTAATTCATGAAACCTCAAGGACCATTTCTGCCCAGTCTTCAAATTTCTTCAAGGGTCCATTTTTGCCAACAAGTAATAATCCAAGGGCCATTTTGTGATTTTGGAGCTCGAACAAAAATCCATATGAAGAATATCTTTCCCGGCTTCGGCTTTTGAACTCTTTTCCATATCAAGCTCGGTTTTGTCCATATTTGCCCCGTTTTCAATCCTTTTGTACCTGAAACACAAAAAACACAATCCAAGGATATTTGCAACATTATATGGTCCATTTGGGTGTTTTTGGTCGTTTTTGTGGGGTTTTTCGGGTATAAAATGATGAGTAAAAGGCTACTCATCAATCCCCCACACTAAGCAATTGCTAGTCCCTAGCAATCCGATCATATAAAGTAATGAAAGGATCAAAAATATCAAGGTTACCAAAAATATACCACCCCGTTTTCACTTATTATAAAATGCAAGTAAATTAAAACGAGAACAAACGTAAATGACATGCTTGATTTTCAAAAATGGCATCATGGAACGGGAATCACACAAAATGGGTGACTCCGGGGAATTGTAATCGTCATCCTCTTTTTATACTTCCCAACTAGGTCTATGTCACAACTCGTAATTCCAGGCCATTTTTCCGAACCTCGACAATTTACTATTCACAGTTACTATTCATTCCAAAATTTTACTATTCACTGGCACTATTCATTCCAAAAATTTTATTTCATATTCTCGTAAGTTAAACTATTTTAATGATAACCCGAGATTTTGGCACTCGTCGGATAATTTCTACAAGAATAACGAAACCGTGTCCGAGATTTACCTTAAGGTTTAAACATCATTTAGGCATCCCGATATGTCCAAACAACATTACCAACAAGAGAAATATATGTTTTCAACCTTCCGTGACATTTTCATGAATTTAGGAATTTTAGGATACCCGGTTTTAAGTTTTGTGACTTTACGACTTACAGTTAGCAATTAACGGGACCAAAACCCACTCCGTATGTCAAAGATAAATATCCAACCTAAAATATCAAGATATTTTCTCAAAAATATCTAGATATTTCGAAAATATAGTGAAATTACCATTATACCATTTCATTGAAATTACCAAACTACCCTTGGACTATATATACAAGTAACTAGCTCATTTTTTTCACTAGAAAATCACAAACACACTCTCTTTCTCTCTCAATCCCACGGCATCATCAAGAACACAAGAAGAAACCATAAATTTTTGAAGATCAAGTGATAATCAAGTTCCATTTAACATCCTTGTTATGGTTTTGTAATAAAAACTCCAAGGTTTTAGATCATTTTCATCCAAACTCATCCTATATTGTAAGTAACTTCAAGAACATATTTTTATCAAGTTATACTTTCATTTGATCCATGTGATCAGGTATTTTTTAAGTTGTTGTAGTGTAAATTGCAACTTACGTATGTTTATGATACCATTTTTCTTATAAATCATCTCTAATCACTAGATCTATAATTTTCACTAACATCCTCATGAATCCCACTATATTTAGTGATGTTTAGGACCCCATGACCCTTTGAGAAGGTGTATGGTAGATTAAGGGTTGTTTTGATGTTGGTTGGAATGGATTTGTTCAAGTTGTTAACTAGGAAAATCAAGTTTTGACATAATATAAAAGCTACTGTCCCTATTTGCAAAACGTGGGAAACTCAGGGGCTAGGGTGTAACTTTGGACCAAAGATTTAGAAAATACACTCAAAAACGAAACCGTGGTCGCTTGAATCACTAAAAACCGACTTATAACGAAGAAGTTATGAATTATTAAAGTTACGCGACGAAAACTATTTTACAGAAAAATAGCGTGCTGTTTGGCCGAACTTCAGGGGACAGAACGAGGCGTTAGCCGTAGTCTAGCTGAGCCGAGCCACTGAAAACATATTAGTTCATGTTATGACGAACGCGGGGATATAAAGAACGTTGAAAACGGACTTGTAACGACCGAGATATGAATTTTTGAAAAGCCGACGAACTATACTTATTTTGACAGCACCATTATAACACATATATTTTCTAAGTGTAAAACTAGCAAGTCGCTAAATTGATAGCCGATTTTCTCTATGATCGAGGCGCGTATGATCAAAAGTCAAATGAGACGACATTGAGATTATGTTACAAGGATTTCAAAAACGTCAAGTTCTATTCCTAACTCTTAACGTACAATATTTTGCGACTAGTTTTGCGAGGCCGTTTGGTCATATTTTCACAAGTTATAAAAAATGTAGTTTTCGACGATAAGCATTATTTTCAAAACTAACGAGTGGTATCGTTAACATACGTATTTGCATGTGTAGCATTGTATCATTGCTTACGCTAGATCATATCATTCATAATAGGTCGCGGTTAGAGATCGAGCCTCATTTTCATCTTATCCATTGTGATCATTGTGCTATCATATCAGGTGAGTTTCATAGCCCCTACTTTATACGTTTTGAACTTTTTGGGGGAGATACATGCTTAAACTGCTTGCTTACATACATGATTGCGTTACACTTATTTGCGTTATTCTTGAAAGCAACTCGCGGACCTAAGTATCAAACACTTGGGGCAGCCGTACAGAACATATCGCGGACCTAAGTATCAAACACTTGGGGTAGCCGTACAGAACATATCGCGGACCTAAGTATCAAACACTTGGGGTAGCCGTACAGAACGTATCATGGACCTAAGTATCTAACACTTGGGGTAGCCGTACAGAACATATCACGGACCTAAGTATCTATCACTTGGGGTAGCCGAAAATAAGTCTCCTCGTGAGCAACATAAGTCTCCTAGTGAGCAGCATAAGGTCTACTAGTGATATAGAACGCATATCGTATACTTACATGTCTTACTCAAGCTATATTTTAGCAGTGGGTTGTAAACACACAGGTTGCAAGTGTTGTTATGGGCGGGATTTGCAACTGAGTGGATTTACAATGCCTTTGCTGGGAAAATCTTTATTCGAATACTTTACTTGTTAAACAAACTCTATGAACTCACCAACCTCGTGTTGACACTTTAGCATGTATTTTCAGGAACTAAGCAATAGCACGCTACTGGAGGCTTTTGGCAGGGCATGGCATGGTCATAGAAGACTCTGATAAAACATTTGGGACCGCTTAACTTATTTTATGGGCCTATTTCCGCACCACTTTTCATAATGTAAATTTAACACTTTTGACTTCTCAAATATATTCTAAATGATTGATGCGAAAACCGTTCTTTACACTTGTGTTATGATACCAATTGAGTTGCACCCCAGCGACACGTAAGCTTCCGCTGGACCCGATTTTGGGGTGTGACAGATTGATATCAGAGCCTAGGCTATAGAGAATTGGGTAATTTTAAAACCTAAACTATAGCTACTTTTACGAAAACTTAACACTATGACCGCCACGTGCCTGCCTGCCAAGCTGATGCCTCATTTGTGGTTTGTTGCTGACATATTTAATGAGATTTGTATCTTATTGCCAGATAGATTATACTCACTTACTCTCGTTGATTACTATAATTGTATTCCATATAAGTATGCTTACATATCATGCACGTCGCAGCGTTACACCTTTTCCTTACGTAGTTTCATCATTCGACCTCAAGCCTGATCACCTGCCTTAGTCTTTTGAACCACCCTTTACATGTGAAGGACATAGTATTATTATAACTAAGCTGAGTATTCCAAAATTCATTGAACCTCGGTGGAATATAGACTGGTCATCTATATTCGACCCGGGACAGTGGGACATAGCCTGACCACCTATGTTCGACTCAGAGATGAATTTTGCAATACTGAGAGTAGTTATAATGGAATTATGTCCGGATTGATTTGATCGGTGTAAGCAATTCCATAATCGAGCCAAATTTTCAAAAGACCTCCTTCAAACCACTTGTTCCCAGTTTGATCTAAGTGACAGTTCTTGTTTGATGAGTTGCGAGGATCAAACTGGAATCAAGTTGTTACTCAAACCGATTTAGCCTAATCCCATGACAGTTCTTGTTTGATGAGTTGTGGGATTAAGTAAAAATCGGTTACCTAGAGGTCTTTTGAAGGCTATGCTCGATCATGGGAAAGTTTACCCCCATCAAACCCGACCATGAGAACGTACGTACGTAGAACGAGCGAGCTGAATTCAGGGACTGAATTCCTCTAACGGGTGGAGACTGTCACAACTCGTAATTTCAGGCCATTTTTCCGAACCTCGACAATTTACTATTCACGAGTTACTATTCATTTTTACTATTCACTGGCACTATTCATTCCAAAATTTTTATTTCATATTCTCGTAAGTTAAACTATTTTAATGATAACCCGAGATTTTGGCACTCGTCGGATAATTTCTGCAAGAATAACGAAACCGTGTCCGAGATTTACCTTAAGGTTTAAACATCATTTAGGCATCCCGATATGTCCAAACAACATTACCAACAAGAGAAATATATGTTTTCCACCTTCCGTGACATTTTCATGAATTTAGGAATTTTAGGACACCCGGTTTTAAGTTTTGTGACTTTACGACTTACAGTTAGCAATTAACGGGACCAAAACCCACTCCGTATGTCAAAGATAAATATCCAACCTAAAATATCTAGATATTTTCTCAAAAATATCTAGATATTTTGAAAATATAGTGAAATTACCATTATACCATTTCATTGAAATTACCAAACTACCCTTGGACTATATATACAAGTAACTAGCTCATTTTTTTCACTAGAAAATCACAAACACACTCTCTTTCTCTCTCAATCCCACGGCATCATCAAGAACACAAGAAGAAACCATAAATTTTTGAAGATCAAGTGATAATCAAGTTCCATTTAACATCCTTGTTATGGTTTTGTAATAAAAACTCCAAGGTTGTAGACCATTTTCATCCAAACTCATCCTATATTGTAAGTAACTTCAAGAACATATTTTTATCAAGTTATACTTTCATTTGATCCATGTGATCAGGTATTTTTTAAGTTGTTGTAGTGTAAATTGCAACTTACGTATGTTTATGATACCATTTTTCTTATAAATCATCTCTAATCACTAGATCTATAATTTTCACTAACATCCTCATGAATCCCACTATATTTAGTGATGTTTAGGACCCCATGACCCTTTGAGAAGGTGTATGGTAGATTAAGGGTTGTTTTGATGTTGGTTGGAATGGATTTGTTCAAGTTGTTAACTAGGAAAATCAAGTTTTGACATAATATAAAAGCTACTGTCCCTATTTGCAAAACGTGGGAAACTCAGGGGCTAGGGTGTAACTTTGGACCAAAGATTTAGAAAATACACTCAAAAACGAAACCGTGGTCGCTTGAATCACTAAAAACCGACTTATAACGAAGAAGTTATGAATTATTAAAGTTACGCGACGAAAACTATTTTACAGAAAAATAGCGTGCTGTTTGGCCGAACTTCAGGGGACAGAACGAGGCGTTAGCCGTAGTCTAGCTGAGCCGAGCCACTGAAAACATATTAGTTCATGTTATGACGAACGCGTGGATATAAAGAACGTTGAAAACGGACTTGTAACGACCGAGATATGAATTTTTGAAAAGCCGACGAACTATACTTATTTTGACAGCACCATTATAACACATATATTTTCTAAGTGTAAAACTAGCAAGTCACTAAGTTCATGGCCGATTTTCTATATGATCGAGGCGCGTATGATCAAAAGTCAAATGAGACGACATTGAGATTATGTTACAAGGATTTCAAAAACGTCAAGTTCTATTCCTAACTCTTAACGTACAATATTTTGCGACTAGTTTTGCGAGGCCGTTTGGTCATATTTTCACAAGTTATAAAAAATGTAGTTTTCGACGATAAACATTATTTTCAAAACTAACGAGTGGTATCGTTAACATACGTATTTGCATGTGTAGCATTGTATCATTGCTTACGCTAGATCATATCATTCATAATAGGTCGCGGTTAGAGACCGAGCCTCATTTTCATCATATACATTGTGATCATTGTGCTATCATATCAGGTGAGTTTCATAGCCCCTACTTTATACGTTTTGAACTTTTTGGGGGAGATACATGCTTAAACTGCTTGCTTACATACATGATTGTGTTACACTTATTTGCGTTATTCTTGAAAGCAACTCGCGGACCTAAGTATCAAACACTTGGGGCAGCCGTACAGAACATATCGCGGACCTAAGTATCAAACACTTGGGGTAGCCGTACAGAACATATCGCGGACCTAAGTATCAAACACTTGGGGTAGCCGTACAGAACGTATCATGGACCTAAGTATCTAACACTTGGGGTAGCCGTACAGAACATATCACGGACCTAAGTATCTATCACTTGGGGTAGCCGAACATAAGTCTCCTCGTGAGCAACATAAGTCTCCTAGTGAGCAGCATAAGGTCTACTAGTGATATAGAACGCATATCGTATACTTACATGTCTTACTCAAGCTATATTTTAGCAGTGGGTTGTAAACACACAGGTTGCAAGTGTTGTTATGGGCGGGATTTGCAACTGAGTGGATTTACAATGCCTTTGCTGGGAAAATCTTTATTCGAATACTTTACTTGTTAAACAAACTCTATGAACTCACCAACCTCGTGTTGACACTTTAGCATGTATTTTCAGGAACTAAGCAATAGCACGCTACTGGAGGCTTTTGGCAGGGCATGGCATGGTCATAGAAGACTCTGATAAAACATTTGGGACCGCTTAACTTATTTTAAGGGCCTATTTCCGCACCACTTTTCATAATGTAAATTTAACACTTTTGACTTCTCAAATATATTCTAAATGATTGATGTGAAAACCGTTCTTTACACTTGTGTTATGATACCAATTGAGTTGCACCCCAGCGACACGTAAGCTTCCGCTGGACCCGATTTTGGGGGTGTGACAGTCTAAAAGCCCTTGTGCAAACGTTTTTGTAAAATGCTAACACTACTTATATTAGCCACCTATGTATGCCGAGACTTAACTTTTCACTCCCATAATTATTCATAAGTTAGGTGTGTGTGTGCTTGTTTTCAAAGTTTTGATGGTAAAAATCGACATTTATTAGGGTTAAAAACCGACAATGATTTAGAAATTAGAGATTCAAAGGTGAGATCACTCCATGTAGCGACTTTCTTCTCAGCATGTCCTTAGTAAACTTAGGAGGCTAGGTTTTTACACCCTCGAGAATAGTATCGGAGCTCACGGGATCTTTGAAGTCAACAATTTCTAAATCACCGTCCAACTTTTAGACAATATTGACGAATACTAGTTCAACTTTCGATTTAAATTTGAGAAGAAGCAAGTTTCTCACACTTATTCATAAACAAACATAAACATTTTTTCATTTTTCATCACTTTTTCATTTTTTTTTTCACTAACTTTTTACTTGTGTACCCTAAACGACGGAGCTTCACGGTTTAGTTCCAAGACCTTACACCTTCCGGAATAAAGGATCCAAGGGCCGTTACAACGGAGTGTTCCAAGACTCTAGACATTCCTGAAATGAGGATCCAAGGTGGTTAGACCAAGACCTTACACATTCCTGAACTAGAGGTCCAAGGGCCGGTGTAAGAGGGTAGCCAAGACCTAAACGCCTTCCGAAAATAAGGATCCAAGGCCCGATCTCGAATCCGTAGCTTAGAGCACTTATTTATTCATACTTAAAACTTTAACTTTTGCAACTTTCAAGCAACGTCTCACTTTCATTTTGCATTCTTATTGTGTTTTTAAGAAAGTATGCTTGTTCCGAAATTTAAATAAAACTTTGAACTAGTATTCTAAATCAAGATTGCATAAAAATTTATTTGCTTAACAAAAATGGTTTTTGCGTTCAAAAGTTTGAAAATAGCACTTATTTTAGTCAGATTAGGAGCTCCTGGGAGGAAAAGCCATAGATTACTTATATAAGCTCTAAAGAGAACCAACTACTCCACGCTTAGCATTTTCATTTGCACAATTCGTAAAAACTTAGCCTAAACGTTAAGGGTAGCAGCTAGATCAACACTCTAGCAGAGTCGGGATTCCCCTTGTTCTAGCCTAATCAAGTCTAAACTTCCACTAATACCGAGGCATTAATGTATAGCAAATTATTATTTATTGTGCATAGCACTTCTTTTAGACGAAAAATACGATAAAAATTTTAAAATTTTTGGTCAAAACGGGGGTGCTAGGGGACTAGAAGGTACAATATGTGAAAAAATTTTAAAATTTGGTCAAAATTCGCAAGAATTCCCCCCCACACTTAGAATTGAATATTGCCCTCAATATTCAAAGTACCGGCCTGAGCCGACACTATAGAACGTAAAAGGGTAAGACTACTACCTAAGTGTGGAAACGAAATCTTGATTTCACAAAAAGGATTAATAAGATATCCCTGGATAAACATAAATATAAAGATAGGATATTGGGCGGCTGGATTGAAAACAGGCGCGTCAATCATCACGATCTACGGGAATCCTGAAAACAGAGGCAAACATACAACCACAAGGCAACAAGTAGAGGAAATCCCCCACACTTAGTGTTAGAAATAAGAAAGAAGATAGAATGATAAGCATGGGTTGCCACCCACGAAGCGCTTGTTTTTGTTGACCGAGTCACGAGCCTGACTCGTCCCCGAATTTAATTGTCCATGGGGAAAGTTTGGAGATCCGGGACAACCATGGATGGTATGTCCCCTCCAAAATAATGCTTCAACCTATGACCGTTCACTTTGAAGTTGGGACCGTCGGTTTGAGATAACTCGACGGTTCCATATGGAAAAACTTGAGCAACGGTGAACGGCCCAGACCAACGGGTTTTTAATTTCCCCGAGAAAATCTTTAATCGAGAATTGAAGAGGAGGACTCGATCACCAACGTTAAAAACGCGGTTCTTGATTTTGGAGTCATGAATTCTCTTTGTTTTCTCTTTGTAGATTAAAGAGTTCTCGTAGGCTTGATCCCAAAGCTCATTTAATTCATTCAATTGAAGCTTTCGATGATCGCCCGCGGTCTTGAGGTCAAAATTTGCATGTTTCAAGGCCCAATAGGCTTTGTGCTCAAGCTCAATCGGTAGATGACACGCCTTTCCGTACACAAGCTTATAAGGAGTACACCCGATGGGTGTTTTGTAAGCCGTACGGAAGGCCCATAGTGCGTCATCTAATTTGTCCGACCAAGAGGCACGGTTTTCTCCTACGGTCCTTTCAAGAATTCTTTTTAAACCTCGGTTGGAGACTTCCACTTGCCCACTTGTTTGTGGGTGATACGCGGTCGCAAGACGATGAGTAACACCGTACTTAAGCATGACTTTTGCGAATTGGTCATTGCAAAAGTGCGTCCCGCGATCACTAATGATAGCACGAGGAGCTCCAAACCGAGCAAAGAGAGATTTTAAAATTTTCACAACTACTCGGGCGTCGTTCGTGGGGAGCGCTTTCGCTTCCACCCATTTAGACAAATAATCGACCGCCACGAGTATATACTTGTTCCCTCGTGAAGACGGGAATGGGCCCATAAAGTCGATGCCCCACACGTCAAAGATCTCACAAACTTGAATTACATTTTGAAGCATTTCGTCCTTTTGTGAGATTTTTCCTTGACGTTGGCAAGAGTCACATGACCTCACCAAGTCATGGGCATCACGATAAATCGTCGGCCAATAGAAACCCAAATCAAAGACTTTTTTAGCGGTGTAGTTGGCACCATGATGTCCCCCTGTGGGTCCATTATGGCAAGCCGTGAGAATGTCAACGGCTTCTTGGCCGTGAACACACCGTCTAATCACTTGATCGGCACATACTTTAAACAAGTAGGGGTCGTCCCAAAAATAATGTTTCACATCTTTAAAGAATTTCTTTTTCTGTTGGGACGACATCCCTTTCACAACAAAATTCCCCGCATGGTAGTTTGCAAAGTCGGCAAACCATGGGGTACTCGGATCATTTTTTAAAGAAATCATCCCAAGTGTCTCGAGAGGAAATGTTTCGGTAATTTCCTTTTTCTCGAGATCACTTTGATGGGGATTTTCAAGTCTAGACAAATGATCGGCGGCGAGATTCTCCGCTCCTTTTTTATCACGAATAGTGACATCAAATTCTTGTAGGAGGAGAATCCACCAAAGCAATCTCGGCTTAGCATCTTGCTTAGCAAGAAGATACTTAAGAGCCGAGTGATCCGTATACACTATGGTCTTAGATAAGACGAGATATGGTCTAAATTTCTCAAAAGCATAGACAACGGCCAATAACTCTTTCTCGGTAGTAGTATAATGAGATTGAGCCTCGGTCATTGTCTTGCTAGCATAGTGTATCGGCTGAAAGTGCTTTGATTTCCGTTGCCCCAGGACTACCCCAATAGCATAATCACTAGCATCGCACATGAGCTCAAATGGCAAGTCCCAATCGGGGGCAACTAAAATTGGTGCTTCAGTCAATTTCTTTTTAAGAATCCCGAATGCTTCGATGCATTCGGGAGAGAAGAAGAATGGAGCATCTTTTTCAAGAAGACGGGTCAGAGGCCGGGCGATTTTAGAGAAGTCTTGAATAAATCGTCTGTAGAAACCGGCATGACCAAGGAAACTTCGGATTCCTTTTACAGTGGTGGATGAGGTAGCTTAGCGATAACATCGACTTTAGCTTGATCGACCTCAATCCCGGCATTAGAAATTTTATGGCCGAGGACAATGCCCTCTTTGACCATAAAGTGGCACTTCTCCCAATTTAGAACAAGATTGGTGTCTTCGCACCGTTTAAGCATTTTGTCTAAATGGGAGAGGCAAGAAGAGAAAGAATTTCCGTACACCGAAAAATCATCCATAAAGACCTCTATTGTTTTCTCGATCATATCATGGAATATAGCCATCATGCACCTTTGAAACGTGCCCGGAGCATTACTTAAGCCGAAAGGCATACATCGATAAGCAAACGTTCCGTAGGGGCACGTAAAGGTGGTCTTTTCCTGATCTTGGGGATCAATTGGTATTTGAAAATACCCGGAAAAGCCATCAAGAAAACAATAGAACTCATTTCCCGCTAAACGTTCAAGCATTTGATCCATAAAAGGTAACGGGAAATGATCCTTACGGGTAGCATCATTGAGTTTTCGATAATCAATACACACTCTCCATCCCGTGACGAGGCGTGTAGGAATCAACTCATTTTCTTCGTTGGTAACAACGGTCATACCCCCCTTTTCGGGGACACAATGGATGGGACTAACCCACGGGCTATCAGAAATGGGGTAAATCATTCCGGCATCAAGGAGTTTTAGCACCTCCTTTTTGATCACCTCATGAATTTTCGGATTCACCCTTCTTTGTTGTTGAACCGTGGGTTTGAAGTCATCCTCCATCAAAATTTTGTGAGTACAAAATCTAGGGTCAATACCCTTGATATCCGAGAGTTGCCAAGCAATGGCACTCTTGTGCTTTTTAAGCACATCAAGAAGTTGAACCTTCTCCTCATCTTTTAATTCTTTAGAAATAATGACGGGAAATTTGTCATCATCTTCTAGAAAAGCATATTCAAGATGAGGAGGTAAATCCTTGAGCTCGGGCTCCGGAGGATTAGTTGGCTCAAGTTCTTTGATTTCTTCAATTTGAATTTTCTTCGGAGGGAGAGAAGGTGATGGATCATCATTAAGCATTTTCTCAAGCAAGAGAATATCTCCCTCCAGATCAATGTCAGCATAATCAATTTCCGGTGAAATTGAATCATCCTTAAGATAGGCCTCGATCTCTTCCAAAATGAAATCACTTCCCTCAAACGGAGTGAGGGAAGGGGAAGAGTCGGAAAGAATAGGTTGAGAAGAAAGAGGAGTGGGATTGCCACTCAAGGATTTGTTTATAAATCCTAAAACTTCCTGAGCATACTCCTCAGAAGCAACATCAATCACATCAATACGATTAATCGATGTATCATCGTGAGTGGAGGAGTATCTCATAGTTTGATCAAGCTTAAATGTCACAGCTTGATCATCAACACGTAAGGTGAGTTCCTCACCATAAACATCAATCAATGCCCGACCCGTCCTCAAGAAAGATCTTCCAAGTATAAGAGGAACTCGGGGGTCGGCATCAAAATCTACAACGACGAAATCAGCCGGGAAATGGAACTTCCCCACTTTCACAAAAACATCTTCGGCTACACCTTTAGGACTAGTAAGAGTCCTATCGGCTAGCTCAAGAGTCATACATGTGGGAGTAAGTGGGGGTAGATAAAGCTTGTTCCAAATGGAAAGCGGCATAAGGTTAATGCTTGCACCAAGATCGGCCAAGGCGTAGCATTGAACCATGCCCGGAAAATCACAAGGAATGAGGAATTTTCCGGGATCTCCAAGCTTTTCCGGAAGCTTTTTAAGGAGAGCAGCCGAGCAATTCTCATTTAGAGGAGTTTTTGCTAGCTCAAATAATTTCTCCTTGTTACTGAGCAAATTTTTGATTGTCGAAGCAAACTTTGGCATGAGAAGAAGAGCATCCGCGAAGCTAATATCGAAGTGTAAATCTTGAAAGATTTGTAAAAACTTCTCAATTTGGATACTAGCTTTTTCGCGGAGCTTTTGGTCATTAAGTCTAGATGGGTATGGGATAGAAGGTTTAGGTTGAGACTTAACGGGAGCAACTTTTGGCTCCTGCATCGGGACAACCGTAGGTTGGACGTTTTCGGGACTTCCATTATTAGTAGGAAGTTCCGTGTCCTTGGTCACCTCGGTCTCACGGTCAACTACTTTTGTAGAATAAGAAGAAGTAGTAGTTGGAACCGTGGGTCCCTCATAAGCTACACCACTTCGAGTGGTGATGGCTTTCAATTCACCCTTCGGGTTAGGAATTGTATTACCCGGGAGAGTTCCCGAGGATGAAGCTTGGTGAAATTGGTTGATAAGGGTATCAAACATATTTTCAATCTTCGTTTGAGATTGATCAATTTTGTTCTTAAGCTCATTACCCTGCTTAATCATTGAATTTTCAAATTCGTTTTTCAAATTTGTGATTTGATTTTGCATAGCCCTCATTTTCACCCCATTTGTCTTAATGTAATTTGAAAGATCATTAGAGGGAGCAATCGGGGCTGGGTAATTTTGAGCTTGATACCCTTGATTGTAATTGACCCCTTGGGTTGGGTATTGGTTAGTAGGGGCTTGATATGGAACATTTTGCCCCCTACTTTGGTTTTGATTGAATCGGTTTTGATTGTTTGGTTGAGAAAAACCGGGTGGTCCTGCTTGATAGCTAGCACGATAGCTCGAGTCACCTGGAGGACGGTATTGAGTACCTCCTTGGTTGTAAGACCCGGCTACGGCATTCTTTTCAAAAGGACGGCCATCGGTGGCGGTACAATTGTAATAAGCATGAGTGATGAGGCGAAAAGTGTACCGCTTTTAAGGGGTCATTTAAGCCTTAAATCGTATTTATTTGATCAAATATTGCCCTAAATCGTTCCTTTTGTCATTTTAGGTACTTTTGAGGAGAAATCTGGAAAAGGAGGCATTTTGGACGTTTTTGGAGCATTAAAGTGAAGAAAACGGCAAAGTCTCAAAAATCGGCTAAAAGTTACTCTTGACGGCGTCAAGATTTACTCTAGACGGCGTCATGCTTTGGCAAGAAAAGTTGGACGTGAAATTTACTCATGATAAGCCAGTGAAAATAGCATGTGAATTCTGACGGCGTCACGCTTTAACTTGATCAAGGGCGTCACGGCTTAAATCATAAGGGGACGGCGTCACGTTCACGAGCTGACGGCGTCAAGCCTTGATAAGCCAGAATGGATTTTGGAAGAGCTAAAGAGGGACGGCGTCAAGAAGGTCATCCGGGAACCCTAAAAGCGGCGAGGTGACGGCGTCACACTCCATAAGGTGACGCCGTCAGATCCAAAAATCTATATATAGTTTTCTAATCTTTTGTCATTAAAGAGAGCTTAGTGTGTGGAGTTTTGGGAGAAAACCCTAAGACGATTTTAGCTACTTTTTCAGGGCTTTTTGCCGTGAGATCTTCCATGTTTCATTGAAAGATAAGTTATCAATTAATCATTCAATATGTCTATGTGTTGTTTGATTCTATCTTATTCTTGTCTTTTGTTTAACATGTTAGGCTAAATTTATCTTGTGTTTGCTTAGATCTAATGAAACCTAGCTATTGATTATTGGTTGTTAGTGTGTTGTTAGTTGTATTGGATGATTGTTTATCTATGTTAGGCTTAAGAAAACTGGCTAACTTCCTATTCGGTAACTTGCTTGAACGTCTTAAGAAACATGAACCAAACGCGTACTAAAGGTTTTTATGGTTGTATTTAATGCACAAGCGAATTCTAGTGATCCCATGTTAGGAGCTTCCTAGCCGGCTCGACATAGGAGTGAAGTAGGAGCTTGTAGAGTTGGGGAAGTAAGTACGCCACCCCACGAATGGTATTAAGGAATACACCCGTCATCCACGCGACTAATACACACTAATTAACCGGTAAAAGGTAGTTAGGGAGTAAGGAAATCTAAGTAAACACATTTCTCCACACATAAGTTTCTCACCACATTTTATTTTCAGTTATTTATTTTATTTGCATTCGTAGTAAATTGGGTTAGTTGACTAGCAACTAATTCCGCCCACTCTTTCAAAACCCGAGATTTTACTTGCTTTCATAAAAACTATAAAAACATAAAAAGAATCTTCCTCAACCCTTAGACCTAATTAGAGTAGCCTTTCATACCTAACGAACACTATTCCCTGTGGAGAACGATCAATCCCCCGTACTTACCACTACACTATACTACATCGGTCAGGTACACTGCCTGGTGGGGTTGTAAGCCTCTTGAGATCCCTCGAGAGGTAAAACCTGTTGTAAGGTTACAAAACCACGCAATCAAGTTTTTGGCGCCGCTGCCGGGGAGTAGTTATTGCTTAGGTTGAAATTTTATTTTTATTAGGTCTACTCACAAGATTCCTTTCTAGTGAGATTTTTATTTTTCTTTTTATTAGATTTCTTTAGTCTATCTTTTTCTTTGTGCCCTTTGTTTGTAAAACCATTTTCATTTGTCACCATGGCGGATGAAATTCCATTTAGATCATTAACAATAGAGGAACAATTACTTTACACGGATAGATTTGCTTCCTGTTGTTCCAATGAATTTTTAAGTGATCTTAGATATATACAAGAGGAGATGGGTATAAAGTTTGATAGGTTTGATGAATTATGTGCATGTGTGGCTTCTATTAAACAATCATTGTTAGGATCAACTCCTTTTAATAAGACCCTTTGGAAAAAATTTGAGGAAAGCCTCCTAACCGTGAACCATAAGTTTAATGAATTAATGGGTTCATATACATCACAACTTGAGGAAACAATTGAGGAGGATTTAGCCGAACATGAGCATATTGAGCAAAAAGACCTAGGTTTTATGATCAATGACTTTGAATCTCAAGGAACAAATGATGAATCCTTTAGGCAAATTGAACATAGTAATCATGTTATCGGGGAAGATTCTTATGAATCGGACTTAGAACTTGAAATGGCTAGAGAAGGATTTGAGATACTTAGGAACATGTTTGGGTTAGATTCTACTAAAACACATGATGTGGATATAATTGATATAGAGACAAGGAAGGATGAGGTAAATAACACAAACCTAAAAAGTACCCCACAAATCCTACCATCATTCGAGGCATACACACCGCCCGTGACTTACCCGGAAGAAGTAGAAGGGACTATAGGAACCCCAATTGAAGTAGAACCTTTGGAAGAAACAAAACTAGAAGAAATAGGTTTGAATACTTGTAGTCATAACCTTTCTTTTAGTTCTATGGAAGTTCCTAGTTTTGATGAACCGGATCCTAAACCAAAACCGTTACCTAATCTTCCATCCTTAGATGTGAACTTAGGAATTGAATTAGGTCCCGATCCACCCATCAAACCATGTAGTCCGGGTAATGTTAAGATTAAGGTAGTAGACTCTAGGCCTTGTAGAGAGGAAGCTAACATAGGAGTGAACCATGACCTTACATACTTACATCACCCATTTATGATTGATCACAAGAAACATTATGGGTTTAAACCGGGTTTATTAGGTCAAAGTGGATTCTTAACTTGGAGTCTCTCGAAGTTGATAGAAGATGATCCCTTTCTAGGAGAAAATCTTAATCCGCCCACTAACCCAATTGAATTAGGTAAGGTTATGATGATAGGATCCCGCACCTTTGAGCATATGACTCACCCGTCACTCTTTCCTCACATGGCATATTTCCACCCTAAGGGTGTGTATCGCTACTTTCACCCACACTTAATCCTAAGTGTAGGGAAAACCTCCCCTATTTCCGTTAAATAAGGGTAGAGTCAGGCTCGTGACTCGAACAAAAACAAGCGCTTCTTGGGAGGCAACCCAAGCTTTATTTGCTTTGTGTGTTTATTTGTTTATTTGTTTGATTTTATTTGTTTCCGTATGTGTGTTTAATTTTTATTCTTATTGATTCATGTTCAAAAGTAATTTGTGAAAATGCTTTATCTTGTTTTTAACTTCGTCTTAACTACATATAAAGGTATTTTGCAAAAGTTAAGTGTAAGGGAAATCCAAATCAGTTTATTAGAACATATGAACATGAATCGTAATAATAATAAATGAACATACATATTAGTATTTGTTTGAGTCAAATGCTTGTATCGAGTCATAATGATGTTTTGCAGGATTTCCAGGAAGTAAGGTAAAGGTTTTTCCAGAAATTTTCCGGAAACTTAAAATGAGAATTTTTGTCAGGTCATTTCTGACGGCGTCAGGGTTTATAACCTGACGGCGTCAGGTTTAATTTTCAGAAATTTTTGAAAGTTTTGTTTTCATAAAAAGTTTTTATTAAATCTCCAACTTATAATCTCCAGGAATCTGCAAAATTATCATTCCACAAGCATTATATCCTTATATATAGATTTTTCCCGCCGATGTTATGCAGGTTTTCGTGTTTGTTTTCTCAGGTTTAACAGGTTATTTTGGACAAGGAGATGTTTATGGAATCAAGCTTATGGCGATGCATTAGTCATGGAGCCTCAACATTACCTTGGAGGAAGATCTAACCGTGTAATTTCATTATCCACCAAGCGAATCAGGGGAGTATTTGATTTCATTCTTTTACTTTTTTCTTTTACATCTTGTTATTTGAACATTGGGGACAATGTTCATCTTAAGTGTAAGGGGAGGGTAAAAGTACGATTTTAGAGAATACAATTACGCTTGATTTTTGTTTGTTTAATAATAGATGTGTAATAAAACTGAGAGAAATACTTGTTAAGGTAATTTTAGTGCCAAATTTAAAATTTTTTACAACATATAGGAGTGAAACTTTGATCTTAATGAGCGTCTCACGGATAGGAGTTATATGACTAGCACAAAAACCGTACCACTAAAAAATTTTCCACCCCCAAATATGTGAGGTTCACCCCTAGAATTGGTAGGAAAAGCATTTATGCTATGATGTGTGTACCGGTAGCACTTAGATTCTAGAACTTGCGTTAGGACCATTCCAAGACCACAAGTGAGACTACATTCGTGTAGTTAGATTTACTACATGATAAGAGGCATTAGGATTAACCCATTGTTTTACACCTGTGTTTTTGTTATAATTACTTTGGCTACATTGGTCAAGTAATTCTCCCACACCCTTTGCGTTGTACTCATTTTTAGTACACGATACCCTAGTACACCCCTCAGAGCCTATCTTTTCGTTTCGACCTTTAAGCATTTTACTTAAAGGAAGAATTTGTTACACCCCACTTAAATGTACACCCAAATCGCCTTAGCCTACCTTGTATGCACTCATTTTTAGTGCATTATTGTGACAACATTTGTTTAAACCCTTAGTTAATTATCTAGTTGATTACATGGTTGCTAAGTCGAGTCATATCCTTGTACATATTGTTTTGGGACGATTGGGACTCATGGGTAAAGTACTAGTGTAATGGAGTAATGGGGAAGAACATCATTTATTACCCCCATATGTGCTAAATATTTTAAAAGTACTCCAAGTTTTTCAATTATCTTAATTCGAGTCATTAGATTAGTATTTGTAAAGTTATGTAAAAATTCAAGTGTAAGGGGGATGCAATGCCCCTATGATGTATTATTTTGGATGGTAGGGTAAAAGTGTATGCAAAAAAAAAAAAAAAAAAAAAAAAAAAAAAAAAAAAAAAAAAAAGAGAAAATGAAAAATAGAAAAAACATACGGACTACCATCCCGTTTTATTTTATGTTTATTTTATATTTTTGTTATTTTGTTTCTAGCTTAAGATCGAGTCTAGTCTTGGCTTAGCAACATTGTATAGTACATGTAATTGATCAAGATTTTTAACTCGCCACCAGTAAAATATCCTTTATCCAACAAAACCGTGTTTTCCTTTTCCCTACACCTTACGTTATAACCCATTTAAAAGCCCTCTTTGATAGTTTATCTTAGGTGCTTACGCCTAGTGGAGGAGGTTTTCGATCCTTTCCCAAGCCTATGGTAATCTATTTGCTATGACAGGTAGTGAGAGATATTTTCCGTTTTCATTTATGAGATTTATTTTGATGACACTTGAGAGATGTGAGTATCTAAACACTACTTGTGAGGTGCTAGTATGTAATCTCCGTGCTTATTATGATTGAAGTGGAACGATTATTTGTTGTAATGACTTTTATGTTTGCATTAAATGACCCCTAACTTGTATTTTGATTAGAATAAAAGCGCATTTGCTTGAGGACAAGCAAATCTCAAGTGTAAGGGTATTTGATGAGGCGAAAAGTGTACCGCTTTTAAGGGGTCATTTAAGCCTTAAATCGTATTTATTTGATCAAATATTGCCCTAAATCGTTCCTTTTGTCATTTTAGGTACTTTTGAGGAGAAATCTGGAAAAGGAGGCATTTTGGACGTTTTTGGAGCATTAAAGTGAAGAAAACGGCAAAGTCTCAAAAATCGGCTAAAAGTTACTCTTGACGGCGTCAAGATTTACTCTAGACGGCGTCATGCTTTGGCAAGAAAAGTTGGACGTGAAATTTACTCATGATAAGCCAGTGAAAATAGCATGTGAATTCTGACGGCGTCACGCTTTAACTTGATCAAGGGCGTCACGGCTTAAATCATAAGGGGACGGCGTCACGTTCACGAGCTGACGGCGTCAAGCCTTGATAAGCCAGAATGGATTTTGGAAGAGCTAAAGAGGGACGGCGTCAAGAAGGTCATCCGGGAACCCTAAAAGCGGCGAGGTGACGGCGTCACACTCCATAAGGTGACGCCGTCAGATCCAAAAATCTATATATAGTTTTCTAATCTTTTGTCATTAAAGAGAGCTTAGTGTGTGGAGTTTTTGGAGAAAACCCTAAGACGATTTTAGCTACTTTTTCAGGGCTTTTTGCCTTGAGATCTTCCATGTTTCATTGAAAGATAAGTTATCAATTAATCATTCAATATGTCTATGTGTTGTTTGATTCTATCTTATTCTTGTCTTTTGTTTAACATGTTAGGCTAAATTTATCTTGTGTTTGCTTAGATCTAATGAAACCTAGCTATTGATTATTGGTTGTTAGTGTGTTGTTAGTTGTATTGGATGATTGTTTATCTATGTTAGGCTTAAGAAAACTGGCTAACTTCCTATTCGGTAACTTGCTTGAACGTCTTAAGAAACATGAACCAAACGCGTACTAAAGGTTTTTATGGTTGTATTTAATGCACAAGCGAATTCTAGTGATCCCATGTTAGGAGCTTCCTAGCCGGCTCGACATAGGAGTGAAGTAGGAGCTTGTAGAGTTGGGGAAGTAAGTACGCCACCCCACGAATGGTATTAAGGAATACACCCGTCATCCACGCGACTAATACACACTAATTAACCGGTAAAAGGTAGTTAGGGAGTAAGGAAATCTAAGTAAACACATTTCTCCACACATAAGTTTCTCACCACATTTTATTTTCAGTTATTTATTTTATTTGCATTCGTAGTAAATTGGGTTAGTTGACTAGCAACTAATTCCGCCCACTCTTTCAAAACCCGAGATTTTACTTGCTTTCATAAAAACTATAAAAACATAAAAAGAATCTTCCTCAACCCTTAGACCTAATTAGAGTAGCCTTTCATACCTAACGAACACTATTCCCTGTGGAGAACGATCAATCCCCCGTACTTACCACTACACTATACTACATCGGTCAGGTACACTGCCTGGTGGGGTTGTAAGCCTCTTGAGATCCCTCGAGAGGTAAAACCTGTTGTAAGGTTACAAAACCACGCAATCAATGAGGACCACCACAAGTAACACAACTTTCTTCCACCGCTTTGACTTGAGCGGGTGGAGAAGCTTGTGGGGTAGAAGAGGTGGTAGAAGAAGAAGAAAGATTTTTCTGATTAGAGAAAACCAAAGCTTGAATTGCATCCGTGAGCTTGTCAATTTTAGCATCCGTGCTAGAAGTATTCATCGAATGTGAAGTAGAAGGTGAAACACTCACTTGAGAAACAACCGGCTTGCTCCGTGAAGTGCGAACCTTTGACTTTTTCTCGATGATGGACAAAGCATCACCCGTAGTTCGATTCAATATATAACCACCGGAGGCGGCGTTTAGAGAATCTTGGTCAGTTTGGTTCAATCCATTGTAAAACGTATCAATTTGATGAAACTCAGAAAATCCGTGGTGAGGACATTTGCGAAGCAATTCTTTAAAACGATCCCACGCTTCACTAAATGATTCATCAAATTTTTGAGTAAATTTGGTAATTTCATTCTTAAGACTTGTGGTTTTAGAAGGGGGAAAGAATTCGTTCACAAATTTCGACACCAAATCTTCCCATGTTAAGATAGAACGAGGGGGTTTCTTTTCAAGCCAAGTCCGGGCTGCCCCCTCGAGAGAGAAAGGAAAGAGAAGCAATTTGATTGCTTCTTGAGGAACATTCCTACATTTGATGGTGGATGAAATTTTGTTAAACCATCGAATGTGGGAATGAGGATCATCCCTCTCGAAACCGTAAAATTGATTCGACGTTACTAAGGATAGTAATGCCGGTTTAAGTTCGAAATTATCGGCAACGATCGGGGGAACAACAATAGCATCTCCATAACCCCCGGTGGGTGCTTGGAGAAGCTCAAGCATGGTGCGATTCTCCGCCATTATGACAATGGGAGGATCGGGATTAGTACGAATCTCGGGTTCGACTAATGAGGCAGCACGTCTATGATTACGTCTTCGCGGAATTGCGACGAGTTCAAGTAAGGGACTCGATGACGAAGAAGAACATGTGCGCATGCACCAAGAACATTAGGGTTAAAAAGGAAAGAAGAATATTTTTGGGTTTTTTGTATTTTTCAATTTTTTTGGATTTTGGATAAAAATATTCACAAGATATATACGAAACTTCACGAGGAAGGTTCTTCAAGTCACTAATCGTCAAACCGTGATGATATTGTCATAACACACCTCCCCTGCAGCGGCACCAAAAATTGATATTGGTTAAATTTGGTCAAAGTAATCACAAGTCAAACTTCTCACGAAGAAAAGTCAACTTGAAACCATTAACGCAAAAACAACCAATTGTAATAAACCGGATAAGTGATTACCCGGGTCGAGGTCCCAACGAGGCGTGAAATTGAGGATATCGTTTTCGGTTTGGTATTAAAATGCTTGAAAAGACGAGAGTTGATTGTGTCTCTAAAATCTACTAAAACGAAAAACAAATAACGTAAAACGGAAACTACGAACGAGTAAAAACGTAAAATATTTGAAAAACTAATCCTACGGGTACCAAAATAATTTTCCTAAGTCCTAAATATAAAAAGAAAATTTTGGAAAAAAGAAAAATATTTTTTTGACTTTTTAATAATTTTTTATAAATTAAAAGCTATTTAAAAGAAAATAATTGATTAAAAATACTAAATGGAAAAACAAAATTCTGATTTTTTTTCTAAAATACTTTAAACTACCAGAATGCTAAGAAAAATAAAAAAGGTGAAAATGCTTTTTTTAAATAAGCCGAAAATAAGCAAACAGTTCACAATAAGCTAAAAAGGGAAAAGAAAAAAAACAAAAGGGTTTTAAATTAAATTTTGTAAGAATTAACTAAGAAAAGGCTAAGAGTGCAGTGGTTAGGTTGCCTGCTTTTGTGTGCTAACTGTCCTGGGTTCGAACCCCAGGACTGTCAATTTTTTTTTGCTATTTAATTTTTTTCTTTGACTTTCTTTTTTAAAAACTAAATAAACACCATTAAATAAGCTAGATTTCAACTAAAACTATTTTTAAAACCACAAAATGAGCTCAGAAATAAGCTCTAAATGGCTGATCAGTAGCTTATAATATGAAACAGGCAAACAAAAAATTTTAATACTCAAGTAAAATAAAAAATAAAAATTTTTTTGATTGATTTGTTTTTTTTTTTTTTTTTTTTTTTTTTTTTTTTTTTTTTTGTTTTTTAACTAACCAACAAGTAAAAAAAACAAACTTTAAAACTACTACAAGCTTTTAATACTCAAAAAGAAGCTCAGCAGCTTATGTCAATTCAATCAATAGGCTAAAATGCTAAATAAGCTACTACAAGCTTTTAAACTTAGCAACTCATTCATTTAAACTAAGAACTCCAACAATCAGCCTATATGAACTACATCTATAACTAACATCAATCATCATATAAGCAATAAAAGCAGAATAAAATAGCAGTGAATAAACTAAAAAAATAAACGAAACAAAAACTGGACTTAAATTAAAATAAGAGTAAATTACAACTGAAAATAAAATACATAGTACCTTCGAAAATAAAATGCTAAATTAAACCTAGAAAAGAAACGACTGCTACATCTCATCTATTTATACTGAAAAATATAAAACCCTAGTTTCTGAGTGTGTTTCTTTCGTGTGTGTTTTCCTCTCTGTGCGGTTGTGTTTCTTTCTTAGCCCTTGGATCATTTCTTGCTCCCCACATCTTTTATTCTTGAGCCGTCGATTCATCTTTTGCCCTCGGATTGATGAGGTGG